>CM068957.1:25082476-25105546 GCA_035128595.1 Eptatretus atami
AAACTATTCAATAGGGGGCTCACAATACCATTGGAGGCTGTACAGGCCTCCGTGGGCACGAGTCATCGATGAGAGCTTGAGCAAATAATCTATGAGATTCAATGCAGCTCTTCTGGATTCTTTGATTGTTGCTCTTTCACATTTACACAGGTGGCTTTGCTTATTCATTTTTAAGTTTCGTTCTTTCCTTGATGCGCTTTTCCATGAGATACACAAGTTGGTGTTCCATTTGGCAATTCGTATCCATCATACACGTGTTGTCTAGTTGCACAAGCTCTACTAAAGAATGTTTAAATCAGGGCAATGCATGCAGATTTTTTCTGTTGCAGGACACAAAGGCTTATACTTTTGATTGCTTGTTGCAAAGAATTGGGGAGACAAGGTGAGGAGTCTTTCTATGCACATCCTCTGGCTCAATGCTTCTCCATGAATCACTCGAAGGTGCCTGAAATTCTCTTTATCCATCCTGACATTGCGTCACACTTGAGACATTTTATGATTCTCCATGAGGCAGGTCAAAAGGCATGCATTTCACTGAATATTTTGATGCAAATAGTATTCAAATATATCGTAGTGATTTAAAGATACAAGTTTCAACCAAAACAAAATTCGGCTCACATTTAAAATGACCATGGACATTCTTCAACTTGACAAGCAAATGCAATTTTTTTTTTCTGACAAGCTAAAATGCAACTTAACAAGCAAAATGAAACTTGGACAAGCAAATGAAACTGACACAGAAACAGAGAATGAATGAGTGGAGGGAGCAAGAAAACGAAGGAAGAGGGTGGCAGAAAGACGAGATATTCAACAACGTGGCAAAAACATTGTAAGCAATAATGAATCAATCACAATGAAACTTAGATGATAAATGGGTTTCTGGAACTCCATTCAACCAATGAATGGGAAAAAGGGAAACTTTCTGACTCAA
Source organism: Eptatretus atami (assembly GCA_035128595.1). NCBI lineage: Eukaryota > Metazoa > Chordata > Myxini > Myxiniformes > Myxinidae > Eptatretus > Eptatretus atami. The sequence goes on from CM068957.1 coordinate 25,083,408, forward strand.
GCCAAAGCTCGAAAATAGGAACTGATTTCCCCCACCTATCCCCTTCCCTCCCATACAAGCAAATGTAAAATTGAGACTGAAAGATGAGACTTACTGATTAAAAGCACTTCTTCCTCAACATAATCGCAGTCCTTTTATATCTTTCATTCCACTCAAAGAGCGAACCAAAATAATTTGTCATGTTCTACTTTAGAGGATAGACGATGATTTTCTTATAACATCATTCATCGGTATATTCACAAGATCAACTTGAACTTGGATCTAAGTGTCCCTTTGTTTGAGCAGACTGAAATGATCAAACTTCTGCTTAATGCTCTTGTTTGACGCACCTCCTGACGCCAAATACTCATTTTGAGATTGTAGTAAATTGTTTTTTCCATTGTCAATTGATCAACCATCAAGTTTTTCAGTCTAATTCAAGGATTATTAATTCTTTTTCTATGACATCCACAACTTATTTGTAATAAATTTATCCGCTTGGTTTGTTTTATCTACTTTTACCCATGTTATTTCTTCATAAGACATTTGATATTTTCTCACATTCTTTATGTTCTCCCATTTTAATAACTACCAAGGCCGATTACATCTCCACTCTTTGGTTTGGTTAATTGCTGTGGTTATCATTTGATAATCAGTAAGAAGAAACGGCGGTAGCCTTTGGTTCCAAACCATACTCTTAAACATACTAATAAACCATAAGGGAGACTATTGATTCCATTCCTAAAATATATGTTTATCATCAAAAGCTCCTAATGCTTCTTATTTATCTCTTCTCGTATAAAAATTGATGTCAAGAACTCTTAATTGTGATTCATTTTTCTGTAACTCTTCCTTCTTAAGGTTTAAACACGTTGTAATAATGTTTAAAGTTTATTGTCCTGATTATATTGTTTCTTTATTCCCTTAGTTCTATCACACCTTTTCCAATGTTATTATATCAATATATGTAAAAGCAAAAAGAACTTTGATTTTTCTTCTATCCTAATAAATTCACTCAGACCTTCCCACCCAATTCAATCTTTAACCTTACCAATACCTTTTTATCTTTGATAAAAACAACACATCACCTGACTTGTAATTATACTTGTAATCATATATATCATTATCATTCATGATCCTCATAGCACTCACTTGTCTTAATTTCGAATATAAAAACTATCTGTATCCATATATACAATAACACATTATCCTTATACTTTGATTTTAAATATTATCGTATAGTCCATACAATAACGACTTTGACAAGTCAAGAAAATTGATGTTCCCCTAAGTAAGATCTAGGTTTCTCATTTCAATACTCTCTTTTTTCAATGAACTAGCACAAAGTTCTCTGAAAACACTCTGGCTCGCTCAAACTGGTCTATTAATTGAAATCTGAAGCCTGTTTCCAAGATGTAGCAAGTGATAAATGTTTTTCGATTCCGAACATTTTCCATGTCATTTCAAATACAAGCATTAGTCATTAATTTTAAAAGTCCTTCTCAAATCTGTTTTTGCTTCTGTTTTACTTTTTGTCATTAAAATCAATATACTTCGGTTAACCAATGACTGTTTACATTTCAAAAAATCATGAATTTTCTTCACTTAAACCCAGCAATAAATATTTGGTTCAAATTAGCCTTTGATGCAAAACCATAACTTTCTTTTGTATCATATATAAATGTAGTAAGTATTTTTCTGAGATTTACCTTTTATATAAAATGACTGTTGGTAATCACTTAACCATTCTTTGTTGGACTTTCTTTATCAAGGGAGCAAAAGGTAGGTCCTTTATGTTTGTGATGAAGTCGTCTTCTGGATTATTTTAGGAATCAACCTCAAAATAAATCCAACTTCAGCTTCGATCCAATTCTTTTGAGAGGAGACACAATGTCCTTGTAAAACTTTGGTCTATAGTTTTTCTTTAACCCATTTAAGTTTTCCATATAGGTAAAGATTGAGACATAGCCCACCATACAAATTGTAGAGATCATAATACATCAGGGTAAAGAGTTGTCCTCATCATCTATATCATGATTAATTCAAATTCCTGTTTTTCAATTTTTAACATCGCCACCTCCAAAGCAAACCCAGGGCTCGTGTCATAGTGAGAGGGGTCTAATCATAAGATTTTAATGTATGACATGTTCGTAAAGTTTCAACCACACATATCAGCCAATACAATACTCAGTTTTAAGATAGAAATCATGATATTCCCAAGCATTTCTTTACTATTAGAACATCTCCAACCTTTTAGCTATTATAATAATTTCTATCAGCAATGATGACTTTTTATTCCAACTTGCTATAGGAGAACTGTTCCCTGTTGAAGAAGTTGTGTTTTCGTTTCAATACGTTCTCAAAATGAATCCGATGTAATGAGATCGGATAGTATCTGGCGTTTTGTGATAAAGAGATCCAGATCGTCTTCTTGATTTGAGAAATGGTGATTGTCAGCATCGATTCGGTAATTTTTAATATTTGAGCCTAAGTTAGATAATGACTTGCATCAAACCTGTATGTTGTCAAAATCTGATATGGTTATGGGGCATGTATGCTGTTTTTTGTGAAATGGATGTATTTGTTTGATGTGTGTTAGGAATGGGCAGCAAAGAAATATCCTCGCAGATGTCCCTTTGAAAGTCATTTATAAACATAGATGTGTGTCATAGTGAGGGTTGTGGTGAAGAAGCGGGAATAAAGTTTGGGGGCTTGTAATAAGATTACAACGGATAAATGAGCTGGACCTCTATATTTTCCAGTTAAGATGACAATGATCCCTTAACTTTGACCCTTCCTCAGATTTTCTCCTCACAAATATGACAGACACTGTTCTTTCTAATCCTTTTTCTCTCCTTTGTTAATAACATTGGTTTATAGGTTGTTAACCATTATTTCCTCTAGTCTTATGCCGTCTTTTTCCCAATTGTCTTAACAAACTTCATCTGAGCATCTTCCCTCGCTCGATAAAGTTCTTAACTTTTGTAGTTCATCACCAACAGAGTGATTTAATACTAATAACAGAAACCACAAGGAGTATGGTTTTTGATATTTTTTGTGTATGATGTTATTTGGATTTGGAGAAACAGTATCTGATATTTTCAGAAGGATACTTTTCAAAATCAGCCTAATTACAAAGCCGGATGTTTTACTAGATTTGTTAAAATCTTTGAATGATATGTTTGAACCTGCTGTGGTAAATTCAAATTACGTTGATTTGTGATGACTAACAATATTTTGAATGTTGATTTAATCGTTCTTTGTATGAAAGGAGTTGAAGACATCTCTACAAGGTATAACGTTTTACATTTGTTTAAAACGTTGTATACGTGTGATTAATGGTAACCTTGAGAATTTTTTGATGAAAGCATAATGTGATTTTTTCTTTGAAGTAATGTTAAGGAAGGTCAAATGTGTGTTTCATCCGGATTTTTAATAGTTGTTGGAAATTTTTTATATATGAAACTTTGTTTGTATCGGTTAATCCATATATACTTAACAGTAAAGATTATCATTTTCTCAAATTTAGGAATATCTCTCAATGACATTGAAATTTAATTTTAACATTTAAATGTATTCTCGATTTCTTATAATGTTCAACCTTTCAAGTTCCATTGTGGCAGGAGTAGTGAGCAAGAACAGGACCATAGAAAACCATTTTATTATCTTTGTTTTGATATTAACAACCGCTTTCTTAAGTTTTATCTCTTTTGGTAAATCCAATATCAGAAGAAGCTTTGAAGAAGATCTTGTTTTAAGATGTGTAATATCGAAAAAGATTATTTGTTGTAAGAGCAAATCCCACTACTACTACACGTGTTATCAACATATCTTGTTCTTGTCTCTGTAGTTCATTGTAAACATCACTCTTACAAAATCTTGAAAGTGGAGAGAATAAAGTGATGGGTTTAAGTCAACATATAGGGATAGTTTCGATCACCTTCTCTTACCATATTCAATTTTCTCCCATATAAACTGTAAAGTTTTCAATTTCACTTAATGTGTTCTTAATTATGAGTTTAATACTTTGTTTAACCACATCAACTAGTTTCATGATTGAAGATGGTCCAGGGTACTTGAAACGAAACATCTTAATGTTTTTATTTAAAATTAATGGTTTGCCGGGGCCTGGGAGAGGCCCTTTTCAAGGTTTGATATTAATCGAACAAGTGCTTCCCAAGTTATGGCATTTATTTACCAAACCAATGACAAGACACGTTGTTGCGTGGGCGGGGCCGATGGGGAAGGGAAGCTCAGCCGCGTTCCCATTACGGGTTACAACGTACGGGCTTCCGGAGAGTGATGACTTATTCTAATAATTTCTCGATTTCTTGTGTGCATTTATAGATAAACACAATGCCCCAAGTTATGATCGTTTTCATATTAGACGGTGCATAAATTTCGGTAACATCAGAGTGCTGGTGTGCTCCGAACCAGGAAGTAAATTTTTTTCTCTCTCTTCTCTTCTCTTTTTGTTTTTCCTTGCCACGACATTGCGAAAGGTAAAATACGTTGGCGCTAATTGAATAATTGGGTATTAAAACTAAATTGCGAATAATATGCGAACTTCCGGGCCACGCACGTACGGGCACGCGAGAGCGAAGAAACGGCCTGTGTGGTTGTTGTTTCTTGCTCGCGGTTGGAATATTTATTTATTCTTTTTTTTTTTTAACGGGCACGTACTTGTGTTATTTAAGCAGTTCCTCCATTTTAATCCTCCACACACATGGCAAGTTGAAGCCTCAAGGTGCCAATAATTATCGGGGTGCTCGAATCGAAAACGTTTTATTTATTTATTATTTTTATTTTATTAATTTATTTATTTATTTAGTTAGTTAGTTAGTTCGTTATTAATTAATTAATTTAATTTATTATATTATTTTATTATTATTTAACCCTTTGCGTGCTGCGGCAGATTCGCGACGAGATATAAAAAAAAATTGAAACAAATAATTTTGTTGTTTTAATTTTGGTTATTCGTCTAACTTGACACCCAATTGTGTTTTTGTGCAAATACCACTTGAAATTCACAGACCTATGAAAAAAATAAAAAAATTAAACAACAGGGACCATGTGGCCGTAAACAATGGAACACACAAAGGGTTAACCAATCAGTAATGATTAGGAGGTTCCAAGTAAGACAACCACCATACATGCATAACATTTCTCAAATAAAGAATATTTGTTATGTCGCTCAACAGACACTAAACAATGCGATCGACTGCAGGGCACAAGTCCATTTATTCCGCAGCCTCCGACTCCGAGGGTCAGGTGAGGTCTTCGGAGTATGGCTCCTCCCTCACTTCCACATGCTCCTCCTCCGAGTATGGCTCCTCCCTCACGTTCCACAGCTCCTCCTCCGGAGTATGGCTCCTCCTCACGTTCCACATGCTCCTCCTCCGGAGTATGGCTCCTCCCTCACGTTCCACATGCTCCTCCCTCCGGAGTATGGCTCCTCCCTCACGTTCCACATGCCCTCCTCAGTAGGCTCCTCCTCAGTTCCACAGCCCCTCCGGATGGCTCCTCCTCACGTACCACATGCTCCCCCTGGAGTATGGCTCCTCCCTCACGTTCCCACATGCTCCTCCTCCGGAGTATGGCTCCTCCCTCACGTTCCACATGCTCCTCCCTCCGGAGTATGGCTCCTCCCTCACGTTCCACATGCTCCTCCCTCCGGAGTATGGCTCCCTCACGTTCCACATGCTCCTCCCTCCGGAGTATGGCTCCTCCCTCACGTTCCACATGCTCCTCCCTCCGGAGTATGGCTCTCCTCACGTTCCACATGCCCCGCCCTCCGAGTATGGTCCTCCCTCACGTTCCACATGCTCCTCCCTCCGGAGTATGGCTCTCCCTCACGTTCCACATGCTCCTCCTCCGGGTATGGCTCCTCCCTCACGTTCCACATGCCCCTCCCCCTTGCATCATCATCTTCCTCACAATCTCTCAACATCCAGCAATTCAGCAGAACAACAACAACAACAACACATTTGGAAAGAATATCACACCTAAGAAAGAACACAACAATTTCTCAAAGTTTTCTTTACTTTTTTCGTTTCCAGTCGTTGCCTGTGACGCGTGACGTCACATTTACTGCAAATAGCGTCCCAACAATAAAGAGCAGTGTTTCCTGGTTTCTAGAGACCAAGTGATGATAAATGATGACGAATGCGATACGATGATCTCGGCCAGTCTTGATAATAAAACTTTCACAAATGTTCGTTCATTCACAAGCATCGAACCGCATCATGGTATCTCCGTTTCATTCGAGCTTGTTTTATTACGGTTTGAATTTGGAACGGTAATTTGTGGACACCCCTGTGTACAAATATAAATCCGAGTCGGATCCCATCATTCAGAATACTCAAAAATACCAACAAATATCGCAGTAAGAAGTCGAAGAGCGAATTGGAAAGCGAATCGGCCTTCCGATTGATTTGGGGGTGACGACCAATGGTAGACGAGAGGAAGTGACGATGCGTACAGGTGAGGATTGAAGGAATTGGTCAGGTAAATCCCGTGACGTCACCCAGCCCCATAGAGTCAGACGAGAGCGACACCTTGCACATCAGATGGAGATCGCTACAGATCTGTCGCTCTGTGTGTGACTCATGCAAGTGGAATGGAAGCTAAACATTGCATTTTAGAAATTGTTTGTGCGTGCCCGTACGTGCGTGGCCGTGCGTGCGTGAAAAAAAAAAAACTTTCAAACCGCGTGCCAGAAACAAAACCACACAGGCCGTTCCTTCGCTCTCACGTGCCCGTACGTGCGTGGCCATACGTGGGGGGGAAAAAAGAAGAAATTGTGACGTCAATCGTGACGTCGTAGCACCGTGTCCTGTCATTGGTTGGTAAATAAATGGCCATAACTTGGGAAGCACTTGTCCGATTAATATCAAACCTTGAAAAGGCACATCCCAGGTCCCAGCAATATACCTGGCAAGTTTCAATTAGATCGGACCAGTGGTTGTCGAGAAAGCGGTCGCAGACACACAGACAGACACACACACAGAGATTGCTGTATAGATTGTTTGTACTTTCCATCCAATGCAGGTTTTAACGATACTATAACGGGTCGCGGGTTTAAAGAAAGAAAATGGGTCAAACCCCAAAATACGTGTCACTTGCTATGTAAGCATCCACTCACTGTCCCAAAAAAACAAAAAATCCTTAATTCCCTTCTCAAATCTCAAAACGGGGCTTTCAAAATGACGTAATCCACCCCGGAATGTTCAGTATGCATGCGCAGACACCCCTAGAAATTCCGATCTTCGGGGCATGTGAGCTTCTGTTGTGCGTGCACACCCTAGATAGCTGTAGGAGGGTTGGTACCAGTCCACGCCAAACCCCAACCCCCTCCCCCCCCGGTTTGCGGCGCATCAGACCCACACCTCACTCGGAACCTTCAGTGTGCGGCCAGCCATCATCAGGGAAGCACGTGCCTCGTCTGTTGAGCATATCAGGAAAAATACGTCCGAGGCCTTTAGAATCCGTCAATCCTTTATTGACCACACCGTGAAACCTTTGTTTTTAACCCACGCTCATCCCTTCCAGTTACCACCGGTACCAGAAACCCGAGATCCCAACATATTTACATTTTACCACAAGAAAGGCAGAATGATGCCACCACAGTGCACCTTGTGCATTACTCGAACTAAAGGAACAAACAAAAGAATAGGTGTTGCTTGTTCATGTAAAACACACAATAAAAGTCACAGTCAAGATAAGAAATGGTCGACAGCAAACTGTACTCATAAATATCGTGCTGGGAAGTGCACATGGCATCCAAGGCAAGTTGTGTAGATGGTAAGGGTACCGTTGTCGTAGGCATCAATGGTGCTGCATCAATAAAACCTGGCTTCAAGCGATCTATGGCGATCGTCTCCCAAACACCGTTAATCTCGAGGATGAAGGTCTTCTCAGAGCATTGTTGAACCTTGTGAGGTCCGTCATATGATTGATGCAAGGGTCTCTGGATGGCATCATGCCACACAAATACTTAGGTGCACGTAGAAAATCTTAGGGAATAAAAACCGTGTGTGTGTGTGTGTTTGTGTCGCCCGGAGGCCCTGCATGGCCGTATGAAGTTGGTTGGCATAGTTGCTTGCATTGGGCAAGGTGTCATTGGACGCTGAGAAGAATTCTCCTGGAAGACGAAGCGTTGCACCGCACATTAGCTCTGAAGTGGAGCATCCAAGGTCGTCTTTCAGAGCAGCTCACGTACCGAGCAAGACCATAGGTATGACATCCGTCCAGTGTGTGGAGTTGTCATGTGCTTTCAGGGAAGACTGGAGTTGGCGGTGGAAATGCTCCACCATGCCATTCACTGCCGGATGATAAGCGGTGGATCACACACGGTCGGTACCCAGGAGGAGTCGAGTCAGCTCGCAAAATAGAGCCAATTCAAACGGGCAACCACTATCCATCGAGTGATGAATGATGGAACAACACCAAGACATGCGATCCAGGTGTGGACAAAAGTCCTGGAGATGGTAGGTGCATCAAATCAAGAGCAGCAGAAAGGAGGATAGGAAAACCAAAAATGGTGCGCAGCACGTGCAATACGCCGGTCTGCAGTCACCATGAATGTGTGACGTTCTTGGACCGTCGAACAATGAGTGACCTAAACTGATGTGTGAAGTGTCTGTGAAGTTGGTAGAATGCTAACTGGTATAATTTATGTAAAACTTGTGTTTTTCAGGAGTCTTGCAACATGTATTTTTTTAACCAAAATGTTTGTCCCTCAATTTCAACGACCTCACCTGACCCGAATAAACTACAGGCCCAATGATGCTTGTTCTTTATTTTTTTTTCTTAAGTACTTGTATCCATCGTCTCTGCTGTGTCTGAATTTGCTTGGAATTTGACGATAAGTTTTTGCTCCGGAAAATCTGAAAGACGGGTAACTTTATTTTATTTTTTGCCATGATTTTTTTTTTCTAAAATTAAATTTTACATTTACCATGGAACATTTGTTAATGTTCGAGATATGAAAAACCTGCAGAAAAGGCTAATCTATAAGACGACATCCACCAATTTGCTCGATCGGGTCTTTAAAAATGTTTTTCAAAAGGTTTTTTTTTGACAAGGGGTGGTGCACACCCTGGGCCACCTAATTAAACTGGCGTTCAGGGGTACACCTATCTAAGGGGGGATTGTTACCTTAAATGGCTCATGAAGCTTCTAATATAAGCCAAAAATACTTTGAAAAGTACCTGAGGGAAAACTGGGGTGTGTTTCTGCATAACGAAAGAGTTGGAGGAAGACTCCTTACCTGGTTCAGGTACTTCTGAATACCAATGGATAGGTCATATCTGGGGCTTGTGAATGCACAGGGTGAGTTTAAAAATGACATTTACTATTCGTTATGTTCGGGGGTGGGGAGGGGGACAGTGGGAGCTGTGAGGGCTGTTCTAAATATATTGTCTGTTTAGTGCCAGGCCACAAGAGAAATTATATTCGATTTATTTATTTTGCATCTATTGCTAAAATAAGTGTGTCTGCCGCTGCTCACTTGTATTAATAAGAAATGGAAGGAACTCGATACCTCACATCCACGGATATTTCTCGTATTTCCGTGAGTCTGATTTCCATCGAGGAACATCATTATGGTTAACCATTTTAAAATTGCCACTCTTTTGTTGAAATGCAAGAAATTATGTTGAACAAAAATTATATTAATTGCACATTTCCCCCAAGCAACGGCAGGTTAAAAGAGCCCGCGCTAGCAGCACCGAGTCACTGTGAACACACACACACACACACACACACACACACACACACACCATATGAGTGAAAGGCCTTGTTTAACATTCATACGTCATTTCAAAAGTCTCGTACTGCAATTGAAAACTTTGATGCCCCCCTTTCTGTTTAGCCTATTGATATCATACTGGAAACATTTCTTCAACCTACAAAATGCTTCCCATAGTTTCCTAAATGCAAACCTTCCCTTCTTCACCATTCGACCAATCATTGGTGGGTAATGTATCACTTTACTCATGAATCCAATTGCCCCTTCTATTATTCTCAGAAGAAATTGCCTCATCATCCTTTGCTTTCAGTCAGCAACCCAACATGGTTCCACAACATGGTTAAGGATGCTTGTGGATGTATGTTACTGATGTTTATACATTTTCATTCCATTCCCATCAACGATCATGTGGATCTTCACCAAAATGGAGTTATAGTGGAATGACTAGCCGTGTAACCATTTGTTCTTTACACAGTTTCCATGATGTGTGCACACGGACTCACGTACTCTTCAGAGAATACTCCTTTGTGTCGGCCACTGCGTACAATCGAGCGTCGTTCCTGCACAACTTCTGGAAATGCTACAAGAACATTTTGAAGGAAATGGGTGAATAACTTGCGTAACTTGATAACAAGTGAGAAGATGTTGTCCTTGTGGGTAAAGTAATGCTTGTCCATCTCACTGAGCCAGCTCTGATTGAAGGTTGGAGTAATCAACGGTTTAACGTTCACATTGCTTTCATTCTCAAAATTAGAATCTCGGGACTGAAGCAAAGCTGGCTGGTGGGACCAGGAAGCATGGCATTGTGGGATTGTACAAATACCTTTTTGAAGGATGTCGATCGCCCTGCTGTTTACCCACTTTCCTTGTCGGTGGTTGTTGCAGAGTTCCTCAGTACATGGGACTTGCACTCCCTGGTGCAGCTTCTCTGCACAGACTTCCCCAGACACTTGGTTCTTGATGCAGCCAGGCATGGACTTCCCAGCCCATGATAATTACATTAATGTCTCGGGTCCCTGTGGACTTACGTATCAGGAAATTACAGCTTCACCTCTTGCATTCTTTACCTTCGTTTTGGTTCATTGCTGAGCTTTTTGTCGATGGAACAGATGGTTGCTCCTGTTGTGGAGGCTTTCATTTTAAGAACCTCAATCTGAAGGTTCAAGCTGAATACCAAATGGATTTTCCCCTCCCAATAATGGTCAAACCACATTGTTTTGCAGAATTACATTCCCAGGACAGGTGAACGACTACCTTGTACCATTCGCTGACTTTCTGTATGCTTTCCAGCTCCAGTTTTACTTCAATGGTACTCCACACATCAAATATTGCTTTGAAATTAAAATTTTCTGAACTTTGCTTGTTGCGATATACAATGACTGTGTGCATATGTTGTTTTTTTGCAACAAGAGTTTCTGCAGGTTGTGGCTAAGATTTACGAACGGTCAGCAAGAGGGGGAAAATCCTGTAGGACCGACGAGCAGTGCCGGATTGGTGCCAGCAGCATCACTCCTGCTTCAGAAAATGCATCATGGATGGAACAGCAGCAGGTGGGGTTCAGTGCCACGGAACACGAGTCACCAGTCGTGTCAGCAGCGAACGAGGGCCCATGTAGCATCCTGGGAGCACATTTGCTGCAGCAGTTGCTGAATTTAGATAATCATCACATCAGGCAAGTGTGATTTTCTTTCCTCTGTAAATTGCTCACAGTAGTTTGTGAGTAGTGTGCAAATCAGAGGTATGTATGTGAAGTGAATATAGTGAGTGACTTTGTGCCCACAGTTGTCCTCCTGGCTCAGTCCTCCATGACATCCTCTCCAAAATTGATCGCATCACATTCGACAACTTCCTCATCACACTTTCCAAACATGATGGAATCAACAACCACATTGGTATGGAATGTACAAACTGCATTCACATTATTAATCCTTTTGTTCTGACTAAGCATGAATGCCTGAAATGTCAGCTCCTCGAGCGCCATGGCGGATAGCAAACCTCGATCAACGTTCTGTGATTCCATTGGTTCACATGATTTCTTATTTATTTACACTGTACAATAACTTGTTTTTCTTTTCCCACTGCAGGTGTACTTCCCAACAAACTCCTCGTTCAGAGCATTTCCACAGCAAGCTAAAGGTCCAAAACCAAGGACCTGTGATTAGTTAATGTATTCGTTTTACTGAGGCTGTCCAAGCTGCTCGACTGGACTTGTGCTTCTAAGATTTTTGTTAAACTCGTTTCATTAAACCCTTTACTTGATGTCATTGCTTTGGAAAATACAAGATGTCTGCAAAAATATTTATCCGTCCGATCATGTACTGTTTGATGGTTGAATCGTCATGCAGGTGTACCTATGCTGCCAATTTGACACTCCAATAGTTTAGGGAAATAATTTTAAAATGTGGTTCACTTTGTCTGTCTACAGCGGTCAGTCTATGATTGAGGAACTTCTTAATTGCAATCAAGTTTTATATTTTGAATACTGTAGAACACGAATCTGCAGTTTAGCATTAATTTGGCAAATTGTACTGAATCTAGTCCTGAGCGTGCATGTGCACAGAGTAAGGTAATATTTTACTCTGTTTGCCTGTCTGGCAGACAAACAAAATTGAAAAATCATTCCAAACAGCAAACTTGCTGTTTTTAATGACGTCATAAAGGACACAAACGGGCACGAAGAAATAATGTAACGTGTTATTTAAGGGGTGTAAGACGCTGCATCAACGGCGGTGAACTTCGGAAATTTTATTATTATTATTATTTAAATTTAATTATATACATGAACACTACAGAACACAAATCTCCTTTTTGGCACTTTCGTAACCTTTCTGTTTAGCAGTACTTGGACAAAATATTATGGCATTTTGTCATCTCAACCAATGAAATTTGGTGCTCGATCTCAGCGCTGGGGAATATTGAAATTCAGCCAAAATGGCGGCTCGCAGAAAATATAGATCGTGCTCGGAAACGCAATAATCAAGAGGTTAAAATATCCTTTCCACGTCCTTTTTTTCTAAAGACTGCATGGCCTAAGGTGTTTCATGAACTCCAGTTTTCAAAGGTGCCAATGGATGATCTCTAAAAATATATAAATAAGTGTGAAGAACCCTTCACTCAGCCAGGCAAAGACAGAATAGGTAGTTCACAAGTTGCCAGCAATTACACATTTCAAACAAAGTGGTGTAATATTTCATGAGACCCAGGAAGAAAGTTCCATGAACACCTGGTTTAATATCAAAACCTCAAGAAAAAAACCCCCCAAAAATGGGAAGATTCTAGTATGTTAGGCCACAGTTCCACAAGTCCAAATCTGACACGTGATGCACGAGCCTGAATCCCCGCACGAAGTCAGAAAATGAAAGGGCACGAGCAGGACTGTGTGGTTATAAATCCATCCGAATCAACTCAGATCGCGAGGTAAGGTGATTCTATTCAAATTAGTGTGGAGTGTGTGTGTGTAATTGATGTCATTTTGGAATCTAGACTATAAAAGGATCTGTGCGTGTCCGTGCGTGCGAGTTCTACCCATTGGTTGGGCAGTTCGCCTGACTCCACTCCACCCACCACTTCTATTGCTATGGACTACGGTCATCAATTTCAGAACCTTTTAGAATTACCTTTTCTCTCAAGCAGCCCTTTTACTGCAGAGGTTATGCAGGTTTGCTTTCATTTCCGACTGTTTTCTCAAATTACGAGCTAAACAGGCGACTATGTCAACGGGTTTCTGCGAAGTCGATGATAGCATGATAAGGGAGCAGAAAAACGTCACATATAACGCTGGTTTGGCGTGGGAATGCCCGTTTGCTTTTATGGGCGGAGGCCAGTGAGAGTAAAGGTGGGACAACTTTGGAAAGGGGGAGGTTGTGGGAAGTTTGAAGGCTTTGATGCCTTAGGGTTGGGAGGGAAAGGCTGAGGCTTTTTTGTTGAGTTGGCAGAATTGCATGTGTGAGTTTACTCACAGTAAAAAATGTGTGTGTGTGTCACTGTGGGGGTGGGGGAGGGGTGACACAATTACCCCTATAGGTAGTGTGCTTGTATACATGAAAAGCAAAGCAGCCTGCAGATTTGAAAACAACACAGTGAGAGAATGAGGCCAACAACAATAAATAAACCCAATGCAAAGGCATTCAATGTATTCGTGTTTATAGGATCATGCGGAGTACTGGGTATCAAGATACTCTGCCATGATGACTAAATTGTGAAAATGTGGATAATAAAAGATTTGGCAATTTTTCCTTTGGAAGTGGGAGTAGCTGTTGACAAGAGACTTTTTTTTTTTCTTTTCGTAGGATGAAGAGGAAAAACTGACAATGTAGGATGTTATTGTTGACTTGAAGCCCATTGTAAAAAATACGATAGAAAAACAAACAAACAAAAAAGGAATCATGTTATTCTTGCACTGGTTGAAAGAGCTCAAAACTGGGAGGATCAGTCAGGAATGTGTTGAGTTGTACGCACCTGGTACTTAAACAAGAGTAAAATAAGTTTTAAATTGATTTTTTTTTGAAAAAAAATCGATTGGATAAACTTGCCCTGGATTATATGAAGATTACTTTAGCCTGAGGAACAGAAGTTCAGGCCGTCCATAAAGTCTCGTTCCAGTTTTAAAATGTTATTACAACCAAACCAAAAGATACAATGATGAGGTTTTTTTTTTGCATTTCGTCACACAATTCATGAAGTTTGTGTTTTTCAGTACACCTCAACATGTGCACCTTTAGTGGTACGTAGCACATCCGGACGATAATCCACTTCAATCCACACGTTGGCCAACATGTACCTTGTCATACTGCTGATGCAATTGTTTACCCTTGCACGAACCGTTTCAATGTCAGCAACAGAGGTTTGGAAAACAATCCACGACATACCCTCACAAGAAGTATAAGGGTGTCACATCGGGAGACCGTAGAGGCCAAGGGACTTCCCCACCACATTCGATCCATCTGCCTGGGGAGTTCTCGGGTCTAAATGCTGCACTATCTGCACTTTACATGCGTGAAGATGCAATCTCTTGTGTACAACTGTTTGGTTTGGATTAATTTGAAGCAACCTTTACTGAATTTCTCTCTCCTAGGAATGTTTTCTTGTTTCAGGGTGAGACAGACATGACAAAAGCTTTATATAATTGGTTGAATAACTCAGATTTACCCATAAGCAAGAACTAATCATAGTCAGGACATAAGAACGGAAACGGTCCGTTTTGTTTTACAAAATCACATTCGTGTGTTTAGATTCAGACACTGCAAAGCAACAGGAAGCTTTATTGAGCTTTTGGGCAGAATACACCCAATAAGGCACTACAATCAACATTTGGCATTGGAAAGACATCAGGTCTGGCCCCTCAAAGAAAGGCAACAGAAGGGAAATGCTAAATCGAGGAGAGACCAATTCTTAAAACCTTCAAAATGACAGTTTACTCATCACTCGCAGGGTGCTTTGAAAGTAGCCATTACAAAAACAAACCCAGCACATTTGACCTTTGTAGTTAGAAAACAGAACACGAGACACCTTGCAGTGAACCAAGCAGTTTGTTTTACTTTGTAGGAATTTTTGGTCACAGTTTGGATTTCGGAGTATCACGAACAGCACTGGGCTTGGATGGCCTCCGAAACATTATAATTCAAGTCAATGAGAAAGCAGACGTCCCCAAGCAGTGCTCAGTCAGTGGTGGAAAAGGCGCAGGTTGGTGTGCACGAGCGCTATGCCCTGTTCCTCACAAGCCTGTATAATTGCCTTGTCTGCCACAGAGCCTGCGGGGGCCACGACAAATTGCACTCCATTCTGCAAAAACAGTTAAAGCATCAACTTCATGTGAGTTTGATTATTTATACAACTCCGTTACAAGCAAAGGAAGTGGCTGAAGATGCGAGATCTCAAAATAATCGTCATGCAACTAAGCTGTGTACGTGAGTTTAAAATGAAACCAGTGCCTCTGAGGCAAGAGGAGCTGGACAGGCTGGAGGGGATGAATGACTGCAATTTGGAGAGATGCGAGTAAAAAAGGCAACAATCATGGAGCTTTATCACAAAAGGCCTCAGCTGCAATACTGTGGAGGGTTGTTTGTGGACCGACTCTCAGCCAACTGACATGGTGGCAATTTAAGTCTCTCCAGATAAGAAAGAACAAACTGGGATGGGTGGATATTATGGTATCCATGTCTGGAGTCATCAAAGCTCAGGAGGGGGAACGTTAGAACACACACACACAAGTTATGAAGAGGGGGAAAAAAACCCTAAAAATACTCTGTGGGAGTGGGAAGGGAGTGGGTAGAAGCAAAGAGGTTATGAACAAACTGCAACACTATCACCACTAGGATGTGAGCTGGGTCTGTCAAAGTATAGGAAGGCGACAGCAGCGATGGAGGAAGATGAATCGGTAACATCTATCCTATGTGAGAGGTTTCTGTAAGTCAGATAATGCTAGGAGATACAGACATGACTTGGACAGAGATGAGAAATTAGTCTGAAGCTTTCTGATGTCAAAGACTGACAGAGTGATGGAGAGGAGGAAGAGAGTCTCAGCCGAAGGGAGGGGGGAGGATCAGCAGGGAATAAAAGTTGAAGAGGGGTGGGGGAATTGGAGGGATCTGAATACAGGAGGAAGGAAGGTGGGGTGGGAGAACGATGAGTGCCTGACAAAGTAAGCGGAGGGGAGAGTGACCTGCATGGAAGGGGGGTAGTTTCAGCTGGATGCAAGCATCTGCATTTTTCACCCCACGCTCACAAAAATCACGGCCAGGGTGGAAAACCGGACAATTAAATTGCCATTAAAAAAAAAACAACCTTTTACTTATTAAACGATGTGCAACAACAATAGGGTTTTGCTTTTGGTAAGGAGGGGGCAGAAGCAATATGGGAAAGAGTGCAAAGGCAGTAAGAGTGGGATGGAGGGAAGGACACAAAAAGAGATATGGGAATGGGGAAAAAGAAAAAAAAATCAGGTGTAGAGAAGGATAAAACATTCCTTATGAGGAATTAAACAAAGAACAAGAGACACAGAGACTACTCACAATCTACAAGGCCTATGTCTGTAGCTCAATGGGGTATTGCTCTCTGCTATGGGCTGGTGCTCCAGCATCACATCTGTCTCCTGAATTCTGTGGAATCTCAAACTCTCAGAATTATTGGGATCTCTCATGACTGGTCCGAAGCACAAGGCTCATCACAAACAGGTCGATGGCCTCTTGGTTTTCATCGCCTCTCTTCTGCTCTGTCCTTCGGCCTTCCCCAGCAACTCCATGATACACATGCTCTTCCACAAACCCTCTTCATTTAAACTTCCAAAATCCAGGTTAACTGCACATGTTGACTTTTGTTTCTCTTTTCTCCCATTTGTTGAACTGCCTTCAGGAGGCTGTGCTGTCACCCTCTTCACTACAGAGCTTCAAGCAGGCAATGCACCACAATCTCATCCACTATCCTTACCAAGAATCTTTATTACCCATTAACCTTTCCGAAACCATTTGCGAAAACAGCATTTGCTTCCAGGTGACAATTGGTCCTTTGTGGAACAACTGTTTGGAATATATATATATAAATTTTGTGTGAGATGGATACAGAAACGGACACGGACTTTGAGGCAGGTGAGGTGAAATGAGCCGCTTTCTGGTGAGATTGAAGCTCAGAAAAAAAAGATGACAAAAATCAAATAGAACGAATGAGATATTTCTTTCCTTGCACTGCCTCGAGTGACGTGATCACTGCCAAATAGGCGAACTTGAAGATCGCATCGGTGGATTTCAGGGATGTGGATACGCCAGAAGAGCTTGCGAAACTTGAACATCTCCCCTTCTTTCCCCTCACTATCCGTCGCAATGGCTGCTAAAGCAGGGCTCTATGCCTCGGGTTCATCCACGCGTGAATGAATGCCTAGCTAAGGAATGCTGCGAGGCACTTGAGCATCAGCTCGCTGCTCGTGGAGAAGCATTGCTCGTATGGGAGGCACCATCTCCACATGCAGCACGAGCAAGCGGTGTAGGAATGGCACGTGTTTTTGTGAGCATCGGCAGCATGAGGAGCTTCGTAGAGCTGCCATCACCGAGAAACACAAGGCTCATTTTAGCTGAAGTTAAGGCCTGCTACGAGGTTGCGGTTCACCATGTGCATGAGGGGTATGCGAAACATGACCCGAGTGCTCACTGCTTCAGAGTTTCAGCATTGCATATTTACAAGCCAGGTTCAGGTACTCGTTGCGCCGTCAACCTTTTCCAGCACAACCCTGATGTGTTTCTTGTGTTGGGTTGCGAACAAGTGTCTTTCCAATTTGTATGTAATGCTGATACACTCTCCTGACAGGCCAGGGTGTGGTGCCAGGAAAAAAAATTCCAGAGCAAATGGGGTGAAGACCCAGTTTTGTCTTGCCTTGCCTAACTGCTCTGTCTCACTTCATTGTATCTCAGCCCCTCCTACCTCTTTCTGTCTTCCTTTCTGACCATTGTTTTGGTGTTGACAATTTGTGCCAGGATTTATTCCTTGATTACCTCTGCCACTGTAGGTGAAGGAGGTTATGTTTTCACCCATCTCTGTCTGTTTGTTTGTCTGTCTCTGTGCAGGACATCTCAAAGTTGTGGACGGATCCGGATGAAAGTTGGTAGACAGGTTGGGTGTGTGACATGGACGAACTGATTAGATTTTGGTGAAGATCCGGATCTGACTACGAGAATTTTTTAAGTGATTCTTCACCATTGAGAGATAGAGCCAAAAAGGATATATAGCATAATATTTACCCTCGCCAGAGGAGAGGAGATTGCATTTGGGTCCGTTTGTCTGTTTGTCCACAACCGCTTGTCAGATTGAGACGAAATTTTCACCATTAGTGCGACTACTCATGTAGAAGGATTTAATGATAATTATGACATCGTCGGTCACGTGGTGTGGTAGCCATATTGGAAAAACTTTGGACCTCTGTGTATCTGAAACCTGTGTATCTAATATTTTTTTAAATGTCATTGGTGCCCTCATTATGACGTCATAATTGTATATTGTAGAACGCCATATCCGATCACTATGAAAATTTTTGAGGGTCATCTTGGGATAAAATGGTCGACAGAAAAGAAAAAAAAAATCATGACATCATCAGTCAATTGATTCGGCAGCCATAATGTTTTTAAAAAATTAAATAAAAAAAAAACTAAAAATCTTCTTCTCTGAAGTGGCTGAGCAGATCAAGGCGAAACTACATGTATGACCGTGAGGAACAAAAGGTTTACCCATGTGATGTCATGGGTCACGTGGTTTGGCAGCCATATTGGATTTACCCTAAAACCTATAAAAAATACACCACTCAAAAGAAGTCCTGGTGAGGGTCTGCAACCTCCGATTGCTCTTTTTCTTGTTCAAAAATGTATCGGGCCCGATATGTTCTTGTGGCTGAGGAATTACGTGGCGGAGGTATACGCTCTCCCGAGTGCCCTTCTAGTTTTACTTGGTATTCATTCCGATAAATTTTTATGCAACCTTTTTGATTTGAACTTAAATGCATGTGAGTTTAAGGGTCACTATACCATTCCACCTTCAATTGCCTCGACATAAGGAACATCTTGCATGTTGCTTAGATGTCTAAGGTTTTTTTTGCACTTTAATTATTTGCTTTCAACCATTTTGTAATTCAGGCTTTATTGTTCACGTGCTAATTCTGGTTCTCTTTTCATAAATCTTCACGATTTTTCAAAAAATAGGATCATACATCCTGAAACTCACCTGGATCAGGAGCAACAGTCACTCAAACCTCCTGCAGACCTCCTTAGACCATGATTTTTTTTAAAGGCTGTGAACAAACTCTGAAATTTTGTGAGTAGTTTCGGAGAAAAGAGAAAATACCTATTTGGGGGGGGGGGCTCAAACCCCACATCCCCACCTAGACCCTGATCCTTTTTTTTTTTGCCGTGAACAAATTTTGGTGCATCACTGGTAATGAAGCTTGTCTTTCAATTAATCAAAATTGTGTGTGTAGTTTCAGAGAAGAGAGCAAATACCTATTTTGGGGAGGGTGGGGGTCAAAACCCCCTCAATGAGCGCAGATTTTGATGCGGTCAATGAACCTTCATTAGGCATCAGATATGAAGCTTGTGGCCAAGTTTCATCACAACCGTGTGTTTGGCTCAAGCGATAATGATTGAAGTGTTTACGGACCGATTGACTCACTCACTCACCGATGGACACTGCTCGATCGCACAAGCTCACTGGACTACAGTCCAGGTGAGCTAGAAATTTTAAATTTGGTTGTGTTAAACTTTTTGAATAGCAGAGTTTTCATCGTTTTTATTTATTCGTCATTTCTTGTCAACCAGAATTATATATATTTATATATATATTCACTTTCTCTCTTTGTCATTGCGTCCAATAATTGCCCTGCTGCCCTGTCAGTTCATATCTTCCACAACCTTGTTTTTTCATGAACCTTGATCTTGGAATGGAAGGAATTTTAAAAATGAATAATTAAGGGATAAGGTTTTGGGTAAATAATTTCTTTTTTTCGTTATTGGTCCCTATACATTTTAAAACATGAATGACAGAAACAACCGAACAAGTGACGAAGCAAAGGACGCAAAGTCTCATGAGCACAACAGATGTCCCCCACCGTTGAAAGAACAGTAATCATTTTTCTTTTCTTTTTTTCTATACATGATCGAGGCTCATGGAAGAGCTAGAGCAGAACAGAAGGGAACAAAATGGAAAAAGGGAAACACCAACAGTAGATTATAAGTGAGAGTGAAAATCACAATAACACGGAAAAGGGGACCTGCTTGGAAATGGGGTCATTTGAGGGAGAAGAGATCATGATAATGGGTCGGGGATGACCCGGGGTAGTGGTGAACAGCTGTCTGAGACCTGGATGAAAGAATGGAACTGAACAGACTGGGGAGTTGGTTCCACCGGCAAGAGAAAAGAGAGGGACAAATGAGGGGAGGTGAAGAGTGAGCTCGAATTTTGGGAATTTAGCAAGAAGAGGGTTACTGGAAGACCATGTGAGCTCTGGAGAAACTTGGGAGGGACAGAACCAAGAGGGGATGGACGTAAAACAAGAATGGATACTCGTCGAGCACAGAACCGATAACGGAACAATTGTACAAGTTTGTCAGGGCAAGTAAACAAAAATACATGAGGACACTTGAGAACAGTCAAGACAGGAACATTGAACAACAGAGAGGCTCAAAATAAACTGTTCAGGAGACTATTTTAGAAGATGCAAGCAGGCGTCACCTGCTCATTGATGAACTGGAAGACCACTGACCGAACTAAATAATAATAATCACCAACCAACCGTTTAAGAGCTATGTGCAACACTGTCTGCTTGTCACTTTAAACCAATGTAATATATACATGACCCAGGATGTTGTCATCACCATAAACAAACCTCACCAAGACGGTTGGAGTTTCACACCAGAACACTTGTACGTTTAAAATACACACACGCATCTCCACTTTTCACGACGACAAAGTACCATTCTTTAACAAGTACTCCAACCCACCATCCTCCATCAATCTCTCGTAATTTGGTACCCGGTCCGATATGCAATCTCTCCCCCCGATAGCTACATTCGTGGTTTAGGATATTGTACCAGTACAAAGCTGAGAATATAGCCTTCAACTTCGGGTGCCCATTATACAACTGCAATAGACTCCATGACCCTTACCTGTTTCGCACAATCAATGTTATCACGGAAAGGGAAGAAAGCATCGGAACTGAGAGAGACCCCGCACAGACGCTGCAACCATTCGCTTCTCTCCTTTACAGACAGTGGCTCTGGCACGTCTTCAAACAGCATCCTGCACGTGGAATCATCAGCACTCTGGAGGGAAAAAAACATGCAAGAAATGTGCCGTCACACGTGCCCACTGCTCAGAGCGAAGAGCGCCTCAACAGTTAGTTGTTTGCGGCAAAACAGGTGCAAAGCTGCAATCATTGTGGCCGATGGCTAAGTAACCAAAACCACAAAGACACACAACAAATGTAAATTGGTGCATTCGGTCGAGGTCTTGATACAAATACCAACTGGAACAGCACTCAGGAGAGTGCGTACCTCTGCCAGGCTGAACAGTTCACATTTTGTATCCCACCAATGGGCAAGATCTGGATCCGGACCTGAACAAAAACCGAATCGGCTCGTTCTCGTCACCTACCCAACCCATCCACATAGTTTTGTCACAACTTTTTAAAATATCATGCTGTAAATCGTTTTTTGGCCACATCTGTCAATGATGAAGAATCACTTGAAAAAAAAAAAATATTTAAATCGTCAGATCCGGAATCAGATCTTCATCAACATTGAATCGGTTCTTCCTCGTCACACACCCAAACTGTCCACCAAGTTTTGTCTGAATCCGTCCATAACTTTTTGAGACGTCATGCTATGTATCGTTTTTGGCCCGATCTCTCAATTGTCAAGAATCACTTAAAAAGAAATTC
>CM068957.1:25168144-25187127 GCA_035128595.1 Eptatretus atami
GCTGGGTCGTGGTGTTAAGGTGGTTGTTGTTTATGGCGGTTGAGACGTGGTTGTCAAAAATTTTAAAAAAGATAAGAACAAAGAAAAAATGGGGCTAAAACTCAAAAAAGCATCCCGGCAGCCCGGATGAAAAATCCCACATTAAAAAATTTTCCCCTCTTATACAAACGGTTTGGGCTCCACTACCAAACATGTACTTAGGAAGATTATCTCCCTATACCCTGTGGCCCTTTTATGGGTTTATGCGGAATTCCCACCAGCCGTAAACAATAATATATATATACACAAAGATTAATTTCCCAGAGGTAACGGGGACACTTGACGAACCATCTTTCCGAATAAATTTACCAACAAAAATTAACCCTTCAGAAAGTCTCTTGCAACCTTAATTCATATGGTGATTGGTTCTCTCATTGAAAACAACTCCTGGGACGTTTCTCCAAAAAATGAACACACTGCCCACATATCTGGGGACACTAAGGAAAAGGAGGAGCGTTTGTGTTAATTTACAACGATAAAACCAAAACTTTTGCACCAAATTTAGGCAGTTTTATTTATTCCTTCCTTCCCAAATATTTTCTGGTCGCTTTCATTACAAGTAAAGGCCCTTTCCAGGATGTATTGAGAGGCCTTAGGCCCTTCCCTCAAGCTCTGAATGCATTCAAACGCAATTTCAAAGATCTCAGAAAAGGGCAACAGAGTTCCATTCCCAGTTAGTTCAGGATTGACGAGCGAGAGAAGAAGTATTGCGTGTAGAATTGTGTATTTGGATGTTGTAGGGCTGAAAAGGACAAATATCTTTGTTTGGTGGCTTTCTCAACCTCTGGGAACTTCTCTGAATGGGGACTTCTTCCCCCTGTGAAAGGAGTGGAAAAAACTTCATTCTCCAAACATAAGCTAATCCTGGTGGAACAAGTGAAGTTCGGGAACCATCCTGTTTGCATTTTTAGGTTGTGCATAAAGATGTGATAGATTCTATTATTAATCTCTTGGAAAAGAGGGGGAACTTCGTCATGGTGTGCAGTTAATTATTCCTTAACCTTTGGCCGTTACCATACTCCTATTTGCAAAAGAAACGCTGATGGCTGCTGAAAGCAGTTCTGGCAAGTTACCAACTTGGGGTGGTTTGCCATTGTTTCCCCAGGCATTCCCCTATGCTCTTAAATTTAACTGGAGTGTCAAGCAAGCAAACCACGTACCCCACCTAAAAAAAAAAGTCTTTTGATTACACTAAAAAACGGTTCAGAGGGCTTAAATTCCCTGCCTTGAGATGGAAAATGGCATATAAATGTTAATATTTAAAGCTTGCGTGCATGTTAATTTTTTAAATTTTAAGGCTGTTAATCAGAAATTAACTAGGACAATTAAGTTAATTTAAGTGTGTTTGTTGGCACCGGGCATGGATGCCAAGTGGCTGGCCTCAGTTGTCTACCATTTCCGTTTGTCCCTGGAGGGGAGAAAAAGCGGGAAAAGCAGGGATTTTAAGCCCAAATGGTTTCATCTTTTGTCTGTCTATTTCGACTTAAAAACGTCAGTTTATGATCGAGGAAAAAACTAAACTGAGTTTCCCAATTGGGAATGTTAATATTTTAATGAAATGGGAAAAAACGAACCTTGTAGTTTAGTATTCCTTGCTTGAAAATTTGGTCCCAATGCGCCATGCACCCAGAAGAGGAGTGAAGATAATATTTTTACTCTGTTTGGCTCTGGTTTCTGGTAGTCATAAGAACCAAATGAAAAATCATTTCAAATAGAAATCTTTGCTTTTGTTTTTTTAGGGGCAAAACGTTATAAAAAGGACACAGCAAACAAGACACAAAAAGACCTGAAGTAAAGTGTTAAAATAGTGGTTTGTAAAAAGATGCGGGCTATTCCCCAACGTGGTTAAAAAACTTCCGGAAATAAAAGTACTTCAAAAAAAACCACTTAACAGCCCCACTTTCAAATGAACCCCTTCGATTTAGGCGGTCTTTGCGACAAAAATTACGGCATCTACTTCATTCACGACCAATTCAAATTTGCCGCTGGGCAAGGGGACCTGGCCCATTCTCAAAAGGAAACGGGTTGCGGTAAATGGTTCTATTCAACTTTTCAGTTGATCATAACAGTGCCTTCAGGAAAAGTATTCATACCCTACTTTTCCAAAAAAACATTAAAACAAGTGAATTATATTGAGCTGTTCACCCAACGCTTCCCCCATCCAAACTTTAACAGGAAGCTTGAGAAATCGCAAATAAACGGGAGAAAAATTCCCAAAAATCCAGATTTGTGTAAAAAGGCTCGATAACAAGGACAACCCAAGAAGGACTCAAAAGCTGTTAATCGCTGCCAAAAGCGGGCTTTCAACAAAGTATCGGGACTCAGGGTGTTGGAAAAAAACTCATTGGACACATAAGACATTTCCATGCTTTTCATTCTTAAAAGTCATTTGTAAAATAATTCTAAAAATAAAACATGCGACTGCCATTTATGGGGTATTGTGAGATCAAATGTACAAAAAATTCAAAATTTTAAATCGATTTTTTAAAATTTCAGGGGCTGGTAACGACAACAAAAGTCCACAAAAGTCAAGGGGTGTTGATAATACTGTGCGGGCCGGAGGCCCGGTGGCGAGGACGGGACGCTTATGGTGGGGAAAATTACGTCATCTCCCCACCCCAGGACTTAACCCAGAATTTGTAAAAGCGTCCGCTGCCACGATAATTTCGTTTGAGGCGGCGGGTCGCTCAAAACCGCCGTGGGACGCCAATACCCCCCACCGCATAGGCGTAGGGGTCTTTTTGTTCGAACCAATTTAACCTTAAATTAAACCACGCGGGTCGTCTACCGGGGAAAACCACCCCCTCAATACGTTTGCCCGGACTGGAAATTCCCAACTCGGGACCCAAAAACTAAACAAAACTACCAAACTACGTTTTCCGGTTTCGGGATGGCAAAGCCGAAGGCAAAACCCGCAAAAGGGGGAACGTACCGAGCTTAGGGATTTGGTGAAAATTAGATTATCGGGTTTACTTAAAAACCCAGCTGAAAACCTCAGATCCGTAATCTATCTAGGGACCAATGAAGGAAAAAGACGAATAAATTGAAACTGGGAAACATTTCCTTAATAATTGGTTCATACGAGTCCAAGGTAAGACCGCACTATATCTTATGGTGTGTGTCTGGTCTGGCCTGTTTGTCTCCCGAGGGGATAGCTCCGTTTAGGTTTTTGATCCGATTTCCTTGATTAAAATTTTTGGGTGGGTTTATTATTTTTTCATTGATCAGTTGGTTTTTTCCTTGGGGATGGGAATGGGCCAATGCTGCGGGGCCCAATTTATGGGCCGGGAGGCCCACGCCCAAAAAAAACGTTGTTTTAGGGGGTAGTGGATTTTCCAAGTTACATCTTTTCTCTGAGGGGTTTCGGTAATGGTTAGCCCAAATGGCCGCCACCTGCATAAAGTGGCCCCCAACGGAATGCTCCAATTTATTCCCATTTTCATTCCAAGGTTCAATGGTCCAAACAAGGTCACGGAACTTAAAGGAAAATGTCCAAAAAATCATATAAATTGGGCATTCGAGCATCCTTAGTTTTCAAAACTGTTCAAAATGAAAAGTTGGTTATGGGGAGTATGCTCCTTCGTATGTACTAACAACTTTCAATCACCTTTTACGGTTTTTTTTCCCGGATTTCCCGCCAGTTTTGCCCGTTGGCGTTCCCTCGAAGGTCAAAAAAAAATAGGAAAAGCGAAAAACTGTGTAAACATGCTCGTTTGGAAAACCCCATTCCGCCCGTTCTCCAGACTTGTTGGGTTGATTTACAATCAAACTTAAAGCAAAAAGACTCAAGCAGGGACTTATCATGGACATTTAAACCAGCAAAATTTAACAATGATCCAAGCACTAAAAAAACCAAGTTTCTATACTTTAATAGGGACGGGCGCTCACACAAATCAGACGAAAATAAAAACCCCAGGGTGTATGCAAAAGGGACCCCCACAAGGGCCAGAGAGGAGGTGAGTCTTGAGTCGCAGGTTCCTTTGGACCTGGCAACGTTGGGGAGGGAAAGGGGAGCCTTGGTGGTTGGCGGGCAACCTGTCAAAGGTCGTTGCAAGCTCGGCCACAGGCCCCCACCACACTGGGGTAGAACCGTGTCCGCGAAGGAGCCCGGGGGAGGCAGGGGGAGCGGAGTCCGAGATGGGAATTTCAGTGGCCCGCCGGACCAGGGACCCACGAGAGGACCCGGTTCAAAGATCGGGGGGCTCCCTCCGATAACCAGTGCAAACAGACGGGGCGCCGAGTGGCAAGCACGGCAGGGCCAAGATCCTTCCGCGTCACGACCCTTTTCCTTCCTTCTTGGCAAAACCTTGCGACTCCAAAACCGTTCTTCACTCCCAAAAACCCCACTTGTTTTCCTCGCTCCCAAACGCGTTTCTCCCAAACCTTTCAGGGGACTTCCAAAACTCACCTACGGGCCGCCCACACCAGAATTTCTCTTCTTTACCCTCTTCAGGGGATGGGCCGTATTATTCTTCAGGCCAAGGGACTTCTACGCTGAGATCACCTTCGGGCAAAAAACCCCATTAAGAATTCTCTCCCAGCAGGGAGGGGGCCTTGGTGGAAAAGCCACGGCAACACTGTCCCGCCTGATTGGGGGGAAAAGGGGCCTCCCATTGGTCCGCCCTTTTCTTGGTGGGTTTCGCATTGCCGGGAGGAAACCCGCCCCCCCCCCCCTTCCACCGCGTGTCTGGGTGGACTTATCAAAGAAGCCAACCAAAACATCCAAAGATTTTGCCCCGGGCCAACGGCCTTTTCAGATACAGCAAGGTGGACAGGTGGAATCGAATGGGGATGGCGGATAATAAAAAAATTATTATTCAACTTTAAAAAACATCGCAATAACGGCAAACCCCTTCGGATTTCCGCCAGACTTTAAACCAACGAGGAGGGAAATCTGTCTACCACATATTACTTAATGCATTAAAACAACTTGGTTTCAGCTGTATGGGTTGAATGCATACGGTTCTAGGGGTAAACCGAAACCAATAACTTTTGAAAGGCCCAAACTCTAATGCTTGGATCCACCAGTGGAAATTGTTTTCTAATGGCCCAGGCTTGGGAAAAATCGATTCAAAACTGTTTCATTTCCAAGATCAATTTAAAGTAAAAACGTTGAATTTAATTTTCCCTTTGTGCACCGGTTAAATTATCCCACCAAATTATGAAAATTCGGTGAAATAAGTCTAACCAATTCCTTTGTCAAATTAATGAAAAAAAGTACACCCAGGCCCTATGACCTTACCTCAAAACAATTCTCTCTTATCCGATTCAAACAAAAAATTTGAATGTTGGCAAGTTGAAAATTTTTACAGTTGATGCCACTCTGATCCCGTTAACAGGAACGGTTAATTCCAAATTTCTCGTTCCTTATCAAGGATTTTCAACCATTGGGGCAGGAGGACGGACCTCGGATGAAATCCACCATTAATTCAGAATACACACATTAATCTTTAAGGGCTGATTCCAATATAATTCATTGAAATGGGGCAAAAAATTCAAAAAATCTATGCTAATTATATTTTGGCATGTTGGCAAAGGGAAAAAGATTATTACGGTGGGTGGGACACTAGCTTCCATATTATGTGGGAATTGCAATTGCAAATTGATGGAAAATTATTGATCCTTCATTTTTTAGCATTTTAACCAATTGGGGGACCAAATTTGATTTTAGAGTCTCGTCAGGATTATAAAAACCCAGGTCTGTGAGGCACATGTCAATTTTTTTTTAAAAAACAAATTAACTCCAATATGGGAAAAACAATAAACTTGTGGAGATGGAACATCATGGGTCTGATTGAAATGCATGAGGGGACCCCGTCAAACTGAAATTTTTTTGTGGGCACAAAAAAAAATTCGGCAAAACCCTTGGGCAAACTTTGCCATGTGGACCAATTGTCTCGGGGGAGGGCTGTCACTAAAACAGATTCACCACCCCCCCACCCCCCCCCCCCCACCCCCCCCCCCCCCCCCCACCATTTGTGGGAGTCGGGGCATAACCAAAGCCCTTAGGTGCCGTTCCAAAGTGCATCGTCGGACATGGAAACTGTGCTGAAAATAGAAGGGTAAGGGTATTAAAAAACGTTGGCATAATGTTTTGTATGGTGTGTGTTTGTTGTATGGTGTATTCCACAACATACATTACAGGGCTGCTTTACCCACCAACTGTTGTAGCATATTGAAACTGTGTTTCCCCATTTGTCTCAGGTCCCCAAACTTCAAACCGTTGCATTTGATTTTCATTAATTTATATTTTTCATATAACGAATTGGAGGACAATGAAATTCTGGATTTCTCCCAGGTTTGTATCGGCCTTCGATGTCGATGGGCACACAATTAACCGTGTTCGCCATTTGCCTCAGGTCGCTCACCTGCAATTTTTCATTAAATCTAAATTTTTCGTTTATGAAAATGTGTACGACCGATCTGTTGATTTTTTTCTGTTAAAACAGCTTGGATATCCCAAATCAGCACAAAAATTTAAGGCTTCTACACCACCCGGAAGTCCCGATCTTTAGCTTTCACCAATTTCATCAGTGGGTTAGGAAAGAAGATATATATATGATGTACATATGTCCATGTGGCCGAATGAAGCTGGCGTGGAAAAGCCCCAGCCTCAAAAAACGTTGCCTGTGAGACCTATTCGTGGGCCTAGTTCCATGATGCGCGTTTTGAGGGAAATATTTTGTGGAAGACCCACGAGTTTAATGTTATTAAAAAATCCAGTAAAATGCCAGTTTGCAGGTTGTGTGAACATCTTCTTTTAACCAAAACATCTGATTTTCACCCACTGCCTTGCAAAAGCAGGTTACCGAATTGGGGGAAAGTGGCTTGGGAAACCATTCTTCCTGGGAGAAGCTCCAAAAGGATAAGGAACCCTTCCGGGCCTGGACAAACCGGCATGAGTGTACCACCAAATTTTTGCCAGCCCTGAACTTGTTTGCGGGAAGGAATGGGCATCATCCCAAATGTGAGAAGATGGCTGGTAGGGTTCCCGGGGAGCCAAGGGTGGTTTCGCATGCTAAAAAGGGCCCCCCTAAGTTACCCACTATTTTCTGGAAGAGCATCCAACCCTGGGGGCATCCATTTTTAGCGAGGGTAGGACATTTCTGAACCCGGGCAGTAATCTTGCCGAAGGAATGGTTTGTCAGCTATTCGGCCCACTGAAAGTTTTCCGCAAAAAATTGGGTAGTGGGAAAATTCAAAATCTTCATAAAACTCAGTAAGGAAAAATTGTGGCTCATGCTAACCTAATATATTTTTGCATTGAAAATACCCCCAAATATGTAGTGCTATAGGTGTTATTTGGCTTATCTAAGGTATTTGGGTATATATAGTAACGAAATAATTAAAAATTGGTGTTTCAAAGTCACCATGAAGGGTCCATTAAAGTCATGATGATCCTTATTTGGTACAACTGGTCTTTAAAAAATTCGGGGCCTTTAAAAAAATAACTTAAAAAATTTAACCCACAATTAATCCCCAGTTGTAAAAAAACTGTTTATTTCTTTTATTTTTGCAGAATCTATGGTAGTGTTGAGTACTTACATTAGGAAAAAGTTTTTTAAATTATTTTTGAAGAAAAAACCACACCACTTTAAAACTCCTTTA
The DNA here is from genome assembly GCA_035128595.1 of Eptatretus atami. Lineage (NCBI taxonomy): Eukaryota > Metazoa > Chordata > Myxini > Myxiniformes > Myxinidae > Eptatretus > Eptatretus atami. The sequence goes on from CM068957.1 coordinate 25,175,792, forward strand.
TTTCAATCAAAAAATATCGAAAAAAATGCAATTTTCAGATTTAGGGGCAAAGTTATGTGGGGGCTGTTTTTGAAAGTGTATTCATATATTAGAGATACCCTAAAAATCTTTATGAAAACACAGGATTAAATAGTAAGAAAACTATCATAATTTGTCGTTAGGAAGCGGGAACAGGGGGGTCCCTGGGGATAAGGGGCCAGGGGTTAGGTGGGTAGGGAGGTTATGCCGGCTGAATTTGAATTGGTTGTTGAACGTTATTTCAGGGGCTTTAATCATTCCCACAGGGTTTATCCTACTGCCTTGTGGACCTGACCTACCTCCCTGTGCCTTGGGCATTTGGGGGCTTGAGAATCAAAGGAGTCAGGCCACCTTTATATGGGAAAATCCCTCCACTTTCTTATTCAGGGTTTCAGGTTAAGATCTGTGAACCTGCTGAAAAACAGTTTTACCATGTAAAACTTACTTAAACCTTGGTTTTCCATCCGGTCGGTTGTCGGCGGGAACTAAACCGTCTTCCCTCCAGGTTTCTGTGGAGGGAGGGGTGTTTGATATGGGGAACACCCCAAGGCAGGATTTAAAAAACAAAAAATCTGGTCAAAGGGCGGGAAGGAAGCTTTCCTTGTGAAGCCAAACGGGCCAAATCTATCTAGGCCAACTTGTTGTCTGGCGACGTCCTCCCTGGCGGTTGGGGTACTTTTTATTTAGGAGGGTTGGTGGAGGATTTGGCCCAACTCCGGCCACCGTAAAAAATCCTTCATTTTCCGCAAAAAACAACAAAAAACGCAAAAAAAATCTTGAAAAAAAACCCACCTCCGGGGAGTACCTCCTGTGAGCTCCCTTGCGGGGCAGCTCACTGGATGACCGGTGATTTGGGGGCAAAGGCCCTCAGGAACCCCAACCTTTTGTATGATAGGAGGGAAACCACGAGTGGGTCATCCTCTGGGTTTCAAGGATTTGCAGTGTGGCAAGGTGTGCAGTGGTGCTGAGTGTCGTTCATCCAACCAGATGGGGATCTCTAGTTAAAACCTGAGGCGTCCCTTCGGGTGGGTGCCTTGGGAATGTTGCCTATCCCTAAGAGAGGGAATTGAATCACCTGTCTCCTGTTGTGCATCTAGCTCAGCCGTGGGGTCACATTGGATTGGCAGCCTCTCCTGAGGTTCGGAGGGACCGATTGCGGGCGAATGATAATGGGGTGGGTTTTTACACCTACTATTGGGGGTCTGGTCGCCTCTGGATGGTTGCCATCTTTTACCCCAAAGGGAGTTGCGTGGCTGTGTCCAAAAATTAAGGCTGACCCCAATGGATTAAATTTTGATGTTAAACCACCGGTCAACGAGCGTAATTTATAGGATTTTAAGATTCGGTTCCACTCCCCTTAGGTTGTCATTTCCCTGGTTCTCTGTTTATTGCTCGAACTGAGGCGAGTCAAATTCACCGTGAAGGGAACGCCATTTACGCCAGTCGGAGGTCTGTGGTTGATTTCAGTGCCCCAGACGAGATAAACAAACTGTCTAGTTCTTGGGGATTTTTCAATTGCATCGACTTGAAAACTGATAGGTGGATTATTGAGATGTGTGTTGGTTTCCAGGGTTCAGAAAACTATTAACAAAGGGGGGAATTAGGCACTAAGTTCCGGACTTTTTGGCAAGATCAGGGGACTTAGGGTGGGGCTGGGTTTCATGGTTTTCAGCGCCCCCAACCCCAAGCTTCAATCGCCTGGAACTTGGGTATTTCCAACGTGGCTGGCGGTGCGGGCAAAGAATTGAACCATGTGCCTATGACGGTCGCTGGGGAGGAGATCCCCCAAAAGGAACTGGCCAGGGTCTTACCGGGTGGGGCGAGTCTCAGTCCTCAAAACGCCACAGGCTTGTTTGTAGCAAACTTCTAAAGCTGCACCTAAAACCTGGAGAATGTTTAACCATTTCCCAGCCTAGGGCTGGGATGGTTGGTCAAAGCCCTCAGGGGGATGAGGAGAGGTAGGGAAGGAGGTTTTGCGAAAAACAGGCTGAGTGGACCACTTTGGGGGGGTTTCGTGCTTTGGGGGTCCTGAAGATTGTGGGAGTGCCTTCTAAGACCCACCCATTCCTTGATGTTGCCGGGATGGTCCTTGGGGGGAACTTCACCGCAGGGCAAATAGAAGAAATTTGCTCCTTTTCAAGGGGACCACTGGATTTCCATTGGGACCAGAGCGCAGGGGGCCGGGCTGAATGGCAAAAACTGAACTGTTCAGGGGGGAAGGGCTAGGCGTAAAACTGACGTGCCACTGAGGGGACAAGGGAGGGCTATGTGCGGGGGGGAATTTTTTCTGTAGGGGGTAGAGGCATTCACGTGGACAGGTGGATTTTCTCGGTTCCCGCTTTACAGGGAAATTGCGGCCAAATTGCGTTCATCCAAAGCCCATCCCTCGGTAAGGCACTTTGCAGGTTAAGAGGCAAGAGAAGTGGTTTAGGGTCTGACAGGGAGGAGGCTGAAGTTAAGGCCCCTGGCCGGTTACTTGAGACGTTGTTAACCAAGCGATTTGGGGCCCCAAGGGCCTGTCGAGATTGGGACGGTCCAAGGGGTGGTTACAATCCGTTGTGCTGACCCTCAAATTCAAACGTTTGGTCCCACCTTTCGGCTTGGTGAACCGGGGGGCTGCGGTTTGAAACCGGTTGGGGGAATAGGGGCCAAAAGCTTTCCCGGGAATCTGTGGCATCCATCTTTGGGAATTCTCCAAAAGGGCGGTGAAAAATGCTTTTTGCATCTCGTGTCGTTGCATGCCCAGTTTTGTGCTCTGCCTGGAAACAACCCAGCATTCATCCCGAATTCTGGGGACTTGGGGAAAGAGTTGTGTACCCTCTCTGGAAGAGGGTAAGGGTGATCGGCCAAGGGGACTGCAATACAAACTACGAGGGGGTTGCGCTGGCTTCAGCGGGGTCAAGGTTTTTGCTCGGATAATTCTGATAGGTTTCGGCCACCAATTCTGCTGAGGCACCCAGGCGTTTTCCAGAGCAAGCAGGCTTACACCAAAGAGGGTTCAAAACGAATTTGACTCGTTATTCCTTGCTCTTCTGTTGTCCTCACCTGAAACGGCAGACGAGGAGTTTCGGGGCCAGGGGGCTGGCTTGCCCAGCCTATGTTGATCTTCTGTGTAAAAGCGTATTCGATTCAAGTGATCGTGATCCCTCGGAGGGGGGAATTCTTTGGGTCTTCCTGGGTGCCACACCAAAACCTGATCCGATCGATTGTTCTGAACTCTACCTCTGGTACTTGAAGGGTAAGTTGGCTGATTATGTGGTGGGTACCAAATCTTCTGGAACTTATTTCCCAAATTAGTTTACTGGAATTTCGTTTCCAGGGGTGTTGTTTACTGGCCCCCCCACACTTTCAAGCCCGAACTTTTAATGGACTGGATTTTAGGGGGAGGAATGTCGGGAGAGATTCAAAGCCTGCGGGTGCATCGTTTGGGGAATGGTTCAAGATCCGGGACCTTGGATTTTGCAGGATGATGCAGTCACTTTGCGGAACTTGTAGATATTACCCTTTTGGGCCCTCGGAGGTGCTGAATGGAGGAGTCGGAAAAGCCGCTGATACCGGGGGTTTCTGTCCCAAAACTTAAGATCCAAGGCTTTCGTGGGGACATTCTTGGATCCGCTGCTGTCCTGTTTCTGTCGGTCGTTTGTTGGGTGAGGATTGTAGAAGGGTCGGGAGAGATTTCACTTACCTTGGCAGTTGATATTCATGTCTCTGGGCTTTGGGCTGTGGTTCAGAGGTCCAAATAGACGTTCTGGGTTCGGGCCGGCGGAGTTCATGGATTCCACTCGGATCATGGGGGTGGTGGCGGCTGCCGTACCGCTGTGCGGGAGGAACGAAAGTCCGCGAGTCTTTCAGGTCCTTGGTAACTTCCAACAGGTACTATTGCTCTATGGGCGAGCACCTGGGACTCTTTGGGGGGGACCAAGGATTCTGAGACGGGAGACTTCAATTCCTTGGTACCAGGTCTCTCGGAGAATTCTGGCTAATCGCTGGTTCGGATTTTGTTGTCCTAACGAGCGGGTTTCTTGAGAAAGAGGACTCGATGGAGATTTTTACCTGCAGTAGGTCCGTGAGCGGTCAGTTTGCGGCGTAATGGACATTGTGGCTCGTTTTCCCTGACGCTTTGATTTTCCTGGCTCACAATCGTCTCAGCGGGGGGGGAGTCTCGTTTGAAGTGGAGGGAAGGAGTGGGCCGACCCAACGTGGGCCTCCGGGTTGCAGCCAGGTTTGGGACCATTTCCATCTCCAAGGGGAAATTGGGGATGGCCTGGCACTGCCTGGGGATGGCATGACGGAGGGGCCCCGGAGATACCGGCGGGAAAGCGCAGCGAACGGCGCTGTTCTGGCAACCCCATGCCTCCCATACCCTGAACCCTGACCCTCCACTTCTAACACTTGGACATTTGGTTGTGTCCGTTGAAAGGCCACTCTTCGGGAGTTCCCAAAAGGTTTCTTTCATGAAAAAATCATGGGCATTCTAGGTGAGTAAAGATTGGATAAGGATGTAGATTTTTAAAATACATTTTTCATGTAAGCCTCCCATGGTGGGTTTAACTCTTCTTATTGTAAATTTAAAAGCTAATTGGGGGGGCATTTGATGTGAAAGAGAATTTGAGGAAAGGAATGTTGCCAATGGCATGTTCAGAATGAGTATCTAAGTACGTGTACAGTTTCACAGTTAGGAATTGCGACACCGATTGGGAATAATAATATTGAATTGTCAGAAGGCAGGTCAGTTAGTAAGGAAAATTGTTCCTTTCTGTTGGATTTCAGTCAACGGTGGGACATGTGTGAGATGGCTAGTTTACCCAAAACCTAAACGGCTAGGGAGTATCAAAACCCACCCATTTTCCACCCAAGCCCACATCCACCGGTTAATAGGGGAAAATTGCAACTCATTTGTCAGTGAACGGGGAATCAGCCCACACCTTAATACTACCAGGGCAGGGAATACGGGGCAACAGAAAACGGGGATGGTTCAAATGCAAGGCATCTATCGAAAAAGATGTTGTGTATGATAGACTTTCAAGCAAAGGGTCGAACAAATAGTTAAAAATGTTTTTACCAGGTTTTAAGGTAAATTGGGAATGGTGATTTGAAGAGTTTTGCCAAAGTGGAAATCATTAGTAGCACAAGAAAGATAGAAAATTCGTTGCTCAAGCTGGGAAATAAATATTCATTGAAATTGGCATGGGTCCCAATATTTTCCAACGGCCGCAAAGTATTTTCAGTGGTGTTCACTCTTCAAAGTACTGAAACTTAACAGTGTCATAGTTCAATGTCCTCGGGGCTACGTTTTGAACCCTGAAAAAGTTTAAGCTCGGTGGATGAATAGAATTACATTCAAACAAATGAAAACCCCAGCATGTGTCTGAAGGCAAGGAACATTCAGGGTGGGGAGCAGCCCAAAGTTGCACAAAAACAGTCGTACCCAAAAGAAAATTTCTGTCAAGTGGAAAAATTCCGTGGGCATGACCTTTTTCTGAAATTTCAAGGACTAAAAATTCCAGCGATTTACTCTATGGGACAATTTCCGGCCGTGATCCGGTTGGTCAAAAAAGGGAAAAAAATCCATCTGTGTGACCCCAATCCACAGGAATAAACTTGAAAAGACATTCAAATTCAATGGGAAACCAAGAGGAAAAGGAAAAAATGCAGGGGGGCAGGTTGGGAAGAAAACAGGAAAAGCAAAAAAACTGCTTAAAAAGCTCAAAAAGAAGTGGACATTGTTAAGAGTGGAGGAAATTATGGATATGGAAAACTGCTGAGCATGGGAAACTAATTGAGAAAAAAAGCTAACCTGGTTGATGGAGAAAGGGGAACCTTATTGTCGGAAGCCCAATAAAAGTGGAACCTTTTGCAAAGGCTTGGAGATGGAAGGCATTTTAGACAAGGAAAAAAAGACTACTGCCCCCAGAATTGAAGTGTGGAAAAAGTGGGAAAAAAAACTGCTAAAGGCCATTCGTTTGAATTGGTTGATGTGTTTGTTTACGCCAAATGAAACACATTCATCCTTTGAAAGACGTTTGGAAAGATCTTTTGGCCACGGGTTCCTTTACAAAGATGGCCATATGACTGAGGTAAGATTCCCAAAAATGTATTTGACTTTCGTCTTCGATTACATTTATCGTTGGGAAGGCTTCCCAAAAGAACAGTGAACGTTCAAAGAAGGACCAATAAAGGTGCCAGTCCAAATTGAATTGAATCATTTTGTGAAAGAGACAAACCACTCCAGTGTACTATGGGATGCTTTCTGGGGGCATTCATCTTGCGAAAACAAGGTCAAAGCCCAGGGGAAAAACCTCTTTGAAAAAAAACTTTTATGTACTAGCCCCACACCCAAAGGGCCAATTGACTTGAATCGTTTTTGGAGTGAAAATTTGATTCTCCACCCAATAATTTGGACCCCATGTTTCCAGGCAATTTTTCAAATGGCAGTTGGACCCAAAAACCCCTGTGCCCAGGTTGGGGGACTCAGACATAAAGAAAGCCGATTGTGAGAAACAATCCACCATTCAAAACTTAATTGCTTTACCCAACTTTGCGGGGCAGGGGAAAACGAGTGTTCTGGCTTTCTAATGACCACAGATGTGTTTAGTTCTTGGATTTGGCACCCAGCCTGGAAGTATTATGAAGGCACATGGGAAAGGGAACTTGTGGATAAAGGCTGGGCATTTTAACCCACCCCACAAGATATATTTCTCCCTCCATACGTTGGCCAACTAAAGAATGGGCCCAAGAGAAGTTTGCAAATTATTCAAATCCCACTTCATCCCCGGGAACTGGATGTGACTCAAACAAGTTTAAAAAATCGGAAAACCGGGAAACAGCGGCGGGTTGGGGAAGGCCAAAGGCCTGAGGAAATTTCTCCAAGGAAACTCTTGGCCAAGGGATCAATGATACAGATTTTCAACCTAGGGGGAAGATTTCTGGTCAGGGTGTGTCTATCCCATGAAAAAGGCCCAAAGTGGATGTCAAAAAAGCAATGGGACCACCTTTTTTTCAGATTACCAAACGTTACCACCAAACAGTTCCAGAAACAATTCCTAGAACCTTCCCCACCAAACCCAGGGCAGATTGATCAAGAGTGCCACAATCTCAGAGGGCGCTATGTGTCGTCCATGGGCATGACCAACACGTGATAATCCAACCATCTTGATTCCCAAAACCTTCGGTTTCTTTGAAACAGATGGCCTTACTGCGCGTTCCCAGTGGGCTGGATTCAAAAAATTTTGCTTGCCAGACACTCCCCAATGGCCATTGCACATGCACTTGATGTTGCAAACCAAAAAAAAGTTGTTCCTGGCGGGATAAGGCGTTTGGCATTTTCAGGCTGGCCCCTTTACTTGGGTCAATGGCCAGCTTCAGCAAGGGTGCAAGGAAATGTTTAGGGATAGATCATCCATGCCAAGAATAGATCAATAATCAATTTGTCCAACGGTGGTTTTGAATGTCAGCTCCACTTTCTAAAGAAACTTTCCTTAGTTGTTTGGAAACTTCAGTGTGAAACAAAGCATGGAGGATGTTTTTACTGGTTTAGGTTTTACTCTGTGGGTTGGCATTGAAAGGCCCTGTTCACCGGCAAAACTTTGATTTGTCTTTGGGTACTTTGAACCAATTCATTCCAATTCAAATTTGTTAGCGGTAAAATCTGCCTAAAAACGGCATTTTGCGATTTTCCAATATTTTTCGTCTTGGGGGCCTGAGGGGGTTAAAACATTAAGGTTTTTTTCTTCAAAATTTAATTTTAAAAAACTTGCCTGATGTTAGACTCTACTTAAAGGAATCATGCAAATAAAAAGAAATTAAAAACAGTTTACAAACTGGGATTGTTTCTTGTTGTAAAATTTTTAAAGTTTTTTAAAAGGCCCCAGATTTTTAGCAAGTTGCAAAATCTAAGTCATTGCTTGACCTCTTGACCTTGACCTTGACCAATTTAATCTTTCTTACTTTCAATCTGTAGCATTTACCTATAAAGGCTACATTCTTGAGGGGGATTTTCTATGCAAAAAAACTCATTCCTTACGATTATTTAGATTTTGGAATTCCCCTACCCCCAAATTTTTTGCAGGGGAAACTATTCAGTATGGTCGATAGCTACAAACCATCCCTAGCAAGATTACTGCCGGTTACAGCGAATGTTACCCTCGCTAATAAATATGGCCCCCAGTGATGGCTCTTTCAGGAAAAAAATAGTGGTAAACTTAGGGGCCCTTTTTTAGCAATGCGGGAAACCACCCCGTTTGCTCCTGGGAGTATGGCAAGCGCCACTCAATTATTTGATCCTTCTTTTAAAAACGGGTCTGCTCTTCTTTTCTCAAAATAAGGCAGAGTCAATTTGAGTTTAACTTTTTTGGTTGGTGGGCAACCCTTTTCTTCTTTGGAAAATGTAATTTCACTTCCCAAAACCTGCCCCATTCCTTAATCCATTACCAACTATATAATGGAAAATAATATAATATTTATATATATTATATATAATTAATTTATACTATAACTTATTAATATTTAATAATATTCTATATAACAAGTATATTATTCTATAAACATTAATATTTATATAACACTATATCTATATAAACATATTTAGATATTATCTATAATCTATACTAAACATATATATGTATTATATATATAATCAATACATTATATTTATAATTATATATTTACATAAATTTACATATACATATATATTACATAATTATAACAAAAAACAATATAACATTAATAATGTTTTATTATTATATTATCTTCTTTGTTGGAAAATCACAAAAACATCATTTTTCAAGGGTCCCATAAGATTGAGGTTATTTTCTGGAAAGTAACATGTGAAGTTAGGGCCCAAAAAACCCATGTTTAGAGGGGAATTAATTGTATTCATCGGGCTGCGATACCTTTTGAAGTTGGCGGTTTTGCTTTTCGGCTTTTATCTTAAAAACCAACCACCACTTCTAACCGCCAAACAAACGCCCAAAACAACACAACAACACGCAAACCCAAGCCAACCCCACTCAAAACCCAAAACGGCCCAGCCTCGCGCCCAAATACCCCTCCATAACCATATAACCCACCGCCCCCCCACCATCCTTCGGCACTAACTCCCACCAAACCCCAACGGGAACGCCATTCCTCCGCCGGGGTTGCCCCACGTACGATCGGTTTTGCGCGTTTGGGAAAAAAAGGGTGGGGACCGTTTCGAACGCGAGGAAGGGAAAGGGAGAAGTTCCCCACAGGCTGAGGTGGCGCGGCCCATTTTTTCCCGGCCTATTTCCCTTCCTTGGCCCGGTCGGCCAGAAACGGCTTCCCTTTCGCCCCCCAGCAAAAGACGCAGGTGGTGAGGAACGGATGGTAAACGCCCCCGCTCGATTGCTTTCGAAAAAAGCGCCTGTTCGAAGGGTTTGAGCCAAAAGGGGGGGCGGAGAAAGGGTGGGCGCCTGGCCGTATAAGAGTTGAGAGGGCTGCGGGAGTTCTTTTCTGCTCTGGCCTCGTTCTCTTGGTTCGCACGCTTTTCCTCGGCTTTCTGCTCGCTCTCCTTGGTCGGACGGCTTCTCGCTTTCTGCTCTTCGTCTTGTTCGGCGCTCTCGCTCTTCTTCCTCCTGGGTTCGGCTCCTCTCGCTTCTGGTTCGGGGGCTTCTGGAAAGGGCAGACCGGGTCCGGTAACGCCGGAGAGATGCTCGCGGACCAACGGCAAGAGGACGGGCGGCCAATAGACCGACATTAAAAGGGGGGAAAGTCGACTCCATTTTCTTGGGTTGTTGTTGACAACGTTTGTGTTGGTTTGGGGGCCCGCCCGTGTCTCGTGAAGTCGATTGTTAAAAGTGGTCCTTGGTCGCGTTATTTTCGGTTGTTAGGCTCTGGCGTCAATCGAGTTTGGCGTGCGTTTCGTTCTTCTTTCTTTTATTTGACTATATGTTCATTTGGACTGTAAATACATGGCTGTTGCTATTGTGCCGTTGTGTCTGTGAATAATAATGGCTGTTTGTTTTGAATTCTTCCCCGTTTCGCTGCGTTCTCCTTCGTTTGGCGCCATTTCTTGTTTCAACGTAAAAGGGTTGGTGGGGCTGGCGGAAACGGCCCGATTAAAATAACATGAACCGTCCCCAAGGCCGACTTGATAAACCATCCGGCTCTCTGGTTATCCCGTTAGCATGCGAACGGGTCGCTAATGCGGCCCGTGTTCCGAAGATCGGCACTGTGGCGAGGTACAACCCCTCGGTAGTTACCGTGCGGGTATTTAGTATTATCGACTTTCGGCGATTCACCCTTGATTCCGCGCGGGTGCCGCGACTGGACGATTTTGGTGAGTAGCTCGAAAGGCCACCCGAACATTACGTGACTCGGATCCCGGCGTTAGCCGGAGGGCAGACTGAATTATGTCCAGTGTCGGTGGGGCGAGGCGGTCGCGGGTTCGAGGTCACAGTTGGCCATCGCATCGCCGGACGGGCCGCGAATTTCCGCAACACTGGTGTCAGAAGCGGGGAAAACGCACCCTCCGCTCTCCAGCTAAATCACAGGGAATCCGTCCAGGGTGAGAAGGAGCGACCCCATTTCCCATCCAAATTACTGTACGAGCTAAATTAACCCCTAAGTGGAATAAGGATGGCGGCTCAAGGCGGAGCCGGGAGCCGGATTGGGGAATAGAAATGAGTATGTGTAAATCCTATGGCCAGGATGCGACCCGAGCAGGCACATTGGTGTGCAGGAACAGTGTCCCCGCCCGAACAAACGCAGAGCCCGAAATAGGTGCGGCGGCGGCCGCTGGGTTATTAACAACCTTACCCCTTCCTCCCTACCCCAAAACCTCCCCCGATCCTGGCCGAATCCGGCTTCAGCCGAGACCCGACATGCCCCAGTTATCGCCATAACTGGGCAAAAAATGGAAGTGAATGAAATCAAACAAAATGGAATGGAATACGCAAACAAAGGAATGCGAATATAAAAAGGGATGAACGAAAAAAGTGAGGGAATGGAAAACCGAAAGAAAAGGATGTGAACAAGCCAAAGGAACAAACACAAAGAAAGAAACGAATAGGGAAACCAAAAGGCCGCAAGGAATGGAAGGAAGAAATAAAGAAAGCGGGGTGAAACGCCAGGGCAAAGGGCCGGAAAGCGGCAGGCGCATGAAGTTCAGCCCAATCCAGGCCGCACGTCCACCGAACGCGACAATCTAGTCGTAGCTTCCGGACAAACGCCGAAGCCCAGCTATGGGTGTTTTTAATACACCATAAACCAGCCAATTCTTCTGTCCACACGCTACAGGGTCAATCGCCGAATTATCGATATACCTAACTATTCGCGCGGACAGAAATACCGGGAGTTTA
>CM068957.1:25202106-25212825 GCA_035128595.1 Eptatretus atami
CGCGCACAAACTCCCCCGTGCCACGAGGCTCACACACTTCGAGATGGCATTCACACTGGGACATGCGGTTACATGTTCCCGCATGCCGGCCGCCATCCCCCTTGCATACCGCTCTCTCACACACACGGTCTCTCTTGCACTCGGCCGTTCACTCACACACAACATTTCACTTGCACAGGGGGTCTCACTCACACCGCACACTCGCAAACACGCGCACCTGCACAACCACACTGGGGATTCGCGCCACCACTAGGGGTCCCGGGGTCTCCACACCCCCAAGCTGCACGTGCACCCGTCCACAGCACTCGCCCCCTCTAACTCGCTTGACACGACCGAACCCACCCTAGGTGCAGAATACCAGTCTCAAAGGAGCAGCGAGCGTCTACCCCTCCCTTGCCTGAAGGCGACGCACCTATTCCGGCTGCTTCGCCCGCCCCTGTCACGACACAGTCGCCAGCATCGCCCCAATAGCCCTGCTTAATCTCACATGTGTGTGTGCTCATCTTTCACCCCTGCTTTATCAGTGTAAATCTCTCTCTATTTCTTGGGTTCTATCTCCGGTCTTCTGGCATGACTTCTCCCGTCTCTCTAAGTTTATCTGTGTTCTCCATTTGATTAGGTTGGCGATGTTCCATTAGTCGTGCTTCTTGTTCATTCGAACGGAGTCGGTGTCGATGCAGAGCTCCGTGCCGACCCCACTAACGTTACCCTACCTTGTGGTGAGTGTCACAACATCCGCTCACTAATTGCGCTGTCTCCATTTCCTGGGGGTCCGTTTTTGAGTCGTTATCCGTCTTCGGAGCTTTTTGGTTGTTCTTTCTCTTTCCGGGAGTTTCTGTCGGATCTGCCTGTGGAGCTTCAATTTTTTGCTCCCTCCGATGCTGTAATTTCAAACTGCCATATAGCTTTTCTCGTTCTTCTCTCCACGTCTCCTCATGCCTTTTCAGTCTCCAGATGCCGTCAAGCGTTTCGTTTCAATTCGGCTTAGTTGGCCTTGTCCCTGGGTTTCGTTGCAGTGCTTTGCATATCTCATGCGACCTTTACGTCGCTTCTTTTTTAATTGTTCTGTGTTCTTCTTTTTCAATTTCTTTTCCACCCCCCTGTCCCCTCGTTACTCGCGAATCTGCAAGTCGGTTCTTTCCATTGGCGCTAGGTAGTTCGATTTATCCCGATAGTTACGCGTCGTGTGCTTTTCGATTCATCTCTGGTGCGTGACTGTCAACCTCGCTTCTTGTTGTAATTGTTCGTGGTCTTCTTTTTTAATTCGTTTCGACCCCCTCGTCCCTCATCTGTCCAATCTCATCGTTTTCTTTCAATTGGCGCTTAGTTCTTTTTCCTGTTTCGTTCGTTGGTTCTCTTCATTATCTCCGTCGTTATTCACGACCTGATTACTTTTCCTGGTTGTGTCTATTCCAGTTCCCAAATATCATACTCTTTCCCCAGGCCGGCGGGCGAGCCGGGGCAGCGCGGAGAGGGCGAGGGCGAAGGGCAGGCGGGGCGGGCGGCTGCGGAGGGGGGCGGGGAAAGCGGAGGACAGCGTGAGGGTGGAACAGTGGCGTGGGAGCCGGGGGGGGTTGTGGGGAGAGCGTTTGCATATCACTATGTCATCCTCTTGTTCCCATTCGGTCGCAATCTCAGATTATTTCCTATCAACTGGCTTATTTCTTTCTCCTGGTCTCATTCCTCTGTTCTTTTGTATGCTTCTTGAATCTCCGACGTGTCTTTCTTGTTCTCATTCTTTAATCTGGCCTTTGCGTGTCCAGCTGTGTCGATCTGCTCACGTGTGGGTTCCTCAAGCATTCTTCATTCTCTGCTGTCGTCTCATCTCCTTCCTGAACGCGCATTCCCAATCGCGTTGCATGGTAATTCCGTCTGGGCTCTGTTTTGGTGTTTCTGTAACTCAGAACTGTTCTTTGTCTAAATTCCGTCCTCATTCGCGCACACTCCAACTGTTGCTTGGCTTCAAAACTGTTGCCGATCGATACAGTTGGTTCCTGTAATGTTCATTTCTCCTTCTCGTTTTCTATTCCTGCTGCGTTGAAATCTCAGTCGTGCCTGTAGATCAATCCGTCTCTTTGTTTCGTGTGTTTCAGTATCTCAGAAGTTTGGTTTTTCGCATATTCTCATCTCCAATTTGCATGCTTTGTCCCCCATCTTCATCTTTCTCTTCTCGATTCGTCCATCATCTTATCTCATCTTCCTCACCTTTGCGTATTCTCTCCCATCGGATTCCGTATTAGGTCTTATCCTGATATTTTCGTTTCCTATTTCCTATCTCCCTTCAGGAGCTTCTTTTTGTTATTGCGCTGCCTTACTCTTTGCTCCAGCAGACCAACTTCCCCTCTGTGTTGGCGATTTTCCTGTTACTTCTTTGTTTTTGCCTTTTCTTCCCTTCCTCCCTCTTGTTTCCTGCCAGTTCGTATCGAAACTGTTCTGACTTTCCCAGCCAATTCCTCGTCCTTTCCTCAGACGTTACATCTCCCTATTTAATCTTCCGGTTCTAGGCTCTCTTTCGCTGATGGCTCGTCTGTTTTACTCTTCCTTCATGTGTGGTGTGTAACAGGTGTCGCCACGTTTTCCGTTATCCTCTTCAGACGCTTGCCTTTTCCATTCATCTTGCCAACCGTCTCTACGGTATCGCGGGGAATTACCAATCTCGGTCCTCCTCCCATTCTCTCGCGTTCAGCGACCTCCGCTCGGTCCCCTTGTTCCCACTGATATGATACCTCAAACTGCTATTTTCCCTCAATTTTCCCTTAGTGTCTTCGAACTGAGTCTTAGCTTTTGCAAACCATTGGCTTCTTGCAGCACTTGCTCCAGTGTCCTCTCCTCTTTTTATGCTTCGTTCGAGGCGTTGCTTTTTTCGTAATGCCATTCTTCTACCTCTCCCTTCAGTTTTTTTAACCCAAAATCGTGTTTCCGTTGGTATTCTCGTTCTAGCTTTGCGTTGCCTGTGGGTGTTCTTCCCTATCCCTTTCTCATGTCGCATGCCTCTTAACGACAGTCGGCCAATCGCTCTGCGTGCATCCTTACGCCACACGGGTGGAATCCTGCTATGGGAAACCGCTTCGCTGTCGCCACCGTCGCCGCGTACCCACATTACTAAAAGCAGTAAGAACGATAACCAATACACCCTATACGTATGTCTACCTGTAGATCTCCATCCACCGCTGACCAGTACTGTTCGGACAAGTTGATCTGCTCCGCCCGAAGCGCTCGGTCAACTGGAATGGCTCGTCCGGCATCCTGCCGACGACGGCGTGCAAGCATGGCGCCTTGCTCGACGACCAAGTGGCGTTTGGGCTGATCCAGCCCCACACAGCGAGGCAGTTGGATCGCAAATCAGCTCGCCTGTCGTTGAGTCCGCTGCCGTTCGTGTGCTCAATATAGCATGCTCGCTCCGGTTGCGTGAGTATCGCCAGATTGCGTTTCGCTTTGTGCGACTGTATGTTGTCGCAGAAGTTCCGAGTGTCTCAGTCGTCACTCCCATGAGGGTGACGCCTGCCCCCGAAGAAACCATCCCTTCAGGGCCATGGCGACTAATTAAAAGCACACCTACTCAGCAGAGAAACCGCGCTCAGCAGAACGGCATAGCGCGTTCCTCATTATCTAGACGCACCCTCACCAGCTCACCACAGCCTGAGGGGACATGGAGGACATGTGGGCACAAGCCACCATCACTTTGCTCCTCGCCCGCCGCCTGATACCTCATCCCTCACCCCGGCTGCCTTATTCGCCCCCGCCGCCGTGCCACTCCCACCTTCAATTTGCCTTACCTGTCCGCTCCAAAACCTTCTGAAGATTACCTCGGCCCCCCCCGTGGCCTCTTCACTCCCGGCCTCCCGGCTCCTCTTTAGATTCCTCGCCGCCCAGGTGCCCGCGCCGGCCGGACCTCACCCTGACGAGTCCATCCCCTCACAGCTCAACACCGGCCAATCTCAGACCGCCAGCCCCCGCTCCGACTCAGCCCCCCGCCGATTCCCACCCCCGTCTCCTGCTGTTCAATTGCTGTACCCCCTGGCCCAAAAATTTGCTTAGCCTTGCCCCCCCGCCCTCTTCCACTCAGCCTTACCCCCGCCATCTATCAAATCCCGCCGGCCCCCGCACATCTTCACTCCTCCGCCCCCGTCTCAACGAGAACGTCTTTATCTCTCGCTCAGAGCTCTGAAGGATTGGACTAATGCGCCTCAATGTGCGACCTGCACTGACTCTACAGGTACGGAAGGTTCGTTGATCAGTCCAAAGGTCACTTGCTAAGACCCAACCAAAATCAAATCTAGTACCGAGGGAAACCATGCACCGTGACCAGCTAAGGAGGAGCACAAACAATTGGTACCTTTCAAGTATAACATATATAGATAGATAACAATGCTTTCTTGTATACCATTTTTTGTATCAAATTCACTTCTGAGGTCACGTCAGATTGCAGAAGAGGGTTTTACACTCTGCAGACGCTTCATTTCTCTGAGGAAGTGGTGCAATATCACACCTCTCAGTCGTACGGACTCTGTCGGACGACAATACAGTTAATGGACGTCAGCGAATGACCGATGACTTGTCATGACGTCCCTTGACGACTCAGCTCAGCCACCACACCGGTCTGACGTCACACCGTCCCGCCAGTGTAAACGGTAATGTACAAATGACAGAAGTGTCTTATTCTGCTTCAGAACGTGGAAAGTGACTATGCCACTAATGTGCGCACGCAGCTGCCCTATACCACAGTACGATCAGTTCTTCTCCCACGGCTTGTACCACGGTTTCATACACAACTAGACACTACGCTGCATCAAGTACCGAGAAAATACGCTGACCGCGACCGCGAGGGGAGCAGCAGCAAAAAACTGTTGGTCTTCAAGTATAATAATCATAGATACCTATGCCACCCGGCACCACCGTTCGCCTTTAGAAAATCCATCTTATTCGACCGGCAAATTAAATTAATTTTCAAAATGCTCAGTGTTTTGGTGACGGAATCCAGGGCTCGAGCTCCACCTCACCCCTTGACACCGCCATTCCCCTCAAGCCGAATTTAGGTTGGAGGACGAGTGGGATTTGAATCCCACCTCTCCCGGAGCACAGATACGCTCACGCAATTCTGGCCCTCGCTCTGATACACTCGGAAAACCAGACGCGCGTCACAGAGCGGAGCGCGATTTCTGTACACTCGCAAATTCGCAACCATGCTCGACACCCCCCACCGGAACGGACACAATCAGCTCCGTGACCCTCCTGGAACCACTACTCACCAGGCAAGCCAGTCACGGGTGGGGCTTTAACGCTCACCCATCACGATCGTCCAACATTGCCCCACCGCGCAGGACCCTAGCATGGCTTCGCTCGCCCAAAATTTCCGAGCACCTCCCGCTACCCTACCCAGTCACACCTGCCGCGAGTAGTCGGCACGTCCAACCACCCTGTAAAGCAAGCGGCACGCATTGCTCTACATCGCCGCTCAGGTCTCGGCACTACGGACACGACCGGGCTTAACACAGCGGGTCCGTTCCGCTGCCTGACACAGTCGCATAGAACCCGAGCAGTGTTATCGGCGCCGACCCCGACCCTCTCAGGACTAGTGATATATTATATCGGGTGTTTAAAACACACACTACTAGATTTATTTCGCAGATTCCAACATCGATGGCACTTTCAAAGGGAAAACGGACCGACACAACGCGGCAACATTTTTCATCAACATCACAAAAGGACATTCCTATCGACCTACTCTACAGACTCAACACGTCATTCAGAAAGCAAGGCCAGTCCATTGCTACTCATGTACAACGAACACCAAATAAGGAAGCTCGTTCACAGACGAATACGAAAGCAACCATAGTACACGTCACTTACACAGTTCTTACCTCTATGGGACCACGCAGCGCGCCACAGGCAGATCATACCCAAAAGCAAAGAACACAAAAACCCCTTCATAGCCAAGAGGGAATAGACAGGCTTGGGTCTTACGATATAACCTCCTTATCGGTCTGTGGACGGCCGCGTGTGGGATGCGATCGAAAAGCCCCCGCCCCGACGGACCGAAGGGTCTTACCCAGCGCCCTCGCTGGGGCAGCGACAGTGGGCAGGTGGTGACAGACGTCGACCTCCCCGACGGCCCTTGCGTCAGCGCGACCTTAGTCCTCGGAGTGCCCCTGTTATCGGCTAAGAGCTCTCTCCCGGCGTTGCTGTGGTGCTCTTCACGACACAGCCGAGCAAGAAAGGACTGAGCGGCGCAGAAGGGCTTCAGGACCGAGATGAGAGCACCTCCGGATTGCGCACGACCAGACAGGAGCATGACGAGAGAGAACGAGCGCCCAGACAGAAGAAGACGACGCCGGCTCAGCGTCTACCCTGCGCCCGAGCCCAACAGAGCGGAGCGAGCAGCCACCTGCCCTGGGGCAGACGCCTGGCCACCAACGAGAACCGGGCCACGCTGAGACCCCGGACTCAGTCAGTAGAGAGCGAGCCTCGACCCTGGCCCACCGAAGAGAGTGAG
Organism: Eptatretus atami; assembly: GCA_035128595.1. NCBI lineage: Eukaryota > Metazoa > Chordata > Myxini > Myxiniformes > Myxinidae > Eptatretus > Eptatretus atami. Next base: position 25,208,600 of record CM068957.1, read on the forward strand.
ACATCGAGAGCGAGTAAACCTGGCAAAGATCTCACTGGACCAGCAGAGAGCATAGACGTCTCGACGGTACCCCGAAACGCAAGATGCTCCCATGGGCACAGAGCGAGGCAATGTACGATCAGAGAACCCAGACACGAGAGCTCCGAGACGTCGTCGATCCCAGCGATCAGAGAGAGCGCCTAGAGCGGTGCAGCTCGACCCTGCAGGCCAACGACAACGAGAAGTCATATGACCGCGAGAAACTCTCGAAGCAGAACAGCTCGCACCCTGGCCACCCAAGAGAGAGAGGTGAGCACTCAGTCCCACCTCAGGCACCCAAAGCAGTTTCGATGATCGTCGAACGACCCAGACGAGAGCTCTGGACCTCCACGCTGCAGGCGTCCTCTCATGAGCGCGGACTCCTGCCCTTCGCTTCCTCCCAGTTTTCCGAGCTCCCCCTCCCCTGTTCGAAGACAAGGTTTCCCGAAAAGAGGGCGTTCCTCACCCCGACATCTCCATTACACACGCAATCCAGTTCATCACCAATATGTGGCCGCAGCTGCCTCCCCCTGCCTCCGTCAGCACCTCTCGGAACGAAACAGGCGGAGGAGCAACTACCGCATCCGCAGCGCACACTCTGTGCAAACTCTTTTCGGTTCCCATTTCTTTCCCCGTTACACCCCTCGACGTTAATTCAACCGCGGCGCTTGGTCTGATTGCGTCGCGAGGTCTTGCTCAACCATTAACATAGAAAAAGAACCAAACGGCCCTATCTCAAAGGCAGATGTTCTGCAGCCCGCGTCGAACACGCAGAGATTCCCTTTTTACAACAAACAGTGTGTAAAACGGGACCACTATCTGACACCTAAAACCTTTAGCGTCGGTCATAACTGATCTCCAGGACCCATTTCTGGTGGTATTGCGAACTTCCCACAGCCGTGAACGTAAATGATACTTAGTAATACCTAACATTATATATATACTCATAAAATTACTATAGACTCATAATATAAGCTAGGAGCTGGCATATTACTGATTCTCGCCTCACTTTATCCGCATGTAATGAAAGGGGATTCTAATCAGCGATTCACATATTTTTTTCCCCTAAAACATTACACGCGCCCTTTTCGTTCCCAAGGTCATATTTGTTTGCTCTCACCCTATATTAACCCTAGGGCGCATTTCGTATCTTAAACTAAACCAACTGCGACATAGAAGTCTCACAAAATGGCTCTCACAGATTCCATGCACACGCTATAGATGTGGCTTGTCTCAACACGTCGATTTTGAAGCGATATCTGAAAACCTTTCTAAGTCCCAACCATAAGGGACACTTCATCTTAAGAAAATAACCAACTGTTATATTCCGTTTTAGCATCACTCAATTGAAACCTAATAAAATTCGTTTCAATTCTCATATTCCTCAACTTAGTATTAAATTATTTCTCTGTACCAATTAATTCCCATCGACAATATATTAAAAACAAAACTCTTGCAATCTTTCATAATTTCTTCAAGAATACCCTTTCTGTGCCAATATGAAACTCGATATACTTCTCATCTAATGCATCTCATCTGACCACCTCACTGAGCCACAATAATCATTTTGAGATATAGCTAAATTGTGCTTATCCATTGTTCAATTGATAACCCACGAAGTTTCAGTCCATTGAAGGACTAATTTATTTTTTTCGTTTACATCCTCAAACTTACCTAGCTTTATTAATATTGATTCACGCTTCATTATGTTTTATTTTACCTTTGTTTCTCGCGCGTCATATTTTTCAATAAGACTTATACTTGGATATTCTTTGACACACTTCATTATAGTTTCCCATTTACTCTATACACGATGAGATTTTCTCACTCCTTTAGTTTGATTAATATCTTGTATTAACCATTAATATTGTGAAAAAAAACGGTGGCGAGTAGCCCTTAACAAAACCCCTAACCATTCTTCCCATTGTTAGACTTGTGGTCCATATGGAAAACAATCTAATTCTATACACGTCTTTCATACACATAATCCATATGGAACCACAATCTGATTCCATATTCTAAAATAATCTCATCATCAAAGAGCGTCCTAATGCTTTTTATTTACTTCCTTCAGTATATATGTTATGTTTTATAACTTCTTATATGTATTCATTTCCACTATATTCTCTTTCTTATACTATGTCATCAAAACAATCTATTATGTAATTTATAAAAGCTTATTGACTCTATTCTTTATTAACATATTTGCTTTATTCCTCTCTAACACTATTTAGATACAATCCTAGATCCTGAATCACCATACTTATTAAGCCATACCTCGCTTATTGCATCTCCAAATACCACATACAACTCACTCCATTACTCTTTCACCCAACTCATCCATAACTTCACCAATAACCTTTTCAATTCTTTTTGGAAATAACTCGCTCATCTTACTAACAATACCTGAGCTATCCATATACTCCGAAGTATTTTTCTTCACATATCTGTTCATACAACCATCATTCAGTTTTTATATCTAGTGATCAAAACTATTCAGTGCTCCCATATTACAACAATGAAACATATTTCACCCATACTCTTTTCTTTAAGCATTCATATACAAGATAATCATACAATTCAATACTCTTATTGATAAATACAAGAACTGCTGTTCCAATATGAAATTTAAGGCTTCTATCCATCTACCAATATTGTTCCCCCTTTTACATATGATAAATAAGCAGCCGACCAAGTTCTTCGATGAGCAAAAACCTCTCCCTATCTTCTCCAACAATTGGCCTGGGCTGATAATCATTATTCAATCTAAGAAGCTTCTTCCAGATGATTGCGAAATCTATAATCGTTTTGCCTGTATTTCTAACGATCTTTTCCATAGTCTTTCCAAATACCGTAGCATTATTCCATTAATGCTTATGAAAAGTCCCTTCACAATTTTCAGCTTCTGTATTTGCCTCATACTCGATATTGAATTTACTAAACATTATACTTTTTACTCAACGACTTTGTTTTAATTTCTAAACACTCCTATGAATTGTTAGCGCTACTCTCAACCCAGCCAGATAAATATTCTTCTAAGTTCCTTTGCATGCACAACAACCCATACTAACTTAATTCCTCTCTTTATCATAAAGATGTTGTAATAAAACATGCCTCTATATTCGATTTTCCTTTAATATGAACAACTTATTATGATAATCAACGTTACACCATACTTTCCTTTGGGGTTTCTTTCTCACCATGCAAAAGTGCAAGATCTTTATGCTTTTCATGAAGCATTACTTGCGGCCATACTCTCTCAAATCACTTCAATATATAACCTTCGGTCATCAATCTCTTGAGAGAAATAACAATATTCAGTCAAGCCTTTTCAATAATCACTTTATCTATTCCCCCACCTCTAACTCTTTTACCACTAACTCTCGCAGAGATTGGAGTTACATTGCCCATCCATCACAAATGTATTGGACATCAACAAATACATCAGAATAAATACTTACTTTTACTCTATCAATTGGAAGATATTTTATATTTTGCTTCGCCTTTCAGCATATCTTCTTGAACATCCGACATTTTGTCAGACTTATTCCACCGCTCATTGACATTCTCACATCATCAAAAGATATTCCTTACATCACACTGAGTTGCCTTTACATCAATATCTCTGTCTTTTGTCAATTCTTCAAACATTGCACTCCAAGCTAAACAAGGAGCCCTGTGCTATAATAGTAGGGCAGACTCTAATCATATAACCACTTCGTTTCATTACTGACAGAGATGATCTAAATTGCTTCATACACACATCATTGCTCACACAATAAAAACATCTGTTTTTAGATTACAAATCGATGAATATTCTCCAAGGGTTCGTTATCTGTAAATCTTTTACTCCAATTTCTTTTTGCGTGCTATCCATTATCCTTACTCACTTATCTCTTCATTCGATATCACAGGTATATGCTATGAGAAACTTTTTTTCGACGGATAGTTCGGCTGTGTCTTTAAATCTCCATAAACCTGACTTCATATAATCATAAGGATAAATCCCCTTCCTTGTAATGCAATTCTTCTCTTCCAACTGTGTGTGTGGAGTTGTTGTTTGATCATTCGCCTCGCGAAGTTTACGAATTCACCCTCTTTAAACCAGACATTTACATCTCATCATAATCGAGAATTTCCCTCTTTAGTTAGAATTCATTCATTGTTATAATCATTTCCTTTACCAATTAGACTTTGCATCTTCACTC
>CM068957.1:25323751-25335889 GCA_035128595.1 Eptatretus atami
TAAATTAAGCCTTGAAAGTTGATGCAAACAATTCCTACAGGTGTCCCAACTTTTGTTGATTAGTTGCAAAAGCAGTGTTGCAACAGACTGTGTTGCTCCACCCTCTGAAGCATTATTTGGACAATATTGCACTGCAGGAAGTAGTATATTGCTATCAATAATGGAGAAAAGACAATTAACAAAGGAGACAGACAGACCATTATAACCCTTAAAAGTGGAGGTCTTTCCTTTAGAGAAATTGCAAAGGAAAGCCAAGGTGTCATGAGTACAGTTTCCTACACCATCAAAAGCACTTGGAAACTGGAGAAACTTTGACAGGAAGAGGTCTGGCAGACCCAAAGCCACAACACAATCAGAAGACAATTTTCTGAGAGTCAACAGCTTGCGTGATAGGCTGCTCACAGGACAGCAGCTTCAAGCACAGCTTAACACTGGTCGAAGTAAGGAAGTCTCAGTTTCAACTGTGAAGAGAAGACTTCGAGCTGCAGGTTTGACAGGTCGAGTGTCAGTAAGAAAGCCATTGCTAAGATGGCAAAATAAGAAAAAGAGGCTTACCTGGGCCATGAAGCACCGCCAGTGAACAACTGAAAACTGGAAGAAGGTCTTATGGACCGATGAATCAAAATTTGAAATCTTCGGTTCATCACGCAGGGTTTTTGTACGCCGTCGAGTAGGCGAAAGGATGTTTCCTCAGTGTGTGACACAACTGTCAAACATGGAGGACGAAGCGTGATGAACTGGGGCTCTTTTGCTGGATCCAGAGTCGGCGACTTGCACAGAGTGACTGGCACCCTGAACCAAAAGGGCTACCACCACATTTTGCAGCGCCATGCAATACCCTCTGGTCTATGCTGAGTTGGTCAGGGGTTCATCTCTACAGCAAGATAACGACCCAAAACGTACCTCCAGGCTATGTCAGAACTACCTTAGAAGAAAAGAACAAGATGGTAGGCTTCAAGTCATGGAATGGCCAGCACAGTCTCCAGACTTGAACCCAATCAAGCTGGTTTGGGATGAACTGGACAGAAGGGTGAAAGCAAAGCAACCTACATGTGCAACACATTTGTGGAACTCCTGCAACAATGTTGGGAAGAAACTTTCCGAACAATATTTGATTTCCATTGTAGAAAGAATGCCACGAGTAAGCCTGGTGTTGGCTTTTGGTTAGGGTGGCGGCTTGGGATCCCAGGGTCCTGAGTTCAAGCCCGTTGGCTGCTGAATTAACACCAGGGGGTTGACTCAGCCTGTCATCCTTCCGAGGTCGGCGAAGTGAGTACCAGTGTACTGTCCCGGTGTATGCCCCGGTTAGAATAGGTGTACCATATCCCTGTGTGTCGTAAGAGGCGACCAGGGTTGGCGTCAGGAAGGGCATCCGGCCATAAAACATTGCCTCAAGAAAAAGCCCAACCCCTGCACAGCAGGGAAAAATGGCTGTAAAAACGGTCATTAAAGAATGCCACGAGTATGTTCGGCTGTTATATCTGCAAAAGGTGGCGACTTTGATGAGTCAAAAATTTAGATTAAATTTTGTTCAACAAAACGATTCCATTATTTCTTTTTGGTTCACGAGTCAGTAGGTGACCACTATATTCGTTATGGGTGTGTCTGTCTGTCTGTCTGTCTGTCCCGAGCATAGCTCCGTGGGTTTTGATCCGATCCTGATAAAAATTTTGGTGTGAGGTTTATATCATGATCTAGTTGTGTTTTCCCGAGAATGGGCGTGTTGCGCCCATTATGGGCGGAGCCACGCCCAAAAAACATTTGTTTTTAGGGGGTAGCCGGTTTTCAAGTTACATCTTCTACGAGGGGTTGTCGAATCTGGCAGGGTTTCGGTATTTGGTTAGCCCAATGGCACCTGCATAGCCCCATGGAGTTCGATTTTTCATTTTCCACCCAAGGTCAAGTCACAAGGTCACGAACTTAGAAAATGTCAAAAAAATCAATAAATTGGGCAGCGAGCTCCTAGGGTTTTCAACTGTTTCGAATGAAAGTTGGTATGCAAGTAGTGCTCTTCGAGTACTACAACTTTCATCATTTACGTTTTTCCCGATTCCACCATAAAAAAATAAAAAAGGCGAACTACGTTTAGGATTTCGGAATTTGGGGTCGATTGTAGTGCTTTCGAGTACTACAACTTCATCATTTACGTTTTTCCCGATTCCCGCCATAAAAAAAAAAAAAAGGCGAACTACGTTTAGGATTTCGGAATTTGGGGTCGATTTGTAGTGCTCTTCGAGTACTACAACTTTCATCATTTACGTTTTTCCCGATTCCCGCCATAAAAAAATAAAAAAGGCGAACTACGTTTAGGATTTCGGAATTTGGGGTCGATTTGTAGTGCTCTTCGATTACTACAACTTCATCATTTACGTTTTTCCCGATTCCCGCCAGTTTGCCCGTGGCGTCCCTCGAAGGTCAAAAAAATAAAAAGGCGAACTGTGTACATTGCTCGTGAACCATCACCGTCTCCAGACTTGTTTTATCTGCAATTGTTTATTTGTTCTTTGCTTTAATTTCAGAGTACATTGAAACATTAATCTGCTTAAATTTCAGTAAAAATGGGGTGTTCTAAAACGTTTGACCGGTAGTGTCGTTCAACTGTTGAACTATCTCTCTCCAAAATGGCCATGTGGGAAACCCTCCTATCTACTTTCTTAACAACCCACCTGAGGAAGTTGCCATGTTCAAACTCATGGATCTCACTCTCACAACCATGATCTTTGTTGGGCAAACTACATTTCAAAGTTGGTCTGCGTAGTCAGTCACCAACTGGACATCCTTTGTTGTGTAAAGTCCTTCCTTGGTACACCGAAACCCATATCCACCCACAAGGGCTCTTGCACCCTCTGCCCTTGCCATGCTTCTCCCCCCCCCCCCACAACCCCTCAGATATATACAGGGTGCATGCATTCCACCATCAACCCCCTTCTGGTGAAACTCCTAAAATCCAGAAATACTGCTCACCTCCACTCATTTGTTCCTCTTTTTCCCCACCTATGGAACCAACTTCCACATTGTATTCAATCTCATTCTTCCCTCCAGGTCTTGAAGACACCTGTTCACCACCATCTCAGATCATCCCCCATCCAAAAGCATGATATTTTACATTTCAGATTCTTTGTATGCTCTATCCCTTGAACTAACCCCTCCTGAATACTCATTGTAAGCTGGTGTAATGGTTACAGCGTCCCCCCCCCCACGTCTGGGAGTCAGCGCTTCAATTCCCGGCTGAGTCAAACCAAAGACTTAAAAGTGGTACATGTTGCTTCCTTGCTTGACGTTCAGCATTTGAAAGGTTAAATGCATGGACAATCCCGATACGCTGGTATCCATGGGGAGGAGGAATTTCCTCCTTCGAAAATATCCCGCTGAGTGTGGTGAGAAATGCGGGTGCCATAATCATGACGTTGCTGATACCCAGAGTACACCCGAAAGTGACTGCACTTTCTCCAAGCTCAGTTGCTGTTTGTCTCTTCTTACAGTCTTACAGTCTTACAGTATGTTGTGTCATGTATGTTCGTCTGGTCCATGTGTTGTTAAACTTGCTGAGTGCACTTTTTTTAACATAACAGCTATTGTTAAACTTGTTGAGGGCCAGTTATATGCAGTGATGTGTTAGAAATTTAATCAACACGTAAGCAGATACTAGTGTTTGATTTTGGACAGTAATATGACTCATCATTGCTTCCACCACCAAAGGTGGACATAGGTTATATTTCACCCCTGATTGTCTGTCTGTTTGTCTTGAGCAGGATATCTCAAAAAGTTATGGGCAGATTCGGAGGATATTTGGTGGACAGGTGTGTGAGAAGTTGGGTTGGGTGTGTGAGAAGGACAAATTGATTCGATTTTGGTTAAGATCTGGATTGGGATCTGGATACGAGAATTTTTTAAGTGATTCTTCACATTGAGTGATCGGGCCAAAAACGAATATAGATTATAGAGGGAGTCCTCGACTCATGAATGATTCGAGAAAGCCTATTTAACACCGACTTAACCTGAGATATTGTAAATTTGCAATAATTGATGTGGAAAAATTGCTTGAAGTATTGTTTACTATCAGTAATAACACCACTCCTTGTTTTGTTATTATTGTTGACTTGATGTTGCACAGATCCCTTTATACGTTGTACAATTGTTCAGATCGTCGAACGATTACGGTTTAACGAATGACTGATTTGGGAGGGAGTTTCACCTTTATCAGATCATTTTATGACGTCCAGTTTTTTCTTCGATGTTAAGGTCTGTGTTTCTTCGTTGCAGGAACATCACTGCAATGTTTATCAGCCATGAGTAGGGTTCGTTGTCATTGTAAAATTTGTGACACTGTGAATGCAGCTGTGAGCAGTACAGTGCAGTACTGTGCAGTACACAGCTTACTGTCGACCATGTGACACCCACTCTCTACATCTCGCGGAAGAGAGTCACGCTCCACTCAACCAATGAGTCCCCAATTGCTCCATCCACGATTGGTTATTGCGTACAAACGAACGTTCATATCTCAGATATTACAAAATTAAACAATCTATATACATATACCGTATATAAAAAAGAAAAGCACGGTGAGGCCGTGAAGCCGTCCGTCAGTCCGTGAAGACTATATGCCTATTAATCACGTCCTGTTTGAACATTAATTCCTCAAGACTCTTTAGACCCTGAGGAGCCAAAAGACCCAAAAGATCCTGATGACCCAAAAGTCCCAGGACCTAAAGACCCTTTAGACCCCTTACACCCTTCAGACAGATTATACAGCTTCGACCCTTGACCCATTTGGACCACTTGGACCTTTTTTTATATCGCAAATAAATATATTATCACCAATATTACAAATAAATTTGTTCAAAGAAAATGTTGTATGATGATTGGTTTTAAATCATGACAACACAGCAAATCTGTAACGCCAATCTCTGCAACAACATGTGGAGAGGCGAGCATAGCGAGCCAATCCACGCTAATAAAATAATAATAAAAATACCTTATGGGGGTTGGTTCATAAGTATGGGTGTTTGGAAGTCGGGGACTTCATGTGCAGCACAATATTTCAAAAAGTTGTGGACGGATTAGGACAAAACTTGGTGGATGAGTTGGGTATGTGACCAGAACACGCTATTTCAACTTTGGTTAACGTCTGGATGCAAAATACAAATATACAAAATGTAATAACAAAAAAAATTACAAAATACAATAATAATACAAGATTTTGTATCAGTGGGATACAAAATGTAAACTGTTCAGCCTGGTAGAGGTATGCGCTCTACCGAGTGCTGTTCTAGTTACCTCTGCCATCGAAGGTGGACGGAGATTATGTTTTCACCCCTGTCTGTTTATTTGTCTGTGAACAGGATATCTCAAAAAGTTGTGGACGGATTCAGACGAAATTTGGTGGATGGGTTGGGCGTGTGACAAGGAAGAATCGATTCAATTTTGGTGAAGACCTGGATTAGGATATGCAAATTTTTTAATTTCATAAGTGATTCTTCACCATTGAGAGATGGGGTCAAAAATGATATAGCACGATAATTTCAATAAATTGTGGATGAGTTATGACAAAACTAGGTGGATGAGTTGGTTAGGTGATGAGAACAAGCTGATTAGATTTTGGTTCACGTCCCGATTCAGATCCAGATTATCAGTGGGATACAAAACGTAAACTGTTCCGCTTGTGGAGGTATGCGCTCTACTGAGTACCGTTCAAATTATAATTACTGCTTTCCATGCCGACATGAAGTTATTTTAATGTAACTAAACATCCTGATTCTCCATATGAACAAGTAAATTAGGAAATCGTATACATTTAATAATGCAGTCATAATACCACTAACAGTTTTGAAGTAACTTCCTTACTTGCCTAATGTGACTTTGAGAATGCTTCCTTTTGACAACAGTGGCAATATTGAGGGGAATACTTGTTGCTATTTTCAAGTTGTTGTTTTTTCGAGTTCAGTGATAAACCTACATAAAATATTGACAAAACCTGTCACGGCCGGATCAAATTCTGTCATGGGCCGGATCTGAAAGGTTCCCCATGCCAAATATATAGCCATAGGGTACTGCCATTTGCTTCTGTGGGAGCAGGTGTCTGTGTATCTGGCCTTGGGCAGTGCACATCTCGTTATGGGAAACCTGAGTGCCAGCATTGCAGCATACAGGAAGGCCGCTCAGCTGATGGGAGAGTGTTCCTTGTGCAAACGTGAAATTCAGCGCACACGATGTTACCAACTCTACCCTTCTCTTTACAGCAATCGTCCTTTGGTCGGTCAGTTACACGATCTATCCGTTTTCTCCTCCTTCCAGGTCAAGCGATCTCTATACCTCGCCATAATTTTTTGTTTATTCAACTTGAAAATTTTTCTAAACATGTCTGCCTATTCCCTATTGCTTCATTTCCTGTATGTCACAAATGTATTACTTGTGTCTGTTAGGTGGTATGTAAAGCATGATGTTCATGCTAGTATTTGTATGATTTGATTCAGAATGAATTTTTTATATATATGACTGCAATGTTTGTTTATGCTTTAAGTTGAGTAAAGTAATAAAGATTTATTCACATAAATCATTCCTTTCTCAGATGACCTCATCTCAGATCAATTCAGACCAAGTCCCTCGACCTTGCACATGCTGCTTCGACTCTCCCAAAATGGATGGAGGCCCTCAATGTCAGCATGAGGTCAAGTCCGTCTCTCTGGACACATCTCGAGCTTCCAATTCAGTCTGGCATCTTGCCTTGCTGTCCAAAATCTCTGTCTATGGCATCCAAGGCCAACTCCACACATGCCTAACTGACTTTCGATACTCTCGTAGCCAACGTGTGGTTCTCAACGGAAATCCTTTTGTCTCCTCTCCCTGTTATAGCTGAAGCACCCAAAAGCAGTGTTCTTGGGCCCCATCATATTCCTAATCTTCATCAGTGATCTCTCTGACTCTGAAAAATCATTTTATGTCTATGCTGATGACTCCACTGTCTCCTGTGTCATTTCTCATTCTTCAGACAGAAAGGCAGCGACCTCTTTCGTCCCTTTGGATATTGACAAAATCACACGCTGGTCAAACACTTGGAATCTGTCTTTTAATCATGAAAACTCTCTCTCTTTCTCTTTCTCTTTCTGTCTCTCTTTCTCTCTCAAAAAGGACCACCTGGCAAACCCTCCCATCTCCTTTCTTAACAATCCTCTTGAGGAAGTTCAGTCACTCAAACTCTGGGTCTCATTCTCAGTTACGATCTTTGGTTGAGAAAACCACATTTTGAAGTTGACCTCAAAAGCCAGTCACTGACTGAGACCCTTGGTCATACAAAGTCCCTTCCTTGGCATACCTGAACTTCTATCCATCAGAACACCTTCATCCGCAGCTTGATTGGAGGATTGCTCTGCTCTCTGGCTAGTGCCCCTGCCTCATTTTGACTTCGATAGGTTTCCATGACTTTCGGTTATAATCATCGGGCAAGTACGAGCAGTTTTGCAGAGGAATGAACTTTTGTGAATGTTCTCTCTCCAAGGATACATAATTGGAAGGAGAATAGAAGTGGGGTGAAGGGGGAGGAGGGGGGGGGGTGTGAGAAGGACAGGATATCAATAGCTGCCTTGTTGTGTATCACTTGTTTTACCTTAAAATAACTACGTTTGGGGTTATCTACCTATCGGTGCAGATCAATCAAGTAAGGAACCTCAGGTTTGTGAGACTGTTAAAATGCCTTAATTCCTACTCTTTCTTCTCGTCCATAAGCCTTGAAATATTATAAGAGTAACGTCCTGAGCCTTCTTGCTCATGTGCATTCATTTGTCTCTCTCTTCCCATCTGTGGATTGATTTCTTGTTTCTGTCCATTTGCACTCCTTCGTGTTTCAAGGTTGTGTCTCACCACCATCTCGCGTTGTCCCATTTCCACTGACTTTATTTTATTTTATACCCACTATCCTGTCATAATCATCTTTTCATACAGGCCATGCTTGTTTAGCCATCAACTGTGCACTCGTTCCTGTATCTCTTCTTGTGTCCGTCAAAAGCCCTCACCTAGTTCTTTTGCTCTTCCATGAGCCTTGATTTTGTAAAATTCCTTCATTTGCTTTCTTCTTTTTCATTCCTAACCTCGATATTCCAATAACCTTTTATTACCTCCACATGCAGCTCTATATTTAGCTTTAACCCCAATCTCTGCAAGGCAATTGGTGCTGCAATTCATCTTTGTGAAAGTATCGTACCACCATGGTGCTTTCTCCTCCCTCCCCCTCCTTTTGCAGAACAGCGAAAGGATGCAGCACTAAAGAATCTCCACAGCAGGATGAAGGTAAAGATTGAGTTTAGCTGTTCTTTCTCTTCCAAAATCCAAATTCTTCCTTAAAACTGCTTCCTGTGCTAACATCGTTAGACATGCATGCTCTACCATGCTCTACTGTGTGCAAGCGGTTACATGTTGGGGGTCGTCAACTTATATTTGCCATCATTCGAATAAATTTTGTGCCTTTTATGAAGCTCTCGAAAGTGCAAGTATGTTTTACCAAGTATACTGGCTGCCACATGCTCTCTTAGCATTTGACGAATACAGATTCGCCTAAACGATTGCTCATGAAGATACGAGTACAAATGTGTCGTTTTGATACCACCACGAGATGCTGAAGAACCTGCGTTGATGATTAAAGCCTGTGAATTAATATTTGCATGCATTCAAAATTTCCATCACGTGACGAACTTCGGCCCTGAAATTGTTTTGTGCAAAAACTTAAACCGTGTTGCCTCTGCTATTTGAGAGACAGTTGTTACCTCCGCCACCGAAGGTGAAGGAGGTTATGTTTTCACTCACCCCTTTCTGTCTTTGTTTGTTTTGTCTGTTTGATTTTTGTGTGCAGGATATCTCAAAAAAGTTGTGGACGGATTGGACGAAACTTGGTGGGCACGTTGGGTGTGTGGCAAGAACGAAATAATTCGATTTTGGTGAAGATCTGAATCTGGATACGAGAATTATTTTTAATTCTAAAGTGATTCTTCACCATTGAGAGATGGGGCCAAAAACGATATTTCAAAAATGTATTGGGCCCAATATGTTATTGTGGATCAGGCATTACGTGGCGGAGGTATGCGCCGTACTGGGTGCCCTTCTAGTTGTTTGAGAGTTAGGAGCTCAGTGGTAGACGGGTGTGCCAGTAGACCATCGTCTTTCTACAGAATGCTCCTTGGCAATGCTGCATGCTGTGATCGGTGGCTTACCAAAATAAATCGATCTCTTTCTCTCTCTGATGTACCATATTCTTTACAGAGTGTCGGTTGCTGCCTAATCAGCTTTCCTGAACAAGGGTTATGCTGGGTGCTTGCTGTTGTCCACCCAGTGATAGTTATGCAGGAATTTGGAATTTGTTCATGGTGGTGGTGATAGCTCACCTCTTCACGACGGACACCGTGGGGTCTTTAACATCCACCAATAATGCTGGCAGATGGAACACCCATTAATGTCCATTCGAGGGTCAGCACACACATGAATTGATCTACCATGCCTGTGAAACACGAGCTTCACCAGTTCATAGCTGGTCAGGATTCAAACCCAGGCTAGACGGCTTGGAGGCGAGTGTGCGTACTTCTAGGCCATCCTGCCAGCCTACCAAAATAAATAGAATGCATAGTGTTCTCATCAAGATCATTGCGTTTGTGGGAAATTCTACTTACCTTGACACCTGTATGTATAACACCTCGGTGGGTAGCTTTAAAAACGGTCTCGGTTCCTGTATTTAAAATGAGCCAGGATTATTGTACAAAAAAAACTGTCATTAAAGCATGTGGTCCTGAATGCATTGGTGGGCAGTTAGGAGAGCAAGACCGAGTGTCCGACAGCATCAATGGCACAAGAATGCAGAAGACACGGCAGGCGCACACTTTTTCTTTTTTATTGTACACACTGTTGAGGCTCGTATAACAGCTAACACGGAACGTACAACAAGGGAGCAGGAGACAAGAGGGGTGGGAGAGAGAAGGAAAAAAAGTGTGTGCAACAGAAATGAGGAGGAGCCAATAAGGTGAAGGGAGAGTAAGGATTGATTGTAAGGAATTGGGGACATGGGCCTTTTCAGCAAAAAAATGTGTTCAGAAACCCACCTGTGTTTGCCGTTTACCCACATGCAGCTCTATTTTTTAGCTTTAACTCTGCTCTATGAAAAGCAATGGGTGCTGCAATTTGACTTTGTTGAAAGGATGCACCACCTGGTGCTAATCTTCTTTGAGTGATGGACTTGCAAATAATTTCCACCAGGTCTTGGGAAATGAAGAGAGACCTGAAAGATCAGTTTTGGGTGTGTCTAGCATCAGGCTTTGGCTCACCTGAGGACAAAACCACTGGCTGTGCGTTGTGGAAAACCACAGATTCTGATTAGTTGGGTTAGCTAGCATTCCAGGTAAAAACCACAATCTGCTTGTTTGTCATTTCCTCACTTTCATTTCATTGCACCAAGGATGGGACTTTGGGGATGGTGGGGGTAGAAGTTTGAGCTGTAGATGTGAAGGTTAGTATTGATAGGGAGTCATTTTAAAGGAAGGAATCGCACAACTATTATCTGTCTTTGGAAAACAAGTAAGTAAGTAAATAAATAAATACTGTACCATTGTTGTGTGCTTCAATGCGATGAACTATGTGCACACACAGTTTAATGATTAGTGCTTAACAAGCTCTCAATTCTGTCCTCTTGTATTGATGCCACCACCATACCTTCTGCTTTATCCTCAATAGATTCTTTTCTTCCTGCTCAACCACCCTGGTCTCTTTCTGCCTCGAGCTTTAACACTCACTGGAACATACTTGCTTTTGTACACTGTTCATTTTCTCCTTGAAGGTTGCCCATTTATTGAATGCTCATTGCCCCCATGGGCTCATCTACAAAACAACTTACCAAGCAATGAAATCTAGAAAATAACCTGCTTTACCCTTTCCCTCTTTCTGGATCCAAACTGGACCTGGACCTGGACCCCAGGAATCCATACTGTTTATTGGTGACAGCTTTTGGAATTGTTCTATTTCAACACAAATGAGAAATGTTATGGCACAAAGTGAAATGTGTGCCAATGGCATTATATGACCCAATAACTTGGTACTATTTAGCAATTCTGTGTTCCGTCGTGAGTCGGGGCTAGTTATTCAATGATAAATGAACAGATTCCTGTCCTCTTTACCAATTATCTTGAATAACTGGACTAAAATGGGGCCAAATGTGTAAGTGTTATCATTTGCTTTGATTAACGTTTCACAAATTGGAAAAGTAAGTTTTTCACCATGACATTTAACCCCAGAGCACAATAGCGTGAGGCAGAATCGCAGCAGGTGGGAACAGGTCGAACAGCGGTGGAGGGAAGGATTATGGCCTGAGTGTGCAGCTCGTATTTCGCAGACAGGCAGCACCTTGGATGAAGTCCGACCTGGCTCGTTAGAGCTTGGTGCCCATGTGGCACATTTGAAGGTTCACTGGAAGTGAAGGTCACAAGTGGACCTGCAGGGTCACGTGTGGTTGGTTCCAGTCACCAAGATTTCCTGACCTTGGTTTTGGAGATTGTAATGATGGAGATGATGAAAGATGGGTAAATGACACACCACACTGTAAGGCTCTCTCAGATATCCTACATTTACATGTGGACAATGGTATAAATGAAAGAGTTTGAATCATGGAACAGAGACAGATCTCCTTTGTCTACCGCTCTTTCCCCCAGATAACCGTCAAGTCAAACGTCGAAAAAGCACAGAGTCCCTGACGTAAAGGTTCCGGAACTGATGCAGATAGTGCGACGGAGACAGCTCTGCAAAGAAAAAGCCGATAATGTCACGTATGCATTTGCACTCCTCCGAACATGTTAGGTGAATACTTAGGTCAAGTTCATTTGGCAAGTCTCCTTCGTTTTCCTTTGTGCAGCGACCTGAGAGCATGCAGCATGACTGGCAAGCCTGCAGAGTGTCAACGCAGAGACGTCCAGGACTTCACATTCCCCAGCACATGGCTCCCGGTATCTGCCAGGACATCGAGTGAGCATGTGAGTGTTGGCGGTAGTGTTGATGGTTTTCTGAACCGTCAGTTTAAAATGCAATGATATTTTTTTTTCTGCCTGCAGGGTCGAGAGCATTGGTCTTAATTTGGCGTTTTCATTTGGCTTGTGTTTGACCTCTTGAGGGGTG
>CM068957.1:25364033-25383248 GCA_035128595.1 Eptatretus atami
AGACGTCCCGCTTTGATTGGACACCTGACCCTGACCCATGACGTTTATTATCAATCAAGTTAATTAACCTCCGCCATCGAAGATGGACGGAGGTTACTGTTTTCACCCCTGTCTGTTTGTTTGTTTGTGTGCGTCCGCCGAGTCCGTACTCACAAATCTTACTTTATTAATTTTTTTATTATTTTTTTTGGAGCCAATGTATTATTTCTCCTATTTATTGAATTTGATGGAGAAAATCAATTAATATGAATCAACTTGAAACTGTGCTTCAATGTATAAATTTATGAGTGATATCTAATGGCTTTGTTCCATGCAGTAAAATCGTCATTGATTAAGAAGCGTAAATGCAGTTGCGTCTGCAACTTTTTCGGGTTAACCGCCCCATTGGCCCCCCAAAGCACTTCCCCCAATGCCCCTCCCATCCCTGCCATTACATAAAAACTAAAAAATATTTTTGATTTACGCTGCACCATGGAAGATAAAGCAACTGCAAATTCAAAACAATGACAACTTAAATGCACTATTTATTTCTACAAATCTAATATAAACTACAAAGAAGCTTACTTAATTATTTAATAAAAATTTTTAAAACATTAAATAACGTATTCAGTAAAACCAAACTTTCATCAACAATATTAATAGCGTTACATTAGTTGTCCATCTACTCATTGTTCTCTCAACTATCATTGAGGATGATGAACTTGGTGCAGTGATAGCTTCTCAACAACAGGCTGAAATCCACTTCAGAAGGAGTCTCAGATCCCCACGTTCAGTAACTTCAGTCTGTTTCGCTGCTTGGAAAGAAGGTTGGCGACCACACTGGAAACCGCGCTCTACTAAATACAAGTTGGAAAGGCAATAACGAGCATCTTGACCTTTTTTCCACAATGCAACCATAGCATTCAGAGATTTATTTCTGCAGCATAAAAAGTCTTATGGAGATTTTCGAACCTTTGCTTCAGATCAATGTCATTTTGCGTGAAGATTAGTCTTCCTCCATCCTTCCTGTTTTCCCTCATTGCAAGTGTCTCGGAATGGAATTATTACCCCAGTCGGAATTTGCTCGAAAGAAGATCCTGAAATCCTGAGACATGTCTTTGTGTAGCTCATACAGGTGTGTTTGCAATATATTGAAGATCATCAGCGTATCCTGCTCTTTCTCTTCCAACCGGAGAGGCTCGGAAAATTGGAATTAGCTCGCGACGGCCAATGTTGCGCTTCAATAGGGTAACTTGGACATAAAGGTTGGAGACGGAACTGATTTGACTTTGATAAGATTTCACATATTTCCTTGCCAATTGCAAATTGATTTCATCGACTTTGCGAATACTTCGTTAAAATAAGCAATGTCATGCCTGATATTCTTGAGTTCATACTGAGCGGAACCATTCAAGTCATTGAAAGGAATTGTATCACATTTTAACAAGGAAATCCTTCAAAGAGCCGCGTTGGGTGAAGCAAATGAGTAAACTTAATGTTAAAATATGCAATTTTTTGCTTTTTTAGTTTGAAAAAAAACAACTTAAAAAAAGTGTACTTAATATTTAAATGTAAAAATTTGTTATTATTGTGATAAGCACCTTATATATAAACAGACAGAAGGATGAAATCGTTCGATACAGCGTGGCAGGGAGCCGCAAAAAGAATGAATAGCATTAAGAAGAACTTAGCTTGTCAGCATTCGGCGATCGGGCGCGAAATGCGATGGTGGGCGGGAAATACGTCTTTCGGCCACGAAATGCGATGTGGGCGGAAATGACGTCTTCGAGCGAAATGCGATGGTGGCGGAAATGACGTCTTTCGGCGTGAACATGCGATGGTGGGCGGAAATGACGTCATTTCGGAAGCAAAAATGCGATGGTGGGCGGAAATGACGGTCTTTCGTTCGGTTCAGTACATGAAGAGGGTTCGTTCTTGGTTTGTTTCCCGTCAAGAACATAAATTTAATGGTTTTTCACATATTATAACCACTTATTTCACAAATTTCCATTGAAAATACTCGGTATTTCCGTTCGATTCCTCGCTATTTCCGTCTAGGTCGCACTGCATTCTACCGGACGGCCGTCATTGGCTGTCTGAGGCACCGTGGTGGGGGGGGGGGACAGGGACACCGGAGACGATGGTTAGACAGCGGGGACATTTCAACCCGGCGCAATTGTATTACAGCGCACGTGCTGTAAAAAAGCACATAAAAGCGTCTCAGGCAATTTCCTTTTGGAGAGCCATCAGACTTCTGTGTGCGCCAGGCAAGCGTTCAAAATGGTTCATCATCTCAATACAAAAGCTCATCAAAGTAGTCAAGAATTGACGGAGCGTGGGGTTTTGATTTTATTTACGCTGTGTAACAGTATTTAAAATTTTGTGAAGCCGAACACTTAGGGTTTGATTAACAGACTGTCGGGTTTGGGAGAGAATGAGAACACGTTCTGCTCACCAAAAGCCGAGGACTTTAAGACGAATGGCCACAATCGAGGGAGTACCAGTGGAATAGTGTGAAATACCGGAGGTTGGTATCTAGGGGTGGGAGAGCTTGCCTATCGCGGGGAAAGCAGCGTTGGCCGATGAGGGGAAACACTTGGAGACCGAGCGATTAAGGCCGGGCCAGAAGGGTGGGGGGGGGGGGGCTGGGAGGGATGATTCTGGAACTCTTCGACACTGACAAAAATCACATTGAACACAAAAGGTTCTGTTTCATGGCGTGCCAGGTATAAATCTGGGGCCAGCAATCTTTGGGGCCGCACTCAAAATTGATAACGAAAAATACGAGCGTAGTTGTATCTCGTAGAAATAATTTTTACACCAAAATCTGGCGGGCCAAATTGATAGTTGAGGGGCCTGGGCAGAGCAACGACGAGTGAAGTCAGGGAGGATCGGTGGGTTTAGGGTTTGATTCAGGCGACATTCTCCTTTCTAAGCACTCAGTCAGGGCCTGTATAATCAAACTATGACGCTTTACATGTAAGCTTTATGTTAAGTACACTACCGGGTCAAATAGTTTTAGAAACACCCCCCATTTTTCCATATTTACTGAAATTTAAGCAGTTTCAAGTCCAGTGAATAACCTGAAATGGTACAAAGCGAAGCGGTTTAACTGCCAAGCAGTTTAAAAAAAAGTTTAGGTTACCAAACTGAAAAATAATGCAAATTTCAGGAGTTGTTAAAAAAGGGCCCCCCCCCCCCCCCCCCCCCCCCCTTATTCCTTATCCTTTACTCCCCCCTTTCCCCCCCCCCCCCCCTTCTCCCTTTAATCCCCCCCCCCCCCCCCCCCCTTTTTAATTTTTGTTCCCCATTACCCCCCCTTACCATCCTTATCCTTTCCCCCCCTTAATATAACCTTTCAGCGAACAAAAGTAATGGGATTACAACATGCAGCTGTTTCTGCAGCAATGGAAGTAATTAAAAGCCTTGAAAGTTGATGCAAACACAATCCTACAGTGTTCCCAACTTGTATGAATTAGTTTGCAAAAGCAGTGTTGCAACAGACTGTGTTGCTCCACCTCTGAAGCATTTATTTGGGACCATACTTGCACTGCAGGAGTAGTACTATGCTCATCATAATGGCGAGAAAAAGACAATTAACAAAGAAGACAGACAGACCATATATAACCTTAAAAGTGGAAGGTCTTTTCCTTATAGAGAAATTGCAAAGAAAGCCAAGGTGCGTGAGTACAGTTTCCTACACCATCAAAAGGAACTTGGAAACTGGAGGAAACTTTGACAGGAAAGAAGTCTGGCAGACCAAAGCACAAACACAATCAGAAGACAATTTCTGAGAGTCAACAGCTTGCGTGATAGGCTGCTCCACAGGACAGCGCTTCAAGCACAGACTTAAAACACGGTCGAACGTAAGGGAAGTCTCAGTTTCAACTGTGAAGAGTAAGACTTCGAGGCTGCAGGTTTGACAGGTCGAGCTGTCAGTTAAGAAAGCCATTGCTAAGATGGCAAAAATAGAAAAAAGAGGCTTAACCTGGGCCCATGAAAGCACCGCCAAGTGAACAACCTGAAAACTGGAAGAAGTCTTATGGACCGATGAATCAAAATTGGTTGAAGCTCGGTTCATCACGCAGGACGTTTTTGTTACCCGCTCGAGTAGGCGCAAGGATGTTTCCTCAGTGTGTGACACCAAACTGTCAAACCATGGAGGACGACAGCGTTGCATGAACTGGGGCCTTTTGCTGGAGCCAGTCGGCGACTTGCACAGAGTGGACTGGCAACCCTGACACCAAAAGGGCTACCACCACATTTATGACAGCGCCAATGCAATACACCTTCTTGGTCATATTGCTGAGTTGAGTCAGGGGTTCATCCTACAGCAAGATAACGACCCAAAACGTAACCTCCAGGCGTATGTGCAGAACTTACCTTAGAAGAAAAAGGAACAAGATTGGTAGGCTTCAAGTCATGGAATGGCCAGCACAGTCTCCAGACTTGAACCCAATCAAGCTGGTTTGGAGAACTGGAACAGACAGGTGAAAGCAAAGCAAACTACATGTGCCAACACATTTGTGGGAACTCCTGCAACAATGTTGGGAAAGAAACTTTCCGAACAATATTTGATTTCCATTGTAGAAAGAATGCCACGAGTAAGCCTGTGTTGGCTTTGTGGTTATGGGTGGCGCTTGGTATTCCCAGGTCCTGAGTTCAAGGGCCCCGTTGGCTGCTGAATTAACACCAGTGGGTTGACTCAGCCGGTCATTCCTTCCGAGGTCGGCCGAAAGTTGAGTACCAGTGTACTGTCCCGGTGTATGCCCCGGTTAGAATAGGTGTACCATACCCTGTGTAGTCGTAGAGGCGACCAGGGTTGGCTAGGAAGGGCATCCGGCCTAAAACATTGCCTACAAGAAAAAGCCCAACCCCTGCACAGCAGGGAAAAATGGCTGTTAAAAACCGCGTCATTAAAGGAATGCCAGCGAGTAATGTTCGGCTGTTATATCTTGCAAAGGTGCCGACTTTGATGAGTCAAAAAATTTAGATTAAATTTTGTTCAACAAAACGATTTCCATTATTTCTTTTTGGTTCACTGAGTCAGTAGGTGACCACTTATTCGTTATGGTGTTTTCTGTCTGTCTGTCTGTCTGTCCCGAGCATAGCTCCGTGGGTTTGTGATCCGGATCCTTGATAAAAATTTTGATGTGAGTTTATATCATGATCTAGTTGTGTTTTCCGAGAATGGGCGTTGTTGCGCCCATTATGGGCGGAGCCACGCCCCAAAAACATTTAGGTTTTTTAGGGGTAGCCAGGTTTCAAGTTACATCTTCTACGAGGGTTTGTCGAATCTGGCAGGGTTTCGGTATTTGGTTAGCCCCAATGCACCTGCATAGCCCCATGGAGTTCGATTTTTCATTTTTCCACCCCAAGGTTCAAGTCCACAAGGTCACGAACTTTAGAAAATGTCAAAAAATCAATAAATGGGCAGCGAGCTCCTAGGGTTTTCAACTGTCTCGAATGAAAGTTTGGTATGCAAGTTTAGTGCTCTTCGATACTACAACTTTTCATCATTTACGTTTTTCCCGAATTCCACCATAAAAAAATAAAAAAGGCGAACTACGTTTAGGATGCGGAATTTGGGGTCGATTTGTAGATGTCTTCGAGTACTACAACTTTCATCATTTACGTTTTTCCCGATTCCGCCATAAAAAATAAAAAAGAGCGAACTACGTTTAGGGATAGTTCGGAATTGGGGTCGATTTGTTAGTGCTCTTCGAGTTACTACAACTCATCATTTACGTTTTTCCCGATTCTCCCGCCATCAAAAAAATAAAAAAGCGCGAACTACGTTTAGGGCAGGGATTTGTCGGGAATTTGGGGTCGATTGTAGTGCTCTTCGCATTACTACAACTTTTCATTCATTTACGTTTTTCCGAATTCCCCGCCAGTGTGCCCTGGCGTTCCCCTCGAAGGTCAAAAAATAAAAAAGCGAAACTGTGTACATGCTCGTGAACCATCCACCGTCTCCAGACTTGTTTTATCTGCAATTGTTATTTGATTCTTGCTTTAATTCAGATACATTGAACATTAATCATGCTTAAATTTCAGTAAAAATGGGTGTTCTAAAACCGTTGATGGTAGTGTCCCTCTCCTGTGAACTTCTCTCCAAAATGGCCAATTGGGAAACCCTTCCTATCTACTTTTTAACAACCCACCTGAGGAAGTTGCCATTGTTCCAAACTCATGGATCTCACTCTCACAACCAATGATCTTTGTTGGAGCAAACCCATTTCAAGGTTGGTCTGCGTAGTCAGTCACCAAACTGGACATTCCTTTGTTTGTTGTAGAAAGTCCTTCCTTGTAACAGAACCCATATCCACCCACAAGGGCTCTTGCACCCTCTGCCCTTTGCCATGTTTCCTCCCCCCCCCCACAAACCCCTCATATTATTACAGGGTGCATGCATTCCAACCATCAACCCCTTCTGGTGAATCTAAAACATCCCCCTCCCCTCAAATTCAATCCAGAAATACTGCTCACCTCCACTCATTGTTTCTCTCTTTTATACCACCTATGGAACCAACTTCCACATTTTATTTCAATCTCATTACTTCCCTCCAGTCTTGAAGACACTTGTCACCACCATCTCAGATCATCCCCCATCCAAAGCATGATATTTTACATTTCAGATTCTTTGTATGCTCTAATCCCTTGAACTTAACCCCTCCTGATACTCATGTAAGCTGTGTAATGGTTACAGCGTCCCCCCCCCACGTCTGGAGAGGTAGCGCTTCAATTCCGGCTGAGTCAAACCAAAACTTAAAAGTGGTACATTGTTGCTCCTTGCTTGACGTTTCAGCATTTGAAAGGTTAATGACATGGACAATCCCGATACGCTGGTATTCATGGGAGGAGTGAATTTCCGCCTTTCGAAAATATCCCGCTAGTTGGTGAGAAATGCGGGTGCCATAATCACGACGTTGCTGATACCCAGAGTACATCCCGAAAGTGACTGCACTTCTCCAAGCTCAGTTGCTGTTTGTCTCTTCTTACAGTCCTTACGTCTTTACAAGTATGTTTGTGTCATATGTATTGTTTCTTCGTCTGGTCCATGTGTGTTAAACTTCTGAAGATGCACTTTTTTTTTTAACATAACAGCTATTGGTTAAACTTGTTGAGGGCGCAGTTATATGCAGTGATGTGTTAGAAATTTAATCACACGTAGCAGA
The DNA here is from genome assembly GCA_035128595.1 of Eptatretus atami. Classification (NCBI taxonomy): domain Eukaryota; kingdom Metazoa; phylum Chordata; class Myxini; order Myxiniformes; family Myxinidae; genus Eptatretus; species Eptatretus atami. The sequence continues at coordinate 25,371,191 of CM068957.1, forward strand.
TACTAGTGTTTGATTTTGAGACGTAAATGACTCATCATTGCTTCCCCACCAAAGGTGGACATAGGTTTAATTTCACCCCTGATTGTCTGTCCTGTTTGTCTGTGAGCAGGATTCTCAAAAAGTTATGGGCAGATTCGGAGGATCATTTGGTGGACACGGTTGTGTGAGAAGTTGGGTTGGGTGTGTGAGAGACAATTGATTCGATTTTGGTTAAGATCTGGATTTGGGATCTGGATACGAAGAATTTTTAAGTGATTCTTCACCATTGAGTGATCGGGCCAAAACGGCTATTAGATTATAAGGGAGTACCTCGCTCTATGAATGAATTCGAGAAAGCGGGCTATTAACACCGACTTACCTGATATTGTAAAGTTGGCAATAATGATGTGGAAAAATTGCTTGAAGTATTGTTTATACTATCAGTAATAACACCACTCCTTTGTTTTTGTTATTATTGTTGACTTGATGTGCACAGATCCCTTTATTAGGTTGTACAATTGTTCAGATCGTCGAACGATTAGGTTTAACGGAATGACTGATTTGGGGAGGAGTTTCACCTTTATCAGATCATTTTATGACGTCCAGTTTTTTTCTTCGATGTTAAGGTTTGAGTTTCTTCGTTGCAGGAACAATCACTGCAATGTTTATCAGCATGAGTAGGGTTCGTTGTTCATTGTAAAATTTGTGACAACTGTGAAGCAGCTTGAGCAGTACAGTGCAGTACTGTGCAGTTACACAGCCTTACTGCTCGACCATGTGACACCCACTCTCTACATCTCGCGGAAGAGAGTCACGCTCCACTCAACCACAATGGTCCCAATTCTCCATCCACGATTGGTTATTGCGTAACAAACGAACGTTCAATAATGCTCAGATATTACAAAATTAAACAATCATATTACATATACCGTTATATAAAAAAGAAAAGCACGGTGAGGCCGTGAAGCCCGTCCGTCAGTCCGTGAAGAACTATATGCCTATTAATCACGTCCTGTTTGAAACATTAATTCCTCAGATCTTTAGGACCCCTGAGGAGCCAAAAGACCCAAAAGATCCTGATGACCCAAAGTCCCAAGGAACCTAAAAAGACCCTTTAGACCCCTTACAAGCCCTTAGCAGATTATACAGCTTCGACCTTGACCATTTGGACCACTTGGACCTTTTTTATATCGCAAATAAAATATTATCACGCAATATTACAAATAAATTTGTTAAAGAAAATTTATGTAGGTGATTGATTGGTTTTAAATCATGACAACACAGCAATTCTGTAACGCAATCTCTGCAACAACATGTGGAAGAGCGAGCATAGCGAGCCAATCACGCTAATAAAATAATATATAAAAATACCTTATGGGGGTTTGGTTCATAAGTTGGGTGTTTGGAAGTCGGGGACTTCATGTGCAGCACAATATTTCAAAAAAAGTTGTGGACGGATTAGGACAAACTTGGTGATGAGTTGGGTTATGTGACCAGAACACGCTATTCAACTTTGGGTTAACGGTCTGAGCAATCACAATATACAAAATTGTAATACAAAAAAATTAAAACAAATTACAATAAAAAATATACAAGATTTTGTATCAGTGGGATACAAACATGTAAACTGTTCAGCCTGGTAGAGGATGCCGCTCTACGAGTGCTGTTCTAGTTATCTCTTGCCATCGAAGGTGGACGGAGATTATGTTTTCACCCTGTCTGTTTATATTTGTCCTGTGAACAGGATATCCAAAAAGTTGTGGACGGATTCAGACGACAATTTGGTGGATGGGTGAGCGCGTGTTGACAAGAAGAATCGATTTCAATTTTGGTGAAAGACTGGTATAGATATGCAAAATTTTTTAATTTCATAAGTGATTCTTCACCATTGAGAGATGGGGTCAAAAATGATTATAGCACGATATTTCAATAAAATTTGGATGAGTTATGACGAAACTAGGTGGATGAGTTGGTTAGGTGATGAGAACAAAGCTGATTAGATTTTGGTTCACGTCCCGTATTCAGATCCAGATTATCAGTTGGGATACAAAACGTAAACTGTTCCGCTTGGTGAGGTATGCGCATTCTACTGAGTACCGTCAAATTTAATTACTTGCTTTCCATGCCGACATGAAGTTATTTTAATGTAACTAAACATTCCTGATTCTCCATATGAACAAGTAAATTAGGAAATCGTATACATTTAATAATTGCAGTCACTAATAACTAACAGTTTGAGTAACTTCCTTTACTTGCGCTAATGTGACTTCTGAGAATGGCTTCCTTTTGACAACAGTTCGGGACATATTGAGGGGAATACTTTGTTGCTATTTTCAAGTTGTGTTTTTCGAGTTCAGTTGAATAAACCTTACATTAAAATATTGGGGACAAAACCTGTCCACTGGGCGGATCCAAATTCTGCATGGGCCGGATCTGAAAAGGGTTCTCCCATGCCCAAATAATATAGCCATAAGGGTACTGCCATTTGCTTCCTGTGGGAGCAGAGTGTCTGTGTATCGTGGCCTTGGGCAGTGCACATCTCGTTATGGGAAACCTGAGTGCCGCATTGCAGCAATACAGGAAGGCCGCTCAGCTGATGGGAGAGTGTCTCCTTGTGCAACGTGAAATCAGCCACACGATGTTACCAACTCTACCCTTCTCCTTTACCAGCAACTCGTCCTTATTGGTTCGGTCAGTTTACACGATCTATCCGTTTTCTCCTCCTTCCAGGGTAAAGCGATCTCATATACTTCGCATAATTTTTGTGTTTATTCACTTTGAAAATTTTTCTAAACATGTCTGCCTATTCCTATTGCTTCATTTCCTGTATGTTCACAAATGTATTACTTGTGTCTGTTAGGTCGGTAATGCGTAAAGCATGAATGTTCATGCTAGTATTTGTATGATTTGATTCAGAATGATTTTTTTATATATATTACTGCAATTTTGTTTATGGCTTTAAAGCTTGAGTAAAGTTAATAAAGATTTATTCACAAAATCATTCCTTTCTCAGATGACCTCATCTCAGATCAATTCAGACCAAGTCCCTCACCTTGCACATGCTGCTTCGACTCCCAAAAATGGATGGAGGCCCTCAATGTCAGACATGAGGTCAAGTCCGTCTTCTCTGGACACATCTCGAGCTTCAATTCAGTCTGGCATTCTGCCTTGCTGTCCAAAATCTCTGTCTATGGCTCCAAGGCCAACTCCACACATGCCTAACTGACTTTCGATACTCTCGTAGCCAACGTGTGGTCAACGGAACATCTTTTGTCTCCTCTCCCTGTTATAGCTGAAGCACCCAAAAGCAGATGTTCTTGGGCCCCATCATATTCCTAATCTTCATATCAGTGATCTCTCTGACTTCTGAAAAAACATTTTTATGTCTATGCTGATGACTCCACTGTTCCTGTGTCATTTCTCATTTCTTCAGACAGAAAGGCAGCGACCTCTTTCGTCCTTTGGATATTGACAAAATCACACGCTGGTCAAACACTTGGAATCTGTCTTTTAAATCATGAAAACTCTCTCTCTTTCTCTTTTCTTTCTGTCTCTCTTTCTCTCTCAAAAAGGACCACCTGGCAAACCCTCCCATCTCCTTTCTTAACAATCCTCTTGAGAAGTTCAGTCACTCAAACTCTGGTCTCATTCTCAGTTACATCTTTGGTTGAGAAAACCACATTTTGAAGTTGACCTCAAAAAAGCCGTCACTGACTGAGCACCCTTGGTCATACAAAGTCCTTCCTTGGCATTACCTGAACTTCTATCCATCAGAACACTTCATCCGCAGCTTGATTGGAGGATTGCTCTGCTCTCTGGCTAGTGCCCTGCCTCATTTTGACTTCGATAGGTTTCCATTGACTTTCGGGTTATAATCATCGGCAAGTACGAGCAGTTTGCAGAGGAATGAACTTTTGTGAATGTTCTCTCTCCAAGGATACATAATTGGAAGGAGAATAGAAGTGGGGTGGAGGGGGAGAGGGGGGGGGTGTGAGAAGGACAGGATATCAATAGCTGCCTTGTTGTGTATCACTTGTTTTACACATAAATACGTTATGGGGTTATCCTACCTATCGGTGCAGATCAATCAAGTAAGGAACCTCAGGTTTGTGAGACTGTAAAATGCCTTAATTCCTACTCTTTCTTCTCGTCGCTAAGCCTTGAAATATTATAGTAACGTCCCTGAGCCTTCTTGCTCATGTGCATTCATTTGTCTCTCTCTTCCTCATGTGATGATTTCTTGTTTCTGTCCATTTGCACTCCTTCGTTTTCAAGGTTTGTCTCACCACCATCTCGCGTTGTCCCATTTCCACTGACTTTATTTTATTATTACCCACTATCCTGTCATAATCATCTTTTCATACAGGCCTGCTTGTTAGCCATCAACTGTGCACTCGTTCCTGATCTCTTCTTGTGTCCGTCAAAAGCCCTCACCAAGTTCTTTTGTCTTCCATGAGCCTTGATTTTGTAAAATTCCTTCATTTGCTTTCTTCTTTTTCATTCCTAACTCGATATTCCCATAACCTTTTATTACCTCCACATGCAGCTCTATATTTAGCTTTAACCCATCTCTGCAAGGCAATTGGTGCTGCAATTCATCTTTGTGAAAGTATCGTACCACCTGGTGCTTTCTCCTCCTCCCCCTCCTTTTGCAGAACAGCGAAAGGATGCAGCACTAAAGAATCTCCACAGCAGGATGAAGGTAAAGATTGAGTTTAGCTGTTCTTTCTCTTCCAAAATCCAAATTCTTCCTTTAAAACTGCTTCCTGGCTAACATCGTTAGACATGCATGCTCTACCATGCTCTACTGTGTGCAAGCGGTTACATGTTGGGGGTCGTCAACTTATATTGCCATCATTCGAATAAATTTTGTGCCTTTTATGAAGCTCTCGAAAGTGCAAGTATGATTTTACCAAGTATACTGGCTGCCACATGCTCTCTTAGCATTTGACGAATACAGATTCGCCTAAACGATTGCTCATGAAGATACGAGTACAAATGTGTCGTTTGATACCACCACGAGATGCTGAAGAACCTGCGTTGATTGATTAAAGCCTGTGAATTAATATTGCATGCATTCAAAATTTCCATCACGTGACGAACTTCGGCCCTGAAATTGTTTTGTGCAAAAACTTAAACCGTGTTGCCTCTGCTATTTGAGAGAACAGTTGTTACTCCGCCACCGAGGTGAAGGAGGTTATGTTTTCACTCACCCCTTTCTGTCTTTGTTGTTTGTCTGTTTGATTTTTGTGGCAGGATATCTCAAAAAAGTTGTGGACGGGATGGACGAAACTTGGTGGGCACGTTGGTGTGTGCAAGAACGAAATAATTCGATTTTGGTGAAGATCTGAATTCTGGATACGAGAATTATTAATTTCTAAAGTGATTCTTCACCATTGAGAGATTGGGCCAAAAACGATATTCAAAAATGTATTGGGGCCATGTTATTGTGGATCAGGCATTACGTGGCGGAGGTATGCGCCGTACTGGTGCCCTTCTAGTTGTTTGAGAGTTAGGAGCTCAGTGGTAGACGGGTGTGCCAGTAGACCATCGTCTTTCTACAGAATGCTCCTTGGCAATGCTGCATGCTGTGATCGTGGCTTACCAAAATAAATCGATCTCTTTCTCTCCTGATGTACCATATTCTTTACAGAGTGTCGGTGCTGCCTAATCAGCTTCCTGAACAAGGGTTATGCTGGGTGGCTTGCTGTTGTCCACCCAGTGATAGTTATGGCAGGAATTTGGAATTTGTTCATGGTGGTGGTGATAGCTCACCTCTTCACGACGGACACCGTGGGGTCTTTAACATCCACCAACTAATGCTGGCAGATGGAAACACCATTTAATGTCCATTCGAGGGTCAGCACACACATGAATTGATCTACCATGCCTGGAAACACGAGCTTCACCAGTTCATAGCTGGGTCAGGATTCAAACCCAGGCTAGACGGCTTGGAGGCGAGTGTGCGACTTCTAGGCCATCCTGCAGCCTACCAAAATAATAGAATGCATAGTGTTCTCATCAAGATCATTGCGTTTGTGGGAATTCTTACTTTACCTTGACACCTGTATGTATAACACCTCGGTGAGGTAGCTTTAAAACGGCTCGGTTCCTGTATTTAAAATGAGCCAGGATTATTGTACAAAAAAAAACTGTCATTAAAGCATGTGGTCCTGAATGCATGGTGGGCAGTTAGAGAGCAAGACGAAGTGTTCGACAGCATCAATGGCACAAGAATGCAGAAGACACCGGCAGAGCGCACACCTTTTTCTTTTTTATTGTACAACACTGTTGAGGCTCGTATAACAGCTAACACGGAACGTACAACAAGGGAGCAGGAGACAAGAGGGGGTGAGAGAGAAGGAAAAAAAAGTGTGATGCAACAGAAATGAGGAGGAGCCAATAAGTGAAGGGAGAGTAAGGATTGATTGTAAGGAATTGGGGACATGGGCCTTTTCAGCAAAAAAATGTGTTCAGAACCACCTGTTTTGCCGTTTACCCCACATGCAGCTCTATTTTTTAGCTTTAACTCTGCTCTATGAAAGCAATGGGTGCTGCAATTTGACTTTGTTGAAAGGATGGCACCACCTTGTGCTATCTTCTTTTGAGTGATGGACTTGCAAAATATTTCCACCAGGTCTTGGGAAATGAAGAGAGACCTGAAAGATCAGTTTTGGGTGTGTCTAGCATCAGGCTTTGGCTCACCTAGAGGACAAAACCACTGGCGGTGCGATTGGTGGAGAAAACCCACAGATTCTGTTTAGTTGGGTTAGCTAGCATTTCCAGGTAAAAACCACAATCTGTTGTTGTCATTTCCTCACTTCATTCATTGCACCAAGGATGGGACTTTGGGGGATGGTGGGGGGGTAGAAGTTTGAGCTGTAGATGTGAAGGTTAGTATTGATAGGGAGTCATTTTAAAGGAGAGAATCGCACAACTATTATCTGTCTTGAAAAACAAGTAAGTAAGTAAATAAATAAATACTGTACCATTGTTGTGTGCTTCAATGCGATAACTATGGTGCACACACAGTTTAATGATTAGTGCTATAACAAGCTCTCAATTCTGTCCTCTTGTATTGATGCCACCACCATACCTTCTGCTTTATCCTCAATAGCATTCTTTTCTTCCTGCTCAACCACCCTGGTCTCTTTCTGCCTCGAGCTTTACACCTCACTGGAACATACTTGCTTTTGTACACTGTTCATTTTCTCTTGAAGGTTGCCCATTTATTGAATGTCATTGCCCCCATGGGGTCATCTACAAAACAAACTTACCAAGCAATGAAATCTAGAAAATAACCTGCTTTACCCTTTCCCTCTTTCTGGATCCAAACTGGACCTGGACCTGACCCCAGGAATCCATACTGTATTATTGGTGACAGCTTTTGGAATTGTTCTATTTTCAACACAAATGAGAATGTTATGGCACAAAGTGAAATGTGTGCCAATGCAGTAATGACTCCCAATAACTTTGGTACATTTAGCAATTCTGTGTTTCGTCGTGAGTCGGGGCTATTATTCAATGATAAATGAACAAGATCCTGTCTCACTATTACAAGTACAATTCAAATTGAATAACTGGATCTAAAATGGGGCCAAATGTGTAACGTGTTATCATTTTGCTTTTGATTAACGTTTCACAAATTGGAAAGTAAGTTTTTCAACCATGACATTTAACCCCACAGAGCACAATAGCAGTGAGGCAGAATCGCACAGGTGGGAACAGTCGAACAGCGGTGGAGGGAAGGATTATGGCCTGAGTGTGCAGCTCGTATTTCGCAGACAGGCAGCACCTTGGATGAAGTCCGACCTGGCTCGTTAGAGCTTGGTGCCCCATGTGGCACATTTGAAGGTTCACTGGAAGTGAGAGGTCACAGAGTGGACCTGCAGGGTCTACGTGTGGTTGGTTCCAGTCACCAAGATCTTCCTGGACCTTGTTTTGGAGATTGTAATGATGGAGATGATGAAGAGTGGGTAAAGACACACCACACTGTAAGGCTCTCTCAGATATCCTACATTTACATGTTGGACAATGGTAATAATGAAAGAGTTTGAATCATGGAACAGAGACAGATCTCCTTTGTCTACCGCTTCTTCCCCCAGTAACCGTCCAAGTCAACACGTCGAAAAAGCACAGAGTCCCTGACGTAAGGTTCCGGAAACTGATGCAGATAGTGCCGACGGAGACAGCTCTGCAAAGAAAAAGCGCATAATGTCACGTATGCATTTGCACTCCTCCGAACATGTTAGGTGAATACTTAGGTCAAGTTCATTTGGCAAGTCTCTCTCGTTTTCCTTTGTGCAGACCTGAGAGCATGCAGCATGACTGGCCAAGCCTGACAGAGGTCAACGCAGAGACGTCCAGGACTTCACATTCCCCAGCACATGGCTCCCGGATACTGCCAAGGACATCGAGTGAGCATGTGAAGTGTTGGCGGTAGTGTTGATGGTTTTCTGAACCGTCAGTTTAAAATGCAATGATATTTTTTTTTCTTCCTGCAGGGTCGTCGGAGCATGGTCTTAATTTGGCGTTTTCACTTTTGCTTGTGGATTTGGACCTCCATTGAAGGGGTGGCCATGATCATCGAGATAATTATTCGTTGTTTGTTGCAGCTTATCAACGAGTACATAGACTTTGAAGCGAGCTCAAGGAGCCGGCGCTGAAGCCCACGTGCGATCCAACTGATGTGTACAATGTCGCTCATCTCTCGAGCACATACCATGGAGGAGTCATGCCATACAATGGCGAAAGACAGCTCGAAGAGGTTTGTTACTCCTTGAGCCAGTTTTCTCCTTTTCCGCATCACAATTAAACTGTGGGACGTTGAAATATCCAAGACCATTGAACAAGTTGCTGAACATTTTGTGGCTATTTATTTATTAGTCTCCTTTATTTATTTTTCTTTTAATCTTTAACTTCCTTTGGTTTTTAAAAATGTTTTTCACGTCATCTTGCGATAACTTGTGTTCATTGGCATTTCACGACATGAAGGCACTGCTCCATTTAAATTTATGTTGCCCCACTTCACTGTGGGTTCCTTGTATGCTCCCATCATGTCAATGCTGGGTATCATGTATTGAATCCATACTATTGGTCATTGTCCCTTGACGGTTCTTGTCATTCATGGTATTGGTTTTTCTGTGCTTTTATGCAAGCTCCTCTTTCACCTTTTGGTACGTATTCCCTTAGCATTTGTCCAGAATTGATCCATCCAGAACCATGCATTTCTGAACACGGTACAAGTGGGATTCTTCTTTTGTCTAAAACCAAACTAAATGTGCCAAGTTATCCAAGGCGGGTGGTGTTCAGCATTCTCATGGCTACAGACTTCAAATGGATTATGTAACTAACAGGTTATTTTTTATTTAGCAGAGCAACCATTTCAAAAATGACTTTTCTAAAAAGGAAAACAATTTTCACTGCTTTTCTGAATAACTCGCTCCCAAAGGGTTTAATTATACACACCAAAAGCTGAGATGCATACACGTGCGCTCATACAAAGAATAAAACAAATGCTTATTTCTAAAGAACTTGTATAACTTATTTACAGTTTCAACATGGTATGAAAGCAAGGTAATGAATAACAGCATACAAGGAACATACATGAGTCAAAGTTACAGATGTGGTCGAAAATAGACGTCTGCTCAGAGGGAGAGAGAAATATGAATGAATACACTACCGGTCAAAAGTTTAGAACACCCCCATTTTTCCAGTTTTAACTGAAATTTAAGCAGTTTAATGTTTCAATGTACTCTGAAATAAAGCATAAAACAATAAACAATTGCAGATAAAAAGAAATCATGAATCGTTTTGTTGAACAAAATTTAATCTAAATTTTTGACTCGTCAAAATCAAATGTTCAAATGTCCACACTTGAGTGGCTAAGGAACAAAGCACCTTTTGAGATATACAGCCAAACATACTCGTGGCATTCTTTCTACAAGGAAATCAATTATTGTTCGGAAAGTTCTTCCCAACACTGTTGCAGAAGTTCCCACAAATGTGTTGCACTTGTAGGTTACTTTCCTTCACCCTTCTGTCCAGTTCATCCCAAACCAGCTCGATGGGTTCAAGCCTGGAGACTGCTGGCCATTCCATGATTGAAGTTACTGTCTTGTTCTTGTCTTCTAAGGTAGTTTGATTTCACCTCAGGTATGTTTTGGGGTCGTTATCTTGCTGTAGGATGAACCCCTGACCAACTAGTCGTAACCAGAGGGATTTTCATGGCGCTGCAAAATGCTGTGGTAGCCCTTTTGGTTCAGGTGCCAGTCACTCTGCAAGTCGCCAACTCTGGATCCAGCAAAAGAGCCCCAGATCATCACGCTTCCTGCCTCATGTTTTGACAGCTGGTGTCACCACACTGAGGAACCATCCTTTGGCCTCCTCGACGGTGTACAAAAACCTGCGATGAACCGAAGATTTCAAATTTTGATTCATCGGTCCATAAGACCTTCTTCCAGTTCAGTAGTCCACTGGCGGTGCTTCATGGCCCAGGCAAGCCTCTTTTCTTATTTTGCCATCTTAGCAATGGATTTCTTACTGCCACTCGACCTGTCAAACCTGGCAGCTTGAAGTCTTCTCTTCACAGTTGAAACTGAGACTTCCTTACTTCGACCAGTGTTAAGCTGGTGCTTGAAGCTGCTGTCCTGTGAGCCGCCAACATGCAAGCTGTTGACTCTCAGAAACTTGTCTTTGATGTGTTGTGGCTTTGGGTCTGCCAGACTCTTCCTGTCAAAGTTTCCAAGTTCCTTTTGATGGTGTAGGAAACTGTACTCACTGACACCTTGGCTTTCTTTGCAACTTCTCTAAAGGAAAGACCTACACTTTTAAGAGTTATAATGTCTGTCTGTCTTCCTTTGTTAATTGTCTTTTCTCGCCATATGATAGCAATATACTACTTCCTCCAGTGCAATATTGTCCAAATAATGCTTCAGAGGGGTGTAGCAACCACGTCTGTTCCAACACTGCTTTTATACAGACCGAGGATTTGTAACTAATAACAAAGTTGGGACACCTGTAGGATGTTTTGCATCAACTTTCAAGGCTTAACTTTACTTCCATTGCTACAGAACAGCTGCAGTTGCTAACCATTACGTTTCCCTGAAAAGGGCCTTTTTAACAAACTCTGAAATTTACATTATTTTTCAGTTCTTGGTAACCTAAACTTTTTTTTTTAAACCTCTGGCAGTTTCTGCTTAGCTTTGTACCATTTCAGGTTATTCACTGGACTTGAACTGCTTAAATTTCAGTAAAAACTGGAAAAATGGGGGTGTTCTAAAATTGACCGGTAGTGTATATATACCAAGAAAAGAGAAACAAGAGATTGCAGATCCTCGGCAGGACTTGCTTTGTGTGCATGGTGTTATGTTAATGAGACATAATTAGAACTGCCACTTTATAACTGCTGGCAGTGATGACCGGGTACCAAGACGTCCCGCTTTGATTGGACACCTGACCCTGACCCATGACGTTTATATCTCAATCAAGTTAATTAACCTCCGCCATCGAAGATGGACGGAGGTTACTGTTTTCACCCCTGTCTGTTTGTTTGTTTGTAAACAGTATTACGGAAAAAATCCTCGACGGATTTCGTACGAAACTTGGTGGGGATTAGGTATGGTCCAAGGATCATGCCATTAGATTTTGGACTTGGTCCAAAGTCCAATATGGCGCTATGGTGCCATTTTGAAAAAATATTTGAATTTTTGTTTTTGCATTTCTACATGTTTTAAGTGATTTCCAACCCCCCCCCCCCCCCCCCCCCCCCAAGAAAAAAATTTAGAGAAAAAAAAACAGAAAATTTTGCAACTTCCTTTTTCAACAAAATTTCGATTTTTTTTTTTTGCATTTTTACATGTTTATAAGTGATTTCCAAACAAAAAATGCCAAAATATGATTGCGGCTGATTTTGGAACTTCAGGTGGAGATACCCATGTTAAAATAATTTCTGTCTCATGGAACTACTTATGACGAACTGAATTGGAGTATGTAAAAGTTAAAAGTAAAAGGGAAGTTGCCAAACTAAATCTGTGAGCACTGTTGACGTCAAATGAATGACATAGGATATCAGTTCACT
>CM068957.1:25388464-25398565 GCA_035128595.1 Eptatretus atami
TCTGTGGGGTTTCCTTGGTTTTTGTGGTGAGGATGTTGAGGTCGTGGAGAGATTCACTTACCTTGGCAGTGATATTCATTGTCTCTGCTGGCTGTGAGTCAGATGGTCAATAGACGTCTGGGTCGGCCTGGGTCGAGCGGAGCCAGACGGAGCCCTGGAGTACGGCGGAAAGTGGACGACGCGACCGCTGTTCTGGCACATTGCTCCCATACTGACCTGATGCATCATATTGTGCGTAATCATCTCTGCTAATGCCTGTTCGATTCCCGCAAACAGAATTCAAAAGCTTGCCTAGTCCGGAGATAATTTTAGGCGATTTTCCATTAGCGGAGATATTTTGGCGTCATAAACTTTTTTTCTAGGAGGAATTTTCAAATCGAGATGGTTACTGTCTGCGCAGGGTATTTTACATAACTTAATATGCCAAGTTTCAGGAAGTTTCAATGAAATGGAGGCTGTGAAACAAAAAAGTCCACAGAAGAAGATGAAGAACAACAACGTGAGTAGACTTAGAGATCCTCCACGAGGATCTAAAAAGTCACAAGAAGAAGCAGAAAACAACAACGTGAGTAAGACTTAGAGATCCTCCGAGGATCTAAAAAAGAACCCAGATAAAAAATTTAATAATTTCTGAGAAGAAGACACACCAATGACTTTAAGAAAAGCAGGACAATCAATCAGCCAAGTGTAGATTTTGCAAGGTAGAAAAAGTACAAGCACATCCTATCAGGATGTAAGAAAACAAACTGTCAGAACAGCTGTACACAAGGCACACAGGGTTTGCAGAGTAATCACACCGATTCTGCAAAGTCTCGATATCCAGTTTCAAGAAATCTCATGGAACCGTGAACCAAAAGTGATAATTGAAAACCAGTAACGCTCACGTACGGTCTGATGATCCCATCCAGCGTGAACAGAGAAAACAAAGCAGTGTGATCGGATGTAGTATTGAAGTACAAAAATATTAAAAGGCATTGCGAATTGAGGTTTCAGTTCCCAGCGATTTTGACTTAAAAAAACACACGCACACGCACGCACACACCACACACACACACACACACACACACACACACACCACACACACACACTTTATTGCAAATTTCACATTCGTTTGGATCATTGAAAGCAACCAGTGAGTATACACAATGAAGAACATCATACCTTTGATTTACCTTTGCACTTTCACACGTAACCATATTCGTTAACTTTTATTATCGATCCAGGAGGTCGTTTTGTACATCACGGGGTTAATATGAATGTTTCAATGCTTGATAATGAGGTTACCAAATCGGTGTCGAGCCTTGCATAAATGTACAATCTTCACTTCGAGTGAAGATAAAGGATTTGAGGTTTAATTCAGGGCTCTGTTAATGTACATGTGTTAGGTAAAATGGCTGAATAGAATCAAATTTAAAGCTGTACATTAATTATATAATCTTAAACTGAACCCCTACCACTAGATGTTAAAGAAGTCTGTGATTGAAAAGTATAAGCCCAACCTGTGGAGGAGTTTGGAGCCCGGATTGCAAAGGCTTTGGAAAAGGTATGTTTCATGATGTAATATTGGTCCCTGGGACAGGAGTGAGCTGAGAATATCTTGTATGTAAAGCACATACAGTGCTGATAGTCTCCACACCCTTTCAAAATTTTCAAGTGTTGTTGCTTGTAGCCTGGAATTAAATCAGATTTTTCCACCTTTATTTACACATTATAACCCCCAACTTCCAAGTGAAAGAATTTCAGAAAATGAATTAAAAATACAAGACAAGAATATCTTGTTTGGATAAGTGTCCACCTGCCCCCCCCCCCCCCCCCTATAATAGCAGCACACCATCTGTTCATGTTTTGTTCACCACCTGTCCCACCAGCACATGTTCATCTGCCAGCACACCAAGTTAATTGGCTCCACCTTCTGTTAAATTGTAGCGATTCTGATTATGTTAAATAAAATCAGCTGTTCCTGTAGGTTTCCTCTGTTAGGTAGTGCATTCACAGCCAAAGACTCAACCATGAGTACCAAGGAGCTTCAAAAGACTCCCAGATAAAGTTGTGAAAGGCACTGATCACGGGGATGGGAATAAAAGTATTTCAAAAGCTTGAATATCCTTGGAGCATAGTCTAGACCAGCGTTTCTCAACCGGGGGCCCGTGGCCCCCCAAGGGGGCCATCGGCCTTCGACGGGGGCCATGGAGCGAACGCCAAAAAACTGCGATTCAGAATGCAGAAGCTTGTAATGTACAATTAAGGTGACGAGTCTCGGTCATAGTGTAAAAGTAAAAGGGTAGATGAGTTTAACCACGATTTTAAAAGAGAAGGCGGAGCCCACAGAGCATTCATAGTAAACCAATGTTTACAAAAACGTTAGAATTTGGTTTTTTCAAATTTTTTCTCAGATGTCGAAGGTTTGAAAATGGAATGACAGCTATGTTCAAGTTTGGATTCACGAATGTCAGTCGAGATGTGTGGACTGCGCGCAATGTCTGCACTGCTCGTCGTGATGTCAAATGCGTCACTACGTCTTCCAACTTTCAAACATCCGACAAGATGCATCCCAGAAGGAAGGAAGATAATATCGACGCTCTGTCTGCGAAACGATCACGATATGACTGTGAAGCGACACTTCCAAATTGGATCCCGGCGAAGAAAAACTGCTCTTCATCCAGCTACGAAGTGGATACCGAATTGCGAAGTGCAAGAAGCCGCACACTATTGCTAGGAACCTTATAAAGCATGTACAGAGAAAATGGTGGAATTGATGATCGGACCAGAGGCAAAAAAGAAGATCCAGCAAGTTTCGCTCTCTAATGGGACACGATCCGACGACGGATTGACGACATGGCCGCTGATGTGTGCCGTCAAGTTTGCTCCGAATCAACAAAGCACGCTCCAGGCTAGACTTCAATTAGACGAGTCTACCACAGCCGCCCTGGAGAGCCTAGGGCATGGACTCTTCCACTCTCTGCGCGCATACGAGCTCCACTTCGAGATTAAGGAAACATGACAGCAAGAGCTGTTCGCACTTGAACCTCCACTCCAATCCACCAACGAACCAAGTCCTTCAATTGGCACAGCTTGATCGGGCAGTAAGCTGGTCGCAGATATCCATACTACCGCCTTACTTTGTGGACTTGGCCTTCTCTTTTCTGTGCACATGCACTCACTGGTAGCGTCGTCAACTGTTGGCAGGAATCATCCAATGGCAATTTAGCTCACTGACTCGCTTTAAGTGCTTACTGCGCGAAACGATTCTCCCGGTGATGAAGCTATGGTGTCTCGATGGGTGCCTTATCCACATTTCGACCGAGTGCTCTCCGATTCCAGACGCTTGTGTGTAATAGAGTTTCCGTATCTTCGTTTAACACATGGCCCCATGTGACGTCCTACTTCCCTCCCGATGTCTCGCTTCTTACACCGCATACAGCTTCTCTGTCTGTGCCACCACCCCTCCCTCTACCGCCCCTCCACGTCTGCGCTCAGCGACTACCAAATTAAGTTCTACAGTGCGTACACAGGTACCTGCCTCGCCGTGCTCACATCCCCTTTCAGCTAGGTAACAAAATAGCTGAATTCAAACATTTACCACTCTCAGTGCTCCACAAACATTGCGCTATCCGCGCCCTGCCATCTCTTATCTCATACTTTTCTTTTTCCCCAATGCTTGGAGCACACTTTCGCAACATTAATGCGTGTTTGCGAAGCAGAAACCATTGTTGGATCTTTTGCTCTCCAACGCGATCAGGCTCGCTGTGGCTCTGGATGGTCGACCGAATAACAATATCCCTTCCGTACTCTACCCCCCGACTTGCTCAAACCATATGAGAATTCTCTTTTGGGTTGATTCGTGGTAACTCCAACTCCTGATTCACCCTCTCCTCAGATCAGCACTACACTCTACTAAAATTATATAACAACCCGCTCTTCATGTTCTCCTCATCCTCGAGAGAACAGAATGTATATAGCTGTGCTTCGTTCCACAATGTCTTGTTCACCATGGTTCTTCGTTCCTCTACATGGAGCCCTCCCAGTTCCATTTTCACTCCACTTCTACGGCCTGATGAACCAACGATGTCCAATGAACCGTCTCCAGTCCTCTGCATAGGCTTGGTCCGCTCGTGACTCGCGTCTCAGTGCACTGTCTCTGAGTGACTAATGCTCTCGCCCGCTCGTCTGCCTCCACTGTACAATCCCGACGTGTTTTCTACTCTTGCCTCATGGCTCGTATCTCTCGTAAGGTGCCTCCTGATGGATATTCTCCTACAGTCCAATGCTCCTCCCTCACCTCTATCAGCCTTTGAGAACTATTCTGGAAGACAACCATAAGTAAGAACTACAAGAAGGAAGAAGGATATGAAAGACATATACCCGAGTGCTCAAGGAAATTTGAGAATCAACCTTTGTGATCATACTCCAAGAGAGGCATTAGCCCGCATCATCTTATGAAGATAAATCCACACCAGTCGAACTAACTCATAAACAATACATGTAGCGCCCGAGTATCAACATATCGAGGGGATCATTTCGTACGAGTAGTATGACGCTGCTCATGGATAGTTCCCGTCCGGGCACGCAAATACTGGACCGTGTTTCAAACCTTCTCACGATGAATTGAACCCTTCATTGAATATCGACCCAGTCAATAGCAGAGTGGTGAAGGCTCAAAACGAGGTATCAGACTTGATACGTGTATTCTTAAGAAGACACCACGCATGAAATGTAAAGAAGCTGGTAAACTCTAGTTTATCACGCGAGCAACAATAGATGAGACCACATCTCAGCCTTCCATAGTAAGCCTCTGTTACAGCGAAATTTATTGTGCTGTGACCAACATAACATACAGAGCAATGTGCAGAATTTGTTTTATTTCTTTTCATACTGACATACATTCTCATTTTCGTGTCTTACGGAGGAGCGGAGTGAGTGTGGTTGGGCGGAGGTTCGTGGCTCTCCGTGACACAGATGCGTGGAGACACTGTTAGAAAATTAGCAAAAAAAACAGAGTCTCCAAATACTCTGTGTTCAAATAATTCCGAGACTTGTTTCTATTTGACAAATCGAAGTCTCGCAAAATTTCTCTGAGGTTTTTTTTTTGGACCAAGGTTCCAAAATCTAAATGGGCACATTGATCCTTCTTTGGACGTATGTGCCACTCCATCCCCCCGGGACCCACCACGTGATATCGTCCAGAAAGACTCCAGGTCACTGCCGTAGGGGCCTGTGAGTTTTCGTCACGTACACTTCACTGTTCCACATAGCATCGATAAAGCAACAGACCACGAGAGTTGGCCGACACACCACTCGGAGATTAGGAAGTCTCCGTTTCGTGCCAAATCTCCAGTCCTATTCTACATGACCCACTGGCCAGAGGTTAGAATGAGGATTAATATTACCCGAGCGAATAGGAAGCCTGCAACTGAAATGATCCAAGGTTCTCTGACAATACTGCACAAATTAATTGTTGGTAGCATAGATAGTATGATTTTTTACACCAAAGGGCGGGAGTCGAACTGCCTGTCGCTCCGAGAACAGCTTTACGCCCTCGGCCGGGAACGACGCGAATTCACAGCACATTATTATAGTCCTCGGACAACAACTATAACAACAGTAGACATATAAATCGAGAAGAATTTGATAAAGAGTTAGTTCACACCTTACCATCCCGCAGCAAGGACATGGAAACATGTTAAGTTAACAATACTGGGGAAAGGTCTTTTCAAACTTTCTTGTCTTTGGTTTCCGGGCCCTCGCAACATCGGTTTATTTCTCATGCCAAACGGCATGACTATTATTTGTTCTGTGGCGATCTTATTCTTACGCCCCAAAACTCACGAACCCTGATTGAGCAGGGCGCACGAGCAAGATGGGAGATGTGCAACTACATGTGTAGATATGGGGATACGAGATGGTCGCAACTCTCTGTCGAGACAACGGGAAGATAACTCTCTGCACAACAACTATAAAGGCTGAGCTATTTATGGCGGAAACGATGCAGCAGAGATTAGCCAACTCTGATTGTATCTCCTCTCAGTGCCTCCAAGTAGCTCAGATAAATGCTAAACATTGAAACAAAATTTTTTAAGACATTATAAAATATCAAAGATGACATGTGCGCAGAGAAAAAAAGACTCGTTTACTATTTCTCTGTTCTTCAAAAAAGTTTCAGCACATTATACAGCCGTGTCTTTTTTTACACCCACCTTCAGTGTCAATACACATCACGTTACTATATAGACAGTTTGTCATATCGTCGTTCACATCGATGTACATATGTCCGTGTGCCTATCCATCTCAGTTACAATTTCCTTCGCCAAAACACACAGTGTAATCCGTGTATATATCCAATATATATAGCTTCATCGACCTAGACTAGCCACGTAAAGTAGAGAATCGGAGCCGTTACTCTGTAGTAGCGATGCGCGCCTCCGAAAGTCTCGCGCGCGTAGACAGATTTCCGCACAATTTGCCAAATTCAGAGCCTCAAAGTTCACTGCTGAGTCCAGGTGGGTTTTGTTCGATTCCCCAGACTCTCCTTGTTCAAGGAACCGTCGTAACATTCTCAATTGAATCTGATAGCAAGCTCTTGGGTTCCATGGTGCCATGGTATGCTATTTCTACCTCTGACACAGTGCGGCTATGCGACAGCCAGCCTAGGACAACCAGTGTTGAGTCGAACCACGGCTCCACGGGAACCACCGTTGAGGTTACTTTCCTCGTGCGCGTTATTGCGCAGTCAAACAGACAAACAAGACCAAAGTATAGTAGTGAGGGGCACAGTAATGGGCGCTTTATATGTAGCCCCAGACCGAAGGACCTCACTCTGCTACACTTTGCGCAGGCTCTACACCAAGCGTTGGGGAGAAGGTTTCCTTGCTCTCGACCCGCCAATCGATGCTGCTATAGTCAAGTAGCTCAGTTTACACCACGCGGGGACGCCTTCAGAAATCGCTCCGTGGTATCGAGCGAGACAGATTCACAACACAAGCCGGCATCCACAAAGACATTTTGTTCCAGCTCATCACCTTGCGCTCAGCATACGATGCTTCTCACTCTCCACTTACATCGCTCTACAAACAATGCTTCACGTCACTCTGGGCGTCTTCTTTATCGGTCCCCCATTACGGGCTCCTCTCATCGGTGGAGCTCCGGCGCAACTATCAGTTTCCCTCCTTCGACTCCACTGTCTCCGTTCCGTGACGCAGCTTCCTCTTGCTGTAGACACAAACCGTGTCTGGCGATTATGTAGCAGGCTCGTTTTTCCATTCCACCTACCCTTGTGACCAGACCAGTACAAAACTCCCACCCTCTCAAGCTCTGGGTTACATGTGCCACTCAATAGAATGCATATGGGAGCACGACACAAATTACAGTTGTGCGGCTTTCTCCTTGTTTCTCTTCCCCACACCTAAGCGCCGGTGCGAAATAGTCTGGGAGCCGTCAGTGTTGTAGTCAGAAGGACTAATCGCCAGCATGAAACAGCCGCAGAATTTGGACAGAGAAGGGGCGGGCAGCGAGACGAAGAGGGGTGGGGGGAAAGGGAAGCACAACAACAGCAGGGAACAAAAGACAATGGGGCCGCACGTGCTGGCAAAAGAGGTGCGAAGGCGAATGGGGTGTGGTTCAAAAATAAAGAAAGAACAGAAAAACGAGGTGATGCGTGCAAAGCGAGTGCAGCAGCCGAATGAATCACATTAATTGCCTCTATTACAACGGTTTGGATAGAACATAACTCACAAACATAGTGAGTTACACACTTCTACGAGCTTTCAATAAGCCATGGCAACAGCTGACGAGGAATGACGCAATGGAGATGTTAGGTGGTGGTGTGTGGTGTGGGCGATAATATGCTCCCACGAGGCTAGAAAAAGATGTCAAATGAGTCTATATGGTAATGGCCTGTTGCGGAAAAAATAGCTGGATTCTGACCTGCGACCATTAAAAGTCGAACAACATGGTCTCATAGGAAAAGACTTCGCAGGTCAAGAGAATCGGTGTGATGACGGAGGAGTGTAGACGGAGTATTGTTTTCGACGCACTTGCGTGTGTGGGAAAAAGTAGGAATGGAAAGAGTGAAGAGTGAGCAGTGTTCTGATTCTTGGAAGTTTCACCAGAAAGGGGTATTTTGGTGGACCTTGAGCACCCTGGCACAAATATTTGCGGGGACAGAGCACAGACAGAGCCAGTGGGACGGTGGTAGGGCAAGGCCGAAAAGGAGTCCCTGGTAGAAGACAGAAAGGACCACCGATCTGCCTGCCGATGGGGAGGGGAGAGACCCAAAGACTCCGCTTCAATCGTGGAGATTACCAATGGACCCTAAATGCCTTGGCTTCTCAGCGTGAAGCGAGGAAAGGTGTAGACAGGAGCACCATACTCAGAGTGCGAGAGCAAGTCCTCCTTAGGCTGAGGATGAAAGCTTGTACATGGTTATGAGCTCAGGTGTGCCAAAGGACGACTTTCGCACAACAGAGATGCCCAGTTCGAAATGCACTTGTGCTCTCGCCCTACGAACTCCTCGTGCATCAAACTTTTCACAAGTTATCGCCACATTGACCTTTTTTTGGACTTGACGACGCTCTTCAGAACACGAGCACGCAAGCAACCCAGAACAGCAATAGTGCCTCGCTCTCAATTTGAATTGATGATGTGTTGCATGCTTACGGAAAATGTTGTCTTGGTTGTGTTATGTTATCTAATTAAATTGAACTGATAGATACCTCCTTACTAATTATGTTAAATATTACCGAAATCACCTTGCATTCTTTTATTGAAGGCAGGGATACCATTGCCACAATGCAGCTACTCGTTGTTCCGTTGACAGTGCGAGTCGGATCCTGTTACGAGATACACAGATTCCTGTCTGTGGGGAAGTAAGGAGGTAATAATTGCAGATTCTTAAGAAATGATTGTTTTACGAAGCGGCCAACACAAACCCAGGAGGGAGCGGTGTCCGGTTGCTTCTCCAGATGTCTTGTGTGAAACAGACAGGAATCGTGAGGGCCAGGGCCATCAAAAGGTGAGAAACGCTCTGTGGATAGAACTATGGCGTTCTCGACCAATCATTAAGAAGTTAGGCAGTCAAGGATGATTGCAACTTGCAAAAAGGTACCACACACAATCTGCGTGTGCTCGATCAGGTCATTCCCTCCAAACTTAACGGTTAACGTGTGATGCGTGGAAGAATCCCATAGAGCCAAGAGGGTCTAGTAAATGGTTCATGAGGCACACAAGTAGTCGTTTCGTTGAATTCACACCAAGTAGGGTTGACCCGGGCCTTTCAGCTGACTCCATATCTAGCCGAGTCATGTCAAACTAGAATAGAGAGCTACAGCCCTATACTAGTATGGCAAACCACTGGTCACTCTTACTGTGGCGTATAATAGAACGATAAGGACATTATCCCAAGCCACTGGCTCACATACTCTACTGCGGCACCTGAGCTCCGCGGTCCCCGCGAGTGAGAATCATGCAGGACCAGAGCAACCACACCGGCATATGACTCCAAAAAAGTACCCATACACTGTGTGGTCCCATGTCATCTTGGACTGACATAGCCAAACCACTCTCGCGAGCTTCTTGATCTCTCTCTCTTTCACAAGAAGAAGCAGAAGAACAACAACGTGAGTAAGACTTAGAGATCCTCCACGAGGATCTAAAAAAGAACCCAGATAAAAAATTTAATAATTCTTGAAGAAGAAGACACACCAATGACTTTAAGAAAAAGGCAGGACAATCAATCAGCCAAGTGTAGATTTTGCAAGGTAGAAAAAGTACAAGCCACATCCTATCAGGATGTAAGAAAACAAACTGTCAGAACAGCTGTACACAAAGGCACAACAGGGTTTGCAGAGTAATCACACCGATCTGCAAAGGTCTCGATATCCCAGTTCAAGAAATCTCATGGAACCGTGAACCAAAAGTGATAATTGAAAACCAGTAACGCTCACGTACGGTCTGATGATCCCATCCAGCGTGAACAGAGAAAACAAAGCAGTGTGATCGGATGTAGTATTGAAGTACAAAAATATTAAAAGGCATTGCGAATTGAGGTTTCAGTTCCCAGCGATTTTGACTTAAAAAAACACACGCACACGCACGCACACACACACA
>CM068957.1:25441357-25457188 GCA_035128595.1 Eptatretus atami
ATTTTTATTGCTAATTATTAGCTCACCTGGAACGTAGATCCGGGGAGCTTATGGGATGGCGCGTCGTTAGTCCGTCCGTCCGTCCATCAGTCAGTCAGTCAGTCCGTCCGCAAATACTTCCAACGTCTCTGAAACTACACATACGATTTCGATGAAACTTTACCACAACGTTCATCACCGTGTATGCACTAAAGTTTTGTTCATGCATTTAAAAATAATAAATAAAAAATCGGGCCCTAGGGGGGTCTATGGGGGTTGCCCCCCAATAAATATTCGCCTTCTCTCAGAAACTACACATACAAGTTGATGAAACTTGACCACAACCGTGATGTACCAAAGTTTGTTCATGCATAAAAATTGGGGTCTGAGGGGTCTACAGAGGGATGGAGTTGTATGTAGTAAGAGTTGCTGTTGTGTGTTGCTCCCCATCCCCCCCCCCCAAAGAGGTATTTGCTTTCTTCTCAGAAATGACACACAAACTTTCCGTATGAAACGTGACTCAAACTTTCATCACCCTATATGATGCCAAAGTTTGTTCGTGACATAAAAAAATCGGGTCTAAGGTGATGATATAGGGTGCGTTGACCCCCAAAATAATATTTACTTTCTTCTCTGAAACTACACACATAAATTTTTGATGAAACTTGACCACAACCTTTATTACCTGTGATGTACCAAAGTTTGTTAATGGACTTTAAAAAAAAATCCATCGGTATTTACTTTCTTCGCCATTACATATTTGGTGAGTCATCCATGCCTACCAGTGGTTCCCTGGTTATCTTATCCAGCCACTACCAGATGAGCGCCATGGGGTATTGCCCCTATGTTTATTTTATGTTTTGTAGTGTTAAATTGCAATTGTTGAAGAACATGAAAATTCAAATCAAGTGGCCTGGTAGAGTAGGGTACGAACAAATGATGGATGCTGAACATACAGTGAAGTGGTATGAGCAAAGAGAGAGTATTGTGGTTGGGATGGTGAGACAATGGAATAAGAGGGATGGAGGGAGGACTCAGCCAAGTTTTTCAGTCTCCTCTGAGTACTCAAGTGCCCTCCTCTCAGTTTTCTCGACATGCTGGAGCAGTCCTTTGAGTGCAATCCTATGAGATGTTTATCTGAGACAACAGTTGGGGTTAGGGTTGGGGTTAGCAAACAACAGCACAAACAGCAAACGTCTTGTATAAGACTACAACAGCAAACGGATATTTCTCAATTTTTGAAAAGCTTTTCAAAGGGAGGTACAGCACCGTGTTCGACCTCATTTCAAGATTTTGCAGTTGTTCTCCTCCTCTTCCCTTCATAAGAGGTGAGGTCCGATGGCACCACGCTTCTGCCCTGCCTTGACCATAATACTCCTCCACCTCCCTCCGTCCTCAGTCAATTCCCTCCACTATCCACCCACCCACACTTACTGATATCCCTCCTCACAAAATCCTCCCATCTAATCTGTGATATCTGCTCTCTTTGCCATTCTTTCTTCCCCTATTCGCACCAAGTTTGCAGCCCATCTCAGTCAGAATTTCACCAATCTCCCCGTCAAGCTCATCTGCACACCAATCTCATCCCTCATTTCAAGATTTTGTAGTCCAGTACACCAATTCATTTTTTACCAACCAATGCTAGGATTGTAAGAACAAATGGCAATGGTTCGAATTGCGAATCCATCACCGATATCAGTTCATCAGAGACTCATCAGTCTGTGTCGCTCACATCAGTCCACCTGTTGCTAGGTACAATCAACCTGTGCATTAAAACTGCTGCTGAGTTGATCAGGGATTGAATCTATCATAAAGGATACCACCTGTTGTGTTGAAAACTGGTATTTTTTTTTTCTTCCCAATTTAGCTACAGAGAATGGATATAACTTTGTGTCAGGACTTAAACAATCAAAATTTTATGAATGTAATGCAAACACTCATGACAAAAGATTTTAAATTGTGATAAAAAGGATGGACGATAAATTGTAAAAAAAATTTTTTTAATACTTTTAGCAAAATCACATTGGTACTTTACACGAACAAGACAATCATTTTTCAATAAGCGACTTTCGAAATGACGTAATCCTCCCCAGAATGCTTGGTGCACGTGCACAGAAACACCAGGAAACGTCAGCATTCATGACGTCATAAAGGACGTCATAAAGGACGTCATAAAGGAGATAAGTCTCATTACTTAAAATCTCACAAAGCTTATGAAATAAGTGGAAAATACTTGGAAAAGTACCTGAGAGAAAGGACTGTGCCTCTGCACAACAAAAGACTTGGAGAACTTTCTCAGCTCACCGAACGAGCACGTGCGCGGACTGCAAACTCCCGACCAGGTGAATGACCAGGCCAGGTGACCGTGCGTCCACAACCATATATCTGAGATGTATGGACCGATTTTATTTGTACTACGCAAAAAGACAACACATGATGGTATACATATGCACGTCATTTTTTTTCTTTCTGAGATCAGCTCCAAGATGGCTGGCTGACTGGTGGCCATTCTCTTACTTACAATGTGTCCCCAACCATTTCTCAGACCTGCGTGGTCCGATTTTGTTCAAACTTGGCACAAGCACCGTACATGATGGTATACACGTGCACATCACTTTATTTTGTGATCTGATTAAAGATGGCCGACTCGTCGACTGGCAGCCATTTTAGTTGTACCTATATATGGGCTCTCCCTTTAACTCGGGACAGCAAAATTACTAAAACAATGGAGGGGCTATGACATTTTATGTCTTTTTTACTTGTTTCAATTGAAATATACACTTAAAAACTGTAGAACACAAATCTCCTATATAATACTTCCAAGAACCTTCAGTTTTGCAGTACTTTGACATGTTATTTGGGGGGGGGCTGTATGTAATGGGAGCTGTCAAGTGCAGCCCCAGGGAAATGGATGTGGCATGTGAGAGGGTGCTGTAGCGGGGTGAAGAAGAGGCCACCAATATGGCTCTGTGCGATGCCGATTGATGCGCTCTACAGTGATCAATGAAGCCTCCATCTCAACTGTGACTCAACGTCATCTTATTACAGTGTATAAGGGCGGTGTACAAGTGCTTCATTAGCACTAAACGTCCGGATTAAAAGTGAAGTATACATTTGAACACTGCACGGGGTATCGTGTTCTATGAATTGGTAGTGGAACACACCAGTGGATGAGTTTATAGCTGAGACGAAAATCAAACTCAGGCGAGGCAGCTTCGAGACAAGTGTGCAAACATCAAGAGCATTTATTCTTACTTCTACTTTTCATACTAATTCTTCAAGATCTACAAACATGCAAAACCCCTTCCCAAAATGTACAGTGGTGGAGTCCATAGATAAGTCTGGCAGGGGTAAGCAAGCTGTTTGGTATCGAACACACCCCTTACGTGTGTTCAGTTACCAAGTTTCTTGTGGAGCACTCACTAAGTGGCTTAAGCACTCAAGCAAGCACACCATTCAAAACCGTTGATAAGGAACAGCTGGCTGGTTGGCTCGACAAGCACTATCTAACTGCTTGATAAATGAACACACTCCTGGTCTTCTCCAGACGCTTTGTTTGTTTTGATATTTATCCTCGCCAAAGGTAAGGGTATTGCATTTGGGTCATTTTGTTACTTGGCAAAAAAAAATTTTTTTTTGACAAGTATGTTGATCGCCTCCGTTTGTGTGTTTGTGTTTGTTTGTTTGTGTGTTTTGGTGTTTGTTTGTTTGTGTGTTCGCTCACCTCCAGCCCAAACCGCTCAACCGATCGTCCTGAAATTTTCAGAGATTAATGTCTGCGACGGTCCAGAGACAGGTCAGAGACCCTGCGACGGTCCAGCATTGAAGTTTCGTAAAATTTGATCGACAAAAAAAGGTCGACATAGGCCAATTTGAGCCAAATTTTCTAAAATCCTCAAATTTAATCCGATTTACTTGAAATTTGAAAAGGATTTGCATATCAAGTCGATGAATTCAACCACCTATTATTTTTGAGGTTATCTTAGGTGAAAAGATCGACATATGCCAAAAGGTCAACCCAAAATAGGCCAATTTCTTTAAATTGTTTCTAAAATTGTCACTTTTCATCCGATTGACTTGAAATTTGAAGACCATTTGCATATCAGGTCACTGAATTCAACCGCCTATTAATTTTGAGATCGACATCGGCCAAAAGGCCAATTTGAGCCAAATGTTCTAAAATCCTCAATTCTCATCCGATTGACTTGAAATTTGAAGACCATTTGCATATGAGGTCGCCAAATTCAACTACCAATTAATTTTAAGGTCAAAAGGTCAACACAGGCCTAATTTCTAAAATTGATAAATAGGACCAAAAACTAAATATATCACTATATCTCAAAAAGTTGTGGACGAGTTATGACAAAACAAGGTGAATGGGTTGAATAGGTAACAAGAACAAGCGGATTGGATTTTGGTTCGGATCCAACCCATAAGTGGGATACAAAACGTGAACTGTTCCACCTGGCAGAGGTATGCACTTTACCGAGTGCCATTCTACTTTGTGCTGTTTTGCCAAGTTGTCACTCTATGAATTATTTTTCATTTGTCGGTTTGTTTGTCTGTCTGTCTGTCTGTTTGTCCACACAGAAATTTCGTGTTTTTCTCCGCAACTGCTTGTCGGATTGAGACGAAATTTTCACCATTGGTGCGACTACTCATGTAGAATATTGTAATGATAATGACGACATCATAGGTCATGTGGTGTGGCAGCCATGTTGGAAAAACGGAAAACCGCACAAAGAAAAAAAGTTGAAACTTGGTACATGACAAGTACTCAACATGGGGATTGATTTTTATGACTTCAGAGGTGCCCTCGTTATGACGTCATAATTGCATATGTACAACGCCACATCCGATCAGTATGAACATTTTTGAGGGTTATCTCGGGATAAAATGGTCCACAGAAAAAAAATTCAATTCCATCATCGGTCACGTGATTCAGCAGCCATATTGTTCTTTACACAGATGACTGCCTGTCCATGAGGAACAAAAGGTTCACACATATGATAGCATAGGTCACATGGTTGGCAGCCATATTTTGTTTTTCCCTAAACCAAAACCGAGTCAGACGCCTTTTACCTTACTATTCGTATTGGACCCACGGAAATTACACATAATGTAAAATGTGACTTCATGTCCTCAACCCCCCACCCCCCCCCCTCCTCCTCACAAACCCCAAGTACTCACCCTCCTCCTCCCAGCCCTAAGGCATCAATCTCCTCTCCACTCTAACCTTCAACCAATCCCCCTACCACAACTCTGCAATCACGCCCCTCCAAAGCCACATCACTCCCTTCCCAAAACCACAACCACGCCCCTCCAAGCCAGCAAACCACATCTCCTCCAAAACCAAACCACCGCCCCTCCAAAGCCACAAATCACTCCCTTCCAAAACCACAACCAGCGCCCCTCCAAAGCCACAACCACATCCTCCAAAACCACAACCACGCCCCTCCAACAGCACAACACATCCCCAAGCCACAATCAGTCCCCAAAGCCACAATCACGTCCCTCCAAGCCACAATACGTCCTCCAAAGCCACAACCACGTCCCCTCCAAAACACAACCACGCCCCTCCAAAGCCACCAATCACGTCCCTCCAAAGCCACAATCACGTCCCTTCCAAAGCCACAATCACGCCCTCCAACAAACCACAACCACGCCCCTCCAAAGCACAATCACTCCCTCCCAAACCACACACCACGCCCCTCCAAAGCACAGATCACGTCCCCTCCAAAGCCACAACACGCCCCTCCAAAGCCACAACACGCCCCTCCAAAGCCACAATCACGCCCTCCAAAACCACGCCCCTCCAAAGCCACAATCACCCCTCCAAAACCACAACCACGCCCTCTCCAAAGCCACAACATCCCTCCAAACACAACACGCCCTCCAAACAAACCCTCCAAGCCACAATCACGTCCCTCCAAGCCACAATCACGCCCACAAAGCACAATCACACCCTCAAAAGCCACAATCACGTCCCTCCAAAGCCACAACCACGGCCCTCCAAACCACAACCACGCCCCTCCAAAGCCACAATCACGTCCCTCCAAAGCCAACAATCACGCCCCTGCCAAAGTCACAATCACGTCCCTTCCAAAGCCACAACCACACCCTCCAAAACCAAGGCCCTCCAAAGCCACAATCACGCCCGTCCAAAACCACAACAACGCCACTCCAAAGCCACAATCACGTCCCTCCAAAACACACAACCAACCCCTCTAACCACAACCGTCCCTCCAAAGCCACAACCACGTCCCTCCAAAGCACAAACCACGTCCTCCAAAGCCACAACCACGTCCCTCCAAGCCACAAGTCACACGCCCCTCCAAAGCCACAATCACGTCCCTCCAAAGCCCAATCACGTCCTCCAAAGCCACAATCACGTCCCTCCAAAGCACACAATCACGTCCCTCCAAAGCACACAATACGTCCCTCAAAGCCACAACTACGCCCCTACCAAAGCCACAACCACGTCCTCCCAAGAGCACACACGTCCCTCAAAGCCACAACCACGTCCTACCAAGCCACAATCACGTCCCTCCAAAGCCACAACCACGCCCCTCTAAAGCCACAACCACGCACCTCCAAAGCCACAACCACTCCCTCCAAAGCACAATCATGTCCCTCCAAAGCCACAACCACTCCCTCCAAAGCCACAACCACGCCTCCAAAGCCACAACCACGCCCCTCCAAAGCCACAAACGCCCTCCAAACCCACACGTCCCTCAAATCCACAATCACGTCCCTCCAAAGCCACAATCAACGCCCCTCCAAAGCACAACCACGTCCCTCCAAATCCACAACACCGTCCCTCCAAAGCCCAACCACGTCCCTCCAAAGCCACAACACGTCCCTCCAAAGCCACAACCACGTCCCTCCAAATCCACAATCACGTCCCTCAAAGCCACAACCAGTCCCTCAAAGCCACAACACGTCCCTCCAAAGCCACAATCACTGCCTCCAAAGCCACAACCACGTCCCTCCAAGCCCACACACGTCCTCCAAGCCAACCAGTCCCTCCAAAGCCACAACCTACGTCCAACTCCAAAGCACAATCATGCCTCTCCAAGCCACAATCATGCCTCTCCAAAGCCACAACCACGTCCCTCCAAAGCCACAATCATGCCCCTCCAAAGCCACAACCACGCCCCTCTAAAGCACAACCATCCCCTCAAAGCCACACACTCCCCTCCAAAGCCACAACCATGGCACCTCCAAAGCCACAACCACTCCTCAAACCACAATCAGTCCTCCAAAGCCACAACACTCCATCCAAAGCCACAACCACGCCCCTCCAAAGCCACAAACACGCCCCTCCAAAGCCACAAACCGTCCCTCCAAAGCCACAACCACGTCCCTCTCCAAACCAACACACACGTCCCTCAAAGCCACAACCCGTCCCCAACCAAACAACGCCCTCAAATCCCAGATCACGTCCCTCCAAATCCACAACCACGTCCCTCCAACCAAGCCACAACCACGTCCCTCCAAAAGCCACAATCACGTCCCTCCAAATCCACAACCACGTCCCTCCAAATCCACAATGCACGTCCCTCCAAAGCCACAATCACGTCCCTCCAAAGCCACAACCACGTCCCCCCAAAGCCACAACACGTCCTCCAAAGCACAACCACGACCCCAAAGCCACAACCTCTCTTCCCATCCCAGCCCTGCCCTATCTTTGCTGTCCTTCCCCTACTTTCCTGAGACATCAATCCTTTCCCCACTCCAGGCCGAAACCCCATCCACCACCACAACTCCCAATCCCTCCAAAGAATCAGCCACTCCTCCACAACCCTGCCCTATCTTTGCTCTCCGCACCTCACCTACTCCCCCTCCCCCACCTCACCTCACTCCCCTCCCCCCACCTCACCTCTACTCCCCCTCCGCCCACCTCCTCCCCCTCCCCAACCTCACTCCCCCTCACCCACCCTCGACCTCACTCCCCCCCCCCACCTCACATCACCTCACTCCCACGCCCCCCTCCAAAGCCACAATCACGTCCTCCAAACGCCACAACCGCCCCTCCAAAGCCACAATCACGCCCCTCCAAAAGCCACAATCACGTCCCCACAAAACCACGCCCCTCCAAAGCCACAATCACGCCCCTCCAAACCACAACCACGCCCCTCCAAAGCCCAATCACATCCTCCAAACCACACCACGCCCCTCCAAAACCACAACCCTCCAAAGCCACAATCACGTCCCTCCAAGCCACAATCACGCCCGCCAAACGCAACAATCACACCCCTCCAAAGCCACAATCACGTCCCTCCAAAACCACAACCACGGCCCTCCAAAACACAACCACGCCCTCAAAGCCACAATCACGTCCTCCAAGCCACAATCACGCCCTCCAAAGTCACAATCACGTCCCTCAAAGCCACAACCACACCCCTCCAAAACCAAGCCCCTCCAAAGCAACATCACGCCCGTCCAAAACCACAACCACGCCACTCCAAAGCCACAATCACGTCCCTCCAAAACCACAACCACACCCCTCTAAAGCCACACCACGTCCCTCCAAAGCACAACCACGTCCTCCAAAGCCACAACCACGTCCCCAAAGCCACAACACGCCCTCCAAAGCCACAACACGCCCCTCCAAAGCCACAATCACGTCCCTCCAAAGCCACAATCACGTCCCTCCAAAGCCAAATCACGTCCCTCCAAAGCCACAATCACGTCCCTCCAAAGCACATCACGCCCTCCAAGCCACAACTACGCCCTCCAAAGCCACAACCACGTCCCTCCAGAGCCACAATCACGTCCCTCCAAAGCCACAACCACGTCCTTCCAAAGCCACAATCACTGTCCCTCCAAAAGCACAACCACGCCCCTCTAAAGCCACAACCACGCACCTCCAAAGCCACAACATGCACCTCCAAAGCCACAACCACCCCTCCAAAGCCACAATCATGTCCCTCCAAAGCCACAACCACTCCCTCCAAAGCCACTAACCGCCCTCTCCAAAGCCACAACCACGCCCTCCAAAGCCCAATCACGACGCCTCCAAAGCCACAACCACGCCCTCCAAACCACAATCACGCCCTCCAAAGCACAATCACGTCCCTCCAAAGCCACAATCACGTCCTCCAAGCCACAAACACGTCCCTACAAATCCACAATCACGTCCCTCCAAAGCCAACAACCAGCCTCCAAAGCACAACCACGTCCTCCAAAGCCACAACCACGTCTCCAAACCACAATCACGTCCCTCCAAAGCCACAACCACGTCCCTCCAAAGCCACAATCACGTCCCTCCAAGCCACAATCACGCCCCTCCAAAGCCACAACAACGCCCTCCAAAGCCACACCACGTCCTCCAAAAGCACAACTCACGTCCCTCCAAAGCCAACAAACACGTCCCTCCAAAGCCACAATCATGCCCTCCAAAGCCACAATCCATGCCTCTCCAAACGCCAAACACTCCCCCACAAGCCACAACATGCCCTCCAAAGCCACAATCCCGCCCCTCAAAGCCACAACACGCCCCTCTAAAGCCACAACCACTCCCCTCCAAACCACAACCCATCACCAAGAAGCCCACAACCACTCCCTCCAAAGCCACAATCAGCCCCCAAAAGCCACAACCACTCCTCAAGCCACACACGCCCTCCAAAGCACATCACGTCCCTCCAAGCCAACCACGTCCCTTCCAAGCCAAAACCACCCCTCAAACTCACAACCACGCCCTCCAAGCCACAATCACGTCCCACAATCCACAATCACGTCCCTCCAAGCACAACACGTCCCTCCAAGCCACAATCACGTCCCTCAAATCCACAACCAGTCCTCCACATCCACAATCACGTCCCTCCAAAGCACATCCCCCACATCAACCCGTCCCCTCAAATCCACAATCACGTCCCTCCAAAGCCACAATCACGTCCCTCCAAAGCCACAACCACGTCCCTTCCAAAGCCACAACCATTCGTCCTTCCAAAGCCACAACCACGACCCTCCAAAGCCACAACCTCCTCTTCCCCATCCCAAGCCCTGCCCTATCTTTGCTGTCCTTCCCCTACTTCCTGAAAACATCAATCCTTTCCCACTCCAGGCCGACAACCCATCCACCACACAATCCCCAATCCCTCCAAAGAATCAGCCATCCTCCAACACCCTCCCCTATCTTTGCTCTCCCACCCACCTCACTCCCCTCCCCCCCACTCAACCTCACTCCCTCCCCCCACACGTCACCTCACTCCCCTCACCCCCACCTCACCTCACTCCCCCTCCCCCACCTCACTCATCCCCCTCCCCCACCTCACCCACCTTCACTCCCCCCCCCCCACGTCCTCACTTTCCCCTGCCATGCCGAGGCGTCATTCGTCTCCTTCATTCAAGCCTACAAACGCCCTCCACACCCGTCCGGTGTTTGTCAACTCACAATAAGGCGAGAGTCGGGTTTCTGTGTGAGCAGATCACGACATGTCACGATCACACATCACACGTACCATCTCGTGAGATAGCACACACAGCTATTTGGGAGGTGTATAAGTTAACAGACCGCTGCTTCGATCGCTGAGTCGCGATCTTCACAAGGCCATGACGCCTATCGGCTCGAAATACTTTTAACCGTCGCTCCTGTCATGGTTTTATCCTGAAGGGAAAACTTATAGGGAGGCGTGACGATCGTGAATATGAGAGCTCCGAAGAGAAGTCTGATTTCGCGTGACAGGAATCACAGTCACGTGATTTGTATTTTTTCCCAATATAAATTGTGGGTGGAGTCAGACGAGTCGTTCAACCAATGGGTGGAAAGGAATGTTACAACCGGACGGACACGCCCGAAGAAGCGTATTATATTATATTATATTATTATTAATGTATTTATCGATTATCTTGGGGCCTTTTGTTTATATCGTTGATGTGACTACAATCGATATCACCCTCAAGAAGTGAGGTTCATGAAACAACAACAACAACAACAACCATCCGGCGGTAAAAGCACGCGACGAGCGAGGTTCGAGCGACGGTTGATGTGAGAATCGGTGAACCAGACGTGAAGGAAGCGAGGGGCGCTGGTTAGCTGCGATATTTGGGGGAAGAAGAAGAAAGGAAGTGGAAGAAGAAGAAGAGCGAGAGAAGGAGAGAGAGTGCGCGCTTTCTCGGTACATCTTCACTGGACACGTCGGTGCCTCTTGGCGCAAGGTGCAGGCGACGCCATGAAGTCCGAAACGGAAGGCACGTACCTCCCTGAGCTGATGGCGAGAAGAAGGCCTCGCGGCTTGGACAAGCCGTACGTGCACGCGAGCCGCCTGCTGAACGGAGGTACGTGCGGGGATTGTCACGCGCCGTGGGCCTAGTGTGCGGGTTTGTAATCTCCTCACCTCGATCGTCCCGGACAAGTTGTTCAGCGATTCGTTGTTACTCATCGACTTTTTCTTTGTTACCACCTGTACCTGTACTCGGCATTGACGAGGCTCGTGCCTCGTTCACCTGACGCACGTGGTCGCTGCCGCAGCACGGCGGCTTCTTTCTTCTCCTCTTCTCGCTTTCTTCCCTTTCAGATCCGAGTTTATCGTTTTAATTTGTTTCTTTTCTTCATAATCCGTTGATATGTTTCCGATTGTAACCCGTTGTTATCTCGGTAAATGACGACGTGTGTTCTTGGACTCAACGATCGCCTTGTTCTGGAGCTGTGACTCGATTCTGTGCACTTCCATTGTCCTCTTGATTTGGGGCTCCGACGTGCGAGGGACCCCCCCCCCCCGGCTCGTGAACGTGACGCACGTTTGGTGTGCCGACGCACGGTTTGGTGTCGCCGACGCACGGTTTGGTGTCACGACGCACGTTTGGTGTCACCGACGCCACGGTTTTGGAGTCGCCGACGCACGTTGGTGTCGCCACGACGGTTTGGTGTCACCGACGCACGGTTTGGAGTCGCCGACGCACGGTTTGGAGTCGCCGACGCACGGTTTGGTGTCGCGACGCACGTTTTGGGTGTCGCCGACGCACGGTTTGGTGTCGCCGACGCACGGTTTGGAGTCGCCGACGCACGGTTTGTGTCGCGACGCACGTTTTGGTGTCGCCGACGCACGGTTTGGTGTCGCCGACGCACGTTTTGGTGTCGCCGACGCACGCTTTGTGTCCACGACGCACGGTTTGGTGTCGCCGACGCATCGTTTGGTGTCACCGGCGCACGGTTTGGTGTCGCCGACGCACGGTTGGTGTCGCCGAGCACGGTTTGGTTCGCCGACGCACGGTTTGGTGTCGCCGACGCACGGTTTGGTGTTCACCGGCGCACGGTTTTTGGTGTCGCCGACGCACGTTTTGGTGTCACCGACGCACGTTTTGTGTCGCCGACGCACGGTTTGGTGTCACTGACTCGCCTGACCGAGCTTGTGTTGTCGGTGGTTACGGGCTCGATGGATGTTAAGCCGACTGTCCCGTCTGCTGTCGTGACTTGAAGGAGGTTAAAGACCCCCACGGTGTTTTGGGGGTCATCCAGGTATTGCCGGATATCCGAACAGATTTACAAATACCGTCGTGAACTACCTTGACCAGTCAGGCATGGTGAGCCAGTTCGTGAAAGACTTGGATGACGTTGAGGCTCCTGCGGCTCGCTGCCAACGGCTCACGATGGGCTGGAAATGCTTTCACTGATCACTTGGAGAAGTTAGAGCGTAGATGTGATCCAATGTTGAACGATGCTATTTATATGTGGGACTGGAGGGGGTGAGGGAGGTTTATAGTTGGAATGTAGTATGGACCGTGTGTTTTGTGTAACTTCGATTTGATCATGTGTTCGGTTAAATGTTGTTATTCGTTTTGTTAAACGTCCACTAAATGGAGGACAGTGAGTGTAACCTTCAGGATAGACAGGCGTGTGTGTGCTGTGTGTGTGTGTGTGTGTATATATATATATATATAAACATCAACTGGGCTGGATGTGTCACTTTGTAAGGCACTAGTGCGTGCCCGTAGGGTGTGTGCCCGTAGGTGCAAACAAACAAAACAAAAAACTTTCAAACCGCATGCCAGAAACAACCACACAGGCCGTTCCTTCGCTCTCACGTGCCCGTACGTGCTCCTGCTTCAACGCGTGCTGTACTCAACATGAAGTTGCTCTCGGAAAATCTGTATCATCGTATCGAGCAAGGTGCCGATTCTCACGGTGAGCCTGCTCTAGTCTCGCACGATGTACTCCTGATTGGGTGCAGGAATCCCTTACTTGCCGGTCTTCTCGTGGTGAGGGATTTCTTCTGCACGACAGCCTTGCCCTGCGTTCAGTGTTGTCTGCCAAGCGAGCAGTTCGTTCTTCATCGTTTCAGCTGCACGACACCCTTGGTCACGCGCGTAGCGTCGCGTGTCAAGCGAGCAGCTCGTTCTTCATCCGTTGTCCTCTGGCACGGCGCCTTGCCTCGCGTTCAGTGTTGTCTGCCAAGCGAGCAGTTCGTTTCTTATCAGTTTCAGGCTGCACGACGCCTTGCCTCGCGTTCGAGTGTTGTCTGCCAAGCGATGCAGTTCGTTTTTCATCCGTTTCTCTTGCACGACGGCCTTGCCTCGCGTTCAGTGTTGTGCTGCCAAGCGAGCAGTTCTTCTTCATCCGTTTGAGCTGCACTGTGACGCTTGTATGCCGGCGTTGCGTCTGCGTGTCAAGCAGCTCGTGCTTCGTCAGATTCCATTTGCGCGTGCGCGACGCGCAGCTTCGTTCCTTAGCTGTCGTAAACGACGATTGGATTGGGGCATTGTGTTTAATAAAATCGAGAAAGAAAGAATACAGTAAGTCGATAAATCAAGAAAAAAATCGAGAAAGAATACAGTAATCGTCACTGACTGGATTGGGTTATTGGGTTTAAGAAAATCGAGAAAGTACAGAATCGAGAAAGAAAGAATACGTAATAGTCACTATCCGGAAGTGAAGTCCTCACTGTCCAAAAGTTCGCATATGGCAGTTACGATTATTGCCAATTTTATCTTAATGGCAAATTATTCAATTAGCCGCCAACATATTTTGCCTATTTCCCAATGTCATCGCCAAGGAAAAAACAACCAAAGAGACAGGAAAGAGGAGAAAAAAAAAACTGCAAAAAAATAAGTTTACTTTCCTGTT
Organism: Eptatretus atami; assembly: GCA_035128595.1. Taxonomy (NCBI): domain Eukaryota; kingdom Metazoa; phylum Chordata; class Myxini; order Myxiniformes; family Myxinidae; genus Eptatretus; species Eptatretus atami. The sequence goes on from CM068957.1 coordinate 25,455,405, forward strand.
CGGAACATACCAGCACGTCTGCATCGTTCCCAGAAATTTATACACGCGTCTAATATGAAAAACGATCATAACTTGGGCCATTGTGCTTTATCTATAAATGCGCATAAGAATCGAGAAAATTATTAGAATACACGAAAGTCATCACTCTCCGGAGCCCAGGACGTTGTACCCGTAATGGGAACGCGGCTGAGGTTCCCTGTCCCCATCGGCCACGCCACGCAACAACGTGTCTTTGCCATTGGTTTGTTAAATTAAATGGCCATAACTTGGCGAAGCACTTGTCCGATTGAATATCAAACCTTGAAAAGGCACATCCTCAGGTCCCCAGCAATATACCTGGCAAAGTTTCAATTAGATCGCGACCAGAGGTTGTCGGAGAAACAGCGTCACACACACACACACACACACACACACACACAGACACACACCACACACACACACACACACACACACACACACACACACAACATTGCTGGAATTATAGATAGTATGAGAAGCACCTCGGCCCTTTCTGGAACAGCACTCGCCCTTTCTGGGGAAATCACGGCATCTCTATTTCAGCCGGCGTCTACGGGCCATGGCAACGAGTTCTCTTGCAGTGCTAGGATGGTGAATCTGCTGTAGGGGTGGGAGAGGGATAATAAATTAACAGAACTACTGGATTGGGGCGGGGCGGGGGTCTTGATGCGGGGAATAGCCCCGCCCCATGTGGCGGCCATGAGACGCCTTGGCTGTGGTACCCAGGAGCGGGATGGGTGGTGGGTGGGGGGGGGGCAAGGGGCTGATTGTTAATTATAACTGGTGTACATACAGGCTCTGCCATGATTTTCTTTTATCTCGAGCTTGTCTCGTTCCTGTACGTAGAGTCAAATTGTGCCTGTCGCAGTGTCTCTCTGCACCATCCTACCGTCATCGTCCTGTCTGCACCTTTCTCCACTCTCGTCCACACCGCCAATCCACCTGCACCCTCATCCTGTACAATATCAGGATCGTGCCTTGTTCTCGTCATTCCCCTTTTTTCCCTACCGTTGGTGTGAGTCGGGTTTTTGTGGTGCCCACAGGAATATTTATTTCCTTCCTTGTATATAGTTACATATTCCCCTCTCGCTACTCATAGTAGAAAAATCGTGCACAAGAAGAATCGCAAGCAGAGGCCGTACAACTCATCCACCAACACAGGCAGCCCTCAGAGAACATGCAAAGCGTGTGGCCTATCAGGCTGGGATCATCTGGGCCAGGCAACCATCTCCAGTCCAGACACGAGGCAGTCCGCTGAATGGGATGGACACAGAAAGGAAGACGTGGCAGATATGTGGACAACACTACCCCTATTGCAGCCAGCTGTCAGGACTGACCAAGTGTTCTGTAAGAAAGGTTGCAACCGGAGATGCAAGTGCTTCAGTCAGGCTCCCCTGCACAGCACTCTGCACCTGCATATGTGACAGTAGCAGCTGAGGAACATTCCATGGTATGCATAACTTTGAACATTTACTAGTTAGGGCCCGGTTCAGAAAGTCTTAGCTTCATTTGACATCATTAAAGTGGTGCAAAATCAGAAAAAGTGTGTGTCAGGGGGCTTTAAAACAGGAAAATCACTCAGCAGGCTTGAAAACATAGAAATCCACACCTAGATCATGCAAATGGACTACTACAAATACTTCAAGCAAAAAGATCAACTTCGGGAGGCTAACTTGGCGGCCATCTTGAAAAATGGCCGCCATCTTGGATTTTCAAATGGCCAATCAGGCAGATTTGATTAGAATCCCTGGAAGAACAAAATGTGC
>CM068957.1:25463472-25473906 GCA_035128595.1 Eptatretus atami
ATGGAGAAAATTCACGAACTGGTGTTTGTTTATTTGTCACACTCCTCCTACAGCTCTGGGCAAATTACATGCAGACTTACGACATAGGATGAACATGACCCCAATAATTAATGTATAGGGGTAAATGTGTTTTGTGTAGCACCGCTTCCAGGTGGGAAGAGTATTGCAAGTTTCCACCTTTTACAGTACACTATTCCTGTCCCCCATTTTCCAGTGCAGTGAGGTATTTTGAATATAAAGCAGTCATCTGTTTTTGCTTCATGCATGTAACCCGTGTTATTTTTTTTGGTTCGCGGGGCCAGCAGTGACCACTATTTTCTTTGTGTCTGTGTGACTGTTTGTGACTCTCCAGAGCATAGCTCCGTGACGTTTGATGCGATCTTGATGAAACTTGGACACAAGCTAGATATCATGGTCTAGTTGTGTCTTTTGTATGAGGGGCGTCCCACACCCCTTGTGGGCGGAGCCACGCCCACTTGAACTTTTTTATACCCCCGCCACGTGGCGGAAGGGGGATATTGTTGTCACCCAGGGTCCGGCTGTCCGTCCGGCTGTCTGTCCGGCGTCAACATTTATAGCTGTGAGTGCGATAACTCATAAACTGTTCGCCATATCGATTTGAAATTTGGGTCACATGTACCACCTGAAAAGAAGAACCCTATTGATTTTGGGCGTGCCGGATCCAGATGGCCGACTGGGGGCCATCTTGAAAAAATGTTTTTTGTAATAAATGGAAAACCGCTTATCTGATGTCAATTATTTTTGGTTACTACGTTCCTCACCCCTGGGGAACTTTTTCGAGATGATGACCAAATGGTGTCTTGTTTCCAATTCACCTCCCTCGTTATCTGGAATATGTATGACCTTTTTCATTCAATGGTGGGGGATTCCCCATCTCTGATGGTATGTATTTTTTTCCCCTCGCAATTTCATTTCCTGGAAGCTGTGCGTAATGTCCATAAGTACAACATATAAAAAAATCCGATTTGATTTGGTCAATTTTGACGGAAGAGATAGGTTTTTACGGTAGGGCTTCCTCAAAAGCTTCCACTAACTCAATTGTACCTATCGTGGCACTGTTCAATCATGCCCGCCAACCATCGTCGCCTCCTGGCTTGTTTGAGTTTTTTTTAATTTTTGCGTATGCAGAGCTGTCAGTTGCCTATACACCGCCCAAATAAAGGTATGCGTCAGAAGAACGTGTTGCTTGCCTGGAACACAAGATCGCCCGTAGGGCGGGTACTCTACTAGTAATGCACAATTACACCAACCCAAACTGGAAAATGTACAACTCCCTCTCACATTGAAATCTTCATGAAATTGTTCCGATTGCTCCAGTCACCTACTGTAAATATGTCGTTATGGCAATCCGTAAAAGGATCGTGGTCTTATTGTGGTGTCATTCTTACCTGACACAATGGCAATATGTAAAAGGGTTGTCTTGTCAGATTGTTTTATCACTCCTTGTCATTTTTCTCTACCTTGTTTTTATTTTATTTTTTTATTATAAATAATGTACTTTTTTGTGTTTGTGTTTTTGCTTGTTGCATTTCACAAAACATCCAAAGTTTGTGGTGAGTGTCATTTTCAACATAAAGTGTAAGTGTTGGTGCTCTTTTGTTTACAATAGTGAACAGATTGGTCTGATGACGTGGTAAGATCCTTTTTGTGTGTTTTGCTTAACTTGTGGTATATTCTCTTCGGAGGGATACAGCATCTATCTATAATTCCAGCATCTGTGTGTGTGTGTGTGTGTGTGTGTGTGTGTGTGTGTGTGTGTGACCGCTGTTTCTCGACAACCTCTGGTCGCGATCTAATTGAAACTTGCCAGTATATTGCTGGGTACCTGAGGATGTGCCTTTCAAGGTTTGATATTAATCGGACAAGTGCTTCCAAAGTTATGGCCATTTATTTACCAACCAATGACAGGAACCGTTGCTGCGGCCATTTATATCAACCAATGACAGGAAGCGTTGCTGCGTAGCCGTGGTCGATGGTGAAGAGAACTCAGCCGCGTTCGCCATTACGGGTTTTTTTCTCTCCTCTCCTCTCTTCCTCTCCGTGTTTTTCATTGCGAAAAGGCAAATAATGTTGGCGCAATTGAATAATTGGCCATTAAAACTAAATTGCGAATAATCATAACTGCGATATGCGAACTTCCAGATAGTGACGAGTACTGTATTCTTTCTCGATTTATCGACTTACTGTATTCTTCTCGATTCTGTACTTTCTCGATTTCTAAACCCATACCCAATCCAGTCAGTGAGCGATTACTGTATTCTTTCTAGATTTTTTTTCTTGATTTATCGACTGACTGTATTCTTTCTTTCTCGATTTTCTTAAACACAATCCCCAATCCAGTCGTTTACAGAGCAGCGAGGAACGGCCTGTCTGGTTGTTTGAAAGTTTTTTTTTGCACATACGGCACGCACGTACGGGCACGCGAGAGCGAAGGAATGGCTGTGTGGTTGTTGTTTCTGGCCACGGCGGTTTGAAAGTTTTTTTTTTTGTTTTGTTGTGCATGTACGGGCCGCACCTACGGGCATGCACTAGTTATTATAAACTTCATGAAATGTTTTTTTTTTGTTGTTGTTAAGGGGTCAAAATTTCTCAATTTAACACAGAGATCTATGCATGGGACGAAGGGTTTTAGAAACCTTTTAATTTGCAATTAAAAATCTACACTTTGAAATCTTACATCCACCCAGGTGATGGTCTATCCCCATTGCCTTAATTATTGGCAGCAATTAAACTTTACTAACAGACCAAGTACCATGGACTGCCCAAAATTAGATCTGGCCCATCTACTACTATGGTTTGCACCTTCATTTCTTGTCTTATCTTGTTTGTTCCAGGCCTGCAAAGAATATCCAGGGAGATGCATTTATCCTGGAATCCTGGTTGTTGCAGATCAGCTTCATGATTAAAAACACTTGTATAGCACCATATGTTCTTTCTTAACATCTCCCTTGCAGATAAATTTACATTTTTTGGTCTCATATGTTTAACTTGAACCTTACATATATATATATATATATATATATATATATATATATATATATATATATATATATATATACATATACAAAACTTATTTTTAGTGTCTGTTTTCCTTAACTACATACAATACTGTTGTGGGGGAGCCATGAGGGAGGGGCCATCTCGGGTTCCTCTCTGCAATTGCACGCCATCGCACACGAATAACTTCGTGTCACGGCGGGTCACTAATCGACCACGAACGCCAATAACTTGACCACGTGACTTGGGGTCCTTCGTAACAACCATTTACTTGAGGACACATGACCTTACCGGGGATCATGCCCTCGGTACGTACGTGCGTTGATCAGGTGCAGCCGAGCGGAGCTGCCAAGTAATGTACCAGCTATGAAACAGATTATTGGGGAATAACATCCCGGCGAAGCTAGGGTGCAGGCCATGCTGGAACAATGGAGGAAAAGACAAGAACGAGTTGGGATTATTTATAAACGCATTTATTTAAAACTAGAATGCAAGGAAAGTTATGCGGCACAGTAAATGGGTTTATTGCAATGTACAGCAGGGAAAGCAAGGAATTAATGGGGTGCAGCAAAAGGCAAACAATGTTACAAAAGGAGAGTGCAGTTATCCTGTTAGTTTTTACACAGGCTTACGCTATGACAGGTGCCATCACAAACACACACACGGAAAATTAGACTGCCCAGAGAGAAAGAAACAGAGGAGGAATAACGACCTCTTAATATCTTGCGTGGCCAGCACACCAGCACAGCCCAGAACACTTTGGAAAGGGGAGGAGGGAGGAATACTGAGGGAGTGTGTGGTGCGAGTGTAGTGTGGTGTGGTGCAAGTCGGTTCGATTCACTCTTTTAGTTCACTCTTGGGTCCTGCCCTGAAAAGAACAGTTGTGCTTTGCCCGCGTTTATTGCTCTTTTGTGCGTCCACAGTAGACGAGAGAAAGATGGTAGAAGAAAGATGTGTGACAAGAATGACCCTATCCGATTCGTGTAAGAATCTGTACGTGTAAGTGTTGATTCAAATGGAGCAGCCCTGGCTCATAACAGCAAAGCGTGAGGTCACGCGTTGTCACGCAGACTCACGGCGCCCCTTCCTCTACGCTGCCTGTCTCTCCGGTGAGGTCTGATGTCTGGTGAGTGCTGCTTTGGCTTGTCCCCAGTGATCCACCAATGACGAACTGCTCTCCGTTCTCCAACAACGAACCCTGAACTGCTCTTTTTATGAGTCCTGGACAAGGGGAGGAACCAAAAATCGCATCAAACCGGGCTGTAAGCAAAATCACGCTTCACTATTGGTCCATAGCGGTCGTAGCCTGTTAGTTCTTACACAGTCTTACGCTATGACAGGTGCCATATGCTGACATGCCCCGCCAGGCCCCGAACGCGAAAAATGGCTCAGTTGCTCGCTGACCCTGTCGTGCGTCGAAGCTCCGAGTTTAACATGGAGCCATGATTTTCGGACTCACTCTCGAGTCCTGAGCGTGCACTGGTTTCCATTCAAACGTGGGATTTTAGGGAAATCTCTGCGCTACCAGTAGGTGCCTAAACAAGCTATGCCCCAAAATAACCCAACCTTCGTCTCCTCTATGGTGAGAGTTCGATGACCATGTGGCAGTTGTGGCGGTTGTAGAGTGGTGTGAACATGTGGCATTTGAAGTGAGAGAGGATTGTAACGTGGCATTGTGGGGAATGGCGGTTGAGAATTGGTGCGCAATGCACAAGGGTGCTTGCAGCGTGAACGTAGTGGAGGGCGCTCACAGCGTGTCTGCTTGATTTGTATTGATTGGCGTGTGTGCTTGCTTGCATGTTTCTTGAGAGAAAGAGGTGGAGCAAAGAGTGAAAGAAAAAGAATGGAAGAACTGAGATTTCAGGTTATAAGAGATCTAACTGAAAGAGTCCCACACAACACATCTTTCCCCTTCACCCACTAGATATATGGAAGGGACTAACTACGTAATACACATACTATTGAAATAACTGCCTTGAGGTCACTGTATGTTGTGTGACATTGCCTTGGAGGCATGTGGTTTTACAGAACCACAACAATACGTTTTTATTGAAGATGTTAAATGTCTGTTTACTTGAAATTTTCAAAGCCGACTTTAACCTTCCTACAGAGCCATAATTCAAATCTATAACCATATTTGTATACTGTACTTTTCTATATCCAGCTCAACAATATTGATCTCTGCTTATTCCACAAGGAATTCAGCAAAATAACGGTAACTTTATTTCTCTAATCACCAAAACACTGATTGAAAAAATCAATAAAAAGGTTTCAAGCATTGGCATCGTCAAAAGATGTCATGATGGCAATCCCTAAAAATGAGTTATGGTGCTGTATTGTAATGTCGTTCCTTTCTACATTGTCTGGTTGTTTTGGGGGGATTTCAACGCTAAACAAACACCCTTTTTCTTGGGACCAACATGAGTCCGCCGGCTTGTGTACAGTGAGCGAGAGGCGGACAACACGCCTCATATTCTCCTCTTGCTCTCAGTCCCTCTTCCTTGCCCCATTTCCCGGAATGACTGTTGCGCCTGTCCGTAGTTTGTGATAAGTGACCGATTAAGAGGGGACTTGTGTGCTTGGGCTAACTGGTTACTGTTGACACTGCCTTGCACATACATGCCTTTTTGTTGATCAATACAAACCCTTTTCCAAACTGTCTGGTTGTCAGCTCCATTCGTTAGACAGTGTGTGTAAGACCGGGAGTTTACCCCACTCTTCCAACATTGGTAGCCATTAGCCTGTATGTCCACCTACGGTAACACTCAGCCGTATTTGATCAATGTGGCACACCGGGAAGCACAGCAAAGCGGGATTGCATACTGGATCCTACCTAAATTGAGCGTTTCAGATGACTTCTGTGGTTGCCGTCGTGCTGCAGAATTTTCCGCGCTTTGTCGGCTTCAGGATCGTCGGCCGGGAAGTGAATCCGAGAACTCCCCTCGCTATTCCTACCGGATCTTATCGAACAATTGCATCAAATTATTCATACTTTATTAAAGAAGAAGAAAAAAAAAAAGTACATATGTTTTTATGTAAAAACAAATATATACACTTTCTGTTTGAGAACCAATTAATCACTTGATACATGTATTCGAAGGGGATTTACTGTTCCAGCGTACAAATACATTTTCAAGAACACATTGTCTTCGGAAACCAGGATATGTCTGTATTTAGTTTTTGTGTTTGTGCTTTTTGTTGATCTGTTTGTTTATATTTTTTTGAAGAAATTCTTGCACCCAAAATTGTTAGGTTCTCCCACTTCTCCCTCTATTTTGGCATAAACAGGAAAGAGCAGACCTATTCGTGGTCTCAGGGTGACTTTTTCTTTCCACGTAACCACTTGTTTTTTTGTTTGTGTTTTTTTTGTGATTAAAACAATGATGTGTTGGTTCTTCTTTTTTGTATTGTTTTGTTTTGCACTGTACAATGATTTGATTGCATGCAGTCTGACAGCCTGTGATTCAATTTTATTTCTAATACCCAGTTTTGTTTTATGCTCCTCTTTTCATGCTTCATGTAGAGATTGAAAGGGTGCAGAAAGGGAGTGATGTCAACAAGGAACTAGAGAAGCGGTATCGAGATATTATGGGACAACATAATATTAAGCTCTCGGAAAGAGTTTTAATTCCAGCAAAGCAACACCCGAAGGTAAGGAATATTTAAAATAGTTTAAACATTTTTGTTTTAATGTGAGATACGTCACATAAATAGCACTCTTTCATGTTTCCCCTTTTTTTTCTTTTCTTTTTTTAATGACTCTGCTGATGAAGTAGCTGGATGCCTCATGTTTTTGGGTTGTCCGTCCGTGCTTTCATGATAGGTTTTCGTTACTGTGATAACTTAAGAATGACTGAAGGGATCCAAGTCAAACTTGATAAAAGTATGTATCATGATGTAAAGATAAACTGATTAGATTGTGGGGTAAAGAGGCCAAATGTCAGAGGTCCTGTTAGGTAAAAATTCTGTTACTGCACTGACTTGTGAATTGGTGATGGATTTTAACCAAACTTGGTATAAGCACATATTATGATGCAAAGATGAACTGATTAGATTTCAGCATCAATATGTCAAGGTCAGATCATGTCATGTAAAAATGTGATACTTGAAAACAGCTGAAGGGATTTTAATCAAACTTGGTACAATTATGTATAATGATGTAATAATGTGGGCGGAGGCATATCGGTCGACATCACAACGTCGAAGAGTGCCGTTCTAGTTTATATTTGTGGTGAGTATAAATGGTACGCCACATTACTGCATGGAGTATAAATGACAAAAGTAAAGTGGTTAACCAGTAGTGCGGTACTTGGTTTGAATGTGATTTATAGTAGTTGTCAGTGAAATGTAATCTAACAGACAAATAAAAAGGCCGAAAGGATGTGGTGAGAAGGGTTAAAAAAAAATAAAAACTACATAACAAGCAGGAAGAGCCGATTTTTGGAAATAAGAAGGTAAGTCCTCATCTGGAACACAGCTCCAAACTACACCTTAAAATGGGATGTGTAGAGTTTGCATTTAAATAAATGTTGCAAAAAGGAGTGTATAAATATATCGTTGAAGGTGGTATGTCGGTACCATGGATGGTAAATATCGTGCCGACTCCATCTACATCTCTCTTGGATAATGTGGACAAACTTTTAACCACTCATCCCAACTTTTTCTTCCTTATATGTGGCAATTTAATTTGTCACCATGCCCCTTGGATGGGTGCTGGTACCTCTCACCAGCAAAGACATTCTGTGATTCCATGGGACCGATTCAATCTGTGAACTTTACCACCTGGATTTCTCCCTCTTCCTTTCTGGTTGTAGTGATGACAAACTTCCATGCAAATGTCTCCTGCTCTTCCTCTGCTCCAATTGGTTCAGATGATCATGTGCTTGTGAGAGTTGACGTCTGGTTATTCTCGTAGAGCTGTCTCAGCACCAGCAAGTCTGGCAGTTCACTTGGGCAGATTGGCAGGGACTGCAAGCAGCCATCACTCTTCAGGGCTAGTCTCCTATATTTACCGCATCTGATATTAACTCAGCTTGGGAATTCTTACACAGAAACCTGCTCTCTCTCCTATGAACAGGTCCATCCCATCCCATCTCATCTTCAGTTATCCCAATCTTCTTCCCACCCATGGTACACTGAATCCTGTGGTGATGCAGTTGCGCTTGAACAACTTGCCTTCTCTTCCTGGAAGCTAACCAGACCGAAGGCAATCTCAGTACATTCCAAAAGGCTTTGCAACAAGTGCATGTCCACTCTTTGGAGAGGCAGAAGCAACATCTATCTAACCTCAAAAATGAGCTTTCAAACTTGGCTCCCTCCTCTAAAACCTGGTGGTGCCTTGTTACATCTGTCTCTGGAGTATGCTGCTCCTCCATCCCTTTCCTTTCCTTAAATGGCAGCACAGCTGACTCCACTCATAAGAAGGCCGAATGCTTCAATTCTATGATTGCTTCCAAATATTGTCCCTAACCCCTTACTCTATGTACCCACCCTACCTAGTCACACCCAACTGGACTATTGTGTGTTTGGCACATGAGTAGGTGGAGAAGTTTCTGGCAAACTATGACTGATTCTGCAACTGGACTGGACAGCATTAACTCTCGTGTCCCAAAAACCTGCTATGCTGCTTATGCACATCCTCTTTCTGCTCTTTTCACCCTATCATTTATCTTAGGTCCAGGGTTGGCAACCTGTGGCTACGGAGCCGCATGCCTCTCTTTAAGGACGTATATGTGGCTCCTGAGCCTGATCGATCAAACCTTTTATTTTTTTCCTTGTTATAAATTTTCATAAAAGTTTTGAGTGTTGTGAAAGGATAAAATAATACTTGAGAACTTTGGTATTGATAAATAGGAAAATATATCTGATTACCTGTGGATTCTGTAGGCACATTTGCACATTATGCTACATACATGATTCACGATGTGCCTTTTTTTTTGGCCATCTTGTCAGGAGTGCAGCCTCAACCTCAGTATAGAATTTAAACCCTTTCTAAAAAGCTAGTGATTCCCTGAGCAGGTTTGTGAGAATCCCAATTATGAAGGATTTGGTTCTAAATAATAACTGAGATGTTTTGATAATGCTCTCCTTGGAGCTTGTGCGTGTGACTTCACCGGAATGAGATGATCACAGCCGTACAATGAGGAAGCATTTTCCAGGTTGTTGTAGATCGAAAGGAAGAAGTCGGGGGTTGATGTAGATCGAAAGGAAGAAGTCGGGGGTTGTTTGTAGATTCGAAAGAAGAGTCGGGGGTTGTTGAGATCGAAAGGAGAAGTCGGGGGTTGTTGTGTAGATCGAAAGGAAGAAGTCGGGGTTGTGGTAGATCGAAAGGAAGAAGTCGGGGGTTTGTTGTAGATCGAAAGGAAGAAGTCGGGGGTTGTTGTAGATCGAAAGGAAGAAGTCGGGGGTTGTTGGTAGATTGAAAGGAGAGAGTCGGTGGAGTTGGTTGAAAGAAGGTCGAAGGCGTGAGAAGTCGGTTGGAAAGTGGAGAATTGAAGGAGTTGTTGTAAAAGTGTTCCTGCGGCTTGGCTCTGCCTTCGTCTCGCCTCGACGGCCCGCCTACTGTCCTGGTCCCCGCCGACATGACCTCGACCAAGCTTCTTACCTGGTCCTGTCTACTGCTCCATTCTCGGCCTTGGACTCCACTCTTCTCCACTCGGGCTCCTGCTACAGACACGATTACCACTTGTGCGGCTCTGGACCGAGCTACACAACTTTTGTCGGGTGCTGCACCACGGAGCATCCCTCCCCCAAAACGCTCAGGTACCGAGAAACTGTAACCTCAACTCCCTCCCTCCCTCCGCTGGCTGCAAAACCTCCTTTCACAATTGGGGTTTACTTTGTCAGAGTGTTGGCGGCCTGTTCCGTTAAGTAAGCCCTAATATCAGAAATGATCTTTTATTGTTGTGATTGTTGCTTTTATTAATCTTGCGTCAAGTCTGCACTGTCTGCTTTTGTAAGTCGCTTGTATAATTGTCGCACCCCACACGTCTCTCATCTTCCCCTGCATTACATCCCCAATAAACCTTTTGTTGTGCCACATGCTTTTCCTCGCTTATTGTAAATAAATAATATTGGTAGAAATGTTCAAGCTGGCCTTTGTCTTTCCTCCATTGGTCCAGCATGGTTCGGATCTAAGTTTAGCCGGGTCTTTATCAACAATCGTTCTTCTAGCCGGTACGTCCTTGGCAGTGTCGGCTCGGTTGCATCCGATCCGGAAAGGTGATCCGTAGTTGGTAGAGTGATCCGGCTCGGACAAGGAGTACCGAGGGCGTGGTTCCCCGGTGGTTAAACCGTGTGGTTAATTAGGTAACCTGATTCTAGTCAGGAGGACCCCAGGTCACGCGGTTCAGTTATTGGCGTCCACGGTCGGTTAAGCGACCCGCCGCGTCACGGAATTATCCGTGAGCGACGGCC
>CM068957.1:25483184-25497513 GCA_035128595.1 Eptatretus atami
CCTCCACTGCAACACATACCAGGAGGTTCTTTCTTGAATTTTCTTGCCCCACAATGATGGCAGATCTCATCCATCCCACCTATTTGAAGTATAGGGATCAATTGATACTCATTATGCGGTCTATAGTTAAAGGCTTCTCTTTCCAATTTCGATGATTTGAAAGGGCCGGCTCTATTGGCACAGCTGATGCAACGCGTTTGCTTCGGCGTCGATCGTGCCGAGACTTCAGGCAGCTCTGCTGGCTCTACTCAGCTGCTGCGGTTGCTTGGCGATCGCTCTCTGCGTCGACGCGCCGTAGCTTCAGCAGCCTCTGCTGCTCTCGCGCTGCGGTGTTTTGGCGAACGCTTCGGCGCCGAGCGTCCGCAGCTTCAGCGAGTCTCTGCAACAGCCGAGCAGCTCCGAACGCGACTGGTCTCTTGACGCCTTGATGTCGTTTTCTCTTCGGGTCTCGACATCTTCGTGACGCTCTCACAGTCTTGGCGTGTTGGCGTTTTCTCTCAAATGCTGCTTCCTCGCTTTTAGGAGGCATCATTACTTTATGAAAATTAATCAAAATATCTACTATTATGTATTAATGTGTGGATTATTTTATGTGTGGTGGTTGGCTCGGGACAACTCGTCGGGGACTATCCCCTACAACTCAGGTCGCGGAGTCCCTCGCAAGGGGAGTCCCGCTGCCAACTGGGAGGCCAATTGTCCCGGAGCCATGCGACGAAACGCACGGGTCCCGGCTCAAAAAGTGCGGGAGTTCCAGCGATTTTTCACTGGGGTCCGCGGGAATGAGCACAACCAACTCTTTTGCACTAACAAAAGTAAATAGTCAGCACTAATTTAGCACGATCTCTGATAGAAGGTACTGTCCTATTGTGAGGTAAATGCTGAATGATGAGGAAGAAATGGAATTGAGGAATTGGTGAGGATTTTTGATGAGGGAACTGCTTGATGATGAAGGAATGCTCGGCGGAAAAATATCTCCGCTTCAACGAAAGTGATATTAGACGACCCTCTATTGATGTGAGGCAGGCAATGTAACTGATACCTGATAACTATTGTTCCTCAAGGAAATGTGTATAAATAGACCGACCTCTATAGGTTTTTTTGATGTAAATTAAGGCCTATGATCGTGTATCAAACCATGGACGCCGTATGCGTCTATATTTGGTGAGGAAAATATAGACGGTCTCTGCAACCGCATGTGTTACGTATAAAAATATGAACATATTGGGGTGAGGCAGCGTGTATTGATCCCACTACTGTTCTCAACGAAAAGTGTAGTAATAGCGAACGTAGTGGAGCTTCATCATCTCAACGCGTGCCACATGAAAGAATAGGAACACAACAACACAATTAAACCCTGGGCAAATTTGGAATCCGTGTCGTCGGCTATGACCGCTTTTGCTTCCGGTTTGTCATGGGGAATGAATGCGTCGGGAGATAAAGGCATCGTCGAGACATAAAGACCAAATATCAGACATGGTGTATATTTCCTCCACTGATTTTAATAAAGATAATCTCCCGCATCAATTCAAAAAAATAATTCTTAATCGTGATTTACATTATTTGAATCGTTGATGCCGAATCCAGGGCCGAAGTGACGTAAAACGTTTACAGTAACAATAAAAAATGGTTTTTTATAACAATAATGAACAAAGAAAATGTTTAAAATATGACTTATAGATGAATTAATTATATCATTATACGGTATATAATTACATACGGTAATTTTTGCATAGGCCATACACTTAAATAAAGGTTGGTCGACTTCGACTGGTCGGTCGGAACCGATCGTAGGTCGTTAAGTCGACGACTACCTGTATGTACAATAAAATATGACTTGTGTTAATCATGCATTAAAAAGAGACGTTTGTTGATTGAATTGGGCCTAGGATAGTGTGTCGAATGCATAAGTCATAATTCGGAAACGAGCGAATTCGGAATTAACTGTAGCATTATTTTTTTTTCTTCTATTTCAAATAGGCGTTGGCCCATGTCAATCGGCTGAACTTTGAAAATTAACGTTACGTAACAAGTGTGTCGAATGCATGTCTATCGGAACCGGAAGTCAGAAGTGCATTGTCTTCAATTGACTAGTATTAATTTCTCATTCTCTATGGCAAATTCCGTTGGTCCATGTCAATCGGCTGAGACTTTGAACAAATTACGTACGGAAATCGGTGAATGTCATAATTCGGAAACCCGGAAGTCGGAATGTCATTGTCGTCATGAACTGTAAGCATTATTTTTTCATTCTATTGCAAATGGCGTTGCCCCATGTCATCGGCTGAACTTGAAAAATTTAACGTTACGAAATCAGGTGATGACGTCTAATTCGGAAACCGGAAGTCCCGAAGTAACAATCCTTTTTACATCGGGAACTCCCAGGTACATGTTTCTGTCAGCTATTGTGAAGTTTGGTGAGGATCAGTCAGTAGCTTTTCGCGTACAAGGTCACAGAGAAACACACAGACACAACTTTTCAACTTTATATATATAGATAGATTATTAAAACTATGTTGTTTTGCTGGTGCTGTAAATTATACAAGGTCAATGTTATTGAATATATTTAAAAGAGCCCTTGATTAAGGTTGTTTTGTTTGTTTTTGTTTTCTCAATTATGTTTTTTTTGTTTGTTTGTTTTTGTGGTTTTTTCCCCCTTCCAGTTCAATTTGTAAGAAAACTTCTCGTCCGATGGGCAACACCTTTGAACGTCTTGCACGGAAACTGGGAAAGACCAGGAATGGCCATCACTTGGAAGGGGTTGCAATGAAAGACAAAGCTAAGGTATCACCACGAGCACAATCTCTTTGTTACACAATTACCGAACTATAATACCTTGAATTTGAGCTCTCACTTGTAATATTTGCTTGGAGACTGCATAAAGTTCCCCATAAGGGCCTCACCATTTTATTGTGTGGTGTGTGTGTGTGTTTTGGTTGTGTGTTTTGCGGCCACGGGTACAGACACCAGCTTGTCAATCGGGGATTAATCCCTGGTTGTCTTCGGAAGAGCCGGACCGGGGGCCCCGCTCGATTAACGTTGTGGTACGGTGGGTTTGTTTAGAACCAACGAACGCCGCACCAGTCACCACGAGTTTCCAGTGTCCACGTCTAACTTATTCCGTTTAAACTGGAGTCACGTGGTTACGCTGAGCGGGGAGCGCGCCCATCTGCAAAGCACAATGTTATCTCGATTAGATTTTAATAGGAGCGCGAGCTTTTAACCGCTGGTGCGTGCCAACTATTTTTGGTCAATACTGTGGTAATTACCTCCCAGTCTATCTAGGTTCGGACAATGCCAGACCACATGGAAGGAAGGATAAACACGGACAGAGTTTGGAAATCGCAAATGATTTATTGATAATTAAAATAAATAATAAAAAGAACTTTTATTTTCTGAGGTAAATAAATGAATAATTTCAAGCAAATCAAACGACAGGAAAAAGACAGAGAGTAAGATGCTTATCGGGGGTTGAACTTACAGACTAAACACGAGAAAAAAGGGTACCCAGCAGATCATTCAGGGGTGGGGGGGAGGGAGAAGAGTCGTTTCGCTCACCAGAGAGTAGTTTTCCCGTAAATTGAAAACGTCTGAAATGTGTGGTGCGTGTCACGTCCGTCGCCCGCATCCAGCCTTGCATGCACCTCTCGCGAACAGCCTTGAACGCCAGTCGACGTCTGGGAGGGCACCGACGGATCTCTGTCACGGTTTAGACCTGGTCTGCGCACACGGGCAGCCTACAACTTCCACAAACTGTGACGTCCAGTGACCACAACGGTCGTCAAGTGACTGACCCGCGCCTCACACCGTTTGGTGGACGCGACACGTGCCTCACTCGTCGGCGCTGCTCACTCCACCGCGCACACGCGCTCGCTTGCTCAGCACTGGGAGGACGAATTGTCTCATTGGTGCTGGTCAGACACCACACGAGCATACACACTCTCGCTTGCTCAACTCTCTTCTCCTTTTTAGCGGCTTTACACCGCTTCTTGCTCGCTTCTCTTCCCTCTCTCTACCTGCTTTCTTTCTCGTTGCCTCTTCTCCCTCTTACTTTCTCTCGCCTCAGAAACGGACGCTCCAATTCTTTTATATCTGGCGGCCCGGTCTCGGCGGGCAGAGTCCGCCACAGCTCACCTGCTCTACTGCCACGGTTACCATGACGACCCGTGCGCTTCTCAAAAAGGTGGGCGTCAACACTCGCAGAAAATACGTGCATAAACATTGCTGAAGGAAAAATAAGGGCGCCAGCGCTCGGAAAGAAATGTGTGTAAACGTGTCTCGTTGTAAAGAAAAAAAAGCATCCATAAGAAGAAGGGGATCTATCCTTTACCGTTCTCAACGCATCACATTTAAAATCCCATTAGACATGGGGATGGGGCTAATCTGAACATGCAATTTATGGAAATAACTGTCTTAGGACCTGGATGTGTGGATGCATTCATCAGAACGGAATTCCTGACATCCGTAACTCAATATATTTATATATATATATCACACACATCATGGACAGAACTGTGTGTGTATACTTGGAAATGGAGAATTCCTGCATAATAGTAAATGTTTCAAAAAAGTTTTGAACTTGCCGGTTTCTTTGGTCAGGAAGCGACCTGCTAAACTCTGCCGTGACTCTTCCTGTCTTGCTTGTCGCAACTGTCCCCCTTGGTTGCCGGCAGTCAGGCCACAACATCCCTTGGACAAAACTGGTCTCAAAGCAAAATCATGCTAATGTATACCATCTGAATTCATTTGAAACACCAACATCTATATTCACATCTCGACGAGACCATGTCTCACGGAATTCTGTGTATTGCCACTGAATATGATTGTGAGTCGTCTATTACCGTTCGTCATCCACAAGATGATTGAGGTTGTTTTTTTTCCCGTGTTTTGTCAGTCTGTCTCTTTGTGAGCAGAATATGTCAAAAAAAGTTATGGAAGGATATTGGACAAAATTTTGGTAGCCAGGCTTGGGTGGGAGATGAGGACTAATGTTTCGATTTTGGGAAGAATTCAAATTCCGGATACGCAAATTTTTAAGGGGTTTTCACATTAAGAGAGAGGGCCAGCAAATGATATAGTGTCGAGCACAGCCAAACGATATACAGATAATCCTTCTTCTCCAATGGCTTTGATTGTCGATCATCAATTTGGTTTCAGACCAGGTCACTCAGCCCTGGTATTTGTGCTTCTGGCTCTCAAACAATGGATGGCAGATCCTCCAATGCGGACATGAAATCAGACCAATCTCCCTAGACAAATCGGCGTGCTGTTGACCAAGTCTGGGCACGCCTGCCCTGCTCAACAAAACTCTCTTCCTATCGATATCCAAGGCCATCTCCACTCATGGCTCCAGAACTTCCTCCCCTGTCACAAGCTCGAATATGTGGCCCTAAATTGGCGTTCCTCCCGTCATGCCCTCTTCCTGTCCAGGCTGGAAGTTCTTCAAGCCGAGCGTTCTGGCCCTGTTTCTTTTTCTGGTTTTCATGCAACGGATCTTCTCCGACTCTGGACACGCATCTTCATCTCTTTGCTGAGACTCCACCCTCTGCCGGTACGCATCTGTCATCCCTCAGACCGGAAAGCAGCAGCTTACTCACTCTCTGCAGATCTGATAAAATCACAAACTGGTCCAAACACGTGGGAACATGTCTTTCAATCTGACAAATCTCACACTCACTACGTCCTCTCCAAAATGACGTTTGGACCCCCGCCCCCCCCCACCAAATGCACTTTCTCAACACATCTCTGGAAGAAGTCCTTTTCATTCAAGCCTCTGGTGTCACATCTGCCATTTCTTTCCTGGGAAAGCCACATTTCCCAACAGGCCTCCAAAGCATTCAGCCGACTGGGCATCCTCCGTCGTGCAAAGTCCTTCCTCAGGCCACATGAGCTCCTGACCACATACAAAGCTTTTGTCCCAGCCTGATGGAGTACCGCTCTCACGGCTCTGGGCTGGTGCTCCTGCCTATCACCTTTCTCGCTTCACGCTGTGGAAACCAAGGCATTTAGGATCATTGGTATCTTCGTCGTGGAAAGGCCGAGTCTTTGGGCCTCTCACTTCACACCACAGGCGGGTCTGTGGTCTTTCTGTCCCTGTGGCAGTCTGTACAGAGTAATAGTTCCAAAACAGCTGTTCACCACCACCTCTTATCGTCCCCCATCCAACATCCTCGATCTTTTCTACGCCCTTATCACCCTGCAAAAGCCCACCTACCGCTCCTTCAAATTTCTTGCTTTCTTCCTGAAAGTCCCTGTAATGCCCATCTTGGTGTACCCAGCATGTTTTTTTTTTACATGTTTCCCCCCCACCCCACCATCCCTCTCGCTTCACAAATCTAATGTCTCGTTTCGCCCACTGTTTTGTTCCTTCCCTACTCTCGCCCCTGCTGTCCTCATGCCCCCCCTTCTGTGCGTTATGTGTTGGCTCTCATTACGAGCCCTCGACAAGGTATAAAACAAAAGGATGCCTGGCCCATCCCATCTCCCTTGAGATGCCGATCAACCTGCTGGCAACTCCGAGGCACGCAGTCATCCCGTTGGTCCTTCTCACTCAATGAGGCTCCCTCGCTGAGAGAATCTGATGTGCAGGATTCAGCGTAAGGAAATCGAGCCACAATGTCCATACAGGCGGCAGCTGATGCCATGGATTATACAGGTAACACATCTCGATCTGTGTCTCAGCAACCGCTCATTGGACTACAGGCCGACCACAGCGATAGCCAAGAATTCTCCGAAGAGACTTGGTACGAAGGAGTTAAATCTTCATCTCAGATTATTTGTTAGAGTCCAGTCTCACATCCGTAGAGCAAAATGGAAGCACGCAAGACCTGAAGACTCGACTTTGTCCTCTACATTGATAACCGACAGCACCACACCCATGAATGCCAGTGAACCATGACTCCGCCAGGCCCGACCCTAGACGTCTCTTGATTCCGGCTCTGACCTGCGGAGACATGAATATCACTGCTAAGGTAAGTGAATCCTCTCCCATGACCCAAATCCTCACCACAAACAGGTACGACAATATGGCAGCATCCAATATGTTATTGAAAGCCTCGATCTTTGGTTTTGCAACCCAAGAAACCCGGAGTCCAGCGGCCCAATTCCCACATTCAGTGGCTCGAGGGCCACTACAAGACATCCAGTGTTTTCCACAAGGAATGACTGCACCATCTGTGAAATCAAGTCAGAGATCTTGAAATTTCCAAGCGATGCACCGCAACTTGATTCTCTCCGACATTCTCCCAGAATCCCAGTTGCCATGCAAGTGTTAAGAGTGCGGGGGCCAGTCCACACCCCTGACAAACTCCAGTTAAACAACTGGAAATAATGTCGGAGATGGAACACCGTGCAGTCTGTACGCAGAGTTAGTTCAGCGAATGAGTCGGATCAACTTTGTGGCACACCTCCGCACAGACCCAGAATCGCTCCAGATGGCATCCTGATTCACTGAACTCGAATGCTTTGTGGAGATCCAACATAGGCTGTGAGGCATGCCTTGCCAAAAACTCTCGTCTGCGTTTTGCACGTCCCCAGCCACCTTTCCTCTCTGTACTCCTTTATAAATAAAGTTTTAGAAAAGGAAAAACTTATTCGTCGTGCTGCTCCGTGCGTGGCTGCACCTAAAATATTTAGCTTCCATTGGCGTGACTTCCCTTTGGGGTGCACACAAGTTGCAACAACTGAGCGTAGTAGTGAGACCTTTTCGCGGGATAAAAATCCCGGCACAGACAACCCAATGTTAACGGAGGCTGTGTGACGACAGACTATGTGACTAATAACTTTGTGAATTTATATGATCTCTACAGATTTGCCAGATTTGATTTTTGGCTGTCATCTTCTTACAGGAGGAAGAGATGAGGAATAGTGCTTGAGGCTAAGTATCGACCACCTCATGATGAGTTGCACATCCAAAATTGAGGTTTATGCACGCACTGGGAAGAGGCTTATTGCAGATGGGTCAAGCAGTGGAGCACGTTAAGAAGTATTTTGATTCCGGTAAGTGTCATTCCATTCTCTGTTGTTGTTTTTTTTATTATTATTATATTATTATTTTTATTATTTACATCGTGAGAATTGGTTATTGCTTTGAGAATTCTTACATAGCCTTAGACTCCAGTATGAATGCTTTCTTTAATATCTGTACAAAATACTTCAGATAGTACTTGTCATGACTGTTGTGGTAATACTGCCATAAAGCACTTTGTTGTATATCTAAGCGATTGCAATGAAAAAACAATTCAATCGACTGAGAAAACGGGTTTCAGAACTGTGCCGTGTAAAGAAAGGAAAGATGTACTGTATTCCTGTTTTTTGTTTAATTGGTCAAGTGGCATTTTCTTTTTGTGCTTACTGGGATAGCGAAGCATTTCCAAAAGGTGTTTGTTGTGTACCTTTTGCATGCTGAACTAAACAACACCAACCTATAGATGTGGTGTGTGTGTATGTGTTGTGTTGTTGTGTTACACACCTTTCTCGCATGTCTTACTTCCACACAATCACTCCATATCCTCTTTGGTCTCTGCCCAGCAGTCTCCCTCCAGGTTGTATCATTCTCATCGTACTTCTACTCGCATGACTAATCATCCTCCCTCATCACATGCCCATACCATCCCTAATCTAGTTCTTCTGTACTTTTTAGATGCTTCACCCCCTTCACAGTTCCTCGATGTCAGCTATTCGTTGCCTCACATGGTCTTTTCGCGTTGCACCACAAAAGCCATCTGGTCCCATCTAAATCTTTGCTCCACGCTTTATTATTATCTGCAATGTCTGCCATGCGTACAAACAGCGCTTGACTCACTACCTCATAGCACCTTTCCTTCAGTCTCAATCAGCATCTTTCTGTCAAGCAACAAGAAAGCAATCAACCTTCTAGGGATTGAGAAGTTGATGGGTGGGGTGGGGGGCTTCTAGACGGTCCTTTCGGAGAGAATGTAGTGAGAGTGAGATTTGTCAGGATTGAAGACAGTTCCGAGTGTTTGACCAGCTTGTGATTTCATCCAGGCTCCAGAGAGTGTAGAGGCTTACTGTCCTGCCTGATGAAGCATGATGAGATGGTAGGCAGAAGGGTGGACGTCGTCAACAAGAGATGGAGGATTTTTCGCAGGAGCTTGGGAGATATTGATGAAACCAGAAAAGAACAGGGACCCAGACGCTGCGTTGAGGAAACTCCAAGCCTGGACAGGAAGAGGGATGAAGAGAGGACCATTACGAGCCATGTGTTGAACTGTGATGGGAAGAGGAAGTCCTTTACAATAAGAGTAGGGGACTTGCAAAAAAAGCATGGCTCGATTCAAATGTAACCTACTGGTCCTGGTGCAACGCTGGGCGACAAGTGGTTGAATTAATGTGAATGTTCTCCTTCAAGGTACCTGACTGGCCATTTTGACCTCCAGGCAAAACTTCCAATCGTTTTACTTCAATAATTGTTCATTGCATTTCATTTTAACAAACTAGCACATATTAATGTCATGGTATCGATCACAGCATTTCTCATGTCAAGTAGACAGCAGAAGGTGGTCAATATAAACCCAGAGGCTTCAGAAGATCAACAAAAGTGGCTCTCGCGATACATGAAGTTCAAATAAAGGTCTCGTGGAAATCATAGGCAAGTCTGATTACCAGAAAATAAATCCTTATCCTTTATTTCTAAACTTATTCTTCGCTTTCGAACCACTTGACATTTGGGGTGGATTAGCTCAGCTCTCTTTCTGATGTCCATGGGAATTGAACCACGATGGCGAAATACAATTACATTTCCATGCTTCCTCTTGACATTTTCCATCTCCATTGTTATTGTATCCTGTAGGACTACAATGATGACATTTTCCAAAGCCGCTGATGGAGATGGTATTGAAATGGAGGCAATGATGTAACGAGCATGGGTAGAGGCATGGCTTTCTCCCTCGAATCAGTCCCATGAATCTTGGCAGGTGATAAGAAAACCAGCACTTGGGTGATATGATGGTTAAATATGTCTGTAATCGCAATGTTGGTGTTCTCGGTCAAGGAGGATGGTGTGGGCATAACAGCTTTTGGAATTAGAAGATTGCATCATCTCTAACCCCACCCTCCTCAACTCTCCCCCTCCTTCAAAAGTGCATTTGAATCTGAAAATTATATGAAATATGACGTGCTAGATTTCCCTTTGAACTAATTTCTCTCATCTCACTGATGCAGAGGACGTGGGTGTCCCACCTCCTCTTTTGAGAGCGCTTCAGCAGCACGCCCATCCCTGCAGCGGTGGTCACGCACCCCACGGTCCTGGACCAATGCCCTGCGCGCGGTGGATTGGTAAGTGGCAAGCAATGTTATTATCTTTGACTCAGCAAATTGTCTCGTCGTTTGAAGAACTTTTGACACTTTCAAGGCAGAGCAATCCACTCTTAATTTTAAGCTCAAAAACCTTCTATGCAGCAATAATCTCTTGAATATTCCTTTTTATGGGAAATGAGAACTCTTGCTTATTTAGCCTTCGAAGCCTGTAGGGATGTTATGTGGTGTTATGTGCCATAAGAAGTCATTATTGTGTTGTCGTTCGCTTGAGATCCATGGTCCCTGTGGCACTTGCCATGTCCTGCCTTTAAATGATGCGCATTACAACCAGGGAGATCCTCATTATCGTCTGTGGTCTATTCTGGTGTGAGGCAACTGGGATAATTCCTCTTGCATTTTGATGACCTGAGTGGTTTATTGGCAAATCTGAGAAATTTATGGGGTTTGGAAATCGGTGAATATTTTCTCTTTTTTAATCAGTAAATTATAATAAACGAGAAGGGCACACTCGGTAGAAGTGCGTACCTCCGCCACATAATGCTGATCCACGCAGAAACATATCGGGCGCCAATTACTTTTTGAATGTCATGCTATATCAGTACATATCGTTTTTTGGCCAACTCTCAATGGGAAGAATCAACTTTAGAAATTAAATAATTTTCGATTTCAACGAAATCAATCGATTCGTCTTTGTGACACAACCACCGTCACACCAAAGTGTTGTCTAATACGTTCCACAACTTTGAGATATTCTTGCTCAGACAGGTACAGGTGGAAAACATAATCTCAAATCGTGGAACGTAATGACTGAATTAACTATAAGTACTGCACAATAAAACCTGTATGTTAAGAGTGTTTGAGAAGGAACGCTTTAACGAGGTGGGGTTAAAGTGACTTTCGGGCCCCCTGTACTTTGGTTCCACCCTTCAATAATTTTCATTTTGCTGTCATCTTAATTATTACGCTTTTAAACAAAATTCAACAATTATTGATTGACAGTTAATGGCATATTTAGAAAGCAAACAAATTTTTGAACTAGTAGGTACACAAGGATATTAGTTTTTTTTGTTGTTGTTATTTTTTTGATATCTGCGTGACGCGGTGCAGCATTCGGTCGTCATGATTCGTTCGGTGAATCAGTGGTCCTGAACTTGCTTTGTATGCACATGTTCCTCTTTGCTGGCATTAAAAAAAAAGTTGCATTTTTTCATTGTGAAATGTATCGGCTGGTGAACTATAAACCCCCACCCAGCTATAAACTGTCAATCCTGGTGTGTTTCACAGGCAGGGTGAGTTATCAAATTTCTTACCATCCCTTGGACGCACGTAAACTCTGCGTCCATTTTCCGGCTTCTTAAGTCGGTGAACGTTAAGATTGCCATGGTGTTCTTCGTGAAGAGTAGGCGAGCTAATCGCCGGCACCACGGCCAAATTACAAAGTCCTGGTCTAACGCGACAATAGGGCAACTGCATCTGTGGCACACGCAAGCACGCCCCCAGCAAATGAATGGTACTGCAACCTGCTGCATTTGAAGGAGAGCTGGTGCAACCTGCATGAGGCCTGAAACCACACAAGTTATTTTCCCATTATTATTTCATTGATTTGTGCAAATGGATAACTAGTTTGGGGCACTTGTGGTATTTAATCATCATCTGATTCGAGTTGTCATTTTTGCCATCTGTACATACAGATAACAAAGCTAATATTACAGTACATCCAAACAATGTCTTTGATGGCAGTTCATGCTTTCAAAACGTTTAGCTTTGTTAACGGGACAGGAGCAGTCTCCTCGGCCAACTCCAGTTCGGTGAGGATAATTGGAGCCATTTAACGAAGATCAGTTCACACGTTATGTATCCGCACAAGTCCTTGTACTGGTGTCTTGCCACGTTAACTTGTGTGGAAGGATAGGTCAGAACGCAGTTAACTCGCTTTATTTTCACCGGAATACATTTGTATACAGTTAACATGTGTAGATACCTGCAAGACATGGTAAAATATGTCACACTGGGTATGTGGAGCGGTGAAACACTTCCTGGTGGTGATTTTGTTTCAAATGAGTCACCCCCCCGCTTCAATGGACCAGCATGGCGGGTTTTTTTGCTTACAGTTTTAAAAAATCCTCAATGTTGAGATAAAATTGTTGGTAAGGTTTAAAAACCGGAGATTTCACCCCCTCCCCCCACACTTTATTTCCAATGACTGTAGATATAACTAGAAGGGGCACTCGGGTGGAGCACATACTCCGCCACGTATACCTTTTTTGAAATATCATTGCTATACAGACCATATTCTTTTTTGGCCCTTTCAATGGTAAGATCACTTTAAAAACAAAATTCTCGTATCCAATCCGGATTCGATCTGCACCAAAATACGAATCAAGTTTTGTCCTTGCCAACACACCCAAGCTGTCCAAGTTTCATATCTGGATCTAGCCACAACCTTTGAGATATCCCTGCAACAGACAAACGGGTGAAAACATAACCTTCACCTTAAGTGGCGGAAGTAAAAAATCATCCCCCAACTCGCTACCCTCTACGCTCTCACCCTTCCCACCGTCACGACTCGTAGTCTGGCAATTGTTAAACTTTGGTTGGATTCATATTCAGCTTGTATTCAAAATTATTGTTAAAATACTTTTGGTAGCATTGGTGGAACATTTTGTGGTATTTATTTTCATGGTAAATTGGTAAAAGCTAAGCTCGCAGCATATAGCTTTTGAGGTAGCGAACTCATGTTTGAGCTGTCTAAGCCCTGGTTAAAACTCGACCAGCTATAAACTGTCACCTTGGTGTTTTTGTATGCAATGGCGAGGCATCAATGCCCGTCATCTCTTCATTGGATGTTAAGTCTGGTCCGGATCACTGTGCCAGCTAATGGTTGCTGGACGTTAAGATGCCGCACTGTTTCGTTCACAAAGGAGTCGAGTTTGTTGCCGCATCGTGGCAAAATTCTGCCTTGCTGACTGCCAGTAAAGGCACGGCAAACCACCAGCTTAACTTTACCAAGGAAAAGCCTTCGGGCAGCAACTGATGCTTTGTCAAAATACAGTAGCATTTGGATTGGTTGAGTGAAAGGCTAAAGGAGTCAACCAGAATGGGTGTAGCAGGTAGCACACTTACATTTGGGGATGTCTATTCTGTGGTTTTGTGGGATTTTGTTTTTTGTATATGATCGAGGCTGCGTGAAGAGCTCGCGCGATGGAAGGAAACGTGAAAGGGAAAGTGCCAATAACAGGGTGGAAGTGAGAGTGAGATGAAGGTGATGGTGGAGAAAGACACACATGGGGGTGAACAAGGCTGCAATCAAGCTGAATGCTAACAGAAAAGGAACAAACCATGCAAAAACCAACACAAAAACACGTTGAGGGAGGAAATCCACATAACTGGAAAATAGGAGAGCTTGGAATGTATCATTTTGGGGTAGGAAGAGATCAGGAGTATGAAATGGGGGCTGATCTGAGATGGGTGAACAGCCTGCTGTAGGCACAGAGGAAAGACATGGGACTGGACAGACTGGAGAAATTGGGTTCTACAGGTTAGAGAATGAGGCACTCGATTCTCAGGCAATTTCTAAAGCCTGATGTGTCGCGCGGCAGGCAGCATCATTACAGTGCACCATTCTTCAGATGGATACGTATGTAGCTGAAGATCATCTGATCGGTAGTAGCTTGGTGGACATTGAAGATCCGCAATGTCTTTCAAACAAAGAGTAAGCCTAGTTCTTCTCAGAACCGTGGGTCAAATTCCAAAACGTTGCCAGCTAAGTGGAATGTCGGTCTTGGCCAGCTGGTTCCTGATAGATTTGGGGCAAGTGCTGTATGAGCTGCTGCCCCAACTTGAAGGGAAATGCTGCAAAGGGAGTGAAGGCCAAAAGAGTAAAACTTCAAATCCCTGTTATATTAAATTGTTACAAAATAATACATTGCAAATTTCAATTTTCAGATTTTTTTTATTCTCTTCTTGCATGCCACTTGCTGTATTATGCAATTTATTTTCTGCCTTCCCATCTCAGCCATATTTGTTGACTTAGCAAGGTTTGGTACGTATGTAA
>CM068957.1:25497731-25512322 GCA_035128595.1 Eptatretus atami
CCTACAACTCAGGTCGCGGGAGTCCTCGCAAGGGGATCCGCTGCCAACTGGGGAGGCCAATTGGTCCCGGGAGCCATGCGACGAAACGCACGGGTCCGGCTCAAAAAGTGCGGGAGTTCCAGCGATTTTTCACTGGGGTCCGCGGGAATGAGCACAACGAGCCAACCAACCTTTGCATCTATACAAAGTAAATAGTCACAACATTTAGCACGATCTCCTGATAAGGTACTTGGTCCTATTGCTGAGGTAAATGCTGATGATGAGGAAGAAATGGATGAGGAATTGGTGAGGATTTGATGAGGGAACCTGCTTGATGATGAGGAATTGCTCGGGGAAAAATATCTCCGCTTCAACGAAAGTGATATTAGACGACCTCTATTGATGTGAGGCAGCATGTACTGATACTGATGAACTATTGTTCTCAAGGAAATGTGTATAATAGACGACCTCTATAGGTTTTTGTTGATGTAAATAAGGCCTATGATCGTGTATCAATACCATGGACGCCGTATGTCTATATTTGGTGAGGAAATATAAGACGGTCTCTGCACCGCATGTGTACGTATAATATGAACATATTGGGTGAGGCAGCGTGTATTGATCCACTACTGTCTCAACGAAAAGTGTATAATAGCGACGTAGTGAGCTTCATACTCAACGCGTGCACATGAAAGAATAGGAAACAACAACAACACAATACCCTGCAATTTGGAATCCGTGTCGTCGGCTATGACCCCTTTTGCTTCCGGTTTTGTCATGGGGAATGATGCGTTCCGGGAGATAAGGCATCGTCGGAGACATGAAAGACCCAAATATCAGACATGGTGTATATTTCCTCCACTGATTTTAATAAAGATATCTCCCGCATCATCAAAAAATAATTCTTAATCGTGATTTACATTATTTGATCGTTGATCCCGAATCCAGGCCGAAGTGACGTAAAAACGTTATACAGTAACAATAAAAATGGTTTTTATAACAATAATGAACAAAGAAAATGTAAAATATGACTTATAGATGATTATTATATCATTATACGGTATAATATACATACGGTAATTTTTGCATAGGCCTATACACTTATAAATAAAGGTTGGTCGACTTACGACTGGTCGGTGGAACCGATCGTGGTCGTAAGTCGACGACTACCTGTATGTACAATAAAATATGACTTGTGTTAATCATGCATTAAAAGAGACGTTTGTTTGATGTGAATTGGGCCTAGGTAAGTGTGTCGAATGCATAAGTCATAATTCGGAAACGGGAATTCGGAATTAACTGTAGCATTATTTTTTTTTCATTCTATTCAAATGGCGTTGGCCCCATGTCAATCGGCTGAACTTGAAAAATTAACGTTACGTAAAAGTGTGTCGAATGCATGTCATATATCGAAACCGGGAAGTCAGAAGTCATTGTCTTCATTGACTAGTATTAATTTCTCATTCTCTTGCAAATTCCGTTGGTCCATGTCAATCGGCTGAACTTGAACAATTAACGTTACGAAATCGGTGATGTCATAATTCGGAAACCGGAAGTCGGAAGTCATTGTCGTCATGAACTGTAGCATTATTTTTTTCATTCTATTGCAAATGGCGTTGGCCCATGTCATCGGCTAACTTGAAAAATTAACGTTACGAAATCAGGTGATGACGTCTATATTCGGAAACCGGAAGTCCGAAGTACAATTCTTTTACATCTGGACACTCCCGGGTAACATGTACTGTCAGCATGTGGAAGTTTGGTGAGGATCAGTCCAGTATCTTTTCGCGTACATAGGTCACAGAGAAACACACAGACACACTTTCAACTTTATATATATAGATAGATTATTATAAACTATGTTGTTTTGCTGGTGTGTAATTATACAAGGTAATGTTTTGAATAATTTAAAAGGCTCACTTTGATTAAGGTTTGTTTGTTTGTTTTGTTTTCTAATTATGTTTTTTTTGTTTGTTTTGTTTTTGGTTTTTTCCCCCTTCAGTTCAATTTTGTAGGAAAACTTCTCGGTCCGATGGGCAACACCTTGAAGCGTCTGCAGACGGAAACTGGAACCAGGAATGGCCATACTTGGAAGGGGTTGCATGAAAGACAAAGCTAAGGTACCACTCACGCACAATCTCTTTGTTACAAATTACCGAAACTATAATACCCTTGAATTTGAGCTCTCACTTGTAATATTTGCTTGGAGACTGCCATAAAGTTCCCATAAGGGGCCATCACATTTTATTGTGTGTGTGTGTGTGTGTGTGTGTGTGTGTTGTGTGTGTGTGTGTGTGTGTGTTTTGCGGCCACGGGTACCAAGACACCAGCTTGTCAATCGGGGATTAATGCCCTGGTTGTCTTCGGAAGAGCCGGACCGGGGGCACCGCTCGCAATTAACGTTGTGGTACGGTGGTTGTTTTTAGAACCACGAACGCCACCCAGTCACCACGAGTTCCAGTGTCCACGTCTAATTATTCCGTTTAACTGGAGGTCACGTGGTTACCTGAGCGGGGAGCGCGCCCTCTGCAAAGCACCAATGTTATCTCGATTAGATTTTAATTGAGGGCGCCGAGCGTTTTAACCGCTGGTGCGTGCCAACTATTTTTGGTCAAATTCTGTGGTAATTACCTCCCAGTCTATCTAGGTTCGGACAATGCCAGACCAATGGAAGGAAAGGATAAACACGGACAGGTTGGAAATCGACAAATGATTTATTGATAAATAAAATAAATAAATAAAAAGAACTTTTTATTTTCTGAGGTAAATAAATGAATAATTTCAAGCAATCAAAACGACAGGAAAAAGAACAGAGAGTAGATGCTTATCGGGGGTTGACTACTTACAGATTAAACACAGAAAAGGGTACCCAGCAGATCATTCGGGGTGGGGCGGGAGGGAGAGAGAGTCGTTTCGCTCACCAGAGAGTAGTTTTCCGTAAATTGAAAACGTCCTGAAATGTGTGCGTGCGTGTCACGTCCGTCGCAGCCACTCCAGCCTTGCCATGCACCCTCTCGCGAACAGCCTTGAACGCCAGTCGACGTCTGGGAGGGCACCGAGATTCATCTGTCACGGGTTTAGACGCCTGGTGCTGCGACACGGGCAGCTCCTCACACTTCACAAAACTGGTGACGTCCAGTGATCCACACGGTCCGTCAGTGACTGACCCGCGCCTCACAACACGTTGGTGGACGCGACACGTGCCTCACTCGTCGGCGCTGCTTCACAGCGCACAGCGCGCTCGCTTTCTCAGCACTGGGAAGGACGAATTGTCTCATTGGTGCTGGTCAGACACTCACACCGAGCATCACACTCTCGCTTGCTCACTCTCTTCTCCTTTTTAGCGCGCTTACACCCGCTTCTTGCTCGCTTCTCTTCTCCCCTCCTGCTTTCTTTCTCGTTCCTCTTCTCCCTCTTACTTCTCTCTCGCCTCAGAACGACGCTCCAATTCTTTTTATATTGCGGCCCGTCTCGGCGGCGCCAGAGTCCCCCACAGCTCACCTGCTCTACTTGCGCGCACGGTTACATGACGACCCGTGCGCTTCCAAAAAGGTGGGCGTCAACACTCGCAGAAAGAATACGTGCATAAACATTGCTGAAGGAAAAATAGGGCGCCCAGCGCTCGGAAAGAAATGTGTGTAAACGTGTCTGTTGTAAGAAAAAAAAAGCATCCCATAAGAAGAGGGGATCTATCCTTTTACCCTTCTCAACGCATCACATTTAAAAATATAGGGGGGCTAATCTGAACAATGCATTTATGGAAATAACTGTCTTAGGACCTGGATGTGTGGATGCATTCATCAGAACGGATTCTGACATCCGTAACAATATATTATATATATATATACACACACACATACATGGACAGAATGTGTGTGTATACTTGGAATAATGGGAAATTCTGCATAATAGTAAATGTTCAAAAAAGTTTTGAACTTGCCGGTTTCTTTGGTCAGGGAAGCCGACCTGCTAAACTCTGCCGTTGACTCTTCCTGTTCTGCTTGTCGCACTGTCCCTTGGTTGCCGGCAGTCAGGCCACAACCATCCCTTGGACAAAACTGGTCTCAAACAAAATCACGCTAATGTATACCATCTGAATTCATTTGAAACAACAACATCTAATTCACAATCTCACGAGACATGTCTCACGGAAATTCTGTGGTATTGCCACTGAAATGATTGTGAGTCGTCTAATTACCTTCGTCACCAAAAGATGGATTGAGGTTGTTTTTTTTCCCGTGTTTGTCAGTCTGTCTCTTTGTGAGCAGAATATGTCAAAAAGTTATGGAAGGATTTGGACAAAATTTGGTAGCCAGGTTGGGTGAGATGAGGACTAATTGTTTCGATTTTGTGAAGATTCAAATCCGGATACGCAAATTTTTAAGGGGTTTTTCACCATTAAGAGAGAGGGCCAGCCAAAACTGATATAGTGTCGAGCACAGCCAAACCGATATACAAAATCCTTCTTCTCCCAATGGCTTTGATTTCGATCATCAATTTGGTTTCAGACCAGGTCACTCTACCCTGGATATGTTGCTTCTGCTCTCCCAACAATGGATGGAGATCCTCAATGCGGACATGAAATCAGACCAATCTCCCTAGACATATCGCGTGCTGTTGACACAGTCTGGCACGCCTGCCCTGCTCACCAAACTCTCTTCCTATGATATCCAAGGCCATCTCCACTCATGGCTCGCAGAATTCCTCCCCTGTCACAGCTAATATGTGGCCCTAAATGGCGTTCTCTCATCCCCTCTTCCTCTCCAGGCTGGAGTTCTTCAAGCGAGCGTTCTGGGCCCTGTTCTTTTTCTGGTTTCATCAACGATCTCTCCGACTCTGGAACGCCTCTTCATCTCTTTGCTGATGACTCCACCCTCTGCCGTACCAATCTGTCATCCCTCAGACCGGAAAGCAGCAGCTTCTTCACTCTCTGCAGATCTGGATAAAATCACAAACTGGTCCAAACACGTGGAACATGTCTTTCAATCCTGACAAATCTCACACTCACTACGTCTCTCCAAAATGACCGTTTGGACCCCCGAGCCCCCCCCCCCCAAATGCACTTTCTCACAATCTCTGGAAGAAGTCCTTTTCATTCAAGCCTCTGGGTCACTATCTGCCATTATCTTTCTGGGAAAGCCACATTTCAACATGGCCTCCAAAGCCATTCACCGACTGGGCATCCTCCGTCGTGCAAAGTCCTTCCTCAGCCCACATGAGCTCCTGACCACATACAAAGCTTTTGTCCACAGCCTGATGGAGTACCGCTCTCCCTCTGGGCTGGTGCTCCTGCCTATCACCTTTCTCGGCTTCACGCTGTGGAAACCAAGGCATTTAGGATCATTGGTATCTCTCGTCGTGAGGCCGAGTCTTTGGGCCTCTCACTCAACCAAGGCGGGTCGTGGTCTTTCTGTCCCCGCAGTCTGTAACCAGAGTATAGTTCAAAACAGCTGTTCACCACCACCTCTTATCGTCCCCTATCCAAATCCTCGATCTTTTCTACCGCCCGTTAATCACCCAAAACCCACCTACCTCCTTCAAATTTCTTGCTTTCCTTCCTGAAAGTCCCTGTAATGCCCATCTTGTGGTACCCATGTTCTCCCACCCCATCCCTCTCCTTCACAAATCTAATGTCTCTGTTGCCCCACTGTTTTGTCCTTCCTACTCTCGCCCCTGCTGTCTCATGCCCCCCTTGCTGTGCGTTATGTGTTGGCTCTCATACGAGCCTCGACAAGGTATACAAAAAAAGGATGCCTGGCCCATCCCACTCTCCTTGAGATGCCGATCAACCTGCTGCAACGCAAGGCACGCAGTCATCCCGTTGGTCTCTCCTCATGAGGCTCCCTCGCTGAGAGAATCTGATGTGCAGGATTCAGCGTAAGGAAATCGAGCCACATGTCCATACAGGCGGCAGCTGATGCTCATGGATTATACAGGTAACAATCTCATCTGTGTCTCAGCAACCGCTCATTGGACATACAGGCCGACCAGCGATAGCCAAGAATTCTCCGAAGAGACTTGGTACTGAAGGATTAAATCTTCATCTCAGATTATTTGTTAGAGTCCAGTCTCACATCCGTAGAGCAAAACTGGAAGCACCAAGGACCTGAAGACTCGACTTTTGTCCTCGCTAACATTGATACCGACAGCACCACTCCATGATCCAGTGAATCCATGACTCCGCCAGGCCCGACCCAGACGTCTCTTGATTTCCGGCTCTGCGACCTGCGGAGACATGAATATCACTGCTAAGGTAAGTGAATCTCTCCATGACCACAACCTCACCACAAACAGGTACAGACATATGGCAGCATCCAATATGTTTTGAAAGCCTCGATCTTTGTTTTGACCAAGAAACCCGGAGTCCAGCGGCTCCAATTCCACATTCAGTGGCTCGAGGGCCACTACAAGACATCCCAGTGTTTTCCACAAGGAGACTGCACCAACTGTGAAATCAAGGTCAGAGATCTTGAAATTTCCAAGCGATGCACCGCAACTTGATTCTCTCCGACATTCTCCCAGAATCCAGTCCATGCAAGTGTTGAAGAGTGCGGGGGCCAGTCCACACCCCTGACAAACTCCAGTAACAACTGGAAATAATGTCGGAGATGGAACACCGTGCAGTCTGTACCAGAGTATAGTTCAGCGAATGAGATCGAGATCAACTTTGGTGGCACCCCGCACAGACCCAGAATCCTCCAGATGGCATCCTGATTCACTGACCGAATGCTTTTGTGGAGATCAACATAGGCTGTGAGCAGCCCTTGCCAAAACTCTCGTCTGCGTTTTGCACGTCCCAGCCACCTTTCTCTCTGTACTCCTTAATAAATAAAGTTTTAGAAAGGAAAAACTTATTTCCGTCGTGCTGCCTCCCGTGCGTGCTGCCGCCAAAATTTAGCTTTCCATTGGCTGACCTTGGGGTGCACAAAGTTGCAACAACTGAGCGTAGTAGTTGAGACCTTTTCGCGGGATAAAAGATCCCGGCACAGACAACCCACTGTTAACGGAGGCTGTGTGACACGACTATGTGACTATAAAACTTTGTGAAGTTTATATGATCTCTACAGATTTCCAGATTGATTTTTGGCTGTCATCTTCTTACAGGAGGAAGAGATGAGGAATAGTGCTGAGGCTAAGTATGACCACCTCAATGATGAGTTGCACATCCAAATTGAGGTTTATGCACCACTGGAAAGAGGCTTATTGCAGAATGGGTCAAGCAGTGGAGCACGTTAAGAAGTATTTGATTCCGGTAAGTGTCATGTCCATTCTCTGTTGTTGTTTTTTTTATTTATTTATTATTATTATTATCATCGTGAGAATTGGTTATTTGCTTTGAGAATTCTTACATGAGCCTGAACTTCCAGTATGAATTGCTTTCTTTAATACTGTACAAAATACTTCAGATAGTA
The DNA here is from genome assembly GCA_035128595.1 of Eptatretus atami. NCBI lineage: Eukaryota > Metazoa > Chordata > Myxini > Myxiniformes > Myxinidae > Eptatretus > Eptatretus atami. Next base: position 25,505,123 of record CM068957.1, read on the forward strand.
ACTTGTCATGACTGTTGTGGTAATATGCCATAAAGCACTTTGTTGTATATCTCAAGCGATTGCAATGGAAAAAACAATTCAATCGACTGAGAAAAGGGTTTCAGAACTGTCGTGTAAAGGAAAGGGAAAGAATGTACTGTATTCTGTTTTGTTTAATTGGTCAAGTGGCATTTCTTTTTGTGCTTACTGGGATATGCGAAGCATTTCAAAAGGTGTTTGTGTGTACCTTTTGCCATGCTGAACTAACAACACCAACCTATAGATGGTGTGTGTGTATTTGACACACCTTTCTCCATGTCCACTTCCACACAATCACTCCATATCCTCTTTGGTCTGCCCAGCAGTCTCCTTCCAGGTTGTATCATTCTCATCGTACTTCTACTCGCATACTAATCATCCCTCTCATCACATGCCCATACCATCCTAATCTAGTTCTCTGACTTTTCTTAGATGCTTCAACCCCCTTCACAGTTCCTCTGATGTACAGTATTCGTTCCTCACATGGTCTTTTCGCGTTGCACCACAAAACCATCTTGGTCCCATCTAATCTTTGCTCCAACCTTATTATTATCTGCAATGTCCTATGCCGTACAACAGCGCTGGGACTCACTACCTCATGAGCACCTTTCCCTTCAGTCTCATCAGCATCTTCTGTCAAAGCAACAAGAAAGCAATCACCTTCTAGGGATTGAGAAAGTTGATGGGTGGGGTGGGGGGAGCTTCTAGACGGTCCTTTCGAGAGATGTAGTGAGAGTGAGATTTGTCAGGATTGAAAGACATGTTCCGAGTGTTTGACGCAGCCTTGTGATTTCATCCAGGTCCCCAGAGAGTGTAGAGGCTACTGCCTGCCGATGAGCTGAAGAGATGGTATGGCAGAGGGTGGAGTCGTCATCAAAGAGATGGAGGATTTTTCCAGAGTTGGAGAGATCATTGATGAAAACCAGAAAAAGAACAGGGCCCAGAACGCTGCGTTGAGGAACTCCAGCCTGGACAGGAAGAGGGATGAGAGAGACCATTACGAGCCATGTGTTGACTGTGATGGAGAGGAAGTCCTTTACATAAGAGTAGGGGACTTGCAAAAAAAGCATGGCTCGATCAAATGTAACCTACTGGTCTGGTCAACGCTGGGCGACAAGTGGTTAATAATATTGAATGTTCTCCTTCAAGGTTACCTGACTGGCCATTTTGACCTCCAGGAAAACTTCCAATCGTTTTTACTTCAATAAATTGTCATTGCATTTCATATAACAAACACTAGCACATATTAATGTCATGGTATCGATCACACATTTCTCATGTCAAGTAGAAGCAGAAGTGGTCAATATAACCCAGAGGCTTCAGAAGATCACAAAAAGTGGCTCTCGCGATACATGGAAGTTCAAATAAAGGTTTCGTGAGAAATATAGGCAGTCTGATTACCAGAATAATAAATCCTTATCTTATTTCTAACTTATTCTTCGCTTTGCTGAACCACTTGACTTTGGGGTGGATAGCATCAGCTCCTCTTCTGATGTTCCATGGAATTGAACTCAACGATGGGGAAATAAATTACAGTTTCCATCGCTTCCTCGTTGACATTTTCCATCTCAATTGTTTATTTGTTATCCTTAGGACTACAATGATGACATTTGCCAAAGCAGCTGATGGAGATGTATTTGAATGGAGGCAATGATGTACGAGCATGGGTAGAGGCATGGCTTTCTCCCTCGAATCAGTCCATGAATCTTGGCAGGTGAGAACACCAGCACTTGGGTATATGATGGTAAATATGTCTGTATACAATGTTGGTGTTCTGGCAAGGAGGATGGTGTGGGAATAACAGCTTTTGGAATTTAGAAGATTGCATCATCTCTGACCCCACCCTCCTCACTCTCCCCCTCCTTCAAAAGTGCATTTGAATTGAAATTATATGAAATATGACGGTGCTAGAATTTCCCTTTGAACTATTTCTCTCGTCCACGATCAGAGGACGTGGGTCCCACCTCCTCTTTTGAAGAGCCGCTTCAGCAGCACGCCCATCCCTCAGCGGTGGTCAACGCACCCCACGGTCCTGGAACCATGCCTGCGCGCGGTGGATTGGTAAGTGGCAAGCATGTATTATCTTTGACCTCAGAAATTGTCTCGTCGTTTGAGAAATTTGACTTTCAAGCAGAGCAATCCACTCTTAATTTTAGCTCAAAACCTTTATGCACAATAATCTTTGAATATTCCTTTTTATGGGAAATGAGAACTCTTGCTTATTTAGCCTTCGAAGCCTGTAGGGATGTTATGTGGTGTTATGTGCCATAAGAAGTCATTATTGTGTTGTCGTTCGCTTGAGATCCCATGGTCCCTTGGCACTTGCCATGTCCTGCCTTTAAATGATGCACATTACAACAGGGAGACCTCATTATCGTCTGTGGTCTATTCTTGGTGATGAGGCACTGGGATAATTCCCTCTTGCATTTTGATGACCTGAGTTTTATTGCAATCTGAGAAATTTATGGGTTTTGGAAATCGGTGAAATATTTCTTTTTTATCGTAAATAATAATAAACGAGAAGGGCACTCGGTAGAAGTGCGTACCTCCGCCACATAATGCTGATCCACGAGAAATATCGGGCCCAATACATTTTTGAAATGTCATGCTATACAGTACTATATCGTTTTTGGCCAACTCTCAATGGTGAAGAATCACTTTAGAAATTAAATAATTTTCGGATCTTCACCGAAATCGAAATCGATTCGTCTTTGTGACACAACCAACCTGTCCACACAAGTGTTGTCTGAATAACGTCCACAACTTTGAGATATTCTGCTCAGCGACAGGTAAGGTGTGAAAACATAATCTTCAATGGTGGACGTAATGACTGATTAATATAAGTACTGCACAATAAAACCTGTATGTTAAGAGTGTTTGAGAAGGAACGCTTTACGAGGTGGGGTTAAAGTGACTTTTCGGGCCCCCATGTACTTTGGTTCCACCCTTCATAATTTTTCATTTTGCTGTCATCTTAATTATTACGCTTTAAACAAAATTCAACAATTATTGATTGCAGTTAACTGGCATATTTAGAAAGCAAACAAATTTTTGAACTAGTAGGTACACAAGGAAGTATTTTTTTTGTTGTTGTTATTTTTTTTTTGATATCTGCGTGACCGAGTCAGCATTCGGTCGTCATGATTCGTTCGGTGAATAAAGTGTCCCTGAACTTGCTTTGTATGCACATGTTCCTCTTTGCTGGCATTAAAAAAAAATTGCATTTTTCATTGTGAAATGTATCGGCTGGTGAACTATAACCCCCACCCAGCTATAAACTGTCATCCTGGTGTGTTTCACAGGCAGGGTGAGTTATCAATTTCTTCACCATCCTTGGACGACCGTAAACTCTGCGTCCATTTTCCGGCTTTAGTCGGTGAACGTTAAAAGATGCCATGGTGTTCTTCGTGAAGAGTAGGCGAGCTATCGCCGGCACCACGGCCAAATTACAAAGTCCTGGTCTAACCGCGCAATAGGGCACTGCATCTGTGGCACACGCAGCACCCCCCAGCAAATGATGGTACCTGCAACTGTGCATTTGAAAGGAGCAGCTGGTGCACTGCATGAGGCTGAAACCACAGCAAGTTATTTTCCCCATTATTATTTCATTGATTTGTGGCAAATTGGATAACCTAGTTTGGGGCACCTTGTGGTATTTAAATCATCATCTGATTCTCTGAGTTGTCATTTTGCCATCTGTACATACAGATAACAAAGCAATATTACAGTACATCCAAAATGCATTTGATGCAGTTCATGCATTTCAAACGTTTAGGCTTTGTTAAGGGACAGGAGCAGTCCTCCTGGCGCAACTCCAGTTCGGTGAGGATAATTTGGAGCCATTTAAGAAGATCAGTTCACGTTATTGTATCGCCAAGTCCTTGTACTGGTGTCCTTGCCACGTTAACTTGTGTGGAAGGATCGGTCAGAAACGCAGTTTAACTCGCTTTATTTCAACCGGAATACATTTGTATACAGTTAACATGTGTAGATACCTGCAAGACGAGGTAAAATATTGTCACATGGGTATGTGGAGCGGTGAACACATTCTGGTGGTGATTTTGTTCAATGATGTCACCTTCAATGGACCAGCATGGCGGGTTTTTTTTGCTTACCAGTTTTAAAAATCTCAATGTTGAGATAAATTGTTCGGTAAGGTTTAAAACCGGAGATTTCACCCCCCTCCCCCCACACTTATTTCCAATGACTGTAGATATAACTAGAAGGGCACTCGGTGGAGCACATACTCCGCCACGTATAACCTTTTTTGAAATATCATGCTATACAGAACTATAATCTTTTTTGGCCCTTTTCAATGGTGAAGAATCACTTTAAAAAAAAATTCTCGATCTCCAGATCCGGATTCGATCTGCAACCAAAATCCGAATCAGTTTTGTCCTTGCCAACACACCCAACCTGTCCAAGTTTCATCTGGATCTAGCCACAACTTTGAGATATCCTGCACACAGACAAACGGGTGAAACAATAACCTTCACCTTAAGTGCGGAAGTAAAAATCATCCCCCAACTCGCTACCCTCTACCCCTCTCCCTTCCACCTCACGACTCGTAGTCTGGCAATTGTTAAACTTTGGTTGATTTCATATTCAGCTTGTATTCCAAAATTATTGTTAAAATACTTTTGGATAGCATTGGTGGAACATTTTGTGGTATTTTATTTTCATGGGTATTTTGGTAAAAGGCTAAGCTCGCAGCATAGCTTTGAGGTATGCGAACTCATGTTTGAGCTGTCTAAGCCTGGTTCAAAACTCGACCCAGCTATAAACTGTCACCTTGGTGTTTTGTATGCAAGGCGAGGCATCAATGCGTCATCCTTCATATGGATGTTAAGTCTGTCGGATCACTGTGCCAGAATGGTTGCTGGACGTTGAAGATCCCACTGTTTCGTTCACAAAGGAGTCGAGTTGTTGCCGCATCGTGGCAAAATTCCTGCCTTGACTGACTGCCAGAAAAGGCAACGGCAAACCACCCAGCTTACTTTACCAAGGAAAACCTTCGGCAGCACTGATGCTTTGTCAAAAGTACAGTAGATTTGATTGGTTGAGTGAAAGGCTAAAGGAGTCCAACAGAATGGTGTACAGGTAGCACACTTACATTGGGGATGTCTATTCTGTGGTTTTTGTGGGATTTTGTTTTTTTGATATATGATCGAAGGCTCGTGGAAGAGCTCGCGCAGAATGGAAGGAAACGGTGAAAGGGAAAGTGCCAATAACAGGGTGGAAGTGAGAGTGAGATGAAGGTGATGGGAGAAAGACACAATGGGGTGAACAAGCTGCAATCAAGCTGAATGCTAACAGAAAAGGAACAAACCATGCAAAACCAACAAACAAAAACAGTTGAGGGAGGAATCACAATAACCTGGAAAATAGGAGAGCTTGGGAATTGGATCATTTTGGGTAGAAGAGATCAGGAGTATGAATGGGGGCTGATCTGAGATGGTGAACAGCTGCCTGTAGGCCAAGAGGAAAGAATGGGACTGGACAGACTGGAAGAAATTGGTTCTACAGGTTAGAGAAATGAGGCTCGATTCTCAGGCAACTTAAGCTGATGTGTCGGCGGCAGGGCAGCATCATTACAGTGCACCATTCTTCAGAATGGATACGTATGTAGCTGAAGATCATCTGATCGTAGTAGCTGGTGGACATTTTGAAGATCCCATGTCTTTCAACAAAGAGTAGCCTAGTTATTCTCAGAACCTGGGTCAAATTCCAAAACGTTGCCAGCTTAAGTGGAATGTCGGTCTTGGCCAGCTGGTTCCTGATAGATTTGGGCAAGTGCTGTATGAGCTGCTGGCCCCAACTTGAAGGGAAATGCTGCAAAGGAGAGTGAAGGCCAAAGAGAAAACTTCAAAAATCCACTGTTATATTAATTGTTACAAAATAATTACATTGCAAAATGTCAATTTCAGATTTTTTTATTCTCCTTCTTGCATGCCACTTGCTGTATTATGCAGATTTATTTTCTGCCTTCCCATCTCAGCCATATTTGGTTGACTTAGCAAGGTTGTACGTATGTAAATAGTAAATAAAATGACAGTGCTCTGTGGTGCAGAAACCATTCCTACCAATGCCCCCCCCCCTCCCCCAACAACCGTAAGCAGGCTTCCTACATCGTGAAAAATCTTGTGAAATGCTTAACTTTTCCAAGAACCTTTGGAGAATACCTGGATGATACACTTGTGCTGATTTTTCCTGTTGATCTCACCTTTCCACTTCTCTCATTCAGCAGCAACCTGTTTGCTGAGGGTGCAGCACCTGGATGGGGAATGAAGAGGTTGGAAGCGGTGCACCTCCCCATTGCTCCCTCGCTTCCCCCCTCCATTGCCCCCAATCGCACCCACCCAAGCCAAGCGGATTCCCAGTGCGATGTCCCACGTGGTGGCTGTTGACGCGGCGCACAGTTACCCACACTTTTTCTCCTGCCTCCAATGCGCTCCCAAGCCTCCGTTGAGTATAGTGATATGTGAGTTCCCAGGTATTCTTGTAGTCTTTTATAAAAAAAAATTAAATGGTTTCCCAAGTTGTTCCAGGTATATTATTGGTGCCAGAGAAAAATGAGTGCTGGATTGCTCATTCTCATGCCTGCTTTGTACTTTGCTGAGGCTACTTTCTTCTATGCCTTTCAATGCAAAACTGTCACTGGCTACAACAACACCCCGCCCCCCCCCCACCATCTTGCTATCTATTTATACTAGTATCAGGCTGACAGAATTTGCCTAGAAGTAAGCTGTCAAGCCTGATTCAATCTCACCCAGCTAATAAACTGTCATCCTGGTGTTTCATAGGCAGAGCGATTCATCAATGTGTGCCCGTCCCTCGAATGGACTTAAACAGGCGTGGTATCTGCCAGCATTCATTGGTGGAGGTAAAGATCCATGATTGCTTCATGAAGAGTGGTGAGTTATCGCTGGCACCTTGAACAAGTTTAAAATTCCCTCCTCTAACTCGCAGAGGCATTGCATCAGCGGCACAGCCGCACCTTCAGCCAACGATGCTACCTGCGCCTTGGTGGCTGCATTTTAACGAAGAAGACTATCATTAAGAGAGGAGTGGTATCTGCCATTTGGCAGATGTAAGGAATGCTTTTTGGCTTTGCACAGCTTCTTAGTGAAATCAATGAAAATTCTTCGATTTTTATAGGTTGTAACTTTTTAAGTGAGCTTG
>CM068957.1:25512347-25526740 GCA_035128595.1 Eptatretus atami
ACTATTTTAGCACGATCTCCTGATAGAGGTACTGGTCCTATTGCTGAGGTAAATGCTTGATGATGAGGAAGAAATGGATGAGGAATTGGTGAGGATTTGATGAGGGAACCTGCTTGATGATGAGGAATTGCTCGGGGAAAAAATATCTCCGCTTCAACGAAAGTGTATATTAGACGACCTCTATTGATGTGAGGCAGCATGTACTGATACTGATGAACTAGTGTTCTCAGAGGAATGTGTATAATAGACGACCTCTATAGGTTTTTGTTGATGTAAATAAGGCCTATGATCGTGTATCAATACCATGGACGCCGTATGTCTAATAATTTGGTGAGAAATATAAGACGGTCTCTGCACCGCATGTGTACGTTATAATATGAACATATGGGTGAGGCAGCGTGTATTGATCCACTACTGTTTCTCAACGAAAGTGTATAATAGCGACGTAGGAGCTTCATACTCAACGCGTGCCACATGAAAGAATAGGAAACAACAACAACACAATACCCTGCAAATTTGGAATCGTGTCGTCGGCTATGACCCTTTTGCTTCCGGTTTTGTCATGGGGAATGCATGCGTTCCCGGGAGATAAGAGCATCGTCGGAGACATGAAAGACCCAAATATCAGACATGGTGTATATTTCCTCCACTGATTTTAATAAAGATATCTCCCGCATCATCAAAAAATAATTCTTAATCGTGATTTACATTATTTGATCGTTGATCCCGAATCCAGGCCGAAGTGACGTAAAAACGTTATACAGTAACAATAAAAATGGTTTTTATAACAATAATGAACAAAGAAAATGTAAAATATGACTTATAGATGATTATTATATCATTATACGGTATAATATACATACGGTAATTTTTGCATAGGCCTATACACTTATAAATAAAGGTTGGTCGACTTACGACTGGTCGGTGGAACCGATCGTGGTCGTAAGTCGACGACTACCTGTATGTACAATAAAATATGACTTGTGTTAATCATGCATTAAAAGAGACGTTTGTTTGATGTGAATTGGGCCTAGGTAAGTGTGTCGAATGCATAAGTCATAATTCGGAAACGGGAATTCGGAATTAACTGTAGCATTATTTTTTTTTCATTCTATTCAAATGGCGTTGGCCCCATGTCAATCGGCTGAACTTGAAAAATTAACGTTACGTAAAAGTGTGTCGAATGCATGTCATATATCGAAACCGGGAAGTCAGAAGTCATTGTCTTCATTGACTAGTATTAATTTCTCATTCTCTTGCAAATTCCGTTGGTCCATGTCAATCGGCTGAACTTGAACAATTAACGTTACGAAATCGGTGATGTCATAATTCGGAAACCGGAAGTCGGAAGTCATTGTCGTCATGAACTGTAGCATTATTTTTTTCATTCTATTGCAAATGGCGTTGGCCCATGTCATCGGCTAACTTGAAAAATTAACGTTACGAAATCAGGTGATGACGTCTATATTCGGAAACCGGAAGTCCGAAGTACAATTCTTTTACATCTGGGACACTCCCGGGTAACATGTTCTGTCAGCATGTGGAAGTTTGGTGAGGATCAGTCCAGTATCTTTTCGCGTACATAGGTCACAGAGAAACACACAGACACACTTTCAACTTTATATATATAGATAGATTATTATAAACTATGTTGTTTTGCTGGTGTGTAATTATACAAGGTAATGTTTTGAATAATTTAAAAGGCTCACTTTGATTAAGGTTTGTTTGTTTGTTTTGTTTTCTAATTATGTTTTTTTTGTTTGTTTTGTTTTTGGTTTTTTCCCCCTTCAGTTCAATTTTGTAGGAAAACTTCTCGGTCCGATGGGCAACACCTTGAAGCGTCTGCAGACGGAAACTGGAACCAGGAATGGCCATACTTGGAAGGGGTTGCATGAAAGACAAAGCTAAGGTACCACTCACGCACAATCTCTTTGTTACAAATTACCGAAACTATAATACCCTTGAATTTGAGCTCTCACTTGTAATATTTGCTTGGAGACTGCCATAAAGTTCCCATAAGGGGCCATCACATTTTATTGTGTGTGTGTGTGTGTGTGTGTGTGTGTGTTGTGTGTGTGTGTGTGTGTGTGTTTTGCGGCCACGGGTACCAAGACACCAGCTTGTCAATCGGGGATTAATGCCCTGGTTGTCTTCGGAAGAGCCGGACCGGGGGCACCGCTCGCAATTAACGTTGTGGTACGGTGGTTGTTTTTAGAACCACGAACGCCACCCAGTCACCACGAGTTCCAGTGTCCACGTCTAATTATTCCGTTTAACTGGAGGTCACGTGGTTACCTGAGCGGGGAGCGCGCCCTCTGCAAAGCACCAATGTTATCTCGATTAGATTTTAATTGAGGGCGCCGAGCGTTTTAACCGCTGGTGCGTGCCAACTATTTTTGGTCAAATACTGTGGTAATTACCTCCCAGTCTATCTAGGTTCGGACAATGCCAGACCAATGGAAGGAAAGGATAAACACGGACAGGTTGGAAATCGACAAATGATTTATTGATAAATAAAATAAATAAATAAAAAGAACTTTTTATTTTCTGAGGTAAATAAATGAATAATTTCAAGCAATCAAAACGACAGGAAAAAGAACAGAGAGTAGATGCTTATCGGGGGTTGACTACTTACAGATTAAACACAGAAAAGGGTACCCAGCAGATCATTCGGGGTGGGGCGGGAGGGAGAGAGAGTCGTTTCGCTCACCAGAGAGTAGTTTTCCGTAAATTGAAAACGTCCTGAAATGTGTGCGTGCGTGTCACGTCCGTCGCAGCCAATCCAGCCTTGCCATGCACCCTCTCGCGAACAGCCTTGAACGCCAGTCGACGTCTGGGAGGGCACCGAGATTCATCTGTCACGGGTTTAGACGCCTGGTGCTGCGACACGGGCAGCTCCTCACACTTCACAAAACTGGTGACGTCCAGTGATCCACACGGTCCGTCAGTGACTGACCCGCGCCTCACAACACGTTGGTGGACGCGACACGTGCCTCACTCGTCGGCGCTGCTTCACGCGCACAGCCGCTCGCTTCTCAGCACTGGGAAGGACGAATTGTCTCATTGGTGCTGGTCAGACACTCACACCGAGCATCACACTCTCGCTTGCTCACTCTCTTCTCCTTTTTAGCGCGCTTACACCCGCTTCTTGCTCGCTTCTCTTCTCCCCTCCTGCTTTCTTTCTCGTTCCTCTTCTCCCTCTTACTTCTCTCTCGCCTCAGAACGACGCTCCAATTCTTTTTATATGTGCGGCCCGTCTCGGCGGCGCCAGAGTCCCCCACAGCTCACCTGCTCTACTTGCGCGCACGGTTACATGACGACCCGTGCGCTTCCAAAAAGGTGGGCGTCAACACTCGCAGAAAGAATACGTGCATAAACATTGCTGAAGGAAAAATAGGGCGCCCAGCGCTCGGAAAGAAATGTGTGTAAACGTGTCTGTTGTAAGAAAAAAAAAGCATCCCATAAGAAGAGGGGATCTATCCTTTTACCCTTCTCAACGCATCACATTTAAAAATGAGAGGGGGAGCTAATCTGAACAATGCATTTATGGAAATAACTGTCTTAGGACCTGGATGTGTGGATGCATTCATCAGAACGGATTCTGACATCCGTAACAATATATTATATATATATATACACACACACATACATGGACAGAATGTGTGTGTATACTTGGAATAATGGGAAATTCTGCATAATAGTAAATGTTCAAAAAAGTTTTGAACTTGCCGGTTTCTTTGGTCAGGGAAGCCGACCTGCTAAACTCTGCCGTTGACTCTTCCTGTTCTGCTTGTCGCACTGTCCCTTGGTTGCCGGCAGTCAGGCCACAACCATCCCTTGGACAAAACTGGTCTCAAACAAAATCAGCTAATGTATACCATCTGAATTCATTTGAAACAACAACATCTAATTCACAATCTCACGAGACATGTCTCACGGAAATTCTGTGGTATTGCCACTGAAATGATTGTGAGTCGTCTAATTACCTTCGTCACCAAAAGATGGATTGAGGTTGTTTTTTTTCCCGTGTTTGTCAGTCTGTCTCTTTGTGAGCAGAATATGTCAAAAATTATGGAAGGATTTGGACAAAATTTGGTAGCCAGGTTGGGTGAGATGAGGACTAATTGTTTCGATTTTGTGAAGATTCAAATCCGGATACGCAAATTTTTAAGGGGTTTTTCACCATTAAGAGAGAGGGCCAGCCAAAACTGATATAGTGTCGAGCACAGCCAAACCGATATACAAAATCCTTCTTCTCCCAATGGCTTTGATTTCGATCATCAATTTGGTTTCAGACCAGGTCACTCTACCCTGGATATGTTGCTTCTGCTCTCCCAACAATGGATGGAGATCCTCATGCGGACATGAAATCAGACCAATCTCCCTAGACATATCGCGTGCTGTTGACACAGTCTGGCACGCCTGCCCTGCTCACCAAACTCTCTTCCTATGATATCCAAGGCCATCTCCACTCATGGCTCGCAGAATTCCTCCCCTGTCACAGCTAATATGTGGCCCTAAATGGCGTTCTCTCATCCCCTCTTCGTTCCAGGCTGGAGTTCTTCAAGCGAGCGTTCTGGGCCCTGTTCTTTTTCTGGTTTCATCAACGATCTCTCCGACTCTGGAACGCCTCTTCATCTCTTTGCTGATGACTCCACCCTCTGCCGTACCAATCTGTCATCCCTCAGACCGGAAAGCAGCAGCTTCTTCACTCTCTGCAGATCTGGATAAAATCACAAACTGGTCCAAACACGTGGAACATGTCTTTCAATCCTGACAAATCTCACACTCACTACGTCTCTCCAAAATGACCGTTTGGACCCCCGAGCCCCCCCCCCCCAAATGCACTTTCTCACAATCTCTGGAAGAAGTCCTTTTCATTCAAGCCTCTGGGTCACTATCTGCCATTATCTTTCTGGGAAAGCCACATTTCAACATGGCCTCCAAAGCCATTCACCGACTGGGCATCCTCCGTCGTGCAAAGTCCTTCCTCAGCCCACATGAGCTCCTGACCACATACAAAGCTTTTGTCCACAGCCTGATGGAGTACCGCTCTCCCTCTGGGCTGGTGCTCCTGCCTATCACCTTTCTCGGCTTCACGCTGTGGAAACCAAGGCATTTAGGATCATTGGTATCTCTCGTCGTGAGGCCGAGTCTTTGGGCCTCTCACTCAACCACAGGCGGGTCGTGGTCTTTCTGTCCCCGCAGTCTGTAACCAGAGTATAGTTCAAAACAGCTGTTCACCACCACCTCTTATCGTCCCCTATCCAACTCCTCGATCTTTTCTACCGCCCGTTAATCACCCAAAACCCACCTACCTCCTTCAAATTTCTTGCTTTCCTTCCTGAAAGTCCCTGTAATGCCCATCTTGTGGTACCCATGTTCACCACACCCCATCCCTCTCCTTCACAAATCTAATGTCTCTGTTGCCCCACTGTTTTGTCCTTCCTACTCTCGCCCCTGCTGTCTCATGCCCCCCTTGCTGTGCGTTATGTGTTGGCTCTCATACGAGCCTCGACAAGGTATACAAAAAAAGGATGCCTGGCCCATCCCACTCTCCTTGAGATGCCGATCAACCTGCTGCAACGCAAGGCACGCAGTCATCCCGTTGGTCTCTCCTCATGAGGCTCCCTCGCTGAGAGAATCTGATGTGCAGGATTCAGCGTAAGGAAATCGAGCCACATGTCCATACAGGCGGCAGCTGATGCTCATGGATTATACAGGTAACAATCTCATCTGTGTCTCAGCAACCGCTCATTGGACATACAGGCCGACCAGCGATAGCCAAGAATTCTCCGAAGAGACTTGGTACTGAAGGACTTAAATCTTCATCTCAGATTATTTGTTAGAGTCCAGTCTCACATCCGTAGAGCAAAACTGGAAGCACCAAGGACCTGAAGACTCGACTTTTGTCCTCGCTAACATTGATACCGACAGCACCACTCCATGATCCAGTGAATCCATGACTCCGCCAGGCCCGACCCAGACGTCTCTTGATTTCCGGCTCTGCGACCTGCGGAGACATGAATATCACTGCTAAGGTAAGTGAATCTCTCCATGACCACAACCTCACCACAAACAGGTACAGACATATGGCAGCATCCAATATGTTTTGAAAGCCTCGATCTTTGTTTTGACCAAGAAACCCGGAGTCCAGCGGCTCCAATTCCACATTCAGTGGCTCGAGGGCCACTACAAGACATCCCAGTGTTTTCCACAAGGAGACTGCACCAACTGTGAAATCAAGGTCAGAGATCTTGAAATTTCCAAGCGATGCACCGCAACTTGATTCTCTCCGACATTCTCCCAGAATCCAGTCCATGCAAGTGTTGAAGAGTGCGGGGGCCAGTCCACACCCCTGACAAACTCCAGTAACAACTGGAAATAATGTCGGAGATGGAACACCGTGCAGTCTGTACCAGAGTATAGTTCAGCGAATGAGATCGAGATCAACTTTGGTGGCACCCCGCACAGACCCAGAATCCTCCAGATGGCATCCTGATTCACTGACCGAATGCTTTTGTGGAGATCAACATAGGCTGTGAGCAGCCCTTGCCAAAACTCTCGTCTGCGTTTTGCACGTCCCAGCCACCTTTCTCTCTGTACTCCTTAATAAATAAAGTTTTAGAAAGGAAAAACTTATTTCCGTCGTGCTGCCTCCCGTGCGTGCTGCCGCCAAAATTTAGCTTTCCATTGGTGACCTTGGGGTGCACAAAGTTGCAACAACTGAGCGTAGTAGTTGAGACCTTTTCGCGGGATAAAAGATCCCGGCACAGACAACCCATGTTAACGGAGGCTGTGTGACACGACTATGTGACTATAAAACTTTGTGAAGTTTATATGATCTCTACAGATTTCCAGATTGATTTTTGGCTGTCATCTTCTTACAGGAGGAAGAGATGAGGAATAGTGCTGAGGCTAAGTATGACCACCTCAATGATGAGTTGCACATCCAAATTGAGGTTTATGCACCACTGGAAAGAGGCTTATTGCAGAATGGGTCAAGCAGTGGAGCACGTTAAGAAGTATTTGATTCCGGTAAGTGTCATGTCCATTCTCTGTTGTTGTTTTTTTTATTTATTTATTATTATTATTATCATCGTGAGAATTGGTTATTTGCTTTGAGAATTCTTACATGAGCCTGAACTTCCAGTATGAATTGCTTTCTTTAATACTGTACAAAATACTTCAGATAGTAACTTGTCATGACTGTTGTGGTAATATGCCATAAAGCACTTTGTTGTATATCTCAAGCGATTGCAATGGAAAAAACAATTCAATCGACTGAGAAAAGGGTTTCAGAACTGTCGTGTAAAGGAAAGGGAAAGAATGTACTGTATTCTGTTTTGTTTAATTGGTCAAGTGGCATTTCTTTTTGTGCTTACTGGGATATGCGAAGCATTTCAAAAGGTGTTTGTGTGTACCTTTTGCCATGCTGAACTAACAACACCAACCTATAGATGGTGTGTGTGTATTTACACACCTTTCTCCATGTCCACTTCCACACAATCACTCCATATCCTCTTTGGTCTGCCCAGCAGTCTCCTTCCAGGTTGTATCATTCTCATCGTACTTCTACTCGCATACTAATCATCCCTCTCATCACATGCCCATACCATCCTAATCTAGTTCTCTGACTTTTCTTAGATGCTTCAACCCCCTTCACAGTTCCTCTGATGTACAGTATTCGTTCCTCACATGGTCTTTTCGCGTTGCACCACAAAACCATCTTGGTCCCATCTAATCTTTGCTCCAACCTTATTATTATCTGCAATGTCCATGCCGTACAACAGCGCTGGGACTCACTACCTCATGAGCACCTTTCCCTTCAGTCTCATCAGCATCTTCTGTCAAAGCAACAAGAAAGCAATCACCTTCTAGGGATTGAGAAAGTTGATGGGTGGGGTGGGGGGAGCTTCTAGACGGTCCTTTCGCAGAGATGTAGTGAGAGTGAGATTTGTCAGGATTGAAAGACATGTTCCGAGTGTTTGACGCAGCCTTGTGATTTCATCCAGGTCCCCAGAGAGTGTAGAGGCTACTGCCTGCCGATGAGCTGAAGAGATGGTATGGCAGAGGGTGGAGTCGTCAACAAAGAGATGGAGGATTTTTCCAGAGTTGGAGAGATCATTGATGAAAACCAGAAAAAGAACAGGGCCCAGAACGCTGCGTTGAGGAACTCCAGCCTGGACAGGAAGAGGGATGAGAGAGACCATTACGAGCCATGTGTTGACTGTGATGGAGAGGAAGTCCTTTACATAAGAGTAGGGGACTTGCAAAAAAAGCATGGCTCGATCAAATGTAACCTACTGGTCGGTCAACGCTGGGCGACAAGTGGTTAATAATTTGAATGTTCTCCTTCAAGGTTACCTGACTGGCCATTTTGACCTCCAGGAAAACTTCCAATCGTTTTTACTTCAATAAATTGTCATTGCATTTCATATAACAAACACTAGCACATATTAATGTCATGGTATCGATCACACATTTCTCATGTCAAGTAGAAGCAGAAGTGGTCAATATAACCCAGAGGCTTCAGAAGATCACAAAAAGTGGCTCTCGCGATACATGGAAGTTCAAATAAAGGTTTCGTGAGAAATATAGGCAGTCTGATTACCAGAATAATAAATCCTTATCTTATTTCTAACTTATTCTTCGCTTTGCTGAACCACTTGACTTTGGGGTGGATAGCATCAGCTCCTCTTCTGATGTTCCATGGAATTGAACTCAACGATGGGGAAATAAATTACAGTTTCCATCGCTTCCTCGTTGACATTTTCCATCTCAATTGTTTATTTGTTATCCTTAGGACTACAATGATGACATTTGCCAAAGCAGCTGATGGAGATGTATTTGAATGGAGGCAATGATGTACGAGCATGGGTAGAGGCATGGCTTTCTCCCTCGAATCAGTCCATGAATCTTGGCAGGTGAGAACACCAGCACTTGGGGATATGATGGTAAATATGTCTGTATACAATGTTGGTGTTCTGGCAAGGAGGATGGTGTGGGAATAACAGCTTTTGGAATTTAGAAGATTGCATCATCTCTGACCCCACCCTCCTCACTCTCCCCCTCCTTCAAAAGTGCATTTGAATTGAAATTATATGAAATATGACGGTGCTAGAATTTCCCTTTGAACTATTTCTCTCGTCCACGATCAGAGGACGTGGGTCCCACCTCCTCTTTTGAAGAGCCGCTTCAGCAGCACGCCCATCCCTCAGCGGTGGTCAACGCACCCCACGGTCCTGGAACCATGCCTGCGCGCGGTGGATTGGTAAGTGGCAAGCATGTATTATCTTTGACCTCAGAAATTGTCTCGTCGTTTGAGAAATTTGACATTTCAAGCAGAGCAATCCACTCTTAATTTTAGCTCAAAACCTTTATGCACAATAATCTTTGAATATTCCTTTTTATGGGAAATGAGAACTCTTGCTTATTTAGCCTTCGAAGCCTGTAGGGATGTTATGTGGTGTTATGTGCCATAAGAAGTCATTATTGTGTTGTCGTTCGCTTGAGATCCCATGGTCCCTTGGCACTTGCCATGTCCTGCCTTTAAATGATGCACATTACAACAGGGAGACCTCATTATCGTCTGTGGTCTATTCTTGGTGATGAGGCACTGGGATAATTCCCTCTTGCATTTTGATGACCTGAGTTTTATTGCAATCTGAGAAATTTATGGGTTTTGGAAATCGGTGAAATATTTCTTTTTTATCGTAAATAATAATAAACGAGAAGGGCACTCGGTAGAAGTGCGTACCTCCGCCACATAATGCTGATCCACGAGAAATATCGGGCCCAATACATTTTTGAAATGTCATGCTATACAGTACTATATCGTTTTTGGCCAACTCTCAATGGTGAAGAATCACTTTAGAAATTAAATAATTTTCGGATCTTCACCGAAATCGAAATCGATTCGTCTTTGTGACACAACCAACCTGTCCACACAAGTGTTGTCTGAATAACGTCCACAACTTTGAGATATTCTGCTCAGCGACAGGTAGAGGTGTGAAAACATAATCTTCAATGGTGGACGTAATGACTGATTAATATAAGTACTGCACAATAAAACCTGTATGTTAAGAGTGTTTGAGAAGGAACGCTTTACGAGGTGGGGTTAAAGTGACTTTTCGGGCCCCCATGTACTTTGGTTCCACCCTTCATAATTTTTCATTTTGCTGTCATCTTAATTATTACGCTTTAAACAAAATTCAACAATTATTGATTGCAGTTAACTGGCATATTTAGAAAGCAAACAAATTTTTGAACTAGTAGGTACACAAGGAAGTATTTTTTTTGTTGTTGTTATTTTTTTTTTGATATCTGCGTGACCGAGTCAGCATTCGGTCGTCATGATTCGTTCGGTGAATAAAGTGTCCCTGAACTTGCTTTGTATGCACATGTTCCTCTTTGCTGGCATTAAAAAAAAATTGCATTTTTCATTGTGAAATGTATCGGCTGGTGAACTATAACCCCCACCCAGCTATAAACTGTCATCCTGGTGTGTTTCACAGGCAGGGTGAGTTATCAATTTCTTCACCATCCTTGGACGACCGTAAACTCTGCGTCCATTTTCCGGCTTTAGTCGGTGAACGTTAAAAGATGCCATGGTGTTCTTCGTGAAGAGTAGGCGAGCTATCGCCGGCACCACGGCCAAATTACAAAGTCCTGGTCTAACCGCGCAATAGGGCACTGCATCTGTGGCACACGCAGCACCCCCCAGCAAATGATGGTACCTGCAACTGTGCATTTGAAAGGAGCAGCTGGTGCACTGCATGAGGCTGAAACCACAGCAAGTTATTTTCCCCATTATTATTTCATTGATTTGTGGCAAATTGGATAACCTAGTTTGGGGCACCTTGTGGTATTTAAATCATCATCTGATTCTCTGAGTTGTCATTTTGCCATCTGTACATACAGATAACAAAGCAATATTACAGTACATCCAAAATGCATTTGATGCAGTTCATGCATTTCAAACGTTTAGGCTTTGTTAAGGGACAGGAGCAGTCCTCCTGGCGCAACTCCAGTTCGGTGAGGATAATTTGGAGCCATTTAAGAAGATCAGTTCACGTTATTGTATCGCCACGTCCTTGTACTGGTGTCCTTGCCACGTTAACTTGTGTGGAAGGATGGTCAGAAACGCAGTTTAACTCGCTTTATTTCAACCGGAATACATTTGTATACAGTTAACATGTGTAGATACCTGCAAGACGAGGTAAAATATTGTCACATGGGTATGTGGAGCGGTGAACACATTCTGGTGGTGATTTTGTTCAATGATGTCACCTTCAATGGACCAGCATGGCGGGTTTTTTTTGCTTACCAGTTTTAAAAATCTCAATGTTGAGATAAATTGTTCGGTAAGGTTTAAAACCGGAGATTTCACCCCCCTCCCCCCACACTTATTTCCAATGACTGTAGATATAACTAGAAGGGCACTCGGTGGAGCACATACTCCGCCACGTATAACCTTTTTTGAAATATCATGCTATACAGAACTATAGTCTTTTTTGGCCCTTTTCAATGGTGAAGAATCACTTTAAAAAAAAATTCTCGATTCCAGATCCGGATTCGATCTGCAACCAAAATCCGAATCAGTTTTGTCCTTGCCAACACACCCAACCTGTCCAAGTTTCATCTGGATCTAGCCACAACTTTGAGATATCCTGCACACAGACAAACGGGTGAAACAATAACCTTCACCTTAAGTGCGGAAGTAAAAATCATCCCCCAACTCGCTACCCTCTACCCCTCTCCCCTTCCACCTCACGACTCGTAGTCTGGCAATTGTTAAACTTTGGTTGATTTCATATTCAGCTTGTATTCCAAAATTATTGTTAAAATACTTTTGGATAGCATTGGTGGAACATTTTGTGGTATTTTATTTTCATGGGTATTTTGGTAAAAGGCTAAGCTCGCAGCATAGCTTTGAGGTATGCGAACTCATGTTTGAGCTGTCTAAGCCTGGTTCAAAACTCGACCCAGCTATAAACTGTCACCTTGGTGTTTTGTATGCAAGGCGAGGCATCAATGCGTCATCCTTCATATGGATGTTAAGTCTGTCGGATCACTGTGCCAGAATGGTTGCTGGACGTTGAAGATCCCACTGTTTCGTTCACAAAGGAGTCGAGTTGTTGCCGCATCGTGGCAAAATTCCTGCCTTGACTGACTGCCAGAAAAGGCAACGGCAAACCACCCAGCTTACTTTACCAAGGAAAACCTTCGGCAGCACTGATGCTTTGTCAAAAGTACAGTAATTTGATTGGTTGAGTGAAAGGCTAAAGGAGTCCAACAGAATGGTGTACAGGTAGCACACTTACATTGGGGATGTCTATTCTGTGGTTTTTGTGGGATTTTGTTTTTTTGATATATGATCGAAGGCTCGTGGAAGAGCTCGCGCAGAATGGAAGGAAACGGTGAAAGGGAAAGTGCCAATAACAGGGTGGAAGTGAGAGTGAGATGAAGGTGATGGGAGAAAGACACATGGGGTGAACAAGCTGCAATCAAGCTGAATGCTAACAGAAAAGGAACAAACCATGCAAAACCAACAAACAAAAACAGTTGAGGGAGGAATCACAATAACCTGGAAAATAGGAGAGCTTGGGAATTGGATCATTTTGGGTAGAAGAGATCAGGATATGAATGGGGGCTGATCTGAGATGGTGAACAGCTGCCTGTAGGCCAAGAGGAAAGAATGGGACTGGACAGACTGGAAGAAATTGGTTCTACAGGTTAGAGAAATGAGGCTCGATTCTCAGGCAACTTAAGCTGATGTGTCGGCGGCAGGGCAGCATCATTACAGTGCACCATTCTTCAGAATGGATACGTATGTAGCTGAAGATCATCTGATCGTAGTAGCTGGTGGACATTTTGAAGATCCCATGTCTTTCAACAAAGAGTAGCCTAGTTATTCTCAGAACCTGGGTCAAATTCCAAAACGTTGCCAGCTTAAGTGGAATGTCGGTCTTGGCCAGCTGGTTCCTGATAGATTTGGGCAAGTGCTGTATGAGCTGCTGGCCCCAACTTGAAGGGAAATGCTGCAAAGGAGAGTGAAGGCCAAAGAGAAAACTTCAAAAATCCTCTGTTATATTAATTGTTACAAAATAATTACATTGCAAAATGTCAATTTCAGATTTTTTTATTCTCCTTCTTGCATGCCACTTGCTGTATTATGCAGATTTATTTTCTGCCTTCCCATCTCAGCCATATTTGGTTGACTTAGCAAGGTTGTACGTATGTAAATAGTAAATAAAATGACCAGTGCTTGTGGTGCAGCAAACCATTCCTACCAATGCCCCCCCCCCTCCCCCAATCAACCGTAAGCAAGGCTTCTACCATCGTGAAAAATCTTGTGAAATGCTTAACTTTTCCAGAACACTTTGGAGAATACCTTGGATGAACACTTGTGGCTGAGTTTTCCTGTTGATCTCACCTTTCCACTTTCCTCATTCAGCAGCAACCTGTTTGCTGGAAGGGTGCAGCACCTGGATGGGGAATGAAGAGGTGGAAGCGTGCACCTCCCATGCTCCCTCACTTCCCCCTCCATTGCCCCAATCCACCCACCCAAGCCAAGCGGATTCCCAGTTGCGATGTCCACACGTGGTGGCTGTTGACGCGGCGCACAGTTTACCCACACTTTTCCCTGCCTCCATGCCTCCAAGCCTCCGTTTGAGTATAAGTGATATGTGAGTTCCCATGGTATTTTGTAGTCTTTTATAAAAAAAAATTTAAATGGTTTCCAAGTTGTTCCAGGTAATTATTGGGTGCCAGAGAAAATGAGTGCTGGATTGCTCTTCTCAATGCTGCTTTGTACTTGCTGAGCTACTTTCTTCTATGCCTTTCATGCACAAAACTGTCACTGCTACAACAACACCCACCGCCCCGCCCCCCAGCCTTTGCTATCTATTTACTACTAGTATCAGGCTGACAGAATGGCCTAGAAGTAAGCTGTCCAAGCCTGATTCAATCTCAACCCAGCTATAAACTGTATCCTGGTGTTCAATAGGCAGAGCGATTCATCATGTGTGCGCCGTCCCTCGAATGGACGTTAAACAGGCGTGGTATCTGCCAGCCATTCATTGGTGGAGGTTAAAGATTCCATGATTGGCTTCAATGAAGAGTGGTGGTTATCGCTGGCACTTGAACAAGTTTACAAATTCCCTCCTCTAACTCGCAGAGGCATTGCATCAGCGGCACAGCCGCACCTTCAGCCAACGATGCTACCTGGCGCCTTGGTGGGCTGCATTTTAACGAAGAAACTATCATTAAGAGAGAGTGGTATCTGCATTTGCAGATGTAAGAATGTTTTGGCTTTCACAGCTTCTTAGTGAAATCAATGAAAATTCCTATCGATTTTTATAGGTTGTAACTTTTTAAAGATGAGCTTG
>CM068957.1:25526970-25542081 GCA_035128595.1 Eptatretus atami
CTACCTGTATGTACAATAAAATATGACTTGTGTTAATCATGCATTAAAAGAGACGTTTGTTGATGTGAATTGGGCCTAGGATAAGTGTGTCGAATGCATAAGTCATAATTCGGAAACGGGAATTCGGAATTAACTGTAGCATTATTTTTTTTTTCATTCTATCCAAATGGCGTTGGCCCCATGTCAATCGGCTGAACTTAAAAATTAACGTTACGTAAAAGTGTGTCGAATGCATGTCATAATTCGGAAACCGGGAAGTCAGAAGTCATTGTCTTCAATTGACTAGTATTAATTTCTCATCTTTGCAAATTCCGTTGGTCCATGTCAATCGGCTGAACTTGAACAATTAACGTTACGAAATCGGTGATGTCATAATTCGCGAAACCGGAAGTCGGAAGTCATTGTCGTCATTGACTGTAGCATATATTTTTTTCATTCTATTGCAAATGGCGTTGGCCCCATGTCATCGGCTGAACTTGAAAAATTAACGTTACGAAATCAGGTGATGACGTCTAATTCGGAAACCGGAAGTCCGAAGTACAATTCTTTTACATCGGGACACTCCCGGTACATGTTCTGTCAGCATGTGAGTTTGGTGAGGATCAGTCCAGTACTTTTCGCGTACATAGGTCACAGAGAAACACACAGACACACTTTCAACTTTATATATATAGATAGATTATTAAACTATGTTGTTTTGCTGGTGGTGTAATTATACAAGGTAATGTTATTGAATAATTTAAAAGGCTCACTTGATTAAGGTTGTTTGTTTGTTTTGTTTTCTAATTATTGTTTTTTTTGTTTGTTTGTTTTTGGGTTTTTTCCCCCTTCAGTTCAATTTTGTAGGAAAACTTCTCGGTCCGATGGGCAACACCTTGAAGCGTCTGCAGACGGAAACTGGAACCAGGATGGCCATACTTGGAAGGGGTTGCATGAAAGACAAAGCTAAGGTACCACTCACGCACAATCTCTTTTGTTACAAATTACCGAACTATAATACCTTGAATTTGAGCTCTCACTTGTAATATTTGCTTGGAGACTGCCATAAAGTTCCCATAAGGGGCCATCACATTTTATTGTGTGTGTGTGTGTGTGTTTTGCGGCCACGGGTACCAAGACACCAGCTTGTCAATCGGGGATTAATCCCTGGTTGTCTTCGGAAGAGCCGGACCGGGGGCCACCGCTCGCAATTAACGTTGTGGTACGGTGGGTTGTTTTAGAACCACGAACCGCCAAGCCCCCGTACCATGAGTTCCAGTGTCCACCGTCTAATTATTCGTTAATCTGGAGGTCACGTGGTACCTGAGCGGGGAGCGCGCCCTCGTGCAAAGACCAATTTATCTCGATTAGATTTTAATTAGGGCGGCCGAGCGTTTTAACCGCTGGTGCGTGCCAACTATTTTTGGTCAAATCTGTGTAATTACCTCCCAGTCTATCTAGGTTCGGACAGATGCCAGACCAATGAGGAAAGAAGATAAACACGGACAGGTTGGAAATGCAATAATAATTTATTGATAATATAAAATAAATAAATAAAAAGAACTTTTTATTTCTGAGGTAAATAAATGAATATTAATCAAGCAATCAAAACGACAGGAAAAAGACAGAGAGTAGATGCTTATCGGGTGGGTTGACTTACTTACAGATAAACACAGAAAAGGGTACCAGCAGATCATTTCGGGGTGGGGGGGGGGAGAAGAAGTCGTCTTCGCTCAACCAGAAGTAGTTTCCGTTAAGATGAAAACGCGTGAAAAGTTGTGCGTGCGTGTCACGTCCGTCGCCAGCATCCAGCCTTGCCATGCACCCTCTCGCGAACAGCCTTGAACGCCAGTCGACGTCTGGGAGGGCACCGAGATCGTCTGTCACGGGTTTAGACCCTGGTGCTGCGACACGGGCAGCTCCTCACTTCACAAAACTGGTGACGTCCAGTGATCCACACGGTCCGTCAGTGACTGACCTGCGCCTCACACGTTGGTGACCGACACGTGCCTCACTCGTCGGCGCTGCTCACACCCACACGCGCACCACGCGCTCGCTTGCTCAAGCACTGGGAAGGACGAATTGTCTCATTGGTGCTGGTCAGACACCCACACGAGCATCACACTCTCGCTTGCTCACTTCTCTTCTCCTTTTTAGCGCGCTTACACCCGCTTCTTGCTCGCTTCTCTTCTCCCTCCCTGGCTTTCTTTCTCGTTCCTCTTCTCCCTCTTACTTCTCTCGCCTCAGAACGGACCTCCAATTCTTTTTATATCTGCGGCCCGTCTCGGCGGGTGCAGAGTCCCCCCACAGCTCACCTGCTCTACTTGCGCACGGTTACCATGACGACCCGTGCGCTCTCAAAAAAGGTGGGCGTCAACACTCGCGAAAGAAATACGTGCATAAACATTGCTGAGGAAAAATAAGGGCGCCAGCGCTCGGGAAAGAAATGTGTGTAAACGTGTCTGTTGTAAAGAAAAAAAAGCATCCCATAAGAGAGGGGATCTATCCTTTACCCTTCTCAACGCATCACATTTAAAATCCCATTAGACATGGGGATGGGGCTAATCTGAACATGCATTTATGGAAATAACTGTCTTAGGACCTGGATGTGTGGATGCATTCATCAGAACGGATTCTGACATCCGTAACAATATATTTATATATATATATACACACACACATACATGGACAGAATGTGTGTGTATACTTGGAAAATGGAAATTCTGCATAATAGTATGTTCAAAAAGTTTTGAACTTGCCGGTTTCTTTGGTCAGGGAGGCGACCTGCTAAACTCTGCCGTTGACTCTTCCTGTTTGCTTGTCGCACTGTCCCTTGGTTGCCGGCAGTCAGGCCACACCATCCCTTGGACAAAACTGGTCTCAAACAAAATCATGCTAATGTATACCATCTGAATTCATTTGAAACAACCAACATCTAATTCACAATCTCACGAGACATGTCTCACGGAAATTCTGTGGTATTGCCACTGAAATGATTGTGAGTCGTCTAATTACCTTCGTCACCAAAGATGGATTGAGGTTGTTTTTTTTTCCCGTGTTTGTCAGTCTGTCTCTTTGTGAGCAGAATATGTCAAAAAGTTATGGAAGGATTTGGACAAAATTTGGTAGCCAGGTTGGGTGAGATGAGGACTAATTGTTTCGATTTTGGTGAAGATTCAAATCCGGATACGCAAATTTTTAAGGGGTTTTTCACCATTAAGAGAGAGGGCCAGCCAAAACTGATATAGTGTCGAGCACAGCCAAAACCGATATACAGAAATCCTTCTTCTCCAATGGCTTGATTTCCGATCATCAATTTGGTTTCAGACCAGGTCACTCTACCCTGGATATGCTGCTTCTGCTCTCCCAACAATGGATGGAGATCCTCAATGCCGGACATGAAATCAGACCAATCTCCCTAGACATATCGCGTGCTGTTGACACAGTCTGGCACCCTGCCCTGCTCACCAAACTCTCTTCCTATGATATCCAAGGCCATCTCCACTCAATGGCTGGCAGAATTCCTTCCCCTGTCACAGCGAATATTGTGCCCTAAATGGCGTTCTCTCATCCCCTCTTCCTGTCCAGGCTGGAGTTCTTCAAGCGAGCGTTCTGGGCCCTGTTCTTTTTCTGGTTTTCATCAACGATCTCTCCGACTCTGGAAACGCCTCTTCATCTCTTTGCTGATGACTCCACCCTCTGCCGTACCATCTGTCATCCCTCAGACCGGAAAGCAGCAGCTTGCTTCACTCTCTGCAGATCTGGATAAAATCACAAACTGGTCCAACACGTGGAACATGTCTTTCAATCTGACAAATCTCACACTCACTACGTCTCTCCAAAATGACCGTTTGGACCCCCGAGCCCCCCCCCCCAAATGCACTTTCTCAAAATCCTCTGGAAGAAGTCCTTTTCATTCAAGCCTCTGGGTGTCACTATCTGCCATTATCTTTCCTGGGAAAGCCACATTTCCAACATGGCCTCCAAAGCCATTCGCCGACTGGGCATCCTCCGTCGTGCAAAGTCCTTCCTCAGCCCACATGAGCTCCTGACCACATACAAAGCTTTTGTCCACAGCCTGATGGAGTACTCCTCGCTCCGGCCTCTGTGGCTGGTGCTCGCTGCTTATCACCTTTCTCGGCTTCACGCTGTGGAAACCAAGGCATTTAGGATCATTGGTATCTCTCGTCGTGAGGCCGAGTCTTTGGGCCTCTCACTCACACCACAGGCGGGTCTGTGGTCTTTCTGTCCTCGCAGTCTGTACCAGAGTATAGTTCAAAACAGCTGTTCACCACCACCTCTTATCGTCCCCCATCCAAATCCTCGATCTTTTCTACCCCCATTAATTCACCCCAAACCCACCTACCTCCTTCAAATTTCTTGCTTTCCTTCCTGAAAGTCCCTGTAATGCCCATCTTGTGTACCCCATGTTCCCCACCCCATCCCTCTCCCTTCCACAAATCTAATGTCTCTGTTCCCCACTGTTTTGTCCTTCCTACTCTCGCCCCTGCTGTCTCATGCCCCCCTTGCTGTGCGTTATGTGTTGGCTCTCATACGAGCCTCGACAAGGTATACAAAAAAAGGATGCCTGGCCCATCCCCATCTCCTTGAGATGCCGATCAACCTGCTGCAACTCCGAGGCACGCAGTCATCCCGTTGGTCTTCTCCACTCATGAGGCTCCCTCGCTGAGAGAATCTGATGTGCAGGATCAGCGTAAGGAAATCGAGCCACATGTCCATACAGGCGCAGCTGATGCTCATGGATTATACAGGTAACAAATCTCATCTGTGTCTCAGCAACCGCTCATTGGACATACAGGCCGACCAGCGATAGCCAAGAATTCTCCGAAGAGACTTGGTACTGAAGGAGTTAAATCTTCATCTCAGATTATTTGTTAGAGTCCAAGTCTCACATCCGTAGAGCAAAACTGGAAGCACCAAGGACCTGAAGACTCGACTTTTGTCCTCTTACATTGATACCGACAGCACCACACTCCATGATCCAGTGAATCCATGACTCCCCAGGCCCGACCCAGACGTCTCTTGATTTCCGGCTCTCGACCTGCGGAGACATGAATATCACTGCTAAGGTAAGTGAATCTCTCCATGACCACAACATCCTCACCACAAACAGGTACAGACAATATGGCAGCATCCAATATGTTATTGAAAGCCTCGATCTTTGTTTTGACCCAAGAAACCCGGAGTCCCAGCGGCTCCAATTCCACATTCAGTGCCTCGAGGGCCACTACAAGGACATCCAGTGTTTCCACAAGGATGACTGCACCATCTGTGAAATCAAGGTCAGAGATCTTGAAATTTCCAAGCGATGCACCGCAACTTGATCTCTCCGACATTCTCCCCAGAATCCAGTCCATGCAAGTGTTGAAGAGTGCGGGGGCCAGTCCACACCCCTGACAAACTCCAGTAACAACTGGAAATATGTCGGAGATGGAACCACCGTGCAGTCTGTACCAGAGTATAGTTCAGCAATGAGATCGATCAACTTTGGTGGCACCCCGCACAGACCCAGAATCCTCCAGATGGCATCCTGATTCACTGAATCGAATGCTTTGTGGAGATCAACATAGGCTGTGAGCAGCCCTTGCCAAAACTCTCGTCTGCGTTTTGCACGTCCCAGCCACCTTTCTCTCTGTACTCCTTATAAATAAAGTTTTAGAAAGGAAAAACTTATTCCGTCGTGCTGCCTCCCGTGCGTGCTGCCACCAAAATTTAGCCTTCCATTGGGTGACCTTGGGGTGCACCAAGTTGCAACAACTGAGCGTAGTAGTTGAGACCTTTTCGCGGGATAAAAGATCCCGGCACAGACAACCCATGTTAACGGAGGCTGTGTGACACGACTATGTGACTATAAACTTTGTGAAGTTTATATGATCTCTACAGATTTCCAGATTGATTTTTGGCTGTCATCTTCTTACAGGAGGAAGAGATGAGGAATAGTGCTGAGGCTAAGTATGACCACCTCAATGATGAGTTGCACATCCAAATTGAGGTTTATGCACCACTGGAAGAGGCTTATTGCAGAATGGGTCAAGCAGTGGAGCACGTTAAGAAGTATTTGATTCCGGTAAGTGTCATGTCCATTCTCTGTTGTTGTTGTTTTTATTATTATTATTATTATTATTATTATTATTATTATTATTATTATTATCATCGTGAGGAATTGGTTATTGCTTTGAGAATTCTTACATGAGCCTTGACTCCAGTATGAATTGCTTTCTTTAATACTGTACAAAATACTTCAGATAGTAACTTGTCATGACTGTTGTGGTATATGCCATAAAGCACTTTGTTGTATATCTCAAGCGATTGCAAATGGAAAAAACAATTCAATCGACTGAGAAAAGGGTTTCAGAACTGTCGTGTAAAGGAAAGGGAAAGAATGTACTGTATTCTGTTTTGTTTAATTGGTCAAGTGGCATTTCTTTTTGTGCTTACTGGGATATGCGAAGCCATTTCAAAAGGGTTTGTGTGTACCTTTTGCCATGCTGAACTAACAACACCAACCTATAGATGGTGTGTGTGTATTTAACACCTTTCTCCATGTCCACTTCCACACAATCACTCCAT
The DNA here is from genome assembly GCA_035128595.1 of Eptatretus atami. Lineage (NCBI taxonomy): Eukaryota > Metazoa > Chordata > Myxini > Myxiniformes > Myxinidae > Eptatretus > Eptatretus atami. The sequence continues at coordinate 25,533,541 of CM068957.1, forward strand.
ATCCTCTTTGGTCTGCCCAGCAGTCTCCTTCCAGGTTGTATCATTCTCATCGTACTTCTACTCGCATACTAATCATCCCTCCTCATCACATGCCCATACCATCCTAATCTAGTTCTCTGTACTTTCTTAGATGCTTCAACCCCCTTCACAGTTCCTCTGATGTACAGTATTCGTTCCTCACATGGTCTTTTCGCGTTGCACCACAAAACCATCTTCGTCCCATCTAATCTTTGCTCCAACCTTATTATTATCTGCAATGTCTCCATGCCGTACAACAGCGCTGGACTCACTACCTCATGAGCACCTTTCCCTTCAGTCTCATCAGCATCTTTCTGTCAAAGCACAAGAAAGCAATCACCTTCTAGGGGATTGAGAAAGTTAGATGGGTGGGGTGGGGGGAGCTTCTAGACGGTCCTTTCGGAGAGATGTAGTGAGAGTGAGATTTGTCAGGATTGAAAGACATGTTCCGAGTGTTTGACCAGCTTGTGATTTCATCCAGGTCTCCAGAGAGTGTAGAGGCTACTTCCTGCCGATGAGCATGATGAGATGGTATGGCAGAGGGTGGAGTCATCAACAAAGAGATGGAGGATTTTCCAGAGTTGGAGAGATCATTGATGAAAACCAGAAAAAGAACAGGGCCCAGAACGCTGCGTTGAGGAACTCCAGCCTGGACAGGAAGAGGGGATGAGAGAGACCATTACGAGCCATGTGTTGACTGTGATGGGAGAGGAAGTCCTTTACAATAAGAGTAGGGGACTTGCAAAAAAAGCATGGCTCGATCAAATGTAACCTACTGGTCTGGTCAACCTGGGCGACAAGTGGTTGAATTATTTGAATGTTCTCCTTCAAGGTTACCTGACTGGCCATTTTGACCTCCAGGAAAACTTCCAATCGTTTTACTTCAATAAATTGTCATTGCATTTCATTGTTAACAACACTAGCACATATTAATGTCATGGTATCGATCACACATTTCTCATGTCAAGTAGAAGCAGAAGTGGTCAATATAACCCAGAGGCTTCAGAAGATCACAAAAGTGGCTCTCGCGATACATGGAAGTTCAAATAAAGGTTTCGTGAGAAATATAGGCAGTCTGATTACCAGAAATAAATCCTTATCTTATTTCTAACTTATTCTTCGCTTTGCTGAACCACTTGACCATTGGGGTGGATAGCATCAGCTCCTCTTTCTGATGTTCCATGGGATTGAACTCACGATGGGGAAATAAATTACAGTTTCCATTGCTTCCTCATTGACATTTTCCATCTCATTGTTTATTTGTATCCTTAGGACTACAATGATGACATTTGCCAAAGCCAGCTGATGGAGATGTATTTGAATGGAGGCAATGATGTACGAGGCATGGGTAGAGGCATGGCTTCTCCCTCGAATCAGTCCATGAATCTTGGCAGGTGAGAAACACCAGCACTTGGGGATATGATGGTAAATATGTCTGTATACAATGTTGGTGTTCTGGTCAAGGAGGATGGTGTGGGCATAACAGCTTTTGGAATTTAGAAGATTGCATCATCTCTGAACCCCCACCCTCCTCACTCTCCCCCTCCTTCAAAAGTGCATTTGAATTGAAATTTATGAAATATGACGGTGCTAGAATTTCCCTTTGAACTATTTCTCTCGTCCACGATCAGAGGACGTGGTGTCCCACCTCCTCTTTTGAAGAGCCCTTCAGCAGCACGCCCATCCCCTCGCGGTGGTCACGCACCCCACGGTCCTGGAACCATGCCTGCGCGCGGTGGATTGGTAAGTGGCAAGCATGTATTATCTTTGACCTCAGAAATTGTCTCGTCGTTTGAGAAATTTGACCTTTCAAGCAGAGCATCCACTCTTAATTTTAGCTCAAAACCTTTATGCACAATAATCTCTTGAATATTCCTTTTTATGGGAAATGAGAACTCTTGCTTATTTAGCCTTCGAAGCCTGTAGGGATGTTATGTGGTGTTATGTGCCATAAGAAGTCATTATTGTGTTGTCGTTCGCTTGAGATCCCATGGTCCCTTGGCACTTGCCATGTCCTGCCTTTAAATGATGCACATTACAACAGGGAGACCTCATTATCGTCTGTGGTCTATTCTGGTGTTGAGGCACTGGGATAATTCCTCTTGCATTTTGATGACCTGAGTGTTTATTGCAAATCTGAGAAATTTATGGGGTTTAGGAAATCGGTGAAATATTTCTTTTTTATCGTAAATAATAATAAACGAGAAGGGCACTCGGTAGAGTGCGTACCTCCGCCACATAATGCCTGATCCACGAGAACATATCGGGCCCAATACATTTTTGAAATGTCATGCTATACAGTACTATATCGTTTTTGGCCCAATCTCTCAATGGTGAAGAATCACTTTAGAAATTAAATAATTTTCGGATCTTCACCGAAATCGAATCGATTCGTCTTTGTGACACAACCAACCTGTCCACCAAGTGTTGTCTGAATACGTCCACAACTTTGAGATATTCTGCTCACAGACAGGTACAGGTGTGAAAACATAATCTTCAATGGTGGACGTAATGACTGATTAATATAAGTACTGCACAATAAAACCTGTATGTTAAGAGTGTTTGAGAAGGAACGCTTTACGAGGTGGGGTTAAAGTGACTTTCGGGCCCCCATGTACTTTGGTTCCACCCTTCATAATTTTCATTTTGCTGTCATCTTAATTATTACGCTTTAACAAAATTCAACAATTATTGATTGCAGTTAACTGGCAATAGTTTAGAAAGCAAACAAATTTTTGAACTAGTAGGTACACAAGGAAAGTTTTTTTTTGTTGTTGTTATTTTTTTGATATCTGCGTGACCGAGTCAGCATTCGGTCGTCATGATTCGTTCGGTGAATAAAGTGTCCTGAACTTGCTTTGTATGCACATGTTCCTCTTTGCTGGCATTAAAAAAAAAGTTGCATTTTTCATTGTGAAAATGTATCGGCTGGTGAACTTAAACCCCCACCCAGCTATAAACTGTCATCCTGGTGTGTTTCACAGGCAGGGTGAGTTATCAATTTCTTCACCATCCCTTGGACGCACGGTAAACTCTGCGTCCCATTTTCCGGCTTTAGTCGGTGAACGTTAAAGATGCCATGGTGTTCTTCGTGAAGAGTAGGCGAGCTATCGCCGGCACCACGGCCAAAATTACAAAGTCCTGGTCTAACCGACAATAGGGCACTGCATCTGTGGCACAGCAGCACCCCCAGCAAATGATGGTACCTGCAACTGTGCATTTGAAAGGAGCAGCTGGTGCACTGCATGAGGCTGAAACCACAGCAAGTTATTTCCCCATTATTATTTCATTGATTTGTGGCAAATTGGATAACCTAGTTGGGGCCACTTGTGGTATTTAATCATCATCTGATTCTCTGAGTTGTCATTTTGCCATCTGTACATACAGATAACAAAGCAATATTACAGTACATCCAAAATGCATTTGATCAGTTCAGCATTTCAAACGTTAGGCTTTGTTAAAGGGACAGGAGCAGTCCTCCTGGCCAACTCCAGTTCGGTGAGGATAATTTGGAGCCATTTAAGAAGATCAGTTCAACGTTATTGTATCGCACAGTCCTTGTACTGGTGTCCTTGCCACGTTAACTTGTGTGGAAGGATAGGTCAGAAACGCAGTTAACTCGCTTTATTTTCAACCGGAATACATTTGTATACAGTTAACATGTGTAGATACCTGCAAGACGATGGTAAAATATTGTCACATGGGTATGTGGAGCGGTGAACACATTCTGGTGGTGATTTTGTTCAATGATGTCACCTTCAATGGACCAGCATGGCGGGTTTTTTTTGCTTACAGTTTAAAAAATCTCAATGTTGAGATAAATTGTTCGGTAAGGTTTAAAACCGGAGATTTCACCCCCCTCCCCCCCACACTTTATTTCCAATGACTGTAGATATAACTAGAAGGGCACTCGGTGGAGCACATACCTCCGCCACGTATACCTTTTTTGAAATATCATGCTATACAGAACTATATCTTTTTTTGGCCCTTTCAATGGTGAAGAATCACTTTAAAAAAAATTCTCGTATCCAGATCCGGATTCGGATCTGCACCAAAATCGAATCAATTTGTCCTTGCCACACACCCAACCTGTCCAAGTTTCATCTGGATCTAGCCACAACTTTGAGATATCCTGCACACAGACAAACGGGTGAAAACATAACCTTCACCTTAAGTGGCGGAAGTAAAAATCATCCCCCAACTCGCTACCCTCTACCCTCTCCCCTTCCACCCTCACGACTCATAGTCTGGCAATTGTTAAACTTTGGTTGGATTTCATATTCAGCTTGTATTCCAAAATTATTGGTTAAAATACTTTTGGATAGCATTGGTGGAACATTGTGTGGTATTTTATTTTCATGGGTATTTTGGTAAAAGGCTAAGCTCGCAGCATAGCTTTGAGGTATGCGAACTCATGTTTGAGCTGTCTAAGCCTGGTTCAAAACTCGACCCAGCTATAAACTGTCACCTTGGTGTTTTGTATGCAAGGCGAGGCATCAATGCGTCATCCTTCATATGGATGTTAAGTCTGTCGGATCACTGTGCCAGCAATGGTTGCTGGACGTTGAAGATCCCACTGTTTCGTTCACAAAGGAGTCGAGTTGTTGCCCGCATCGTGGCAAAAATTCCTGCCTTGACTGACTGCCAGAAAGGCAACGGCAAACCACCCAGCTTAACTTTTACCAAGGAAAACCTTCGGCAGCACTGATGCTTTGTCAAAAGTACAGTACATTTGATTGGTTGAGTGAAAGGCTAAAGGAGTCCAACAGAATGGTGTACAGGTAGCACACTTACATTGGGGATGTCTATTCTGTGGTTTTTGTGGGATTTTGTTTTTTTGATATATGATCGAGGCTCGTGGAAGAGCTCGCGCAGAATGGAAGGAAACGGTGAAAGGGAAAGTGCCAATAACAGGGTGGAAGTGAGAGTGAGATGAAGGTGATGGGGAGAAAGACACATGGGGGTGAACAAGCTGCAATCAAGCTGAATGCTAAACAGAAAAGGAACAAACCATGCAAAACCAACAAACAAAAACAGTTGAGGGAGGAAATCACAATAACCTGGAAAATAGGAGAGCTTGGGAATGTGATCATTTGGGGTAGAAGAGATCAGGAGTATGAATGGGGGCTGATCTGAGATGGTGAACAGCTGCCTTGTAGGCCAAGAGGAAAGAATGGGACTGGACAGACTGGAGAAATTGGTTCTACAGGTTAGAGAAATGAGGCTCGATTCTCAGGCCAACTATAAGCTCTGATGTGTCGGCGGCAGGGCACATCATTACAGTGCACCATTCTTCAGATGGATACGTATGTAGCTGAAGATCATCTGATCGTAGTAGCTGGTGGACATTGAAGATCCCATGTCTTTCAACAAAGAGTAGCCTAGTTATTCTCAGAACCTGGGTCAAATTCCAAAACGTTGCCAGCTTAAGTGGAATGTCGGTCTTGGCCAGCTGGTTCCTGATAGATTTGGGCCAAGTGCTGTATGAGCTGCTGGCCCCAACTTGAAGGGAAATGCTGCAAAGGAGAGTGAAGGCCAAAAGAGTAAACTTCAAAATCCACTGTTATATTAATTGTTACAAAATAATTACATTGCAAAATGTCAATTTCAGATTTTTTTATTCTTCCTTCTTGCATGCCACTTGCTGTATTATGCAGATTTATTTTCTGCCTTCCCATCTCAGCCATATTTGTTGACTTAGCAAGGTTGTACGTATGTAAAAGTAAAATAAAATGAACAGTGCTTGTGGTGCAAAACCATTCCTACCATGCCCCCCCCCCCTCCCCAACACCGTAAGCAAGGCTTCTACATCGTGAAAAATCTTGTGAAATGCTTAACTTTTCCAGAACCTTTTGGAGAAATACCTGGATGAACACTTGTGCTGAGTTTTCCTGTTGATCTCACCTTTTCCACTTTCCTCATTCGCAGCAACCTGTTTGCGGAAGGGGTGCAGCACCTGGATGGGAATGAGAGGTGGAAGCGGTGCACTCCCCCTTGCTCCTCAGCTTCCACTCCTCATTGCCCCCAATTCCACCCACCAGCCAAGCGGATCCCAGTGCGATGTCCACACGTGGTGGCTTTGGACGCGGCGCACAGTTACCACACACTTTTCCCGCCTCCATGCCTCCCAGCCTCCGGTTGAGTATAGTGATTATGTGAGTTCCCTGGTATTTTGTAGTCTTTTTAAAAAAAAAAATTTAAATTGGTTTTCCAAGTTGTTCCAGGTATATTATTGGGTGCCAGAGAAAGATGAGTGCTGGATTGCTCTTCTCAATGCTGCTTTGTACTTTGCTGAGCTACTTTCTTCTATGCCTTTCATGCCAAAAACTGTCACTGCTACACAACCACCCCCCCCCCCCCATTTGGTTGCTATCTATTTACTACTGTATCAGGCTGACAGAATGGCCTAGAAGTAAGCTGTCAAGCCTGAGTTCGAATCTCAACCCAGCTATAAACTGTCATCCTGGTGTTTCATAGGCAGAGCGATTCATCAATGTGTGCGCCGTCCCTCGAATGGACGTTAAACAGGCGTGGTATCTGCCAGCATTCATTGGTGGAGGTTAAAGATCCCATGATTGCCTTCATGAAGAGTAGGTGAGTTATCGCTGGCACCTTGAACAATTTACAAATTCCCTCCTCTAACTCGCAGAGGCATTGCATCAGCGGCACAGCCGCACCTTCAGCCAACGATGCTACCCTGCAGCCTTGTGCTGCATTTTAACGAAGAAGACTATCATTAGAGAGGAGTGGTATCTGCATTTGCAGATGGTAAGGATGCTTTTGGCTTTGCACCACCTTCTTAAGTGAATCAATGAAAATTCCTTCGATTTTTATAGGTTGTACTTTTTAAAGTGAGCTTGGACATTGAGTACCAAACAAGCAGAAATTGGGGTTCAGCCATTTGCCTTGTTTCCACTTCCATGTCTATATGCATTCTTGTTCGGATATGCATATCTGATGTTGAACTCTTCACACGTTTATACCTACTCAAGTAAACAAGTAAAGTGTGTGTGTGTGTGCGTGTGCGCGCGGGGTGTGCTTACACATTGTGTAAGCATACGAACCGTGTTTCCCCATTCTCTCGGGTCGCTCACCTGCATTTGATATTTCATTCATTTATATTTTCATTTACGGATGTTTTCGACGGTTCTGTGATTTTCCCCCCCCCCCCCCCCCCACCCCCTGTGTACTGACTTCAGTATCATCGCACACACAATTTCACCTCTGTCACCCGGAAGGAACTGGTCTTTCATATCAGTCAGCCAGTGGTTAGAAAGAACTTTATTTATTATTATTATTATTATTATCATTGTTGTTATTTTATTATTATTATTGGAATTGAAATGCTAATTATAGTGTCTTGCTACTGGGTGCTTTCAGCAGTACTGATCATAATATGTAATTTTATGCTTCTGCCCCGGTTTTTTATTTATTGATTTTTTTTGCAGGGATATGATTCTTATGAAAGTTACGCCTATGAGCGTGATCCACGAGATCCTTACGCCTACCCAGAATGTTCGTATGAAGGATATGAGCAAGAGGCTACAGCACCGCAAAGGTATTTGTGATTGGACAAAATAACCTTGAAATTATATTATATGTGCTCTCACTTTAACAGCCTCCTCATCACTTCCCTCCCCCCCATCCACTTTCCTCTCCTTAATCTAATTCGTTCTTGTTGCCATGTGTGTGTGTGATTTGGTTATTAAAAGTGCTTGTGTGTGTGTGTGTGTGTGTGTGTATATGTATATATATATATTATATATTACTCTACAGTCTACATGTAGACAGACAACACAGTTCTTCCAGTAAAAATACCATTTAATTTTCAGAATTGATTGTAAAGACTTAGCATGTGATACGAGTGCCATAATTTACTACTTGTGTGGACCCAGCACGGGAACTGAGAGTTATGACTACGGCCATGGAAGTACGGCGGAGTCTTATGCACCTTATGGTGAGTGCAGCTTTATTTATTTGTTTGTTCAGCATTTTATTGTATTCTGGTCACTCCCTCCCATAATGCATAGTAATGGATCTGCTTTTGTGAAGTTTAATCAGGCTCTCCATGTTGTCGATGAGACATTTCCACACTTTAGCTTTAAGTTATCACAAGTGTCAAACATTAGGGTGGTGGGGATGGGGGATCCATGTGCAATGCCCCCACTGTTTTCAAGATGACAAACGCAACTGACCCCCACCCCTTCCCAAATCACCCCCCCCCTTTTCTACTCACGATCCCCGATCACTCCATCTCAATCCCTGATCCACAACCACTCCCCATGGGCCTACGCTACCCTTAATGTTTGGTCACAATCAAGATAAAAGTGCTGAAATGTTTTGAAAGGACTGTCTGGAAACCGCCCTCCCCCTCCCCCAATCCTACCTGCTTCTGTAACAATCTCCTTGAAGTTAATCATAAACCCTGGTCTCACTGTAACCCATACTTATTTGGCAAGCCACACTTCTATGTTGGCTTCCAAAGCCCAACCACTGCCTGGCATTCAAATTCTCTCCTTTGTT
>CM068957.1:25542716-25557846 GCA_035128595.1 Eptatretus atami
CCGCTCTCTTCTGTTTGTTTACTTTGCTGTTTCATCCTGATGTGTTATTTTAATCAGGAGTATTGCCCCTATTTTTTTTTTCGGTTAAATCTCCGATTACATACAGGTGAAACCTATTACACTTATTTTGTAACCTGTCAAACAAAGAATTTGCTCCTGAAGTGATTTAGGGCTTATTAGGCAAAGGGTTTGAATACTTATGCACCTGAGAATCATCTGATTTTTCTTTATAATCCAACTTATTCACATTTTATCTGCATTTTTTAGCTTTATCACTTTGGAGTGCTTTGTGAAGACTCTATGTGTATATGTATATGTATGTATATATATATATATCAAGTTTGATTTGAAAGCATCATGAAACTAGAGGGGGAGCACTCGGTAGAGTGCAAAACCTCCGCCGCTAATACTGCTGGGTCACTTAAGTGAACACCCACAAAGAGAGAGATCAAAAAAGGTGGGCGTCAACACTCGCAAAAAAATACGTTGCATAAATCATTGCTGAGAAAATAGGCGCGCCAGCGCTTCGGGAAGAAATGTGTGTAAACGTGTCTGTTGTAAAGAAAAAAAAGCATCCATAAGAGAGGGGATCTATCTTTACCCTCTTCAACGCATCACATTTAAAAATCCGATTAGACATGGGATGGGGCAATCTGAACATGCATTTAATGGAAATAACTGTCTTTAGGACCTGGATGTGTGGATGCAATTCATCAGAACGGAATTCTGACATCCGTAACAATATATTATATATATATATAACACACACCATACATGGACAGAATGTGTGTGTATACTTGGAAAATGGAATTCTGCATAATAGTATGTTCAGAAAAGTTTTGAACTTGCCGGTTTCTTTGGTCAGGGAAGCGACCTGCTAAACTCTGCCGTTGACTTTCCGTTTGCTTGTCGCACTGTCCCTTGGTTTGCCGTGCAGTCAGGCCACACCATCCTTGGACAAAACTGGTCCTCAAACAAAAGCATGCTAATGGTTAAACCCATCTGAATTCATTTGAAACAACCAAACATCTAATTCACAATCTCTACGAAGACATGTCTCACGAAATTTCTGTGGTATTGCCAACTGAAATGATTTGTGAGTCCGTCTAATTACCTTCGTCACCAAAGATGGATTGGAGGTTGTTTTTTTTCCCGTGTTTGTCAGTCTGTCTCTTGTGAGGCAGAATAATGTCAAAAGTTATGGAAGGATTTGGACAAAATTTGTAGCCAGGTTGGGTGAGATGAGGACTAATTGTTTCGATTTTGGTGAAAGATTCAAATCGGATACGCAAATTTTTAGGGGTTTTTCAACCATTAAGAGAGAGGGCCTAAGCCAAAGACTATAATAGTGTCCGAGCAGCAAGCCAAAAGATATATGCATAAATCCTTCTTCTCCAATGGATGATTTTCCGATCAAATGGTTCAAGACCAGGTCAACTCTACTACCGGCGGATATGTTTGCTCTGCTCTCCCAACATGGATGGAGATCCTCAATGCCGACATGAATCAGACCAATCTCCCTAGACATACGTGCTGTTGACAAACAAGTCTGGCAACCTGCCCTGCTCACAAACTCCTCTTCCTAATGATATCCAAGGCCATCTCCACTCATGGCTCGCAGAATTCCTCCCCTGTACATGCTAATATGTGGCCCTATAAATGGCGTTCTCTCATCCCTCTTCCTGTCCAGGCTGGAGTTCTTCAAGCGAGCGTTCTGGGCCCTGTTCTTTTTCATGGTTTTCATCAACGATCTCTCCGACTCTGAAAACGCCTTCTTTCATCTCTTTGCTGAATGACTCCACCTCTGCCGTACCATGCTGTCATCCCTCAGAAGAACCGGAAAGCAGGCAGCTTCTTCACTCTCTGCAGATCTGGATAAAATCACACTGGTCCAACACGTGGAACATGTCTTCAATCCGACAAATCTCACACCACTAGTCTCTCAAAATGACCGTTTGGACCCCCCGAGCCCCCCCCCCCCCAAAATGCACTTCTCAACAATACCTCTGGAAGAAGTCCTTTTCAATTCAAGCCTCTGGTGTCACTAATCTGCCCATTATCTTCCTGGAAAGCCACATTCCAAGCATGGCCTCCAAAGCCATTCACCGCTGGGCACCTCCGTCGTGCAAAGCTCCTTCCTCAGCCCACAATGAGCTCCTGACAATACAAAGCTTTTGTCCACACCTGATGGAGTACCGCCTCACCTCTGGGCTGGTGCTCCTGCCTATCACCTTTCTCGGCTTCACGCTGTGGAAACCATAGGCATTTAGGATCCATTGGTATTCTCTCGTCGTGAGGCCCGAGTCTTTTGGGCTCTCACCACACCACAGCGGGTCTGTGGTCTTTCCTGTTCCTCGCAGTCCCTGTACCAGGTATAGTTTCCAAAAACAGCTGTTCACCAACCTCTTATCGTCCCCCACCAAATCCCTCGATCTTTTTCTACCCCCGTTAATTCACCCCAAACCCACCTACCTTCCTTCAAATTTCTGCTTCCTTCCTGAACAGTCCCTGTAATGCCATCTTGTGTACCCCATGTCCCCACCCCATCCCTCTCCCTTCCACAAATCTCATGTCTCTGTTCCCCCACTGTTTTGTCCTTCCTACTCTCTAGCCCTGCTGTCCTCCAATGCCCCCGCTTGGCCTGTGCGTTATGTGTTTGGCTATCATACGAGCCTCCGACAAGGTATACAAAAAAAAAGGATGCCCCTGGCCCATCCCATCCTCTCTGACGATGCCGATCACAGCTGCCTGCCCAACTCCAAGGCAAAGCAGTCATCCTCCGTTGGTCTTCCTCCACTCATGAGGCTTCCCCTCCGCTGAGAAGACTGATGTGCAGGATCAGCGTAAGGAATCGAGCCACCATCGTCCATACAGGCGGCAGCTTGATTGCTCATGGATTAACAGGTACAAATCTCATCTGTGGTCTCAGCAACCGCTCATGGACAATACAGGCCGACCAGCCGATAGCCAAGAATTCTCACGAAGAGACACTTGGTACTGAAGGAGTTAAATCTTCAAATCTCAGATTATTTGTTAGAGTTCCAGTCTCACATCCGTAAGCAAAAACTGGAAAGCAACCAAGGACCTGAAGACTCGACTTTGTCCTCCTACAATTGATAAACCGACAGCACACACTCCATGATCCAGTGATCCATGACTCCAGGACGACCCAGACGTCTCTTTGATTTCCGGCTCTCGACCTGCGGAGAACAGAATATCAACTGCTGAGGTAAGTGAATCTCCCATGACGCACAAACATCCCCTCACCACCAACAGGTACAGACAATATTGGAGCAATCCATAGTTATTGAAAGCCTCGCTCTTTGTTTTTTGACCCCAAGAATAACCCGGAGTCCCCAGCGGCTTCCAAATTCCACATTCAGTGCCCTCCTCGGGGCCACTACAGAGGACATCCAGTGTTTCCACAAGGATGATGCAACCATCTGTGAAATCAAGGTCAGGAGATCTTAAATTTCCCAAGCGAATGCACCGCAACTTGATCTCTCCGACATTCTCCCCCAGAACCAGTCCATGCACATGTTTGAAAGAGTGCGGGGGCCCAGTCCACAACCCCGTGACAAACTCCAGTATACAACTGGAAATAGTCGGAGATGGAACCACGTGCAGTCTGTACCAGAGTATAGTTTCAAGCAATGAGATCGATCAACTTTTGGTGGCAACCCCGCACAGACCCAGAATACCCTCCAGAGGAATCCTGGGATTCACTGAAACCGAATGCTTTGTGGAGATCAACATAGGCCTTGGAGCAGCCCTTGCCAAAACTCTCCGCCTGCGTTTTGCACGTCCCAGCCACTTCTTCTGTACTCCTTCTAAATAAAGTTTTAGAAGGAAAAACTTATTCCGTTCGTGCTGCCTGCCCGTGCGTGCTGCCGCAAAATTTTCAGCTTTCCATTGGGTGACCTTGGGGTGCACAAATTGCAACAACTGAGCGTAGTAGTTGAGACCTTTTTCGCGGGATAAAAGATTCCCGGCACAGACAAACCCATGTTACGGAGGCTGTGTGACACGACTATGTGACTATAACCTTTGTGAAGTTGTATATGATCTCTCTACAGAATTTCCAGAATTGATTTTTTGGGCTGTCATCTTCTTACGGAGGAAGAGATAGGAATAGTGGTGAGCCTAAGTATGACCATCCTCAATGATGAGTTGCACATCCAAATTGAGGTTTTAATGCACCACTGGGAAGAGGCTTATTGGCAGAATGGGCAGCAGTGGAGCACGTTAAGAAGTAATTTGATTCCCGTAATTTCATGTCCATTCTCTGTTGTTGTTTTTTATTATTATTTATATTATTCAACATCGTGCGAATTGGTTATTTGCTTTTGAGAATCTTTACATGAGCTTGACTCCAGTATGAATTGCTTTTTCTTTAAATCACTGTTAACAAATACTCAGATAGTAACATTTGGTCATGACCTGTTGTGGTATATTGCATAAAAGCACTTTGGTTGTATACTCTCAAGCGATTGCAAAATGAAAAAACAATTCAATCGACTTGAGAAAAGGGTTTCAGAACTGTTTCGTGTAAAGGAAAGGGAAAGAATGTACTGTATTCTGGTTTTGTTTAATTGGTCAAGTGGCATTTCTTTTTGTGCTTTACGGGATATGCGCCATTCAAAAGGGTTGTGTGTGTACCTTTTGCCATGCTGAAACTAACAACACCAAACCTAATAGATGGGTGTGTGTGTATTACATCACCTTTCGTCATGTCAACTTCCAACCATCATCCCATATCCTCTTTGGTCTGCCCAGCAGTCTCCTTCCCAGGTTGTATCATATCTCATCGTGACTTCTACTCGCATACTCATCATGCCCTCCTCATCACAATGCCCATACCATCCTAATCTAGTTCTCTGTACTTTCTTAGATGCTTCAACCTTCCCTTCACATTCCCTCTGATGTACAAGTATTCGTCTCACATGGTCTTTTCGCGTTGGCAACCACAAAACATCTTGGTCCAATCTAATCTTTGCTCCCAACCTTATATTATATGCAAATGTCTCCATGCCGTACAACAACGCGTCTTGGACCTCACTACCTCATGAGCACCTTTCCCTTCAGTCTCATCAAGCATCTTTCTGTCAAAGCAACAAGAAGCAATCACCTTCTAGGGGATTGAGAAAGTTAGATGGGGTGGGGTGGGGGGAGCTTTCTAAGACCGGTCCTTTCGGAGAGATGTAGTAGAGTGAGATTGTCAGGATTGAAAGACATGTCCGATGTGTTTTGACCACGCTTGTGATTTTCAACCAGGTCTCGCAAGAGAGTGTAGAGCTACTGCTCTGCCCGATGAGATGATGAAGATGGTATGGCAGAAGGGTGGGATCGTAACAAAAGAGATGGAGGATTTTCCAGAGTTGGAGAGATCATTGATGAAAACCAGAAAAAAGAACAGGGCCCAGAACGCTGCGTTGAGGAAACTTCCAGCCTGGACAGGAAGAGGGCGAACGCAGAGAGAACCATTACGGAGCAGTGTTGACTGTGAGGGAGAGGAAGTCCTTACAATAAGTGGGGACTGCAAAAAAAAGCATGGCTTCGACTCAAATGTAACAACTGGTCTGGTCAATCCTGGGCCGGACAAGTCGGTTGAAAATTATTTGAATGGTTTCTTCCCTTTCAAGGTTTACGCTGACTGGCCATTTGGCCTCCAGGAAAAACTTCAATCGGTTTTTTACTTCAATAAATTGTCCATTGCAATTTTCATTATTAACACACTAGACATAATTAATGTCATGGTATCGATCACACATTTCTGCATGTCACAAGTAGAAGCAGATGGCAATATAACCCAGAGGCTTTCAAGAAGATCCAAAAGTGGCTCTCAGCGATCATGGAAGTTCAAATAAAGGTTTCGTGAGAATAATAGGCAGTCTGATTACAGAAATAAATCCTATCTTATTTCTAAACTTAATTCTTCGCTTTGCTGAACCAACTTGACCCATTGGGGTGGGATAGCAAATCAGCTCCTCCATTTCTGATGTTCCATGGGATTGAACTCACGATGGGGAAATAAATTGACAGTTTCATCGCTTCTCGTGACATTTTTTCCTCTCATTGTTTATTGTATCCTTAGGACTTACAATGATGACATTGCCAACGCCACGCTGATTGAGGAAATGTATTTGAATGGGGCAATGGATGTACGAGGCAATGCGGTAGGCAGGCATGGCTTCTCCCTCGAATCAGTCCAATGAATCTTGGCAAGGTGAGAAACAACCAGACTTGGGGATATGATGTAATATGTCTGTATACAATGTTGGTGTTCTGGTCAGGAGGAATGGTGTGGGGATAACAGCTTTTGGAATTTAGAAGATTGCATCATCTCGAAACCCTCACTCCTCACTCTCCCCCTCCTTCAAAAGTGCATTTGAATTGAACCTTTTATGAAATATGACGGTGCTAGAATTCTCCCTTTGAACTATTTCTCTCGTCCACGATCAGAGGACGTGGTGTCCTCACCTCCTCTTTTGAAGAGCCTTCAGCAGCAAACGCCCATTCCCTCGCGGTGGCACGCACCACGGTCCTGGAAGCCCTGCCTGCGCGCGGTGGAATTTGTAAGTGCAACATGTTATTATCTTTGCCTCAGAAAATTGGGTCTCGTCGTTGAGAAATTTGACCTTTCAAAGCAGAGCGATCCCCACCCCTTTCTTAATTTTTAGCTTCAAAACCTTTCTGCAACAATAATCTTGAATATTCTTTTTAATGGGAAAATGAGAACTCCTTGCTTATTTAGCCTCGAAGCCTGTAGGGATGTTATGTGGTGTTATGTGCCATAAGAATCATTATTGTGTTGTCCGATTCGCTTGAGATTCCCATGGTCCCTTGCACTTGCCATGTCCTGCCTTTAAATGATGCACATTACAACAGGGAGACCTTCATTATCGTCCTGTGGTTATTCTGGTGATGAGGCACTGGGATAATTCCGCTCTGCATTTGATTGACCTGAGTGTTAATTGCAAATCTGAAAGAAATTTATGGGGGTTTGGAAATCGGTGAAATATTTCTTTTTTAATCGTAAATAAATAATAATACGAGAAGGGCAAACTCGGTAGGAGTGCGTCCTCCGCCACCATAATGCCCGATCCACGAGAACTATATCGGGCCCCAATACATTTTTGAAAATGTCATGCTTCAGTAAACTATATCGTTCTTTTGGCCCAATCTCTCAATGGGTGAAGAATCACTTTAGAAATTAATAATTTTCGGGATCTTCCACGATAATCGAATCGATTCGTCTTTGGTGAACAACCAACCTGTCCACCAAGTGTTTGTCTGAATACGTCCACAACTTTGAGATATTCTGCTCACAGACAGGTACAGGTGTGAAACATAATCTTCAATGGTGGAGTATGACTGATTAATATAAGTACTATTGGCCAATAAATACCTGTATGTTAAGAGTGTTTGGAGAAGGAACGCTTTACTGAGGTGGGGTTAAAAAGTGACTTCGGGCCCCATAGTACTTTTGGTTTCCACCCTTCATAATTTCCATTTTGCTTCATCTTAAATTATGCAGCTTTAAACAATTCAACAATTATTGATTGCAGTTAACTGGCAATAGTTTAGAAAGCAACAAATTTTTGAAACTAATAGGTAACAAGGAAAGGTTTTTTTTTTTGTTGTTGTTTATTTTTGAAATCTGCGTGACGAGCTAGCATTCGGTCGTCTGATTCGTTCGGTGAATAAAGGTGCCTGAACTTGCTTTGTATGCACATGTTCCCTTTGCTGGCATTAAAAAAAATTTTGCATTTTTTCATTGTGAAAATGTATCGGCTTGGTGCACTTAAAAAACCCCCACCCAGCTATAAATCTGTCATTCCTGGTGTGTTTCCACAGGCAGGGTGGTATCAATTTCTTCACCATCCCTTGACGGACAGTAAACTCTGCCGTCCCATTTTCCCCGGCTTTAGTCGGTGAACTTAAAGATGCCATGGTGTTTCTTCGTGAAAGTAGGCGAGCTATCGCCGGCAACCACGGTCCAAAATACAAAGTCATGGTCTAAACCGACATAGGGCACTGCATCTGTGGCACAGCACACCCCCAGCATAATGATGGTACCTGCAACTGTGCATTTGGAAAGGAGCAGGCTGTGCACTGCATGAGGCGAAACCAAGAAGTTATTTCCATTTTTATTCAATTGATTTGTGGCAGAATTGGGAAAATAACCTAGTTGGGGCCACTTGTGGGTATTTAATCATCATCTGATTTCTCTGAGTTGGTCATTTTTTGGCCCATCTTCTACAGATAACAAAGCCAATATTACAGTAACATCCAAAATGCATTTGATAGTTCATGCATTTCAAACGTTAGGCTTTGTTAAAGGGAACAGGAGCAGTCTCTGGCCAACTCCAGTTCCGGTGAGGGATAATTTGGAGCATTTTAAGAAGATCAGTTCACGTTATTGTACGCACAGTCCCTTGTACTGGTGTCCTTTGCCATCGTAACTTGTTGGAAGGTAGGTCAAGAAGACGCAGTTAACTACGCTTATTTTCAACGGAATACATTTTTATACAGTTTTAAACTGTGTAAATACCTGCAACACGATGGTAAAATATTGTAACTGGGTATGTGAGCGGTTGAACACATTCTGGTGGTGATTTGTTCAATGATGTTCACCTTCAAATGGACAGCATGGGCGGGTTTTTTTTTGGCTTACAGTTTTAAAAATCTCAATGTTGAGATAAATTGTTCGGTAAGGTTTAAAACCGGAGATTTCACCCCCTCCCCCCATCCTTTATTTCCAATGACTGTAGATATAACTAGAAGGGCATCGGTGGAGCAACAATACCTCCGCCACGTATACCTTTTTTGAAATATCATGCTATACAGAACTATATTCTTTTTGGCCTTTTCAATGGTGAAGATCACTTTAAAAAATTCCCGTTCGATCGGATTCGGATTCTGCACAAAATTCGAAAATCAGTTGGTCCTTGCCACACACCCACCCTGTTCCAAGTTTTCAATCTCGGATCTAGCCACAACTTTGAGATATCCTGCACAACAAGACAAAACGGGGTGAAAACTAACCTCACCTTAATGGCGGAAGTAAAACATTCCCCAACTCGCTAACCCTTACCCTCTCCCTTCCTCCGACTCGTAGTCTGGCAATTGTTAAACCTTTTGGTTGGATTTCATATTCAGCTTGTATTCCAAAATTATTGGTTTAAAATACTTTTGGATAGCATTGGTGAAACATTTTGGTGGTATTTTATTTTCATGGTATTTTGGTAAAAGCGCTAAGCTCGCAGCATAGCTTTGAGGTATGCGAACTCATGTTTTGAGCTGTCTAAGCCGTGTTCAAAACTACTCGACCCAAGCTATAAAAACTGTCACCTTGGGTGTTTTGGTATGCAAGGCGAGGCATCAATTGCGTCATCCTTCATATGGATGTTAAAGTTCTGTCGCATCATGTGCCAGCAATGGTTTGCTGGACGTTGAAATCCACTGTTTCGTTTCACAACAAGGAGTCGGAGTTGTTGCCCGCACGGTGGCAAAAATTCCCTGCTTGACTGACTGCCAGAAGGCACGGCAAAACCACCCAGTTAACTTTTACCAAGGCAAAACTTCGGACAGCACCTGATGCTTTGTAAAGTACAGTACATTTGATTGGGTTGGAGTGAGAAGGCTAAAGGAGTCCCAACCCAGAATGGTGGAACAGGTAGCACACTTCACTTGGGGATGTCTATCTGGTGGTTTTTGTGGGATTTTGTTTTTTTTTGATAATGATGAGGCTCGTGGACAGAGCTCGCGCAGAATGGAAGGAAACGGTGAAAGGGAAAGTGCCAATAACAGGGTGGAAGTGAGAGTGAGATGAGTGAATGGGGGAAAGAACATGGGGGTGAACAAGCTGCCAATCAAGCTGAATGCTAACCAGAAAAGGAACAAACCATGCAAAACCAACAAACAAAAACAGTTTGGAGTGGAAGGAATCACAAATACCCTGGAAAATAGGGGAGAGCTTGGAATGTGATTCAATTTGGGGTAGAAGAGATCAGGAAGTAATTGAATGGGGGCTGATCTGAGATGGTGAACAGCTTGCCTTGTAAAGGCCAAGAGGAAAGAAATGGGACTGGACAGACTGGAGAAATTGGTCTATCAGGTTAGAGAAATGAGGCTCGATTCTCAGCCAATATACAGCTCTGATTGTGTCGGCGGCAAAGGGCACATCATTACAGTGCACCATTCTTCAGATGGATACGTATGTAGCTTGAAGATCATCTGATCGCTATTAGCTTGGTGGAACATTGAAGATCCATGTCTTTCACAAAAGTAGCCCTAGTTATCTCTCAGAACCTGGTCAAATTCCCAAAAACGTTGCAGCTTAAGTGGAATGTCGGTCTTGGCCAGCTGGTTCCTGATAGATTTGGGCCAAGTGCCTGGTATGAGCTTGCGCTGGCCCCAACTTGAAGGAAATGCTGGCAAAGGAGATGAAGGCCAAAAGAGTAAACTTCAAAATCACTGTTATATTATTGTTAACAAAATATATTACATTGCAAAATGGTTCAATGTTCCGATTTTTTTATTCTTCTTCTTGCATGCCACTTGCTGTATATGCAGATTTATTTTCTGCCTTCCCATTCAGCCATATTTTGTTGACTTAAGCAAAGGTTGTACGTATGTAAAAGTAACATAAGATATGAACAGTGGCTTTGGTGGTGCAAAACCATTCCTACCATGCCCCCCCCCCCTTCCCCAACACCGTAAGCAAGGGCTTCTACATCGTGAAAAATCTTGTGAGATTGCTTAACTTTTCCAGAACCTTTTTGGAGAAATACCTGGATGAACACTTGTGCTGAGTTTTCTGTTGAATTCACCTTTTCCACTTTCCTCATTCCCGCAGCAAAACCTGTTTGCCGGAAAGGGGTGCAGCACCTGGAATGGGAATGAGAGGTGGAAGCGGTGCACTCCCCCCTTGCTTCCTCAGCTTTTCCACTCCTTCATTGCCCCAATTTCCACCCACCAAGCCAAGCCGGATCCCAGTGCGCATGTCCACACGTGGTGGCTTTGGACGCGGCGCACATTACAACACTTTTCCGCCTCCATGCCTCCCCAGCCTCCGGTTGAGTATAGCTGATTATGTGAGTTCCTGGTATTATTGTAGTCTTATTTTTAAAAAAAAAAATTTTAAATGGTTTTCCAAGTTGTTCCAGTCATATTCATTTGGTCCAGAGAAGATGAGTGCTTGGATTGCTCTTTCTCAAATGCTGCTTTGTACTTTGCTGAGCTACTTTCTTCTATGCCTTCATCAAAAACACTGTCACTCGCTACACACACCCCACCCCCCTCCCCCCATTGTTGCTAATCTATTACTAAACTGTATCAGGCTGACAGAAATGGCCTAGAAGTAAGCTGTCAAGCCTGAGTTCGATCTCAAGCTCCGCTATAAACATGTCCATCCTGGTGTTTCATAGCAGATGCGATTCCATCAATGTGTGCGCCGTCCCTCGAATGGACGTTAAAACGGCAGTGGTATCTTGCACAGCATTCATTGGTGAGGTAAAAGATCCCAATGATTGCCCTTCATGAAGAGTAGTGATTATCGCTGGCAACCTTGAAACAATTTACAAATTCCCTCCTCAACTCGCAGAGCATTCATCAGCCGCGCAGCAGCCGCACCTTCAGCCCAACGATGCTACCCTGCAGCCTTGTGCTGCATTTTAACGAAGAAGAACTATCATTAGAGAGGAGTGGTATCTGCAATTGCAGATAGGTAAGGATTCTTTGTCTTGCAACCACCTTCCTAAGTGCCATCAACTGAAAAATTCCTTCGATTTATTAGTATTGTACTTTTAAGTGGCTTGGACATGACTGTACCAAACAAGCAGAAATTGGGGTTCAGCCCATTGCGCATAGTTCCACTGTCCATGTCCTATAGCATTCTTGTTCGATATGCATATCTATGTTGAACTTCTTCACACTTATACCGTACTTCAAGTAAACAAGTAAAGTGTGTTGTGTGTGCGTGTGGCGCCGGGTGGTGCTTCAACATTGTGTAAGATACGACCGTGTATCCCCCATTCTCGCGGGTCCCGCTCACCTCATTATGTATTTCACTTCATCTATATATTTTCATTACGGATGTTTTCCGACAGTTCCTAGTAATTTTCCCCTCCCCCCCCCCCCCCCCCCCCACCCGTGTAACTGAACTCAGATCCATCGCACACACAATGTCACCTCTGTCACCCGAAGCGAACTGGTCTTTCATATCAGTCAGCCCATGGTTAGAAAGAATCTTTTATTTATATATATTATTAATTATCATTGTTGTTATTTGTTATTATTAATTATTGGAATCTGAAATAGCTAATTATAGATGTCTTGCTACTGAGGTCTTTCAGGCAGTACTGATCATGAATAATGTAATTTATGCTTCTGCCCCCGTGTGTTTTTATTTATTGATTTTTTTTGCAGGGATATATCTTATGAAAGTACGCCTATGGCGTGATCCACGAATCTTACGCTACCCAGAATGTGTCGTATGAGGATTATGAGCAAAGGCCTACAGCACCGCAAAGGTATTTGTATTGGCACAAAAAGTAACCTATGAAAATTATATTATATGTGCTCTCACTTAACAGACCTCCTCATCACTCCCTCCCCCCCATGCCACTTTCCTTCCTTAAATCTAATTCGTTCTTGTTCCATGTGTTGTGTTGACTTTGTTACTTAAAAGTGTCTTGTGGTGTGGTGTGTGTGTGTGTGTATATGCGTAAATTATATATATATATTACATCTACAGTTCTTACAATGTAGACAGACAACACATTCTTCCAGTAAAAATACCATTTTAATTTCAGAATTGACTTGATAAGACTTAGCATGTGATACGAGTGCCATAATTACTACTTGTGTGGACCCAGCACGGGAACTGCAGAGTTATGACTACGGCCATAGGAAGTACGGCGGAGTTATGCACCTTATGGTAGATGCAGCTCTTATTTATTTGTTTTGTTCCAGCATTTTATTGTCTTCTGTCACTCCCTCCCATAAATGCATAGTAATGGATCTGCTTTTGTGAAGTTTTAATCAGGCTCTCCATGTTGTCGATGAGACATTTCCAACACTTTAGCTTTTAAGTTATCCAGTGTCAAACATAGGGTGGTGCGGGGATGGGGATCCCAGTTGCAATGCCCCCCACTGGTTTTCAAGATGACAAACGCAACTGACCCCCACCCCCTTCCCAATCACCCCCCCCCTTTCTACTCAGATCCCCATCACTACCATCTCTAATCCCTGATCCACAACCACTCCCCATGGCCCTACGCACCCTTATGTTTGGTCACAATCAATGTAAAACAGTGCTGAAATGTCTTTGAAAGGACCCGTGTCTGGAAACACGCCCTCCCCTCCCCAAATCCTACTGCTTCTGTACACATCCTTACCTTGAAGTAAATTCATAAACCCTTGGTCTCACTGTCAACCATACTTATTTGGCAAGCCACACTTCTATCGGGGCTTCCAAAGCCAACCACTGCCTGGGCATCATTGACGTTGTTTAAGTCCTTCCTTGCACACCCTGAGCTGTTATCCACTAGAAAGCCTTCAACCGCATCTTGGAGTCCTGCTCTCCCGCTTTGGGTTGGCATCCCTCTCTCAAACCTTGCTCAGGTTGCCGCTTTGGAAAACAAGGCCTACACGATCATTGGAATCTCCCACGATGAACGCTGAGTCTATTGCCAATCACTTTCAACATTTGCAGACAGGTTGGTGGTCTCTCTATCTGTACTGCCTCCTTTCTTACATCCCTGCTCTTCCCCTTCACCCCCAAAGTTTCTGCAGTGTGGCACATGGTCCGCAGAAACTCCCTTTTGGTGAAACTCCCAAACTCGCTGCCTCGCCTCCATTTCATTTGTTCCTCTTTTTCCCCACCTGTGGAACCAACTTCTGCATTCTCTTCAATCTCATTCTTCCTTCCACGGTTTAAAGACAGCTGCGTCAACCACCATCTTACATACCCAATGCAACAATCATGAATCTTCTCTACTCCCCATTAACTCTGGCAAAGCCCACCTCTTTACACAGTTTGCAGTTTCTCCTTCCTGAGAAATATGTAGCTGTAGCTGTCCTTTCACCCGCTGTGTCCCTTCCCCCCCCTCATTCTCCCCCTCCCTTGTTTCTCCAAGTCTCCTATTTGTTCTCTCACTCTGCTGTTGGTGGCCCCCCGGCCCCCCACCCGCTCTCTTCTGTTTGTTTACTTTGCTGTTCTATCCTGATGTGTTATTTTAATCAGGAGTTTATTGCCCCTTATTTTTTTTTTCGGTTAAATGCTCCAGATTACATACAGGTGAAACCTATTAACTTATTTTGCTAACCCTGTCAAACAAAGAATTTGCTCCTGAAGTGATTTAGGGCTATTAGGCAAAGGGTTTGAATACTTATGCACCTGCGGAATCATCTGATTTTTCTTATAATCCGAACTTAATTCACATTTTATCTGCATTTTTTAGCTTTATCACTTTGGAGTTCTTTGTAAGACTCTATGTGATATGTATATGTATGTATAATATATACTATATCAAGTTTGATTTGAAAGCATCATGAAACTAAGAGGGGAGCACTCGGTAGAGTGCAAAACCTCCGCCGCTAATACTGCTGGGTCACTTAAGTGGAACCTGATTATCCTATTCATTGTAGGTCAAAACGGAATCAAGACTCTACTGAACCACGATTGAATAACTAAACTCGATCGACGCGCATGTAGAAATGAAAGAAAAATCGAAATTTTTTGAAAAACATGTTGCAAAATTATGTTTTTTTTCTCTAATACAATTTTTTTTGGGGGTTGGAAATCACTTAAAAACATGTAAAATGCAAAAAAAAAAAATTCAAATATTTTTCAAATAAATCGAAATTTTTTTGAAAAAAAGTGAAAAAAAAATATTTTTTTCTCTACAACAAATTATTTTTTTTTGGATGGAAATCACTTAAAACATGTAGCAATGCAAAAACAAAAATTCAAAATATTTTTGTCAAAATGGCTGCCATAGCGGCCATATATGACTTTGGACCAAGTCCAAAATCTAATGGCCATGATCCTTGGACCATACCTAATCCCCCCACCAAGTTTCGTCGAAATCCCTCCAGGAGTTTTTTCCGTAATACTGTTCAC
>CM068957.1:25565946-25578307 GCA_035128595.1 Eptatretus atami
GGTGATGTAAATACACCATGCTCTAGGATATCTAGAGAGGGCAATATTGTTCCGATCGGCCAAGCCTTAGTCAAGTTGTGGTGTAAAATGTATAATTAGGTCATGACCTTAAAATTAGGTCAAGGTCAAAAACAAGCGTCAGCCCCACATACTTTGTATTACGATTATTGATGCAAAATTCCATTCTGAAAGTCCCAGCTGGCTCTGAGATAAAGCTCAGAAATTGGGAGTGCAGGAAAAGAACAATTCTAATTGGTAGCTTAGTACTCCTGGGGGGGGTCTAAGAAATTCTGAGGTACCATTAAAAATTGGGGGTGCTAATTTTAGAAACAAATCTTACAAAAGCAATATGCTTTCCCCTATCCTATAGGACAAAGCTTTTAAAAATTTTTTTTTAAACTGATCAACTTGAATGGCTCTCAGAGTTGAGCAGTGCAGCCCATCGATGATCAAAATGTATTAGCTATAAATCTCACAACTTTAACCACATCCATGGGACTATGTGTCACTCAGCATGGCACTGCGATCTTGGTGTGTTCAGTTTCACCTCCTGTTGTCAGTCAGAACACCTTTTTAGCTCGCCTGTTCGAAGAACAGAGAGCTTATAGGCGATCCCCGTGTGAGCGTCAGCGTCAGCATACATGGAAAATGTTAAATGTTTTTGTGCAAGTTATTTAGAAGCTTGCCATTCATTTAATATGTGTACTAGGATGCTGATATTTGGCATGGGGTTCCTTTGGGTATATTATTGATGTAGTGAAGTTGAAATTAAAAAATAATTTCAAATGTTTTAAATTTTTGACCTGTTTGAACTTAACTTTTTTGTAAGCACATTCACGTTAAAGTTTTTGGTGCAAGTTATTTAGAAGCTTGCATTCATTATATGTGTACTAGGATGCTGATATTTGGCATGGAGGTTCATTTGGGGTATATTATTGATGTAGTGAAGTTTGAAATTAAAAATAATTTCAAATTTTTAAAATTTTTGACCTGTTTTTGAACTTAACTTTTTGTAGCACATCAACGTTAAAGTTTTTCCTTTCTAATGTTTTATCTACTACACTATTTTTACTGATTACAAAATACATATATTGCTTTAAAATTATTTGGATCAGACTTCACTGCAATGCTTTATAAAAATATTAGACTAGTCTTTTAAAAACAGATAAATGTATAAACAGCGAGCATTGGGTGGCTTTGACACCAACTCTCTGGTTTGTTCTTGCACCTGTTATTGTTGGCCTTTCTTGGTGCTACGAAGAAGCTCCGATGTTTGTTTGTTTGTTTTTGTTTGTTTTCTCTTAACTTGCTCATGCATATGTCCTACTTTCTTGCTTCCTAATTTGCCCAAGCATTTTTAAACTCGTCTGTCACAAGTTTCAAACATTAGCTTGTCTTTTGGGAGCAGATTTGGTATTGTACTACTTTTGACAATTTAGTTTGAACCACCACCAGCAATGCATATAATTTACCCCCTCACTTCCCCAAAGCCTAACTTGGATCCTTGTCTGCAAGTATATTTTGAGGAAGCAAGTCAAATTAACAAATGTTACAGGCTTTAAATAATTATGCATTTAAGGATTCAAAATTGCCATTGGATATAAATTCTTTATCAGTTTCACAAAATCTCTGGTCAAGCTTTATTACCACCATGCACGCAAAGCGAAAACTGGGGTTAAATAATTTGTTTACGTCTGTCTGTCCATTCATCTGCCTATCCACAAATGTCACTTTATGATCGAAAAACTTCTCCATTTCAATTGAATTATATATTTTTAACACTAATCGGAACATTGATTGGAAAATAAACTTGTAGTTTAACGGCTACTTTGGCTCTGAATTTATCCCGATCAAGCATGTGCAGAAGAGTGGCATTTTTATTTTTATTTTTTTTATATATATTTTTAAACTCTGCCTGTCTGGCAGTCAAACAAAATTAAATCATTCCAAACAGAAAACTTACTGTTTTTAAGGACGTTATAAAAGACACAGACATGCACGAATAACTAATTTAATGTGTTAGGGTGGTATAATAGACACTGCGGTAAACTTCCAGAATTTTCTACAACCCTTAAAATCTCTAATTCATTTCAATTTAATTATATACTTGATCACTGGAACACAAATCGCCTTCTTATTGCTTTCAAAAAAACTTCCAGTTTTGCAGTACTTGGACATGTTGTATAAAGTGGGGTACAATACACTGCACCAATGGTGCTAAAGTTCTGGAATATTTTTTTTAATATGACCTTTAAAATCATTTTATTTCAATTGAATTATATACTTGGAACACTGTGTGGGGTAAGGTGTTCTCTGAACTCTCAAGTTTATTAGTTGTCGTCGGTATGTCCGTGGGACTTTGAGATTAATGGTTACTCAAATTTAGCAGTTTATAAACAAACAAACAAACTAAAACGAAATTCTCTGCCTGAAATTGGATGAAAAATAATGCCAACATGCATTTGGTAGCCTTTAGTAGTAGGACTATGTCTAATTTTGTTTAAATTTACATTGACAGCATCATCTTCCATATGATTTACCAAAATCCCTCCCCCAACCTTTTCCAGTAAAAGTGCTTATTTTTAAATATTTCTATTACTAAGTGTCAAAAAAAAAACTTTTGGTGTAAAGTCTTGCTAAAAGAACTGACTGTGTTTTATTAATCGTAATGCCATTACAAGTTTTTAGGTATATGCACAGCAGGCAGAGGAAGAAAAGGCCATTACAGGTAACCACTTTATGTAAATGTCTATTGTACTTGGGGAGGGGAATCTTATTATTATTTTAATTAAAGCATTGTTATTAATGTTCACCATTGTACATTGCTAATATTATGTAAATACTCTGGATCAATGTTTACTTGCTTGAAACATTCAACTTGATTAATAAAATTAGAGATTTAATGAAATTCTGGTGTTTGTGTTTAATTAAGTTTTTGAACTAAAGTAAATGTAGGTTACTTTACTACACATCTTGTTCATTGTGTAAATATGTAAGTGTATCATTGTGAATATATTTTGACAAATATATTCCTATTACACTTTAGCAAGGATCGTCTTTTTTTGTTGTTGTTTTTCTTTTTCTTTGAATTCACAGCAATTAGGGTTTAAAATGGACCCTGCTACAAAGACCTAACCAGCAGATCTCAAACTTGTACATTAGCTTGTTTTGCATGATCCATTCATGTGCTGGATCCACATCTTTCAATTTGTTCTTTGTGGTGCCCACAGCATTGGAGTTTGCAAATCAAAGTCATAATAGTCATTTCCTTAGTGTTGTCGAATTACTCAGGAAAATTATGCAATATTTGCTGAAATCTTGTTGCTCTCTTTCTCTTCCTTTTAGAATATACAAGACCAGCGCTGTGGTGAAGTAGTTGTAATTGAGGCCCGATCTCGATTACCATCGAGGTGATTGATTCATTCTGGCAGTGCCAGGACCGGTGTGATATGGACACCTTGCCTGGTGCTGATGCTCATCTACCGATCAAAATCGAAAAATGAAATCCACCTCATTCAGTGACACATGAATACATCGGTATCATGATTGTTGCTTGATGCTCGTGATTCTTGAACATCTGTTGTTCAAAACATTGTCTTCAAGAAGATTTGAGGCAAAAAGGTATTCACCAAACTGTTACCTTTTATATCTTGCTATCTTCAAAGGTAGACGTTGAAACTACACACAAGCCATTTGGATAGAATGCTTGGACGTTTCCCACCCCCGTCCCCTCCCTCACGGCCTTTTTATTTCCTCTCCTCCCCATACTATTCCTTGTTCCCCAATGTGGTCGCTCTATTAAGGAAGGGTTATTTTGTACAATCTGCTGAAACAGTCTTTGCTGCCATTTTATAAAGGTGCAATCATTGCAAACAAATTGTGCCTTTACCATTTTTAATGAGGGTAAAGATTATTCATGTAAAAATCACATGTACAGAGAATGATGAGTTTGTTTTGTTTTTATAATAACATTCCAGTGATACAATGGATGAGAGATATGTGATGAATATGTCACCACAGGTATCCATGAAACGTGGTGGGTGGTGAAGTTTCTCTCGAATGATGAAGTGTTTTTCACTCTGGATAGTTTTCTATCCGAGGTGTCTGCATTTTGTGAAGAGCTTCACATGAATGATCAATAAATTATGGTAACACAAGTCATCACAATATCAATTGCCAGAGCACCTTTTGTTTGCACTTTTACAGTTTTCTTGTTTACAAGCATTGCGTTTGAATATTTGATGAAGATGCTTTTTAAACCTACGAAAAGCCAAGAAGTGCTGACTTTGTGGAGAATAGTACATGGCAACCTGGAAAGTGTTTAAGCTGAATTGAATGACACAGGTTATTAATTATATGAAATTTATCTGCTCGAATGCCTCCACTTTTAAAATGGCAGAAAGAAAAAGTAGCTTGTTTCAGGTGTGCATTTTATGAATGTGCAGCTTGATCTGAAACCAATTTTTCTTTGAAAATACTGCAGTTTTGAAATTTATTTATTCTCTTGAAAAGTGTGTATGTAGATTATTTGGGTGAAGGGAGCTCGGTGGTTTTTTTTTTGTTTTTTTTTATATCAAAAAAAAATTATTTTTAAGATGCACTTTTTGTTACTTTTCAGTAATCTGCATCCAAGTTGTTGAAGCACCAACTTGGCTGTTTTTTTTTTTTTTTTTAATACCCCGCGCCAGAGAAGGGTATGCATTTGGGTGTTTGTACGTAGAGAACATTTTTTTTCTGCAATTGCTTGTCTGATCGAGTTGTTTTCATGAAATTATGACATCATGGGTCACGTGATGTTGCAGCCATGTTGGAAAAACTTTGGACCTCTATCTCTGAAACAGCACCAAGGAAAAATAAATAAATAACTAGGCACATGGCGAGTAATCATGGAAGTGGTTTTTGGGGGGGGGGGGGTTAATGATGTCATAGGTGCCTTCATTATGACTTCATAATTGCATATGTAGACTACATCTGATCAGTATGAAATTTTTTGAGGGGTCAATTAGGGATAAATTGGTCCACTGAAAAAAGTGTAATCACGTGATTCGGCAGCCATATTGTTAAAAAAAAAAACCTCTGAGATGGCTGAACAGATCAAGGCGAAACTTTACACGTTTGACTGCCTATCCATGAAGAGCAAAACATTCACCACGTCAGACCACGTGTTTTGGCAGCCATATTGGATTTACCCGAAAACCGTAAAAAAAAATCTTCAGAATGGCTGGACAGATTGAGGGGAACTTCACACAATGTTCCCCAAGCCTTGAGGATACCAGGGTATTCACGAATAAATGATATGCCACATGGTCTGGAAGCCATCTTTAAAAAATTATTCTTGAAACTTCACAATTATGATCTAGTAGTGATGAGGAATATTGTTTTAAATTTCAACCTGATTGGATGTATGGTGTGGCAGCAGGAATTATTTAAATCTGGGTTGTTTTGACTTGTTTAATTTTTTTTGAATAGGGCTCACTTGGCTGTGCCTGGGTGGGTTTGAGGGTAGAGTAACAGCTGAATCCCATCCAGGTTCTTGCTGATGACTTCATCTTTACTTTTTGCTTGTTAATTATGCAACACACCAGTACACAAATCACACAAAAGTCCTGATGAGGATCTGCAATCTCTGATTGCTCTTTTTTTTTCTTCTTTTTGCAATTGGTGCTGCATTTGGCATTGCACTTTGGTGTGAAATCTGACATGACCATCCGATTCTCTTGACATTTTGCAGTTGTTCCCTTGTATAAGAACCAAGCCAAAATTTCAACTTTCTTAGTTATTTGGGTCCCACATTCAGTGACAAGTTTGGTTTCGTTCTGACTCTCTCTAAACTCGTGTTATGTTTGTCCTGGAACGACATTTCTTCTCAACTGACATGACCATAAAAATGAACGATAACATCTGAAGTTCCGAGTGAAAATTAGCTTTGAGCTTTGAACTTTTAACCCTGGATGCACAGCAAAATTTTAAAGGTCACAAAATGACTCATTAAATGTTATATGTATCTCGACTATTCATAAAAATTAATAATCAGGTGGGATCTCCTCGTTTGGGCAGAATCAAGTTTGAAACATTTGTACCCCATGGGGTAGTGTAATTAATAATAATAATTGGAACCATACTCTGTACAGAGAGTCGGTGCTGCCGAAGCAGTTTCCTGGGCTATTGGGCACAATCCTGGATGGGTCGCCACTCCGATGCAGGATACTCGAATGGCTCAATTATCCCAGCAAGCTGGTACTCAATTTGCCAACCTTGGAAGGATGACAGGCTGAGTCAACCCCCTGGTGTATTAATTCAGCGGCCAACGGGGCTTGAACTCAGGACCCTAGGATCCTAAGCCACCACCCTAACCGCTAACCCAACACCAGGGTTAATGGGGTAGTGTAGTGACAGGATATATAAATGTTGTTGTTGTTCTTATTTCGGCTGCTCCCGTTAGGGGTCGCCACAGCGGATCATCCGTTATGATCCGCATACTGATTTGGCACAGGTTTTACGCCGGATGCCCTTCCTGACGCAACCCTGGTCGCCTCTTACGACACAGGGATAAGGATTGTGTTTCACCATGATTCCGCGCTGCCCTACACCCTCTCATAGCGCGGCCCAGCGCAGAGCCCCCGTCCTCAAGCGATCCTCCAGCCCAAGCCTCCGAGTAGCCGGATTACAGGCGCATGCCACTACGCCCGGTTGTGACAGGATATATAAATAACCCCAGTTATTTTACATCAGGCATACAAAATGTGAAAGGAAATTAATGCCACTGTCTTAACTTTAATTACTACACACACTTCAAATTAACCATACTCGGTGGTGTAAGGGTTAGCACGTCTCCTGGGAAATCTGCAGTTCAGACTTAATGGTATGTGCTACTTCCTTGCTTAATGCTCAGCATTTTAAAAGGATTGAGTGCGGACAAATAACCATAGGTTGGTAATACTAGCACAGGTTTTGATGGACCTAATGGCCTTTGTTGAAGTTCCTTGTAAGGGAACTCAAACTGCATCTGGCTCGGAAACTGGCATCCAAATCATGTTAAATTGTACCAAGAAAAAGTCCATCCGAATTCAAGTATGGATGGGTAAAGTCAGAATTTAAAATCTTAAGGCTCGTCGTGGAGCTGCCACAAACATGGACATACGTGAAACACAACACAGGGCTGTTAGATGATGCAAACACAGCCACTGAGCTTAAGGTAAGTGTCATCACTTCTTGGGGCACTCTGGGTACAAGTGAGACTTTCACCACCTTTAGAGGGATTTCATCCTCCCCAAGAATGTCAACTTGTGGGGATGGGGATTGTCCGTGCTCTTCTTTTAAATGCTGAACGTCAAGCAAAGAAGTAGCACGTGCCATTTTTACGTCTTTTGTTTTTTTTTTGTATGACTCGGCCAAGGTTTAGAGTTTGCTGGAATCTGGGATGTCCTTTCTGAGCAGTATTTAAGCTACAAGTATCTCTGGCTTAAAGTCAACAGGAGCATATGGACAAAATTTAGGATCATTATTAAAAAGGCACTTGATGTTTTAACCACTTGCTTTAAATACATTTTACTGTGATAAATTTCAACATGGTGCTGGTCACATGTCTGATGCCCATGATGATTTGATATGGAATTACCCAATGCATATTTGGAGTTTGAAGTTTCCGACTATTTTCAGAATCGTGCATCATTTTCAGAATCGTGCATCATTTTCATTGTCCACTGGTGGGGTATTCGCCTGGTGCTCGCTTCAGTTAAAGTGACCGGCTAAAGATTTTAGGGTCCCGAGTTTGAGCCCGTCAAACTGTTAAAATAACACCAGGTGGGTTGACTGAGCCTGTGATCCTTCTGAGGTTGGCAAGATGAATACCAGCTTACTGGGAAGAATGAGCCATTTGAGTGGAGACTTGTCCAGGATTGTGTCTCCTAGCCAAGGAAGAACTGCCTCTGCAGCAGTATTCATCAAAAGGCGTGAAAGGAGTGGTTCTTCTTATATTGTGGGTATCTGGGAAGATTTTGCAAACTTAAAAAAAAAAAAATCTAAACCATTGGATTCCAATCAAAATTTTCACAGACATGAAGCTGCATTTTGAAGATCATCACTGGTAAAGTCCTCCCTGAAGGTGGTCCTTTGGGTTGAACAGCAAAGTATATGTTAGAGGATTTTGCTTATTTATTATGAACTAGCAGATTTCTCTGGCATCACGTGGGCAGAGAAACGTGAATCAGGAACACTACCAAAGGAAATTTGGAAATTGTAATACCTTCTGCTACCCCCACCAGGTGACGCTACACGGTAGACATTTACATAGATAATTTATGCCCCCCACCCCTGCTCCCCAAACCACCATGTGAGGCTGCGGCCCCACACAAAATTGTATTTGTACCCCAAGTTTGGAGTTTGTAACTTAAAAGATGTGGTCGTGCATCAGAAACAAAGCCACACAGAGAGATACAGACATTTGTGCCTTTTATAGGTATAGATTTTGTATGTTAATGAGCTTTCATGAAGACCGATCATTATCTTGTAAGTCTGATCTTTTCCTTTTGTGTGTTCCTGGAAAATCTTTCTTTTGGAGTGAGGATAAGGAAGTGAGATCTCATTTTGTGTGCAGTATGTTGGTTGCCGCTTTGCCTCTGCTGAGAGACTGCTGTGAGACGAGAGCCAGAAAGGAGGCAGTAGAGGACAGAAACCACTGACTTATCTACGATGGTGAAGTGATAGACCACAAATCAGACTCGGCTTCATTGCAGGTGATTCCAATAATCTTGAAGGCCTTGATTTTCACAGCGGAAAGCTGAGTAATATGTAAGGTGGGGGAGTCAGCCCAAAGGGGAGAGCAGTACTTCATCAAGCTGTGGATGAAAGCTTTGTAGGAGGATAGGAGTTCAGGTGTGCCAAAAAAGGACTTTGTATGACAGAGGATGCCCAGTCGGTGGCTGGCTTTGCAGGCCAACTTCGAAATGTGTCATTGTGTCACCACACACAGAGGTCATGCCTGGTAAAGAGATCCAGGAGTTGGAATGACAACTTCCTCAAGAGTATTATTAAAAAGGAGGGGGGGGTGAGGTTGCCAGACTCCTTTTGGAAAGAGATGATGTGAGTTTTGTCAGGATTGAAAGACATTTTCCAAGTATGTGACTTGCTTGTGGTTTTGTCAACGACTCAAGAGAGAGAAGAGGCTGCTGCCTGCCTGGCTGAAGGATGAGGAATGTCACGGCAAAGGGTGGTCATCAAATAGATAAATAGGATTTTCCAGAGAGTCGGAGAGATCATTTATGAAGATCAGGAATAGGACTGGGCCCAGCACACTTCCTTGGGGTACTCCAGCCTTGGACAGGGAGTCGATGAAAGGATTCTGTTGAGAGCCACACATTTGCTTCGAGAGTAGAGGAAGTTGGTAAGCCATGTGTGGAGTTGGCCTTGGACGCCAGAGGCAGAGAGTTTGGAGAGCAAGGCAGGATGCCAGACTATCAAAAGCACGAGATACGTCCACAGAGACGGCTCTGAACTCATGTCTGACATTGAGGCATCCATCCATTGTTGGGTGAGTAGAAGCAGCATATCCAAGATGGAGTGAACTGGATTAAAACCAAATTTGTGATATAAGATGAGGTTGTTGGAGATAAGGAAGGATTTCATATCAACTGCAATTATGGATTCCGTGACCTTGACGATTGGAAGTAAGCTGATAAGTCTGTAGTAAAGGGGATCTGTTTTTCACCTCTGCCACCAAAGGTGGATGGTTTCACCCCTATCTGTCTCTGTCTGTTTGTCTGTACATCTGTGAACAGAATGTCTCAAAAAGTTAACGATGGATTCTGACAATTTGGTGGAGAGGTTGGATGTGTGACAAGGACGAAATTATTTGATTTTGGTGAAGATCCGGATCCAGATACTAGAATTTCAAAGTGATTCTTCACCACTGAGATGGGGCAAAAACGATATATAGCATGATATTTCAAAAAGTTGTGTATGAGTTATGACAAAACTAGGTGGATGAGTTGCTTAGGTGACAACAAGTGGATTCGATTTGGGTTCAGGTTATCAGTGAGATACAAAACATAAGCTGTTCAGCCTGGCAGAGATATGCGCTCTCCTGAGTACCGTTCTAGGTTATGTAATGCAGTGATGTCAGATTTCTGAGCAGATGACAAAGTGAAAAGAGCAGGATTTTAGGACATGTGAGCTGATGCCATCTGGTCCAGTAGCAATCAGTCAAGGGATGAAATAACCTCAGGTGCAGAAGACAGAGTCCCGGAGCAGTTGGGTATGACAGGGAAGGATGTGTACCGAGAGTGAGGGGTTGGGGACAAGATTGGGAAGTAAACACACTGAGGAGTTAAATGTTCTAACTGAGGAGTTAAATGAAGAACTGAATGTAGAAGCACAGACATGTTAAGATGCACAGCAAGCATCATTTGTGAATTTTTTGTTGTTGCAATCCATAAAGGTGTTGTTTTGTGTAAACTTTCTCAACACCTTGTATGTTTACGAAGGGTGTTCATTTATACCACAGGACAATGGTGTAAACTGCAGTTTGTAAATGTGCTGGTAACAGATAGTACCTTTCAAGAACTAACCTGTTCATTCTACCTTTTTGCACTGTCATTCAGCAAGTAATGTGGGATTTCTGAGCCCACGCTGTGTTGTCCGGGATTTTACCTGCGCACGCGAAGTGAAAAAAGCTGGGTTCAGCAATTGGTTTATGTCTGTCTGCCCGTCCGCCTGTCTGTCAAAAAAATTCAGTTTATGATCGAGGAAAAACTTGATTCCAATTGAATATTATATTTTGAACATGAATCGGAACGTGAACCTGCAGTTTAGCATTTATTTGGCTCCGAATTTGTCCTGATTGTACATGTGCGGAAAGGAGTGGATAATTGCTTTCCTCAATCTGTTTGTCTGTGTGGCAGTGAAACAAAATTGAAAATCATTCCAAACAGGAAACTTACGGTTTTTAAGGACGTCATAAAGGACACAAACAACAAGCACGAAGAACTAATATAACGTGTTAGATAGGGTGGTGTATTAGCCACTGCATCAACGGCGGTAAACTTCTGGAATTTTTTTATATATATATGACCTTTACAATCTGTATTTGATTTCAATTTAATTGTTACACTGCAACACAAACCGCCTTCTTATTGCTTCCAGAAAACTCGTTTTACCATACTTGGACATGCCATATAAGGCGGTATATAAGAGTGCAGCAACGGCGCTAAACTTCTGCAATCTTTTTTTAATATGACCTTTAAAATCATTATTTTATTTAAATTCAATTGGATACATAAACACTGCGTGGGGTAAGGTGTTCTATGAACTCTAGTCTACAGTGTAATCAGAGCTTGAATGTGGGCCATTGCCATAAAACTTATCACTCGCGCTTGAAGATGCGACAGTTGTGGGTCTTGCGGAACGAACATTAACGATTGCCCTGCACAGCGGACTTGACCGAGCAGAATTTAAAATGCCGACTTGTATAATTGCCAGAATAAAGGGATGAATAATTATAAAGTTTTCTTTTTAAACATTAATTTTGTCTTTCCCTGCTATTCCAAAAGCAAAATGGAAACAAATGACAAAATCTAAATGAATAACAAAGCAGTAATTTCAGAATCTTCTGTAATTGTAATGACTAATGTAAAAAGGGACCAAAAACAGCACTAAGATTATGCACTTTAAAAATGCACGTCTGCTCTTCAGCTCGTTATTTTAAAAGTATTTTTAGTGGTTCAAGTGCTTGTCAGAAATGGGAACTTTCCAGTTGCTTTTTGGCAAATTACTCTATTGGAGAGAAAAGGGTGCTCAGCAAGGTATGGTTTGCAGTGCAAACGAGGTATTAGGTCATTGTCTCCATGCAACTCGTACTATCACAATGTTTAAAAAGCCAATACATTATATCTATTAAAAATATAAAATACAAAAAAAAAAACCTGAAGCCAATGAAATGCTTCATCACATGTGGGTGTTGTTTTTTGTAAACCTGATTTTCTTTCCATCGCTGTCCTTCCGCACATTGGCCTTCCCCAAGTCATCAGTGTAGTTGCATGTCCACCATTCCAAGATCAATTGAAACAATTAGGCAGCACTTGGGACAGGCTGGACCACTTCAATACTTGGGACCTTTGCTGAAGCTATTCTGAGCCAGGATGCTTGCCATGTAGCACATGTTTGGACTGCAGACCCCTGCTGGACCAGTATATCCAGAAGTTCCTCTTTCTCCTGGCTCTCCCTTTTTTCCTGGAAGCCCAGGCTTGCCAGGATGCCCACCTTTCGCTTGCCCGGGCAGACCAGGAGGTCCTGCAAGGAGTTGGGATGTGGGAGACACGGGGTATGCAAGCGAGTTTGTCGGTTTAAAATTTAAGTTCCCCCCCCC
>CM068957.1:25578319-25597254 GCA_035128595.1 Eptatretus atami
TCCCCAGTTAGCCCCAGACTGGGTCGTCAGATTGACATCTATTCCAACGTATTGTGCTCCAAGATGCACCATTCCAGCTACTGGTAACACCCGTTCCCTTCGAGTGCAAAAAAGGTGTCACTACCCGCTCCCTTGGTCAGGGGTCAGTGGTTAAACCACTTGCACTATTCTCCATGCACAGGTGAAAATCACAGTTAGTCCTGATAGATCTGTATGCTGCAGTACAAAAAGTGGGCTTTTAGTTTTGTGGATGTATTAGAGAGTAATACCTGACAATGAGTCATCAAGTAGATTGATTGATAAATGTGATGGATTAGCTACTACAACACTTCATATGACCTGTTCATATGTACAGTGTGCCCAGTGGCTGCCAAAAGAAATGTGGGATTTTTTGTGGGAAAATGTGGGATTTCAAAATTTG
Organism: Eptatretus atami; assembly: GCA_035128595.1. NCBI lineage: Eukaryota > Metazoa > Chordata > Myxini > Myxiniformes > Myxinidae > Eptatretus > Eptatretus atami. The sequence goes on from CM068957.1 coordinate 25,578,741, forward strand.
AATGCAGTTAAAGCTATCAAACATAAATTAGGGTGCTCATGAATTGTATGGTTATCAACATTATAAGCAGTAAACATCCTATATCCACCTATTTATATTAAAAAAATATACATAATAACTACTATATGAAGCAATATAGTGTCTGTGGTTACATCATCTTACTTAGTACATGTATAGCCTATGGTTGCATAAATATCATGTATACCTCATGATTAGGTTAGCATTGATGAAAGCCTTTATACTATTGTACATGTTTCAGTATATAACAGTATATGTAATCTTAATTAAAATGCACAAATTCAGGAGTGTACACTATGCAAATATAACACATTAATATTGGACTTTCAAAACACTTTAGTTTTTTATTTAAGATGTTATAACTCAAACTGTTACATTCTAGAGTACAACTTCAGTGCCAAGTGGGCTTTAGAACATAAAATATAAACAGTTTCTATTATGGAGAAAAAAATCATAAAATCATTTCTCTAGCATTGAATTATAAATAACATGTGAAATAAATCTGTCTTACTTCGGTGAGGGCTTTAATGCTACAAAGTGAAAATAGCCCTAGTCATATGCAAAAGAACATAATATATAAATGTGATACCATACATGATGCCAGGTTCAATGGCTGAACAAAGCAAAGCATCATAGCACCCATGAAAAAACTTATTATACAATGAACTTATTTACATGGTTTATGATTTAACAGATTAACTCCTTCAAACAATATATAACATTAGGACTGTTTCCATTATTTCCCATCACCACTAACACCATCACCCTGACCTGAGAGGCAGATCACACTGATCACCCACATTACAATTTTCTTTTTTGCACTGAGACGTTTTTTTTCCAAGATGAATTGGTTTGTGACAGCTTATTATGTCCTGATCAAGGAGGGCCTGAGCTGCACAAATTTCTACCATCTCTTGAGATTTTGATGCCAGAGCTTTCTTCAGACGTTCATCGCGTTCAGCCACAAGTTTATCAGCTGTTTTCAGTCTAGTTGAAGTCTGTCCTGTTCCCTGAGTTTTTTCTCCTCAGTCTTTTGGAGCTCCATCTGATCCTTTGCTTTTTGCTGCTCTTTTTCTTCAGCTTCTTTTTTTAGCTTCTGTTTCTCCATCTCCTGTTTTGCATCTCTATCTGCTTTGTATTTCCTATGTGCTTGGCGCACACTCTCCAGCATCGATTTGGTAACTGGAACTTGGCATGGTTCACCCTTTCCATTATGGGTCACTGCATCTTTTATGGTTCTACAACCATTCACAGCATTTTCACTCAGATGGGTTCTCTGTGAAGTGACTGTATATTTGTTCAGTGAAAAACCCCTTTCAACATCACGCCTGTCAATGTGATATGGCCAAAACAACTTTCACAAACTGTCCAAGAATGGGTACTTCTCTTAGCCAGTTGAGGTCTTCACATCCAACACTCTGGCCCAATATCTATCAACTCTCTGATATGAGCCTCCTTCCTCCATGAACCAGGATTCATTGATTTCATTCTCAACCTGGTTAAGCATCCATTCATCACCAATTTGATCTATGTCTTTATCAGAAAAGATATGAGGAAATTTCCAGGCAGCTGCTTTGATAGAATCCATTTGATTTCTCCTGCTGTCTCATCGGTGGATGTAAGAAATGTAATCGCCTCAGCAAAGAATTGTCCAGTGGAAGGCGATTAATCAATGCTTTGCTACAGCAGCATATGCATCCTTGACATCTGAGAAGAAACCAACTTATCATCAATGGAGTGATGTTCTTCTTTGGCAGAGCTGTCTTGTGATTCACAATGGCATGTGGTCATTGGATAACATCAGGTCCTTCTTCATAATGTTAGTATCAAGCAAATGTTGGCCTTCTTTGTCTTTTATGCTTCACATTTCAGAAATTTCTTAAGTATTGCTTCAAGAGATCTGAGAGCTCTGAATAAAGACATGTATGAGTGGCTCTTGAGACTGGAAAAGAGTGAGGAACCCATTAATGCACTGTAAGGTACTGCAAGAGTGCAATCTGAGCAGGGTCAGTCACACAGCTGTTTTCTAACGCTTTGTATCTCTGACTAGAGATAAGCAGCTTCACATTTTCTTTTGGGAGGAAGAACAGTGAAGTACTCAACCAAACTTCCATTGCTCATTCACTCTTTCCAATACAGGCCAATGCTCAACCATCGATTGCTAACATAGCGTAGAAGAACATGGTTCTCCACCTCCATCAAAGCTTGAATTTGGGAGTAGTCCTCTTTACGTGATGCCGTTTGATGGAAGAACTTGAATAGCTGATCAAGAAAACTGTCTATGCCCCACGATTCTAGAACACCCATTGCTTTTCCAAATGCATTGTGTACGTGTGTATGTTGCATGATCCTACATCAACAAGCCCATGGGAACCTGCAGCCTTGCAGTCTGCATCCATTTTTCCCATAATGCTTTGTTACTTACATTAGGTCCATCCATTCCCAGCATAATCATGTTTTTTAAATCAGACCATCTTCTTCCAATGCGTCTGAAAGGGTGTCCCTCAGAATTTGAGCTGTTGCATGACCCAACATCTTTGACTTCAGGTAGCGTGTGTCAATCAATCCATCATTCCAAAAACGAATATGGATATCAAGTTGCTTTTCATCTGGTCATTAGTAGTTTCATCGAACAAGATGGCATAAAATGTAGAAGTGTTCCTAATCTTTGTAACAAGATCTTCATGAAAGAAAGAACCAAGTTCATGTGAGACTACATATGAGACTTTACTACGTATAAGTTTCACATCCCTTGCAACATCACTGTCGGCAAACATTTCTTGAAATGTTTCAGCTATCTTATCACATGATCTGAAAGATAAATTGTCTTGTGCAACTTTCATGACCATATAGCTTCTGCTTTTGTAACTTTGTCCTGGTGTGAAAGAGTCCATTTTTGGGATTCTCCAGAGCAGCGTTTCTCAACCAGGCCCGTGGCCCCCAAGGGGGCCACGGCCTTCGACCGGGGGGCCATGAGCGGACGCCGAAAAAACTGCGATTCAGAATGCAGAGCTTGTAATGTACAATTAGTGACGAGTCTCCGGTCATAGTGTCAAAGTAAAAAGGGTAGATGAGTTTAACCACGATTTTAAAAGAGAAGGCGGAGCCCACAAGCATTCATAGTAAACCAATGTTTACAAAAACGTTAGAATTTTGTTTTTTTCAATTTTTTCTCAGATGTCGAAGGTTCGAAAATGGAATGACAGCTATGTCAAGTTTGGATTCACGAATGTCAGTCGAGATGGCGTGGACTGCGCGCAATGTCTGCACTGCTCGGTCGTGTGTGTCAAATGCGTCACTACGTCCTTCCAAACTTTCAAACCATCGTGACAAGATGCATCCCGGAAGGAAGGAAAATAATATCGACGCTCTGTCTGCGAAACGATCACGATATGACCGTGAGCGACACTTCCCAAATTTGGATTCCGGCCAGAAGAAAAACCTGCTCTTCAATCCAGCTACGAAGTGGCATACCGAATTGCGAAGTGCAAGAAGCCGCACACTATTGCTGAGGACCTTATCAAGCCATGTACAGAGAAAATGGTGGAATTGATGATCGGACCAGAGGCGAAAAAGAAGATCCAGCAAGTTTCGCTCTCTAATGACACGATCCGACGACGGATGACGACATGGCCGCTGATGTGTGCCGTCAAGTTTGCTCCGAAATCAAACAAAGCACGCTCCAGGCTAGCCTTCAATTAGACGAGTCTACCGACACCGCCCTGGAGAGCCAGTTGATCACCTTCGCTCGCTACGAGAGAAAGGGAAAGATGAAGGAAAGTTCTTGTTCTGCAATACCCACCAACCACAACGACAGCGGCAGATATCAAAGCTATTGTGGACTCTTTTTTGAAGCTAATGGACTCGGTTGGCGAAATTTCAAGCACATTTGTACTGATGGTGCCCCAGCGATGGTCGGCGTCAGAGGAGGTTCGTCACGCTTGTGAAGAACGAATGGCCCCATGTGACGTCCTCCCACTTCGCTACACCGATACGCTCTTGCGTCAAAGACTCTTCCGCCTCGTTTGCTGGAAGTCATGGACGTCGCGGTCAAAGTGATCAACTTCATTCGTGCGAAGGCCAAAAATCATTGCTCTTCCAACTCCTGGCCAACGAAATGGGAGCGGAACATGTTGGACTTCTGTTCCACACCAAAGTCCGTTGGCTATCGAGGGGAAATGCCTCTCTCGGCTGTATGAACTCCGGGTTGAGGTGGAAATCTTCCTGCGAGACAACGAAAACAACCTCCATGTCCACTTCGACAATGAAGAGTTAGTCATGATGCTCGCCTACCTGGCCGATATATTCGGCCGACTCAACGAAATGAACCAGTCCTTGCAAGGCCGTGATGTGACAGTCAGTGACGTTCAAGACAAGCTTGCCGGACTGTCTGCTAGAATGGAAATCTGGCAGGCACGAATCAAGGCCGGTCACTGCCTCGTTTCCTTTCTTGGACGAGCACTGCAGACGCAGAGGATTGAGCTTCCCGTCGGCATCAAAGATTGCATCACTAGACATCTCGACAATCTCTCCACTGAGTTCAAATCGTATTTCGACGATGCACCGTTGGATGTTCCGTGGCACAAAGACCCGTTTAACGCCAAAATTGAACCTACTGAAGACGAAGCAGAGGAGCTGTCAGAGTTGAAGGTTTCAAAAGCAATGAAGCTGGTCTTCAGTAACAAAGAAGACCACTCCACCTTCTGGTTGTCTGTTCAGGATGCATATCCACTACTCAGCAAGAAGGCATCCGTCATGCTCATTCAATTCGCCACAACATATCTTTGCGAATCTGGATTTTCTGACCTTGGACCATTAAACGAAGTCCAAACCGTCTTGACGTTGGGAACGATATTCGCCTTGCTGTGTCCAAGACAGAGCCGGACATAAGAGGCCTCGTCAGACAAGCCCAACAGCAAGTGTCTCATTGATTGTATTGCTTAGAAAAATGTTTACTTTGATTTATCTTTTAAGACTGAGTAAATAAATTTCATAAAACGAAATCTGCATCTTTTATTGAAGGGCAGGGACCACGAATGTTAAGCGACTCGGTAGGGGGCATGGCCATCAAAGGTTGAGAAACGCTGCTCCAGAGGTTGATGCTTGTGACAAATATACCTCACCTGACCCAATTTTCAGCTTTGACTGTCCAGATGCAATTGCAGTTTTAGCCACTCTAATATGCTTTGTTCCTTCAGCATGTCTTTGCAGTTGATAAACACCACCATTGCTAATATCAATGTCTTTCTTGCATAACGCACAATGAGCTTCCTGGTCTGATTTCTTTTGTACCCACTGGCTAAGCGCATGCCCATTCTTGTCCACACTATTCATCCAATTTTCATTAAATTTTGTTGTATGTCGTGGCATTTTGATGAATTAATAATATGTTCTCTTGCTTTAAAACAGATTCTACAGCTACACCTGTAAGCAGGAAAGCAAATAGGTTAAGGAATTGTATATACATGTATATGCCAAGCAACAATCCAATATACATGTATCATGAAAGGGAAAAAACACTATATGCAAGTTAAATTGTTGTGAATGTTAACATTACATGTACCAGCATTACCAGTATTCAAATAAGTACCTCAAATGTACATCTTTTAATAGCCATTTATAAATACGCAATCACAATATGGTGTTGTCTTACACTTTCAGCATTAAAAAACCATCACAGAGACAGTGAACATGATGATGAAGAGAAATGTGTTATTTTATAATAACCATGATATCCATCAATTATTTATATTTATTACCACAGCAGAAAGATTGAAAGTGCATTAAATGACACCTAAAAAAATGCTCCAGAGGCCAGGGGTGCAAAACCCTATCAGATTTTTGGGCTTAATGCTAAAAAATCTGCTGTAGCCATTACAATTTTTAAAGGTCTGACGAAAAGTGGGAAATGTGGGATTTTCTTCAAAAATGTGGGACACATTTTGCAAAATGTGGGAAATGTGGGACCACTGGGCACCCTGTATGTAGTTTACACTGAAGTAGTTGTGATCACAAGTTTTTGAAGATACTGAGTTGGGTCTTTGGTTGAGGGTTTGAGTAAATTGTTGATGCTCAAAACATCCGTGTTGTTACTACTGAATGTTCCTCAGACTTTTGCACAGCCACTCGCCTCATATCTGTCGAGCCTGGGTTCGAATCTCGGCCCAGGTATAAACTATCATCCTGGTGTTTCCCACGAGGGCGAGGCGTCAATGTGTGTGCCGTCCTTTGGATGGACGTTGAACTGGGGTGTCCTATCTGCCAGCATTAGTTGGTGGACGTTAAAAATCCCATGATGTCCTTTGTGAAGAGCAGGCGAGCTATCACCCATACCGTAGCGAAATGCCAAATTCCTGCCCACTCAGCCGAGTAGCCTGTGGCGGAGTGGCGACCTGTCCAGGATGGTAACCCTAGCCACAAAAATGCTTTGGCAGCACCGACACTCTGCATGGTACGTTATTGATTCACACTATCCCCAAGTATCGCAGGCATGTCCGTGGTGAAGATGTGCTATGATAATGGAGCATTTTTCCACTTGCCAGAAAGGCTCCTAAAACATGGTGTACGAGATGTCTAGTGGTGTCCAGATTGATATCTGCTTCTCAGGTGGAACAGGAGATTATCTAATGGAAGCTGTTGGCCTCGGTTTTTGATTACCAATGTTTTAAATGATGTTCATGTTGCAGATCATTATGTGAGGTTTATTAAAGTTTGTAAAAAACAAAACAAACAATAACAGGCCTTTGCTGTTTATGGTTTCAACAATCTGTAATGAGGTGCAGTGAACCTACCTGGATGACCAAGAGGTCCTTGAGGACCAAGATTACCCACACCTCTTAGTCCCTTCTCACCCTTTCTTCCAGCTTCACCTGCATGATATATAGATAGAATTAAGGCTATCGGTCAATCTACATGAAGGTTAAAAAAAAAAGATTTGAATGTACCTCACCCTTTTCACCCTTTTTGCCCGGCTTCCCCGAAATTCCGGAATCTCCTGCCTGCCCCGCCCGTCCTGGATACCCTTGTGGGCCACGACTCCCGGATGAGCCGCGAGTACCAGGTGGGCCGGGAATTCCAGGCAAGCCAGTACGGTGTTGACAAGAACAAGGCATGGCATTCTGGAGCAGGGAAGGCAGCTGGGCTGGGACACAGGAGGATCAATAGAACATGTGAAGTGAGGTGATGACAAATGGAAGAATTGAAGCAATTTCTGCATCTTCTGGTGATGACTCCATGATAGATTTTTGTCTGAAATTTTGGCCAACTTCAAAGTTATGTTATTAGCACGGTGACATCATAACTGACTTACTTCGGAGGAGGTCGAAGCAAACCTTGCGGACGTGTTCATCAGATAATATTGAACCCTGCAAGATGAATGCAATATCAGTTACAAAGTTAAAATCAGAGATCATTTAATAAATCGTGAAAGAAGTTTTGGGAGACGAAGAGAAGGAGGTGGGTCGTGAGAAACTTACTGGGTTTCCTTTTATTCCAGCAGCTCCAGGAAAGCCTCTTTCACCAATTTGTCCCCTCGGCCCAGGGGGCCCCATTGGGCCTTGTTGTCCCATTTCTCCACTCAGACCCACTCTTCCGGGAATCCCTGGAGGACCACTATTTCCTCGCTATAGTCCACAAGACAGATTTGTTAGCATTTCTGTTTTGTCAAGAAGAAGCAGGTGATTTAGATGTTGTATAACTTACCTCTCCTTTCCGTCCCCATGGTCCAATGCTTCCCTGCAATTCACACAGGAACAGGAAGAAAGATGAAATTTTTGAAGTGAGTGTCAGAATAACACAAAAGAAAATAAATTACACCCTGCATTTTCCAATGTACAAATTATGTATTGAACAGTAACCATTGTAATCTCATTCTGAAGTAATAATTTGATTTGACAGAATGGCCTAGAGGTACACAAACTCGCCTCGAAGCCGTCTATCCTGGGTTTGAATCCTGACCTACCTATAAACTGTCATTCCGGTGTTTCACCGGCAGGGTGATTCATCAGTGGCAGTGGGTATGCCGTCCCACGGATGGATGTTAAACTGGGCGTCCCGTCTACCAGCTTTCGTCAGTGGACGCTAAAGATCTTACGGTGTCCTTCGCGAAGAGTGGGCGAGCTATCGCCATCACCCTGAACAAATTACAAATTCCTGCCCCAACTAGCAGAGGGCACTGCATCGGCTGCACAGCCGTGCCTTCAGCCAATAATGCTATCCTGCAAACTTGTGTCGCGTACTAACGAAGAAGAAGTTGAAAAAAATACCTTTGGTCCTTGTATTCCAGATGGGCCTAAACTACCCTTTTCACTCTAAACAAAACAGAAAGAAAAAAACAGGTTAGTAAGAGCAAGGGTTAAAACAAATCAGCATGCAGGCATGACGGGATGAATCAAAATGACCAGGCCATTCACAGAACAAAACTATACCTTTCAGTCACCGGTCTGGTTTCGAGGTAACATTTGTCATATGAAAGGGAATGTGGCCTACTAAGCAAATGAAAGCTTCATTCAACAGCACAGAAAACCCTGAGATGTTTGATGCTTACCTTGGACCCTTTTCTGCCAGGTATCCCACGTTCTCCCTCAGAAAGGACAAAGAAGTGCAGATCAGTTTCATCAGCAAAGTTACAAATAAGATAAAAAATAAAATTCATTTCCTCACTTTTATGACAGATCACGAGGAAATTATCTGTTCCTGAAATCGATTCAATGCAAACTTTGGAAACAAAAGAAAATCCTTGAATTTTGATTGAAACACTTTTTTTGTACACGATGTCCAGGTTTGTGGAGTAACGAGAACAATAGAACGGATCAGAACAAAAGGTACAGTAGAAAGAGAAGGGGGGGCACCTACAGTGGGATTGAGGGGCAAAATAAAGAGAGACTGAGAAATAATGGATGTGGTGAGGAAGGAAGGCAAGGGGAGGGAGGACACAGGAGGGGAACAAGATGGATACAGCCGCAAACTCTCCGTTAGGAAAAGATGGAAACTTGTAAAGAGGTGGGTTTTGTCAGGGTTAATGGGGGTGGAGAAGATCATGATTGTGGATCGGGGATCTGCCATGGTGGTGAACAGCTGTCTTGACAGCCCTCGGGGGGGGGGGGGGAATGATTCCACAGGTGGGGAAAAAGGTTTGAATGAGTGGAGATGAGCAATGATTCTGGATTTTAGGCTTTTCACCAGAGGGAGGTTACTCGCAGCCCATGAGCGCCCTGCATAAAACTTGGGGGAGGGAGGTGGGCTGGCGGACACACACACACACCACTTTTGAGAAATCAGGCACAAAAGGAATTTGAGGATGAATTAAACCAGCCAGATAAACTTATGAATGGGAAGTTGAGTTAAGATGTCATCACCTAATTGGCACAGACCACAAGGTGTGAGACTGTTAAAAGCATGAACAATACCCAAATACATAGTTATAACGTCTAAGAGCTTCAAGTTGTCCTTCCGTTATTGTATCAGCAGGTGAAGGCAAGAAGGTCCAAAATAGAATGATCAAGGCAATTGTTGATTTAAAAAATAGCTTGTAGTTCTCTTTAATGGATGTTTGTTTGGCTTCTGTCCTGGCTGTTCCACTTTGAATACAGTGGTCCATAATCACCAACACTCCAGAGAGACCGATGTAGAAAAATGTAAAAGTACAACCAACTCAATTATGTTTTTTTCTAAAAGACCTAAGCCTTTGTCTTCGGACAAAATCAAATTTATTTTTTCATTCTCTGCTCTGCATTTCTCACATTATCGGGAACAATTGTTCAATGATTGCACAATTGAAGAAGAAAAATATTTAGAAGAAATTTGAAATTATTTAATGAATGAGTGTGATAATTATGAACATAACCAGTTTTGTACTTGGGCTCGGTTCATTTGGAATCCTTTTTCAGATCAGTGTGTTCTTTATCTCTTTCCAACCCCAACCCCAACCCCATCCATCCATCCATTGGGACCATACTCTGTGCAGAGAGTTGGTGCTGCCTAAGCAGTCTCCTTGGATATTGGGAACAATCCTGGACGGGTCGCCACTCCGACACAGGATACCAGCAAGCTGGCACTCATTTTTCTGACCTTGGAAGGTTGACAGGCAGAGTCAACCCCACCTGGTATTAATTCAACAGCCGAGTGGGATTTCAACTCAGGATCCAAGGATCCCAAGCCCACCATGGCAGAAACCATGCATTGATGCACCTTTTGGATCCAGATGGTTGGCTCTGGCAAGCTTTTCAATTTTGCTGGTGGAAAAGGTCCCGAAAGGAAACAACTATCTGAAAGGCAACAGAAGGGACCAGACGGGAGCACAAAGCTTTTCAAAGCGATTACTGAGAATGCTTGGTCTCATCTCGTGCCATACCAGTGAGCTACATGGAGAAACCATTGACAGTTCTGCTGCCCACAATTTGTTGTGAGCGTATTTGATCACATCTTGGTACTGAGCAAGTGTGTAACTATACATTGCGAAATGAAGGTGCACTTAAGGCGAGTAAATACGTAAATAAATAATCAAAAATTTATGATGTCACAATCGTAGGCAGCTCAACTGCAATCATAGCTACACTCCCTTACCTTCTCCCCAGGAATGCCAGGAAATCCTGGTGCTGCTGGCTGGCCTGGAAGTCCAGGAATCCCCCGATAGCCCTGCCGTAACACAATTACACGGAACCTATGTGGAATCACAAGGTACTGCACATAGAAATTAGAAACAGACTTTACATAATCTCAAATCAGGGGCAGTCTTGTGAAATGCATCTCAGAAAGACTCCAGGAAAGGCAGGAGATGCCTTAGATTGAGGGTACTGCTTCTGGAGCCACAATGCTTATCTTCAGAATTGGCCCGAGAAGCATTTTCAGGCATTTCCGCTTTTACAGGCAATACTGCCATTGTTGAACACGTAGCGGAATACCTGTCTTTGTGAAGGCTAGTATTAGTCAGCAGAGAGGATAAAGAATGGATGTTATTAACTAAAGTTCAAAAGCGAATGATTATTGGGCATGAGATAAACGGTGTGGCTTTGCATTGAACACGTATTGAGCATTATCTCTTTTTCGTGAAAATCCACTGTTGAATGCAGGAGGGGTTGAACCCTGACTCGATAAATATAATATGATTATGACTTTTTTGCTCGACGAGACAAAGGCTCATGGAAGAGAAAGGTTGAAGTGACAGCGAAGTCGCTGAGCAACACTTGGACGCAACCAGCAAAGGAATTAATGAACGGGAAAGAAGAGAGACAAAGGAAGGGAGGAAACACTGAAAGCAGCAAGTAAGGGGATTTTGGTTCAGCAGGGTTAATGGGGGTAATAGAGATCATGGGTCAGGATGGGGGATGACATTGGGTAGCGATGCACTGCCTGCTTCAAGCCCTGGAGGAAAAAGTTAAAAATGATGGTCTTTGGAAGGAGGTTCCATAGACAGAAGAAGTGAGGAACAAAGGAGTTCAGGTGTGCAGTCAGCCTGGATTTTGGAAGTTTAACGAGAGTGGGCTGCTGGTAAAACGTGTGCATCGTGGAGTTGCAGGGGAGGATCAGAGTTCTGAGAGAAGAGGGAGCATTTTCAGGGAAGAGGTGGTAAACGGTGGAGAGATCACTAACTTGTCTGTAATGTAAAAGCAACACACTATGTGCTTTGGCCTCATCATAAGAGATTCCAATAATATTGACAGCTTTACATTCCACAAAATCCAAGAGAGACATCTTACAGTATGTGATGATGTGGCACAAGCCCAGAGGGGAGAGCAGTACTCCAATGAGTTACTGTCAATGTCTTGTAAAGTGCGAGTAGCTCTAATTTTACAACAAAATCCGAGATTGATGAAGTTTGCCCAGTTTGCGGCTAGTTTTGGAGGCCAGCTTTGCTATGTGGATTGCCCAGGAGAGGTCTTCGCTGATGATGAGGAAATCTGTGTCTAGAACAGCCAGGTTGTGGAAGCCAATTTAAGAGGTGATGACAATGTCACAAAAGATAGACCGTATTTACATGATTGGGAAGTTCAAGAGACGGAACCTCTTCTGGTGGCAGACCATTGAAATATACAACTGCCTTCATCAATGATTGGATGGTATACCACACAGACAAATACTAGGTGATTGTGGAGAGGTATATGCAGACAGAGGCAGTCCTGAGGGCTTGGAGGAGTTATGGTAGGCAGTTATCAATGAGCAATAGAGTTCTTGACAGACATGGCATCACCACCTCCGGAGCGGGTTAGGGGCCTGTCAAAGTGGAAGAGTGAATAGCCAGGGAGACACACGTAAATCAGAAACATCCCATGACAGAAACGTTTCAGTTAAACATACAATATCCGGAGCTGCAGTAGTAACCTGAAACGGATAGATAGTAAGATTCAAATGGAGATGTCCAATATTTATGGGAATACCCTGTGGGGAGTGGGGAGGAGATGAGGAGCAGGTGGTGTTTGGGGTTGGGCATGTTGTGGGGATGGCCAGACATGCATTGGGGACGTGCAGTGGAGACAGTTGGACGTGCGGTGAAGGTGGAGGGACGCGTCGTAGGGGTGGAGAGACATGCAGTGCGGGTGGCAGGACACATGGTGGTGGAGGGAGGGGTGGGTGGGTGGAAAGTACAGCGGAGACAGCATATGCATGGAGACAAGTACAGATAAGGAAGAATAAACGTTCTCTGTAGTCCAGAGATATCTAGTGAATCCCCAATCCTGTCAGTAGAATGAAACAGGCACTTCTACCAGGATGAAAGTGAGGCCTATTAAAAGCACAAAGGAAAGTCGAGCTGTCGGATTTCAGTTACAATGCACGGAGTGCAGACTTGCAGGCTAGTAAGAATTAGAATAGAAACAAGTCTAAAGACGACGATGGTTCACGAGCGGTATTTGACAATGTAGATTGTTTCAGAAGTCAAGGATGAGACAATGTGATAATGTTTGACCAAGTTATAAAAATGATCAACATGATGTGGTACGAGCGACAGGTTATTAGCTGCAAAATGTCGAAAACCCGGTTTGTTCAACAACTTTCAAAATTTGACCTTTGCATAACCTTTAAAGGTCACAAAACAATGTTTGTGGACATTAAAATAACGAAACAGGATATGTGCTATAGCTTATTGGAGTTAGTTCGTCGAAGAAGGTAGAAAACCCGTTCGATTCCCACAACTTTGAAAATTTGACCTTTGTGAACTTTAAAGGTCAAAGGTCAAGGATTATGACCTTTGGTGCAAAACTTCCTCTGGAACATTCCAGGAACAATATAACGTCATATAGGCTATTGGCATTTCGCACTCCTCGGACTATCCATACTTTGATGAAATCAGCGTAAAAACAAACTTGAAGGGGGCCACACGGGCAAGGTGTTCGAGATAGAGCAAAATGGTTTCAAGACTTTAGGTGGGGAATGCCTCAAGATTATGCATAAAAAATATTGTCATCCTACCTCTCAAGTTTTGGCGGTCGTATGATTTTTATGTCAAAATTAGAAATTTTCCAAGTTCGTGACCTTGGGACGAAAATGAAAAATCGAGCTCCGTGGGGCTATGCAGGTGCCATTGGGCTAACCAAATACTGAAACCCTGCCAGATTCGACAACACCCTAGGAGAAGATGCAAATTGAAATCGGCTACCCCCTAAAAACACATGTTTTTTTGGGCGTGGCTCTGCCATAATGGGCGCACCATGCCCATTCTCAGGAAAACACAACTAGATCATGATATAAACCTCCCACCAAAATTTTATCAGGATCGGATCAAAACCCACGGAGCTATGCTCGGGACAGACAGACAAAGCCGGTAGGCGGACATGGGTAGTTGACTACCAATAGAACCTGACGCGATGGGCCCGTTCGATGGGGAATGACCTGAGATTAAGCACAAGAAAATTCATGATTCTGGCTTCAAGGGTTAATGCTGCAGATTGTTTTTCTCGTTAAAATACCCCACATTTAGAGGTTTTTCGGCCGTTGCTAGGCAACGGAGGGGTCCATAGCAACGGTTTTTTCTCACACATAACTAGGACATACCATGAACCTACATACCAGTTTCATGTATATCTGACTCATAGTCTCTGAGATATAACGAACTTCGTTTTTTTTTTTTTTTCGACCAGGGTTCATTCAAAGTCTATCTTCTCCGACAGTTTTCATAGGATCCGGCTGGAAATTTTTGACAATATGGCTGAATGCACTGAACAGTCGCTCGTGGCCCGATTTTTTGAAAAATAAATTTTTAATGATTTTTCAAAAATTTCAAAGTCCCTGTTGCTAGGCAACGGTGGTGTCCATAGCAACGTGTTCTCATTTGCACACAACTTGGTCATGGTATGAACCTACCACCAAGTTTCAGCGAAATCGCCATTGTATTACGGAGCACTGGACCGAACAGACAGACAGACAGACAGACAGACAAACATATCGACGGAAATACTGATAATAAGGGTAGATAAAAAAAAAAAATTTGACTGGATCGACTACCCAACATACAGACACAGACAGACACAACAACACAATATATGTGGTCACATTTTTTTTGTGAAAATATTTTTTCGTGAACCAATTGTGTGAAGAAGAAGAAGAGGTCGGGCCTTGAGAGGTTAGTGCGGAAAAGAAAAGGGAGATGAACAATTTTTGAAACCAAAGCATTCCCTCCACGATTAAAGAGGATAAAGCAAACAAGGAGAAGTTTACATGAATGAAGAAGAAGAGTATATTTTGCAAGCAGGTGACCTACCTGTTTCCCAGGAATTCCTCGTTTCCCAAGGAGACCTGCATGTCCTGGCATTCCCTGGAAGACACATTGCGACGTATGTGAGGTTTAAGGGAAAATTAATGTCGATTGTTCAAGTTTCAAGAAATGGTTACAACACACCGGAGTTCATTTTGCAGACGATCCCTCATTAAAGCTTTTGAAACAACCAGTTCCACACACAAGAGTCTCTTCCTCTCACCGATGAGACGTCGCCACCTCTGTGCTATGTTCTAAATTGGTAATTGAGTTGCAATCGTTCATTGGACACACAGCCATGTTTGATGAGCTTTGTGGTTTAAAATAAGAGCAACTGCGGTCCAGAAATTACAATCTTCCATCATCAAGCAATATCAACGATATAATCTAATATGAGGACATTCACATTTGGATTTGCTTCAAACAAGGAAGGAGCTTACTCTACAAGTTTGTTACAATATGCGGATTATAATCAACATCAACAAAATAAATACGGATTTCTTACGGTGATGAAAGTCAAGTCTGAGCCGCGAACACATTCCTATTTCACAATAAGCTGAAGAAACCTGTGTCGAGAACATCCAGGTTGTGGAAGCCGATTCAAGAGGTGATGACAATGTCATAAAAGATAGACCATATTTACATGAGATTTAAACCTCGCAAACGAGAATACAAATAAGATAACGCTTCTTCATTGTTTCAGGGAATTAAAAAAAACAGTGCAAATGATATTACTGTACGATATGAAGCCACAATCATGTGTAGGGAAGAAGATATGAACTTGGGCGAACTCGATGGTACACCATCATAAATCCCCGCGCTTCCCACCGAAAGCAAAGTTAAAAGATAGTAAAAAATGTTTTTTTAAAGTTCCATTAGGAACGACCTGATATCAAATTTTGAGTTACATTTTTTTTCCCCCTGTTTTGACCCTTGTATAAAATGACAATGTGACCATAAGTCCCCACCCCAGGGAATGAACCGGAGGGTCAGTCCAAAAAATCGTTCCACGTTTCATGCGTCTCCAATGTTGATTGAACAGGGTGATATTTTTTTTATTTGAGAACCCTAAATAATTCCCATACACTAAAATCTATATCAGTAAGGAACCTAATATTTTGCGTAAATGTAGCCTAATGTGACAGAAAGAGATGACGTCATCCACACAATTGATTACCTGAAATCCACACAATTGAGCTTGTTGTGCTAAACGTCTGAGATTTCTTTGGGCTTGCTTCCATTCTTTCCCGCACTTCATACACTTTCTCTGGTGTAACGACACTTGGCTGGCGCAAGTGCTTTTTAGCTTTCACGCAGCCTATTTCTCTGAACTGCTTCACCAGTTTCCGTATCATTGATTTTGAAGGCTCCATACGAGCACCAAAGTGACTTTTAAATGCAATTTGACATTCCCCGAAGGATGCATTCTTGATGTAATATTTGACGAGAAATGCGTGCTCTTCTCACATTGAGTGCCACGGAGTCTGCTTGGTGTTGGCTTAATGGTTAGTGATGGATGCAAGCTTGTGATCCTAAGGTCCTGAGTTCAAATCCTGCTTGGCTGTTGAATTAATATCAGGTGGGGTTGACTCAGCCTGTCATCCTTCTGAAGTCAGCAAAATGAGTACCAGCTTGCTGGGATGATCGAGCCATTTGAATACCCTGTGTCGGAGTGGCGACCCATCCAGGATTGTGCCCAATGGCCAAGGAGACCGCTTTGGCAGCACTGATGCTCTGTACAGAGTATGGTCCCAATGGATGGAGTGCCATGGTGTGAACAAGTGAAAACTGTTAAATGTCACTGCTGGTTCATGTGATAAACCTGATAACTCTCAGCATCACATCATGTCTTTCTGTGGCATTAGGCTACATTGATGCAAAATATTAGGTTCTTAACTGATACAGGTTTTAGTGTATGGGAATTATTTAGGGTTCTCAAATTAAAAAATTACCCCCGTGTGGGGGTGACGGTCATCTCTATAATGTTTTTTTACTCTCATAATCGATTAACCGTTGCCAGATATCTCCTAAAATGACAGACGAGATAGGTTTTGAAAATGGCGACTTTCACAACTTTTGTGACCTCGTGACCTTGACCCTGACCTCGAATCCGGGAAAAAATATGTCGTTGGGTATCAACTCATCGACCTCTACCCACATACCAAATTTCATCAATATCGGAAGTAAAAGTTTTCTTTGTACCGGGAGGTGTTTTTGACCATCTCCAGGTTACGTGGCGGCCAAACGGGAAGGAAATTCAAAAAACTGTTCGGTTAGATACAAGATAATATTTTTTACTATCATAATCAATAAACAGTTGCCGAATATCTTGTAGAATGGCAGACTAGATAGGTTTTGAAAATGGCGATTTTTTATACTTACGTGACCTCGTGACCTCGTCCCTGACCTTGAACCCGGACAAAAGTTATATCGTTGTGCAAACATCATCGACCTCTACCCACATACTAAGTTTCATCAAGATCGGAAAGAAAAATTGTTGACGGACGTACGACGGACGACGACGTACGGACGTACGGACGGACGGACATTTGGTCCGGCTACCGAGATGACCTAAAAATAAAATCACCGTATGTACAGTTTCATTCAAATAACGTAATAAAATATTCCCGTAATTTCATTTTTCGGTATTTGACCCCATCCCAGGAGGCTGGGCCAAAATTGTACTGCTCTCGTACCTTCTTGCCATGTGTGATTATAACTACCAAGTTTGGTGAATTTCTGCCCAACGATTTAGGAAGAAATAGTGTGACGGACGGATAGACGGGTGGACACACAGACAGAGACGGACGGAGCCGATTACAATATCTCCCTGTTTTTTTGAAAAAATGTGGGGATAATAAAGTTTATATTATTATAAAGTTTATGCTATGCTCCAACTGCATGACAAATGGCAGCTGCTAACCGAGCAGCCAACTGTCATGAGAGTGGATTAAAATCAAATCATATCAGTTACTGTCAGTGGAGAGAAAAAAAAGGATTATACTGTAATCAAAAATAGATAGACCATGCCTACACCATGCATAATATATCAAACTCAATGAGACTCAAAATAATAGTTTTACACCAAGAAGGCAATTCCCAAATAAATATTCCACAAAACAAGAATTTCCAGATGTGGCATTTAACCAACAATACAGAAGCAGAATGAGATGACGTTAAAGAAAGAAAACAGATTGGAAGGCCAAATAAATTCAGCAAAACAAATGAGCAATACTTAAAGATAAGTTCCTTAGAGATTAGAAAAAAAATGAACAACTTTCGAGCACAGATTTCAGGGGCTCAAGGGGACTCATTTACGGTCAGAAGGTCTCTTGTCAAAAGTGGTCTCCATGGGCGATTTGCTATCAGAAAGCACTTTCTGCATAAATGTAGCAAAACCAAGATGCTGCAATATGCCCAAGAACATCCGGGTTGGGATGTTAATCAGTGGGAAAAGATGCTTTGGAGTGATGAGAGTAGTATAGGAAATGGGGGTTCTGAGCCACCTTGTGTTAGGAGGGCTCCAGAGCTCTGGGAATGCTCCCAGACCCATACCTTTCGAGATTAATATAGGCATCTTGAGGTAATAGAGGTCTGACTTGAACCACCGAGATTTCCATTTAGACATTGGTATACTCCTTAGTATACCCATTTTACACGACTACCATGGAAGGCACGAGGCTTGTCATTGCTATGAAATTCAATCTCGCGGCCCGATTAATAGCGTAGCTAAAGAAACTAGAGACAGCCAAGCCAACGCTTTGCTTTCACAAAGCAAAAAAAGGAGCTCAAAGCCATCCGCCTGAGGTA
>CM068957.1:25598979-25610407 GCA_035128595.1 Eptatretus atami
AACTTTCTCTCTCAACGTTGGATTTCGTATCAGACAAATTATTATATAACATTTCCCTGTCGGCTTCATGTTTTTCATCCAAAATAGTGCTATTTCCATAATCAATATCATGTTTCATACACACTTCATCAACCCTATTTTTGGGTCTGCTCCAAGGTTTAGGATTGTCAGCTTCGTCTAATCTCTTATCCAGGTTTGTGCCAGGACCACAGAATGAATACCCCGGGAGATGTAGTTCTCCGGGTATCCCAGTCATTGTAAATTTACTTCCTGATAGCAATTTTTGTCTATCTCCTCAACTTTTTTGCTTAAAAATGAATTGACTCTTTTTAGTTCCACAAACCTTACAAATACCTTTCTGTATAACTCTATTATTTTTACTTTTACTTTTCAGAGAAAGTTTTCGGAGGCAACAATTTGATGGAACTTACGCTGATTTGATGGAACTTATTTTTAGGTCATCTCTACCGAGATGACCTAATAAAGCCGGACCAAATGTCCGTACGTCCGTCCGTCAACAATTTTTCTTTCCGTTCTTGATGAAACTTAGTATGTGGGTAGAGGTCGATGAGTGTTGCACAACGATATAACTTTTGTCCGGGTTCAAGGTCAGGGACGAGGTCACGAGGTCACGTAAGTTATAAAAATCGCCATTTCAAAACCTATTAGTCTGCCATTCTACAAGATATTCGGCAACTGTTTATTGATTATGATAGTAAAAATATTATCTTGTATCTAACCGACAGATTTTTGAATTTCCTTCCCGTTTGATCATCACGTGATCTGGAAGATGGCCAAAAACGCCGATGCGATTTGCAAAGAAAGAAGGAAGGAGAAATGAAATATAAATATAAAACACATTTTTAGCCT
Organism: Eptatretus atami; assembly: GCA_035128595.1. Classification (NCBI taxonomy): domain Eukaryota; kingdom Metazoa; phylum Chordata; class Myxini; order Myxiniformes; family Myxinidae; genus Eptatretus; species Eptatretus atami. Next base: position 25,599,850 of record CM068957.1, read on the forward strand.
TTTAATTATACATTTTCTGCCGAAGGTGCAAAAGTTTCAAAACCCGAAATGTAAACGTCGCATTTATTTCAAAATATAATTTCGTGCGCGCGCGCCAAAAGCCGAGTCATCTTTAACCAAACTGCGCAGTTCGAGCTGCGCAGTAGTCTTCGGTCAAACAGGAACATTGAGAACTTGTGGTATTATAGAGATGACCGTCACCCCCACACGGGGGTAATTTTTACTTTTTAGAAGAGAGATATCTCTAGTCTCGGTTTTCTTTCTGCACTTGGCACAATGATTCATTCTATTTTAACTCCTACAGATTATAAGAAGTTTTTTTGCTTTCAACATAAACATTTGGATCTTCACTTTGCAAAAGCAGATAATACTAAGTAGCATCTTCATATTTTCCTCTATAAAGGCTTACTATACGAAGTACATTAAGAATTTTCTTCTCTCATTTTTAAGGATTGAGATGATAAAATGTCAAAGTTGTATACATCAGCTATAACCCTCATCTTTGCAAAATACTCTACATTCAGCTTTTCTAATCTCAAAGTTTTCTCCCCTTCACTTAAATGACTCATTTTAATTGATGTCTCTACCTTTTTATGTTCTTGGGCTATTTTTTTTAGCCTTTCCGAAAATTCATGATAATTCTCATCAACATCCCTTTTAACCTTTATACCATCTCCCCATAGAATATCATATATGTATTCGGCTGGATTTGTCAATATTTCTGTATCTGTAATTATTCTTTTTAGAATGGGGAACCAGTAACATTTATTCACCGTTTCTAAAAGAGCTCTTTGTTTTGCAAATTTTAATACCTTATGTTTATTTAATATTCTCATTAAATCTGCATTTGTAGGTTGAATAACATCAGTGTAAAACCACCTACTCATTGAGAATGTTCCATTCTTATGTTGTCGGTTATACTTCTTAAAATATCGAATGTCTTTTTCTCGCAAGTATCCTTGGATGCAAAAGTGATAATTTTCTTGAAGAGTTCCTTCGCTTCCTGCCATGTATGTATGATATGTATTTTATTCTTTAGACATATACAAAAAATTAAGATGAAAACACACAACACCACCCCATCTTCCCATCGTCATATCGGTTTGAAAACCCTTACTTATTACATGCAACTGTGTTTCTCCTGAATTCATAAAATAAACCATAGCGAGGCTATCATAGCTTTTGGTTTGAACAAATTATTTTATTCATTGTTTGGTAATTGTGCTTCCACAAACCTCATTGCTTTTGCAGAGCGGATAATAGTCTTCCTTGCGAGAATGTTTCAATTGTTCAAGGTCTTGTAGGTTTTTTGAAAATGACCAATTATACCCTAAATCAGGCATATCGTATCCTCAAGGTGTTACTCTCATATGGATGACACGCCCTTGTTTATAAAATTCTATTTTTATTGGAACGTTGAACGATGTAGTACTCGGCATTGATGTTGCTATTTCTGTATTTTTGGAATAAATAGCCATTTTGCTTATGGCGAGGTGTTGTGTCAAATCATTTAACCTCACCAAGTCGTCATCATCTGTAGGACTCGGGTAATTGTGGAATTTATAAGAATTCCCCATATTGATATTCTGCGCAATACGATATTTCTGGCACTCTGCCTGTGCTTTTGTGTAATAATTGGACAAGTCAATATCCAACTCTTGCGACACACCGAAGGTAGAGCCATCCTTTCCAACAAACGTCATCTTTATATTCATAGCAGATTAATAATGGTGCCATTAAAAATCCCCGTTATTGTTGAGATGAAATAACACATATCAGCACAATTGTAGGCAACATTTCAAATCGATGGCTTGTTTTTGAAATGTCGGATAAACACCCTCCCTTAAAAATTTTACAACCTCAATAGGTGGTGGAAGGCCATAACTGTCAAAGTAATATTTAGCAGCCTTATCATAAAAACACATACCCAATGAGAACCATTCCCACTACCATCTTCTAAATTCATAATAACATTCTTGGTATCTTTGGGCAAACTTAATAATTTGTCTCTCATGCAGATTACTACATCAATTTTAAGTATTTCACAATATTTCTGAAGTTCTACATTCGAGCTTGAATTTTCCCAAAACCTTTAAACTACTCGCTGATACTCGTGCTTATTTATAAGAAAGATACAATCCATTGCCTCTTTTTGTAAATTCAACACCAGCTTGTGCAGTCGAAGAAAGCATATCTCCGACTAACAATCTAGCTTTATCTGGAAGGCTTTCAAGCTTTTGAGAAAAATCTACAATCACTCTGCTACCCACAGCAATTTGCTTCTCAATCTCTGTTATGTCTTTTCAGTTCTATTTGAGCGTGTAGTTGAGCCTTCCTTTCGTCAGCAGTTTTTCCCGCCAATGAAATCCAACCCATCAAGGCTCCCGCAGCACCAAGCCCCACCAGGAAAAGGGGAAGGGATATAATAAATCCTCCACTCGTCTCCTTATCAAATATCTCTTCAACATAGGTTTTGTTATTTTTACTCGTCGCCGACCAGGATCATATAAGGTTTCCACTTGTTCTCTCGTGAATAAAACATCAATTCTTACAGCCCCTTTTCTTTTAATTGTACCAACGTTGATAGAACAAGGTTTTAGATTTTGAATGCATAATTTTAATTTTTCGAAGTTGCTTTGATTAACATTAGACCCCCATTGGTACTTTGCCACTCCTCATCTTATTAAATTGGCAACAAACAATTAAGTAATATGGACAATCGCGCCATTTTCCACATTAATCGCCATTTCAGTTTCTTCCAAAAGCCAACAATATGTATCAACTTCTTCGCTCTCTCCTCTTTCAATGTACAGGGAAATATCTACTGCATTAGACTTTATAGTTTCCTTTTGAGAACTCAGGTCAAGCACATAGATTGTATAAAGCTTTTAAAACATGACCATGTCCAAAATGGGCTCTTTATTACCATTACTTTCACATACGTTTTGGTAAGACTTGTAGGCTTCCGCATAATCATTTTTATCCCAATTAATTTCAAATTATCTCACGGGTAAAATGTTCCATCCAGAGAAATTCGAACTTGTTTCACCTTGGCATTTACAGCCAATGCGTTGTTCTTATCAGTCACGGTATCTTCACCTGGTTCCTTAAATACGAGCCACAAGTATTGCAGCTTTCCTTCCAGGACACTCAAATTCCAAGTGTAGGAAGTTTGATTCATTTTAACGTGTTAGCATCTCCTTTTCAGGTATGATACATTCAGCAGCTTCTTTGAGTTAAGTCTTCTATTCAACATCTCCTCCATTTTCAGATTAGGAGTGAAATCACTGATATAGCAACACAGTCCATTAATCATGAATTTATTGTTATCACCAAAAGCATTAGCAATACCAAAAAGCACTGTTTTCATTGTTATTTCTCTGTAGTTGAAATCTAATTTTAAGTCCATACAGAAGTTTATCATAATCACAGAATCCAAATATCCCTTTAAGAGGAACTGCCATGGTAAAACTATTCTCTGCTTTTGTTTCACCATGAAACATTGACTTTCTTTGACTATAACTGGGGTCTGCGTTTGTTCCCGTAGCCATATCAGGAATAAAACCTTCAACAGCCCCCTTTCCCATTCTATCACTAAATGAATATAGTGTAAATTTCATCATTTCAGATGTAGCAGAGACATAATCAACCGCTTCAACTTCTTGTGTTCCAATAAACAAACGAACACTATCAAACATTTTCCAGAAGAAATAATTTACGAGTGTGGCGTTTGTGTTTTGAGCAGCCTTAGTGAATGTAAATTTACACAACAAGAAACTATTGTCTAGATTCAAATAAGTTTGTTGATTATTTATTTCAAACCTTTTTGTTCCATTTATATTCCAGTCTGTTCCTGTTTTGGCATTTACCTTGAAGTAGTCTTCCTTTTTGGTAGAGTTTGAGATGATGATGATGGTATCATCCAAATCGTAGATACTATCAATCGCTTCCATACTTCTGTATATTTAGGAACAAATATTTTTTACGCTAAAATTTTCGAAATCCTGACCACAATATGTGGATAAGTTTTTGTTTTTAGAGAGGATAGTTGAGTTTTACCTTTCTTTATTTCTTTGATAGCCTGTAATTTACGAGATTCCTTCTGAGCATCTTTCACACTCTTTATAGCACTCGCAACATTTCCGACAGCAGAAGCGGTCGAACCTATGAGGTCCTTACGTTTAAGAATTGTTGAACAAATGCCCATTACAGTATCCATTATTCCATCTCCACTTCAAGATTGTTCTCCAACACCGGGTTGCCTTTTAGGTTTATAGTATCCTCCACGAAGATAAACATCTTTACCCTGGGGATTGTTCGAAGAATGGTATGAGTTAAGGTATATACCCTCTCCTTCAGTAATTATTTTATATTTTCTTAAGCTCATGCTTCTCCAGTAGGCATTATCTATCTATAATTCAGCAATGTGTGTGTGTGTGGTGTGTGTGTGTGTGTGTGTGTGTGTGTGTGTGTGTGTGTGACCGCTGTTTCTCGACAACCACTGGTCGATCTAATTGAAACTTGCCAGGTATATTGCTGGGACCTGAGTATGTGCCTTTTCAAGGTTGATATTAATCGGACAAGTGCTCCAAGTTATGGCCATTTATTTACCAACCAATGACAGGACACGTTGCTGTGTAGGCGTGGCCGATGGGAAAGGGCGCTATTTAGTTATCAATGAGAGGACACGTTGCTTGGCATTTTGCACCCACAGTATCTATCTTCTATCTATCTATAATTCCAGCAATCTCTGTTTGTTTGCCTTTCAAAAGGTTTGAAATTTATCGGACAAGTGGTCCCAAGTTATGGCCAAGTTAGAGCGCGTTCCATTACGGGTTACACGTATGGACTTCCAGATAGTGATGACTTACTGTATTCTAATAATTTCTCGATTTCTTATGCGAAGTTATAGATAAACACAATGCCCCAATCCAGTCGTCGTTTACGAGAGCGAAGGAACGGCCTGTGTGGTTGTTTGAAAGTTTTTTTTTTGCACGTACGGCCACGCATGTACGGGCAGCGAGACGAAGGAACGGCCTGTGTGGTTGTTGTTTCTGGCACGCGTTTGAAAGTTTTTTTGAGGCGGAACGGCCTGGTGGTTGTTGTTTCTGGCACGGGTTTGAAAGTTTTTTTTTATTTGCACGTACAGCCACACACGTATGGGCACGCGAGAGCGAAGGAACGGCCTGTGTGGTTGTTGTTTCGGCACAGCGGTTTGAAAGTTTTTTTTTGAGCGAAGGAATGGCCTGTGTGGTTGCTGTTTCTGGCACGAGGTTTGAAAGTTGTTTTTGTTTTGTTTTTTTTTGCACGTACGTACGTACAGCCACACACGTACAGCCACACATCATTGGCACGCGAGAGCAAAGGAACGGCACGCGGTTGTTGTTTCTGGCACGCGGTTTGAATTTTTTTTGTTTTTTTGCACGTATGGCCACGCACGTATGAGCACGCACTAGTATATATAATACTACGAAATGTGTCAGTATATTTCTCGTAAGGGAACTTCTGGTAAGTGAATTCTGATGGATATAATTTATCCATTGAAGGAAATCAGACGATTACTTTAGTCGGTGATTCAAAAATTTACTCTGTAGATAGTTTTAGCTGACACAGGCAGATAAACAAGATTTTTCGGTTCCGTGTGAATTTATATCCAATGGGTTTGAGTACGCACTGATGGAGAATATTACATTTGTTCTTTTACTGTCATTGTAAGCTCCATCAACCAAATTACAGTGAATCAATGCAGAAGTTATACCTGAAGATATTTGAATAGTATCATCGCTGTAATAAAGTCCTCGCATTTCAATATTTTTTGAGAAGAAACCCAATAATTATCTGAATGAATTATCGATGGTGAAATTTACTTTGTAATTGTTTTTCAACTGAATGCTTGATTTTGAAGTATGTTTTTGAATGCCTATGGTTATATTTCTTGGGTCATCCCCTTGTTTCTTCATATGGTACACCATTTCAGAAGATATTTGAGAAATCTCATATGCTCTGGGTGGGATTGTTATCGTTTTATACCCGCTTCCCGGATTATAACTGAACTTGTTATTTTTCTCTGTGATATTGAACAGGGTATTATAAGTTTCCATTGACAATAGTGAAGCTTCGTATTTTTTTGTAAGGTGAAGTTGTAGTGGGTATGGGAACAAAGCCATGTGATCACTAGTTGTGAAGTTAAAGCTTAAGATCGTGCTTCTCATTGTGTATAGGATAAAATATCTTTGTATTGGCCATGATTAATTCTTTTCATATTCATCAACTGGTCTAAAATGGCTGAAGCCTCATTAAAGCAATTGTTGTTTCCAGCCTTCTTACTACCTAATTATCTTATTATTATAAGTCAGACTAAATTACGCCAATTCTAGGGAAATTAACCCGTCCAAAGCACAGGAGGAGAGGAGATTGGGACCGTACTCTGTGCAGAGGTAATAGCAGTCTATTAACTTGCTGTGCTGGGTCATTTGGAAGAAAGCTAACAACTGAACCTGAACAAAGCTTACTTAAAGCATCAATAATATGTTTTTCCTTCTCATTCCTCTTACCAATTTTCTATCTATACCAGGGAATAAAAATCTATACCGGTGAATACGACTATGAACAAACTACAATTTGAAACCATCCGGTATTCAATGGCAAAAATAATGTCGGGAACAAAGATTTGAGAACAACTAAACTTCCCAACTTGGCCCTTGAAATGTGATCCCTTACCAAAATGGAGGTGGATAGTTAGAGTTCTGGGAGAGCTCCATTCCACCTTTGAAACCCGCAAACGGAAATTTACAACCAACAGGTAAACAGTAGAGCTTTTATTGAATTTGATTAGCTTGTGATTAGGTCACTTTAGCCATATACGATGCCATTATTACCCCGCACACGAGAAGCGAAAAGTGGGGTTAAGCAATTGGTTCATGTTCTTCTGTCCATTTGTCTTCTCATTTTATGATTAAGGAACACTTTACTGAAATTGAATGTTAAATGTTTTTGAATATGAATGGAACAAACATGATTCGGAAGACCTGTGTTGAAGAGTACATCGTTCTCTGAATTTGTCCTGATCGTGCATGCACAGCACAGAGAGGAGTGACATATATATACATATATATATATATATATATATAATATATTATACATATATATATATACATACATACCAGCGGAAGGCGGCGATGGGTCCGCCGAGCATGGAAACTATAAGATATAGAGCAAAATGGATGTCATATAGCGGATAGGGAATCACCTTAAGATTATGCATATCAAATCTCATCCAGTTCATCTACTGATAACTATTCGGTATCCATTTGAATGGAAAGTACCGAAAATGCGGTTTGAAATCGGAAATCCCCAAAGTTCGAGGGGTGCTGTGGGTGAACAAAGATCTAAATCGAAAATCCGGCTCGATCGTGTTGTGCACAATGTATTCCAGATGATTAGTGTGAATTTTCATGACCATCCGACCAAACCCTAGGAGAGTAGCATTTTGCGCGAAGGCACCTCCAGCTCTCGCATATTATCGATTTTTGCACGAATTGACTTGTGACCCTGACTAAGCGAAATCGGTCAATATGTCCTGAGGCAAAGTTTGTAGTACTCATTGAGTACCATGAACCTGCAAAGTTTCATTCGTATCGATGCACATCACGCTTGGTCCTAGGGGGCCTTCAATTTTCGCCAATTTTCACGCATACCCTAATTATAGGGGGCGCTGCAGGTAAAGTATTCCATATATCACAAAAACCAGAATATATTTGATAGAGCATCATCACCTGTAGATCATTCGTGCCAAATTTCATAACCCTCTGTGGGATAATGGCTTTCGGAATTGATTTCGCGTTTAACGGTACCGATTTTGAGGTTTTTCGGTTGTTGTAGGGAACCAAAGCGTCCCATAGCAACCATCATCAATTTCCAAAGCACTAGGTCATAAGATGTACCTACCACCCGAGTGTTGGTCAAATCCGCCCACGTTACTCAATTAGCTGATGACAACGAACAAACATCCAAACAAACAGACAGAATACTGACAATAAGGGTCACCTATTTTGGCGACCCAATAGATAGATTATATACATAGATATAGATAGATATATACATATAATATAGATAATATATAGATAAATATTATATATATATATATATATAGATAGGTAGATATAGATATAGATAGATTATATACACATATATACATAGATATATAAGATAGATAGATATAGATAGATATATACAACATATATATTAATATATATATATATATATATAATATATATAATATATATGATAGATATGATAGATATATATACACATACATATATATATATTATATATATATATATAGATACATATACACACATATATACATAGATATAGATAGATATAAATATATATACAGTATATATATATTATTATATATATATATATATATATTATATAATATATACATATACTATATATATATATTTTTTTACTCTGCCTGCCTGGCAGTCAAATAAAATTGAAAATCATACCAAACAGAAAACTTAACCGTTTTTATAGACATCATAAAGGACACAAACAATAGGAACGAAGAACGAATGTAACATGTTGGAGAGGGTGGTGTAATAGACACTGTGTCAATGGTGGTAAAACCTGTAATTAATTTATTTATTTGCCTTTAAACCTCTTTAAAACTTTTTTCAAATTTAATTATACTCTTGAACACTGGAGAACACAAATCGCCTTCCAAATACTTTCAAGAACCTACAGTTTTGCAGTACTTGAATATATTCTATAGGGTGGTGTATAACACCACTTCAGTCGTGCTCAACTTCCGGATTTTTTAAAACTATCTTTCAAATAATTATGTTAAAATTGAAGTACTGTGGTATACAGTATGTATATGTATATGTATATGTATACATTACATTACATTACATATTTATTTATTATACTTGAACACTGTGTCGGCTGTGGGGTTTTGCATTTTATGAACTCTAGTTGTGGATGCTATTCATGTATGTCTTCTTGTTGACTCCTGCCCTTCTACAAGTCAGTTTTTGTAATAGCATGTGATGACAATGAAGCTTTATCCGTATCGTCTTAGCAACTGCTGGAATGGCCGGAGAGCTCAATTGGTTGTCTGTTTGCTACTAGATGTCGGTTAATGATGAAGTCGAAAATTGCTGCTCCGATGCAATGCCAGCAGGGAACGCTATATCTCGAAGCATGCCATACCGTCTTTCAGATGAGAAAATAAAGCCGGTTGGTCTCGTATATATTTTGGATCTGTATATTAAAAATCACTTGGTAGCTTTATAAAACGAGGCCATTTTATTTTGGCATCTTTGCTACATTTTCCTGCTACGAGTTTGCTTTATAATTAGCAACACTTCTTGCAGGTGGGAGTGCTGGAATGTGGCCGGATCATTGCACAGAAATCATAGGCCAAGTGGCAATGAGCATTTTTAAATTACCTTGTGATTTTGATATTGGATCCAAATGGGAAATTACCAAAGTTGCCATGTCTCAGGCCTATGTTTTCCAAAGCTGGAATCAATAGGATGACTAGGCCTATACTTTGCTATAACACCCCCTTTGTAAAACTATGCTGTTTACAGGGAAAGTTATCAGATTTATTACTAATGTGAGAAGTAAATTAAATGTTTGAGCCATTACTACTCTGTGCCCCTTTGACCAAACTTCCATCATACAGAAGCAATCAATCCATTTTTTTTTTCTGCCATTTGTATTGCTGTATTTATTGTCATTGTAGTAAATAAACATGGGGCCATCCTGACGATAATGTAGACCTTCAAAATGTTCACAATTCGCACCTTCTTTCCAGGAGATCCCACCAGTCCCAGTGAGCCCCGAGGCCCCGTGTTTCCCTGCAGCACAAAACAACAGTGCGGTTTGAGTGAAGGAAATGTTTAAATGAAGAAATAAGGAACGAAAGTCGATTGGTGGGTAATCTATAGTTTTTACCCTCATTCCAAGACGGCCTCGATCACCTTTGGAGCCAGGAAAACCCCTCTCTCCCTGCAAGGCAAGAATATCAAAATCGATCTCATTCATATATCTACACGACTTGTTTGAAAGTCTGAATATGGTCTTTGGTACATAATGAATCGGTACTGGTGTTTGAGAACCACGTGCTACAACATGAGTTATTGCCACATGGTTCTTCACTAAAATTGGCTGTCTACCACACATCTCACCTTCTCTCGGATCACGTGGGTAGGTCAACATATTTTGCTTTCTGGTGGGTCAGTGAACCACACTTTCTGGTACCACACATCTCACAAGCTATAAAATTACCCCCGTGTGGGGGTGACGGTCATCTCTATAATGCTTTTTACTATCATAATCGATGAACCGTTTTTCTTATGCATACGGACGTGACCTTTCTTTTTGTTGCACCATTGCACATCTGACTCTGCCTCTCGAATTATCCGAGTTTTGGCCTGACAATAAATCATGTGCTTACTTGTTTTGGGTGTTATCCATCCTCACTCCCGTATGTGCTGCTGTTTACCCACCATCATATTCAACAATTTCATCAGATTCGGAAGTA
>CM068957.1:25610432-25641354 GCA_035128595.1 Eptatretus atami
ACCGATTGCAGATATTCCTAAAATAACAGACTAGATAGGTTTTTGAAAATGGCGACTTTCACAACTTTCGTGACCTCGTGACCTTGACCCTGACTCGAATCCGGGAAAAAATATGTCGTTGGGTATCACTCATCGATCTCTACCCACATACCAAATTTCATCAAGATCGGAAGTAAAAAGTTTTCTTTGCACCGGGAGGTGTTTTTGACCATCTTCCCAGGTTACGTGGCGGCCAAACAGGACGGAGATTCAAAAATCTGTCCAGTTTGATACAAGATAATATTTTTTACTATCATAATCAATAAACAGTTGCCGAATATCTTGTAGAATGGCAGACTACATAGGTTTGAAAATGGCGATTTTTATAACTTACGTGACCTCGTGACCTTGACCCTGAACCCGGACAAAAGTTATATCGTTGTGCAACACTCATCGACCTCTACCCACATACTAAGTTTCATCAAGATCGGAAAGAAAAATGTTGATGGACGGACGGCCGGACGGACATTGGTCTGGCTTTATTAGGTCATCTCGGTAGAGAAGACCTAATAAAAAGTGAACTTCTGGAAAGATGACTGCCACTCAGAGAGGTTCTGTAGCTATACCGGTTAAAAAAATTATTTTCTCAATTTGGACCAATAATCTTCAAGAGGACACCAACCCTGTTATTGTGGCTGTCAGCTCAAATTGGTCAGAGATAATTGTGGTAATTGGTGGAGTACAAAGAGCATCATCATACCATTCGAGAAATGTCTGTGGATTGTTGTTTGTTTGACTACTATGCATTCCTGAACTGCTGGATGGAATAAGTTCAAAACTGATGGTTGAACTCTGTGGACAGGTGGATGGGAAGGCTTTAAGTGGTAAAACAAATTCATAGTCTAGGGTGGTGGAGGGGGAGGGGAAGGATGTAAAGTATATGTAAATATGTATGACATAGCACCGCTTCCAGTGGGAGGTGTTATATAAGTCAGACTAAATTACGCCAATTCTAGGGAAATTAACCCGTCCAAAGCACAGGAGGAGAGGAGATTGGGACCATACTCTGTGCAGAGCTTGGTGCTGCCTTAAGCAGTCTCCTTGCTATTGGGCACAATCCTGGACAGGTGCCACTTCCGACACAGTATACAGCATGCTGGCACTCATTTTGCCGACCTCGGAAGGATAAAAGCCGAGTTAACCCCACCCTGGTATTAATTCAACAAGCTGAGCGGGATTTGAACTCAGGACCCTAGGATCCAAAGCCCGCCACCCGAACCATTAAGCCAACAACAGGCATAAAGCACAGGTTCACTTAGTATATTCACTGACAAGATTGATAATACTCCATTGCATATCACCAGAATCAATAGAATTACAATTCCTATTTCTCAGATCATTCAATATCAGCTCTCCTTCCTTCCTCGGTGTTACTGATGATATCTACTTGCCTTCTGACCCGGTTGCCATCCATCCCTGGAATTCCTGCGATACCCTGTGAAAAATAACCAGTATGGGAATGTCAGCATAAAACACAGCAATGCAGCATCTTGGTTCAAAATTTATTTGGACTAGTACGTGCCCGTACGTGCGTGCAAACCAAAAAAATAAAAATAAATACACCCGTGCAGGAGTGACGGTCATCTCTGCGAGAAACAAGCATGAGTTCCTGTTACTAGGGTGTAGTGTTCTCGGGTCAGGAGGGAATTTTGCCAACTTTGAAGTCACGTGACGCGAAAACAAAAGCGAATATCGAAAAATCCGGCCTGACCAAATCTAATATGGTCCATAGATTCATATGCCACAATCAAATTCAAATAACTTAAGAAATGTAGGAGGAGATAGATTTTGAAAATCGTCATTTTGCAACTACATGAAGCAGTTTTCGCAAAATTCAAAGTCACCGTGGACGTGTACGTATTTCGAAGATATTGGTATTCTTTCGAATGGACATGAAAGACAAGGTCAGCTGCTATGCAATGACACCATTCACTAACTTTTACCATGCCCAGTAGAGGAATATATAGCCTCCTGAAGGTAGGGCAGTTTTTGCAAACTTGAAAACGAAAGCGAAATTCGAAAATCCGTCCTGACCAAATTTAGATATTGTCCCATACATTCATATGCCACATCAAATTCAAGATCGCTTGAGAAATGTAGGAGCAGATAGATTTTGAAAATCGTCATTTTCGCATTTTTTGCAAACTTTTAAGTCACGTGACACGAAAATGAAAGCGAATATCGAAAATCCGGCCCAACCAAATTTAGATATTGGCCCATAGATTCATATGCTACAATCAAATTCAAGATCGCTGAGAAAATGGCGGAGGAGATAGAATTTGAAAATCGTCATTTTCGCAACTTCAAAGGCCTCGTGACCTTGACCTTGACCTTCGCGTGACCTTGAAAGTCATACCATCGACTGTACGTCTCATTGACCTCTATCAGGATCACTAATGACCAGATCTCCCGCTTCAACTTCATTGTGAACGGCGACGGACGGACGGACGGATCGAAGGACATCGACACCCATATTATTAGGTCATGCTCGAAGAGATGACCTAAAAATAAAAACTTTCAAACAACCACACAGGCCGTTCCTTCGCTCTCATAAACGACGACTGGATTGGGGCATTGTGTTTATCTATAAATGCGCATAAGAAATCGAGAAATCATTAGAAACATTAGTCATCACCATCGGACAAGTAGTGCGTGCCCGTACGGAATGTTCACCTGCATTCCACGAATTATCGCTTGCATTGAAGTAACAACTGCTGTGATACTTACACCACACACACACACACACACACACACACACACACACACACACACACACACAACACACACACAGTTAATTAAAATCAAATTAAAATCAAGTTTACCTCCCTGTCTTTGCTTGCCATGACATTCGCTGCCATTGACCATTGCCACTCCTACGCCACGGTAACTAAGGCACCGATCGATCCCATCGTTAACCGCACGGCCACGTGACGTCATCGTCAGCGCGGCCGCGCATCGGCCTACGCGAAGTTAAGTCCTCACTGTCCGGAAGTGCGCATATCGCAGTTACGATTATTCGCAATTTAGTTTTAATGGCCAATTATTCAATTAGCGCCAACGTATTTTGCCTTTTCGCAATGTCATCGCAAGGGAAAAACACAAAGAGAAGAGAAGAGAAAAAAAAAAAAACGTACGTGCAAAAAAAATATATATATAATATTTTAAAACAACCACACAGTCTGTTCCTTCGCCTCTCGTAAAACGACGACTGGATTGGGGCATTGTGTTTATCTATAAATGCGCATAAGAAATCGATAAATTATTAGAATACAGTAAGTCATCACTATCCGGAAGTCCGTACGTTGTAACCCGTAATGGGGAACGTGGCTGAGGTTCTCTTCCCCATCGGCCACGCCTACGCAGCAACGTGTCTTGTCATTGGTTGGTAAATAAATGGCCGCAGCAACGTGTCTTGTCATTGGTTGGTAAATTAATGGCCATAACTTGGGAAGCACTTGTCCGATTTAATATCAAACCTTGGAAAGGCACATACTCAGGTCCCCAGCAATATAGCTGGCAAGTTTTCAATTAGATCGGACCAGTGGTTGTCGAGAAAACAGCGGTCTCACACACACACACACACACACACACACACACACACACACACACACCACAACACACACACACACACACACACACACACACACACACACCGGAATTATAGATAGATGAACGATGATTCTTGTAACACAAAAAAAAAACAGGTGAGGTGTACTAATTAAAAACTAGAATGACTTCGACGTCGTGACGTCGAGTGACTATCCTCCACCCACATTATACATCATTATAATACTGTATACCAAATTTGATTTAAATCCCTTCAGCTGTTCTCAAGTATCACATTTTTACCTGCCATTACCTCTGACCTCTGACTTTTGACCCCATTTAACAATCTGTTTATCTTTATATCATTATACATACTTGTACCAAGTTCCGACTTGGATCCCTTTGGTTCGTTTTTAAAGTTATTGCTGGTAATGAAAACCTATCACTGACTTGGACCTCTGACTCTTGACCCCATGATCTAATCAGTTCATCTTTGCATCATCATAATACTGTTACCAAGTTTGACGTCGATCCCTTCAGCCATTAGTTATCACAGGACCCTCAGACCAGCATATCTGACACCGCAAGGCCTTTGAGTGCAACTATCCATATAGGTCTGCCATTGCCAAAAATGGTATCAAGCCAAGGCGCACACACCCCTGTGGGAGAGGGTTGTTAGCATTTTGGTTGACCCTGAACAGGACCAGAAGCCAGATTCTGGAGGCTTGGCACGGAGAGGAAATGGTCACATTGATCACGCAGGAGGTGGTGAATTTGCCGTTAGCTTTTGGACCACTTTTGCAAAAACGCACCGGGGGCACCCCGCCATTGAATGGGGTTCCGCATAACACAGCACCCGGCTGGTTCATCAGGCCAATCCCTACCCCCTTCCCCACAACCCTTTCTCCACCTCTCTGCCACACATGGACACGTGCCAGTATACTGACACATACGGTTGCAAACTTGATTACATTCATCTAACGGTACGTGGGATTGGATTACACGCAATTGTGTTTACTTTTAATGAGAGTGACCGATTATTCCCAGATTTATCGAAACATTTGGTGAGTAATCCAATTGGGCTACATGAGTGTTGGGTTGATCCTTAAATGTGATAATGTTTTTTTTTAAATTGATAACTGTTGGAATTGTGAGTGACATGAACATGCGTGGTTGGCTGTGCCAACCTGTCCAGCTTTTCCCACCCCCACCTTGAGTATAGAGGGGGATTTTGAGATAATTGTTTCATCACTCTTCAGAAAGGTGAGTGGTGCAGGTGGCTTGTCACGTGTTGTTAACCAAAACGTTGAGTAAGTAATTGCTTGTTTCAAGGAAAGTTAGAGAACTAATTGGTATCTGCAATAAAAAACCGAACATGTATTACTCGAAATGTAAATTGTTGAAGGACTGTTCCAGCGTTCATTCCAAGTGCCTTTTTGACACGAGGGATGTGCAGAACACCTAATGAAGCTTTCCATATAAAGTAATTGTGTCATGTAATAATCTTTCAGCACATAGAACTCATGCACCCTTAGTTTTTGGAGGTAAAACGAGCATTCTGAGCAAATTTGAAGTAGTTCCGAGACACCGTGTGAATCATCCAAAAAACACCAATTACATTATTTAGCAATCCATTGCAATGCCACACTACCAGAAATGAGAGGCATCAATTTATTGGACACCATCAAGCAGGGTCTTCCATTAGCCATGTTGCAAGGCTCTTTAATATAAGGAGAGAACCTGTTATGATCTCAGAATTATCAAGCCACTGGATCAACAAGAGATATGCCAAGAAGTGAACATCCCCAGGATAACATCTCCAGCTCAGGACCGACACATTCACATAAACCCATCTATGTAATCGATTTCAAACAACCCAGATTACTACAAATACACTCCCAAGACCTTCGCAAGATAAATGTCAACATCGCCTTGACTCAAGCGTCATCTCTGTGATGCAGGGATCCATGCTCGTTATCCTGTTCAGCATCGAAGACTTGCAACGTGACACATCCAAACATGCTTGCAGTGCTGAAATCATCAAAGCAGCATGGTCTGATGAACAAGTAGGCAAGGGAAAGTGATATGTTCAGTGACTTTCTTGGTTTTTCCTTGAAGAAGGATGGCTGTACACAGAATACAGAAGACTCAATGAGAAATATGCCCCAGTCTATATCCAGGAAGGCACATATTTTGGACAATGAAGTGTCATGATGTGGGGTGGTATTGCTGAAACCTTTCACACCGACTTGAGCCATATCTATGGCAATATGAATGGCAGATTGATACATTACAGACCCTCTATGACGATGGAACAGGAGCTGATTTCAGGCGTGGAATGCTATTCCTCGGCTCAGATTTGAGTGATCAAATGGTCAATGTGACGACTGTGCAATGCAGTAATTGCTGTGGTGGCATACCCAATATTGAGATTGTTACCTCCACGTTGAATCACGACGTTGAGAAATATTTGTCACAATGCAGAAAATATTTGTCACTACAAACCCAGGAAGAGCCTACATCTTTCTGGGTTTCAAGTTTTTCCTTCCACTTCTGTGATTGAGAATTTGTAGTTGTATCCATCTGTTCACCCTCTGTGTTCTCCCCTTTCCCTCATTCTACCCCCCCCCCCACCCTCAATCCCATATTTTTCCAAGTTTCCCTCTATTTTGACCCTCAACCCCACTGCTGGGTGTCCCTCCCTCTTTCTACTGTTCTTATCATTCTGTTATGTCCTGATCCATTCTGTGTTTCAGCTCCTCCACGAGCCCCAACACTATGCAAAGAAAAAGGCTTACATGCATGATTATCCCAGGTAAACAAATGCGATAACAGGTAAATTGTTAGTCGTCAACACCCGAATCACAGAAATGCAAAATATACATAGTCCAAAGGAGGGGAAAAGAAACTTATACTTTGCATTTTATCTTATGGCTGCATGTAGTGTGAATACTGAAGATCCATTGCAGGGTTTCCTGCTGGACCTTAGCCTAAAAAAGATAAAAACTGAATTTTTTACCATGATCCCAAATGACGATCATGTACATCACTTCCATACTTACAGCGTCACTGTACTAGCTATATTGTAAAAGCATAAAGTTAAATAGGCAAGCTAGTTACACGTAGAGTGCACTGTGTACAGCGCAGAGACTTTACTGTTTGCAATTGCAATGCAATCTAAGGAAGGGGTGTTGGCAAATAAAGCAATTAAAAAAAATACACATGCTCTTGGCTCATGGAAGAGTTTTGACACATCACAAAATCACAACACACACAAACAAAGGGAACAGCAGGAGAAATGGGAAAACACCAACAGCAGGTGGGAGGAAAGTAGATGGAGATGGACAAACAAGGGATGCAGGTAACGACGAGGAGTAAGCGAGAACTCAAAAGAGTGGACAATATGGATACATAAGCAAAATTTTGAGGGCGTAACGGGGTTAGAAACATCATGATTTGGATGGGGGATGACTTGAAATGGTGGTGAACACCTGTCTTGAAGATCTGGAGGGAGAAATGAGATTGAAGAGAGTATGGAAGGTGGTTCCACAGGTGGGGAAAAAAAAAGAGAGGAATAATGAGTGCAGCTGAGCATTGATTCTGGATTTAGGCAGTTTCACTGGGAGGGTTTTGTTGGTGGACCGTGTGCATCCTGTAGATACCAGGGGAGCACAAAGCAGGGAGAGGGCAGAGGGTGAAAGTCAGATATGAGGCGGAAGAAGACAGAGAGACCACGACCTGTTGGTGATGGCGGTGACAGACTTAGAGACTCGGCTTCATCGTGAGAGATTCCAATGATATTGAAGGCCTTTGATTTCAGTGTCAAGCTCGAGCAAGATGTGAGGCAGGGGAGCCAGCCCACAGGGGAGAGCAGTCAGTATTCCATCAAGCAGCGGATGAAGGTCTTGTAGGTGGATAGGAGCTCAGGTGTGCCAAGGAAAGACTGCACGACGGAGGATGCCCAGTTGGCGTCTGGCTTTGAAGGCCAATTTTGAAATGGAGCTTGCCCAAGAGAGATCAGGGCTGACAGTGAGACCCTCGAGTTCGAGTGACTGAACCTCTTCGAGAGGACTTTTGAGAAAACAGATCGAAGGATTTGTGGGACGGGTCCTTTCGGAGAGAGAGAAAGTGAGTGTGTGGGATTTCTCAGGATTGAAAGGCATATTCCAAGTGCTTGACCAGTTTTTGATTTTGTCAAGGTCTTAGAGGAGGGAAGAGGCTGCAGCTTGTCTGTCAGAAGGATGAGGAATGTCATGGTACAGGTGGAGTTGTCAGCAAAGACATAAAGAGGATTTCCACTCAGTGAGATCATTGAGGAAGATGAGGAATAATATCGGACCTAGAACACTGCCTTTGTGTACTCAAGCCTTGAAAGGAATGACGAGTTCCCTCAAGTTAACATTATGAACAAACATATGTTGGCAACCATTGCAGGACTTGATGGGCCAAATGTCTTCTTCCTGCATTTAAGGTTCCTAGTAAGGGAACTTATCAGGTAATTATTGGAGCTGCTTAAGTTTGGAATACAGTCCAAAGCCAGTGAATAGATTACTTTATGTGTCGATACAGGGTGTCCAAAAATGAATATTCCCAAAAATATTTGTTTTATTGTTATTCGAGATAATGACATATATTGATATGAATCCATGGAATTGACTTGATATTTTTAGTTAGTTGTGAATATTGATTGTTGTTTCTTTATGATTCAGGAGAAACCCATTCTCTGATGTAATGATGTCCTCAAGAGAAAGCAAAGATTGAGGAGATTGTACATGAAGGTGGTCCAATCACTCAAGCCCAAAGGCGTTTTCAGCATGAAATGAACAACCATCCTCAAAAAGACACTCCATATGAAGATGGGTGGATCGGTTTGAGGCTACACGATCTGTCCTGAAGGGGAAATCTGCTGGAAGGCCAAGGAAGTCAAATAAAGGAGTGAATGTGTTACAGAGGCATTACCAACAGAACCATAAAAAGTCAATTAGGAGAGAGAGCATCACTTGAGTTAAACATTCCAAAAATCTCTGTTCATGATATTCTTCATAAAGATCGAATTGAGGTTAAATGTTATAAAATGCAAACAGTTCATAAATTTAGAAGAGGATCTGAAACGAGAGTAAGTGTTTGTCAGTAATTCATTGAACGGATAGGCCTACAAGTGGATGAACTTTTTTTTTTTTTAATCATACCTTCATTTCTCATGATGAGGCTACATTTCACATTTCAGGCAAAGTTAATCATCACAATTAGTTGGATATGAGGAGTAGAAAATCCACATTCATTAATTGCATGAACACGAAAGGGATTCGTCTAAAGTAAACGTCTGGTGTGCAGTCACGTTCTCACATCTATGGACCCTTATTATTTGATGAACGCACTGTCACCAGCACGTTGTACGTCAACATGCTACGAGAGTTCTTTATTCTGCAACTGAAGAAAATCCCAACCTGTTATAAGGAACTGTCTTTCAACAGGATGGAGCACCACCTCTCTTTTCTCCACTTGTTAAAGTGTTTTTAAATCAAACTTTGCCAAACCATTCAATTGGTTGAGGTGAACTTATGAAATGGCCCGCTCTGTTCACCCGACTTAATACCTTTAGATTTTTATATCTGGGTTTTTTTGGAAAAGTAGTCTACATTAGCGAACCAAGGGATCTTGAAGAATTTAAACATCGTATTGTTGATGCTGAGTCATCCATCCCTGCAGCTGTGTTGGAAAATGTTTTCTCAGATTTGAACACTGAATTAGATTGATTACAGCAAATGATGGATGACAGGTAGAAGTTCATTAATAATTCTAGAATATCTCAGCAATACCATAAAAAATTTTAAAATCTAAAACCTACAAGACCACGACACGTATGCTTATAAAATTTAGGTCAGTATCCTGAATAACAATAAAACTATTCAACGTTCATTTTGGTATATCCATTTCTGGACACTGTATTATAAATCAATTCAGCTTATTTACTTTCAGATGGCACATAAACCTTTAAGTATTGATATATATATTATATATATATATATATATATATATATATATGTTGTTTAAGCATCAATTAATTTTTTTTGGAGATTTCAGCAAAAGTATGCTGGATCAGCAAAAGTGGGATATGGGATCAGCAAAAGTGGGATATGGGATATGGGAAAAATATGGGATCAGCAAAAAGTGCTGATTTCAATCGTGAAACATTGTCTGGCAATTCAAAGAACGTGCATTATCATCTGTATATCGTTGCATCATCAAAGGTGCATGTGATTGCTGCGGTGCAGCACCATTCCAAACGATAAACATTTTTTTAAATGACCAATTTGTATTTAATCAGTATACATTAAGATATCAAAACCAATTGATGTGTAATGTCACTAGGTTTTATGAATAAGATTTTTAGAATACCATGCTTTACAGAAAGGTTGTAAATTTCTGCCGAATCCAGACACTACCGGCCTCAATACTCATGCATCCTCAAATTTGCTCCACTTATTGCTATACTGCTTATATGCTCTCTTTAACAGATATTTCTCTTTCCACCAGGTCCCAAAAGCATGTAATGTGACAAACATGATGCCATATTACAAGAAGAAGCCAAAATAAACTCACTGCTCTGATAACCTGTCAACCTCCTTCCTATATAAGCAAGGTAAAGGAATATCAATTGCCATCATATATAAAGCTCTTCCTCTTCTCAAAAATCTCTATATAGATGACGAATTTTGGTTTCCAGCAACCACTCAACAATGGACATCGTGCTCATATCTCCTCACAATGGATGAAGCATGCACCAGAAGTAAGAGGTCAGGGGCAGTCTCTCTGTGGACATATTCGTTGCATTCAATAAGATTGGCACCCAGAACTTGCTTGCTGCTGTGCAGCCAATGTCATCCAAGTGCCCTTTACACCCGCTGACAGATTTCCTCCACCACACAAACAACACATCGTTCTGCACCCCAATGACAGACAGTCGCGCAGCTGCTTCCCTTATGGCTGACTTGACAAATCAGAATAATTGTCCACTTCAGACAAATGTCGTTCGATCCAAGCAAATATCATGTCCTCCTATGATTTAAACTATGTATATATATATATATATATATATAATATTATATACTATATATATATATTTACATAAACTATGTAACAAACTCATTCAGCTTTTTAAGTATTGCAAGCTCAATTTTTTAAAATAGATGGAGAAAAAGAGATGATCAAGGAGTGAGGTTGTAAACTTACTTTGTGTATGTTAATGGTGAGAAGTACCATAAATCTGGTGGATATCCAGATCAAGGTGGACGGAACAATAATGCAAAGGATTAGAGATTAATATTCTGGGGTAAAGTTGAGTCCAACTCGATGGAAATCCTTATGGAAGTTCAGTTTTACTCGCAATGTTTTCTCATTTAAACCAGCATGCCAGAACATGGTTATATACACCCATGTAAATCCTTTCACAGCAAAAAGATAAAGTACAAGCCATTGATGCACAATCTGCAGGTTTGCTAACTGTTAAGTCAACAACAACAAAAAATCTTGCAACTTGGATGTGTCGTGCCGAAGTACAGTAGCGAGTGTGTAAGCCCGAGTCGAGCCTCAGCAGTGGGTTCAGGGCTCGCCTATGGTTGGTAAGATGTTAACAAGGTGATGTCTTCGGTGCTCTTTGGTGTTTTGCTCAGGTTTTTGCTCATCATGCTCAGCTGTTTTGAGGCACTATTTTACAACAAATGAGGCAGTCTGGTTGTTTTTTCATAGAAAATGTTTTTTATGCTGACAAATGGTAGATGAAATGTTCTTTGTACTGTATAAATAATATAACAAAGATCATGGTGTTCTCACATTGTGTTAACAAGAAACTAATTTTCTCCTGACTTTTGTGTTGAATTTATCAAGTAAGTGTGTTTTATATAGGCCTACTAGCAGAGGCTACCTGGCGCTGCCCGGAGGTGGGTGGGGTGTGGGGATGGGATACCCAGCGCTGCCCGGCCGTGAGCTTTTTCCCGGAGGGTCGGGACTGTTGGAACATTGAAAAGTTATTGGCCTCATCTCTCAAAAGTTTTCTTTGCACCGGGAGGTGTTTTTGACCATCTTCCAGGTTACGTGGCGGCCAAACAGGACGGAGATTCAAAAATCTGTCCAGTTTGATACAAGATAATATTTTTTACTATCATAATCAATAAACAGTTGCCGAATATCTTGTAGAATGGCAGACTACATAGGTTTTGAAAATGGCGATTTTTATAACTTACGTGACCTCGTGACCTTGACCCTGAACCCGGACAAAAGTATATCGTTGTGCAACACTCATCGACCTCTACCCACATACTAAGTTTCATCAAGATCGGAAAGAAAAATTGTTGATGGACGGACGGCCGGACGGACATTTGGTCTGGCTTTATTAGGTCATCTCGGTAGAGAAGACCTAATAAAAAGTGAACTTCTGGAAAGATGACTGCCACTCAGAGAGGTTCTGTAGCTATACCGGTTAAATAAAATTATTTTCTCAATTTGGACCAATAATCTTCAAGAGGACACCAACCCTGTTATTGTGGCTGTCAGCTCAAATTGGTCAGAGATAATTGTGGTAATTGGTGGAGTACAAAGAGCATCATCATACCATTCGAGAAATGTCTGTGGGATTGTTTGTTTGTTTGACTACTATGCATTCCTGAACTGCTGGATGGAATAAGTTCAAAACTGATGGTTGAACTCTGTGGACAGGTGGATGGGAAGGCTTTAAGTGGTAAAACAAATTCATAGTCTAGGGTGGTGGAGGGGGGAGGGGAAGGATGTAAAGTAATATGTAAAATATGACATAGCACCCTTCCAGTGGGAGGTGTTATATAAGTCAGACTAAATTACGCCATTCTAGGGAAATTAACCCGTCCAAAGCACGGAGGAGAGGAGATTGGGACCATACTCGTGCAGAGCGTTGTGCTGCTTTAAGCAGTCTCCTTGCTATGGGCACAATCCTGGACAGGTCGCCACTCCGACACAGTATACAGCATGCTGGCACTCATTTTGCCGACCTCGGAAGGATAACAGGCCGAGTTAACCCCACCTGGTATTAATTCAACAACGGGATTTGAACTCAGGACCCTAGGATCCAAAGCCCGCCACCCGAACCATTAAGCCAACACCAGGCATAAAGCACAGGTTCACTTAGTATATTCAACTGACAAGATTGATAATACCTCCATGACATATCCACCAGAATCAATAGAATTACAATTCCTATTTTCTCAGATCATTCAATATCAGCTCTCCTTCCTTCCTCGGTGTTACTGATGATATCTACTTGCCTTCTGACCCGGTTTGCCATCCATCCCTGGAATTCCTGCGATACCCTGTGAAAAAATAACCAGTATGGGAATGTCAGCAGTAAAACACAGCAATGCAGCATCTTGGTTCAAAATTTATTTGGACTAGTACGTGCCCGTACGTGCGTGCAAACCAAAAAAAATAAAAATAAAATACACCCGTGCAGGAGTGACGGTCATCTCTGCGAGAAACAAGCATGAGTTCC
The DNA here is from genome assembly GCA_035128595.1 of Eptatretus atami. NCBI lineage: Eukaryota > Metazoa > Chordata > Myxini > Myxiniformes > Myxinidae > Eptatretus > Eptatretus atami. The sequence goes on from CM068957.1 coordinate 25,623,538, forward strand.
TGTTACTAGGGTTTAGTGTTCTGCGGGTCTAGGAGGGATTTTTTGGCCGACTTTGAGAGTCACGTGACGCGAAAAAACGAATATCGAAAATCCGGCCTGACCAAATTTAGATATGGTCCCATAGATTCATAGCCACAATCAAATTCAAGAGAACTTAAGAAATGTAGGAGGAGATAGATTTTGAAAATCGTCTATTTTGCAACTACATGAAGCAGGTTTCGCAAAATTCAATAGTCAGGTGACGTGTACGTATCGAAGATATTTGGTATTCTTTCGAATGGACATGAAAGACAGGTCAGCTGCTATGCAATGACACCATTCACTAACTTTTACCATGCCAGTAGAGAATATAGCCTCCTGAAGGTAGGGCAGTTTTTGCAAACTGTGAAAACGAAAGCGAAATTCGAAAATCCTCCTGACCAAATTACGATATTGCTCCATACATTCATATATGCCACAATTCAAATTCAAGATCGCTTGAGAAGTGTAGGGAGCAGATAGATTTTGAAAATCGCTTTTTCGCATTTTTTGCAAACTTTAAGTCAGGTGACACGAAAATGAAAGCGAATATCGAAATATCCGGCCCAACCAAATTTAGATATGTCCCATGATCCTATGCTACAATCAAATTCAAGATCGCTTGATGAAATGGCGGAGGAGATGAATTTGAAATCGTCATTTTCGCAACTTCAAAGGCCTCGTGACCTTGACCTTGACCTTCGGTGACCTTGAAAGTCATACCATGGTGTACGTCTCATTGACCTCTATCAGGATCACTAATGACCAGATTCTCCCGCTTCAACTTCATTGTGAAGACGACGGACGGACGGATCGATAGGACATCACACCCATATTATTAGGTCATGCCGAAGAGATGACCTAAAATAAAAACTGTTCAAACAACCACACAGGCCGTTCCTGTCGCTCTCATAAACGACGACTGGATTGGGGCATTGTGTTATCTATAAATTGCGCATAAGAATCGAGAATATTAGTAGATACATAAGTCATCACCATCCGAAGTAGTGCGTGCCCGTACGGAATGTTCACCTGCATTCCACGAATTATCGCTTGCATTGAAGTAACAACTGCTGTGATACTTACACACACACACACACACACACACACACACACACACACACACACACACACACACACACACAAAGCATTAATTAAATCAAATTAAAATCAAGTTTACCTCCCTGTCTTTGCTTGCCATGACATTCGCTGCCATTGACCATGCTGCACTCTACGCCACGGTAACTAAGGCACCGATCGATCCCCATCGTAACCGGCACGGCACGTGACGTCATCGTCAGCCGGCCGCGCATCGGCCTACGCGAAGTTAGTCCTCACTGTCCGGAAGTGCGCATATCGCAGTTACGATTATTCGCAATTTAGTTTTAATGGCCAATTATTCAATTAGCGCCAACGTATTTTGCCTTTTCGCAATGTCATCGCAAGGAAAAACACAAAGAGAAGAGAAGAGAAAAAAAAAAAAACGTACGTGCAAAAAAAATAATATATATATATTTAAAACAACCACACAGTCTGTTCCTTCGCTCTCGTAAACGACGACTGGATTGGGGCATTGTGTTTATCTATAATGCGCATAAGAAATCTGATAAATTATTAGAATACAGAAGTCATCACTATCCGGAAGTCCGTACGTTGTAACGTAATGGGGAACGTGGCTGAGGTTCTCTTCCCCATCGCCACGCCTACGCAGCAACGTGTCTTGTCATTGGTTGGTAAATAAATGGCCGCCAGCAACGTGTCTTGTCATGTGTTGGTAATAAATGGCCATAACTTGGAAGCACTTGTCCGATTAATATCAAACCTTGGAAAGGCACATACTCAGGTCCCAGCAATATAGCTGGCAAGTTTCAATTAGATCGGACCAGTGGTTTGTCGAGAAACAGCGGTCTACACACACACACACACAACACACACACACACACACACACACACACACACACACACCACACAGCACCCACACACACACACACCTGGAATTATAGATAGATGAGACGATGATTCTTGTAACACAAAAAAAAAAACGGTGTATTAATTAAAACTAGAATGACTTCGACGTCTGTGACGTCGATGTGACTATGCCTCCACCCACATTATTACATCATTATAATACTTATACCAAATTTGATTTAAATCCCTTCAGCTGTTCTCAAGTATCACATTTTTACCTGCCATTACCTCTGACCTCTGACTTTTGACCCATAATACAATCTGTTTATCTTATATTCATTATACATACTTGTACCAAGTTCGACTTGGATCCCTTTGGTCGTTTTAAGTTATTGCGGTAATGAAAACCTATCACTGACTTGGACCTCTGACCTCTTGACCCCATGATCTAATCAGTTCATCTTTGCATCATCATAATACTTGTACCAAGTTTGACGTCGATCCCTTCAGCCATTAAGTTATCACAGGACCTCAGACCAGCATATTGCTGAACACCGCAAGGCCTTTGAGTGCAACTATCCATATAGGTCTGCCATTGCCAAAAATGGTATCAAGCCAAGGCGCACACACCCCTGTGGGAGAGGGTTGTAGCATTTTGGGTTTGACCCTGAACAGGACCAGAAGCCAGATTCTGGAGGCTTGGCACGGAGAGGAATGGTCACATTGATCACGCAGGAGGTGGTGAATTTGCCGTTAGCTTTTGGACCACTTTTGCAAAAACGCACCGGGGCACCCCGCCATTGAATGGGGTTCCGCATAACACAGCACCCGGCTGGTTCATCAGGCCAATCCCTACCCCTTCCCCACACTTTCTCCCACCTCTCTGCCAACATGGACACGTGCCCAGTATACTGACACATTACGGTTTGCAAACTTGATTACATTCATCTACGGTACGTGGATTGGGATTACACCGATTGTGTTTTACTTTTAATGAGAGTGACCGATTATTCCCAGATTTTATACGAACATTTGGTGATGTAATCCAATTGGGCTACATGAGTGTTGGTTTGATCCTTAAATGTGATAATGTTTTTTTTTAAATTGATAACTGTTGGAATTGTGAGTGACATGAACATGCCGTTGGTTGGCTGTCCAACCTGTCCAGCTTTTCCCACCCCCACCTTTGAGTATAAGAGGGGATTTGAGATAATGTTCATCACTCTTCAGAAAGGTGAGTGGATGCAGGTGGCTTGTCACGTGTTGTTAACCAAAACGTTGAGTAAGTAATTTGCTTGTTCAAGGAAAGGTTAGAGAACTAATGGTATCTGCAATAAAAACCGAACATTGTATTACTCGAAATGTAATGTGAAGACTGTTCCAGCGTTCATTCCAAGTGCCTTTTTGACACGAGGGATGTGCAGAACACCTAATTGAAGCTTTCCATATAAGTAATTGTGTCATGTAATAATCTTTCAGCACATAGAACTCATGCACCCTTAGGTTTTGGAGGTAAAACGAGGCCTTCTGAGCAAATTTGAAAGTAGTTCCGAGACACGTGTGAATCATCCAAAAAACACACAATTACATTATTTAGCAATCCATTGCAATGCCACATCTACCAGAAATGAGAGGCACCAATTTATGGACACCATCAAGGCAGGTCTTCCATTTAGCCTGTGCAAGGCTCTTTAATATAAGGAGAGAACCTGGTTATGATTCAGATTATCAAGCCACTGGATAACAAAAGAGATATGCCAAGGGTGAACATCCCAGGATAACTCTCCAGCTCAGGACCGACACATTCACATAACCCATCTATGTAATCGATTTCAAACAACCCAGATTACTACAAATACACTCCCAAGACCTCGCAAGATAAATGTCAACATCGCCTTGACTCAAGCGTCATCTCTGTGAGCAGGGATCCATGCTCGTTATCCTGTTCAGCATCGAGAGACTTGCAACGTGCAATCCAAACATGCTTGCAGTGCTGAAATCATCAAAGCAGCATGTCTGATGAACAAGTAGGCAAGGGGAAAGTGATATGTTCAGTGACTATTCTTGGTTTTTCCTTGAAAGGAAAGGATGGCTGTCACAGGAATACAGAAGACTCAATGAGAAATATGCCCCAGTCTATATCCAGGAAGGCACATATTTTGGACATGAAGTGTCATGATGTGGGGTGGTATTGCTGAAACCTTTCACACCGACTTGAGCCATATCTATGGCAATATGATGGCAGATTGATACATTACAGACCCTCTATGACGATGGAACAGGAGCTGATTCAGGCGTGGAATGCTATTCCTCGGCTCAGATTTGAGTGATCAAATGGTCAATGTGACGACTTGTGCAATGCAGTATTGCTGGTGGTGGTACCCAATTTTGAGATTGTACTCCACGTTGAATCACGACGTGAGAAATATTTGTCACATGCAGAAAATATTTGTCACCACAAACCAGGAAGAGCCTACATCTTTCTGGTTCAAGTTTTTCCTTCCACTTCTGTGATTGAGAATTTGTAGTTGTATCCATCTTGTTCACCTCTGTGTTCTCTCCCTTTCCCTCATTCTACCCCCCCCCCCACCCTCATCCCATATTTTTCCAAGTTCCCTCTATTTTGACCCTCAACCCCACTGCTGGGTGTCCCTCCCTCTTTCTACTGTTCTTATCATTCTGTTATGTCCTGATCCATTCTGTGTTTCAGCTCTCCACGAGCCCCAACACTATGCAAAGAAAAAAGGCTTACATGCATGATTATCCCAGGTAAACAATTGCGATAACAGGTAAATTGTTAGTCGTCAACACGGATCACAGAAATGCAAAATAACATAGTCCAAAGGAGGGGAAAGAAACTTATACTTTGCATTTTATCTTATGGCTGCATGTAGTGTGAATCTGAAGATGCCATTGCAGGTTTTCCTGCTGGACCTTAGCCTAAAAAAGATAAAAACTGAATTTTTTACCATGATCCCAAATGACGATCATGTACATGCCTTCCATATTACAGCGTCACTGTACTAGCTATATTGTAAAAGCATAAAGTTATAGGCAAGCTAGTTACACGTAGAGTGCACTGTGTACAGCGCAGAGACTTTACTTGTTTTGCAATTGCAATGCAATCTAAGGAAGGGTGTTGGCAAAATAAGCAATTAAAAAAAAAATACACATGCTCTTGGCTCATGGAAGAGTTTTGACACATACAAAATCACAACACAACACAACAAAGGGAACAGCAGGAGAAATGGGAAAACACCAAAGCAGGGTGGAGGGAAAGAGTAGATGGAGATGGGACAAACAAGGGATGCAGGTAACGACGAGGGATAAGCGCAAGAACTCAAAGAGTGGACAATATGGATACATAAGCAAAATTTTGGGAGCGGTAACGGGTGTAGAAAACATTCATGATTTGTGATGGGGGATGACTTGAAATGGTGGTGAACACCTGTCTTGAAGATCTGGAGGGAAGAATGAGATTGAAGAGAGTATGGAAGGTGGTCCACAGGTGGGGGAAAAAAAGAGGAATAATGAGTGCAGCTGAGCATTTGATTCTGGATTTAGGCAGTTTCACTGGGAGGGTTTTGTTGGTGGACCGTGTGCATCCTGTAGATACCAGGGGAGCACAAAGCAGGGAGAGGGCAGAGGGTGAAAGTCCAGAATGAGGCGGAAGAACAGAGAGACCACGACCTGTTGGGTGATGGCGGTGACAGACTTAGAGACTGGCTTCATCGTGAGAGATTCCAATGATATTGAAGGCCTTTTGATTTCAGTGTCAAGCTGAGCAAGATGTGAGGCAGGGGAGCCAGCCACAGGGGAGAGCAGTCAGTATTCCATCAGCAGCGGATGAAGGTCTTGTAGTGGATAGGAGCTCAGGTGTGCCAAGGAAAACTGCACGGACGGAGGATGCCCAGTTGGCGTCTGGCTTTTGAAGGCCAATTTTGAAATGGAGCTTGCCAAGGAGAGATCAGGGCTGACAGTGAGACCCTCGAGTTCGAGTGACTGAACCTCTTCGAGAGGACTGTTGAGAAAACAGATCGAAGGATTTGTGGGACGGTCCTTTCGGAGAGAGAAAGTGAGTGTGTGGGATTTCTCAGGATTGAAAGGCATATTCCAAGTGCTTGACCAGTTTTTGATTTTGTCAAGGTCTTAGAGGAGGGAAGAGGCTGCAGCTTGTCTGTCAGAAGGATGAGGAATGTCATGGTAAGGGTGGAGTTGTCAGCAAAGCATAAGAGGATTTCCACTCAGTGAGATCATTGAGGAAGATGAGGAATAATATCGGACCTAGAACACTGCCTTTGTGGTACTCAAGCCTTGAAAGGGAATGAGAGTTCCCTCAAGTTAACATTATGAACAACCATATGTGGCAACCATTGCAGGACTTGATGGGCCAAATGTCTTCTTCCTGCATTTAAGGTTCCTAGTAAGGGAACTTATCAGGTAATTATTGGAGCTGCTTAAGTTTGGAATACAGTCCAAAGCCAGTGAATAGATTACTTTATGTGTCGATACAGGGTGTCCAAAATGAATAATTCCAAAAAAATATTTGTTTTATTGTTATTCGAGATAATGACATATATTTGATATGAATCCATGGAATTGACTTGATATTTTTAGTTAGTTGTGAATATTGATTGTTGTTTTCTTTATGATTCAGGAGAAACCCCATTCTCTGATGTAATGATGTCCTCAAGAGAAGCAAAGATTGAGAGATTTGTACATGAAGGTGTCCAATCACTCAAGCCCAAAGGCTTTTCAGCATGAAATGAACAACCATCCTCAGAAAGACACTCCATATGAAGATGGGTGGATCGGTTTGAGGCTACACGATCTGTCCTGAAGGGGAAATTCTGCTGGAAGGCCAAGGAAGTCAAATAAAAGGAGTGAATGTTGTTACAGAGGCATTTACCAACAGAACCATAAAAAGTCAATTAGGAGAGAGAGCACACTTGAGTTAAACATTCCAAAAATCTCTGTTCATGATATTCTTCATAAAGATCGAATTGAGGTTTTAAATGTTATAAAATGCAAACAGTTCATAAACTTTTAGAAGAGGATTCTGAAACGAGAGTAAGTGTTTGCAGTAATTCATTGAACGGATAGGCCTACAAGTGGATGAACTTTTTTTTTTTTAATCATACCTCATTTCTCATGATGAGGCTACATTTCACATTTCAGGCAAATTAATCATCACAATTGTTGGATATGAGGAGTAGAAAATCCACATTCATTAATTGCATGAACACGAAAGGGATTCGTCTAAAGTAAACGTCTGGTGTGTCATGTCACGTTCTCACATCTATGGACCCTATTTATTTGATGAACGCACTGTCACCAGCACGTTGTACGTCAACATGCTACGAGAGTTCTTTATTCTGCAACTGAAGAAAATCCCAACCTGTTATAAGGAACTGTCTTTCAACAGGATGGAGCACCACCTCTCTTTTCTCCACTTGTTAAAGTGTTTTTAAATCAAACTTTGCCAAACCATTCAATTGGTAGGTGAACTTATGAAATGGCCCGCTCGTTCACCCGACTTAATACCTTTAGATTTTTATATCTGGGTTTTTTGAAAAGTAGTCTACATTAGCGAACCAAGGGATCTTGAAGAATTTAAACATCGTATTGTTGATGCTGAGTCATCCATCCCTGCAGCTTGTTTGGAAAATGTTTTCTCAGAATTTGAACACTGAATTAGATTATTACGCAAATGATGGATGACAGGTAGAAGTTCATTAATAATTCTAGAATATCTCAGCAATACCATAAAAATTTTAAAATCTAAAACTACAAGACCACGACACGTATGCTTATAAAATTTAGGTCAGTATCCTGAATAACAATAAAACTATTCAACGTTCATTTTGGTATATCCATTTCTGGACACTGTATTATAAATCAATTCAGCTTATTTACTTTCAGATGGCACATAAACTTTAGTATGATTATATATATATATATATATTATATATATATATATTATGTTGTTTAAGCATTCAATTAATTTTTTTTGGAGATTTCAGCAAAAGTATGCTGGATCAGCAAAAGTGGGATATGGGATCAGCAAAAGTGGATATGGGATATGGGAAAAATTGGGATCAGCAAAGTGCTGATTTCATCTTGTGAAACATTGTTCTGGCAATTCAAAGAACGTGCATTATCATCTGTATATCGTTGCATCATCAAAGGTGCATGTGATTGCTGGCGGTGCAGCAGCATTCCAAACGATAACATTTTTTTAAATGACCAATTTGTAATTTAATCAGTATAGACATTTAAGATATCAAATCCAATTGATGTTGAATGTCACTAGATTATGAATAAGATTTTAGAAACATGCTTTTACCAAGAAAGGTTGTAAATTTTCTGCCGATCCAGACACTACCGGCCTCAATACTCAGATCCTAAATTTTGCTCCACTTAGTTGCAGTACCTGTATCTGCTCTCTTTAACAGATATTTCTCTTTCCACCAGGTCCCAAAAGCATGTAATGTGACAAACATGATGCCAATTTACAAGAAAGAAGCCAAAATAAACTCACTGCTCTGATAACCTGTCAACCTCCTTCCTATTATAGCAGCAAGGTAAAGGAATTTACAATTGCCATCAATATAAAGCTCTTCCTCTTCTCAACTCTCTATTAATAGATGACGAATTTGGTTTCCACCAACGACACTCAACAATGGACATGCTGCTCATTTCTCCTCACAATGGATGAAGGCATTGCACCAGAATAAGAGGTCAGGGGCAGTCTCTGTGGACATATTCGTTGCATTCAATAAGATTGGCACCAGACTTGCTTGCCATGCTGTGCAGCCAATGTCATCCAAGGTCCCCTTTACACCCGGCTGACGATTCCTCCATCCACACAAACAACACATCGTTCTGCACCCCATGACAGACAGCCTGCAGCTGCTTCCTTATGGCTGACGTTGACAAAAATCAGAATATTGTCCAACTTCAGACAAATGTCGTTCGATCCAAGCAAATATCATGTCCTTCTTTATGTTAAACTATGTATATATTATAATATATAAATATATATAATATATATATATATTTACATAAATACTATGTAAACAAAACTCATTCAGCTTTTTAAGTATTGCAAGCTCAATTTTTAAAATAGATGGAGAAAAGAGATTGATCAAGGAGCTGAGGTTGTAAACTTACTTGTGTAATGTTTAATGGTGAGAAGTACCATAATCTGGTGGATATCCAGATCAAGGTGGACGGAACAATAATGCAAAGGATTAGAGATTAATATTCTGGGTAAAGTTGAGTCCAACTCGATGGAAATCCTTATGGGAAGTTCAGTTACTTCGCAATGTTTTCTCATTTAAACCAGCATGCCAGAACATGGGTTTATATACACCCATGTAAATCCTTTCACAGCAAAAAGATAAAGTACAAGCCATTGATGCACAATCTGCAGGTTTGCTACCTGTTAGGTCAACAACAACAAAAAATCTTGCAACTTGGATGTGTCGTGCCGAAGGTACAGTAGCGAGTGTGTAAGCCCGAGTCGAGCCTCAGCAGGTGGGTTCAGGGCTCGCCTTATGGTTGGTAAGATGTTAACAGAGTGATGTCTTCGGTGCTCTTTGGTGTTTTGCTCAGGTTTTTTGCTCATCATGCTCAGCTGTTTTGAGGCACTATTTTACAACAATGATGCAGTCTGGTTGTTTTTCATAGAAAATGTTTTTTATGCTGACAAATGGTAGATGAAATGTTCTTTGTACTGTGTAAAATAAATATAACCAAAGATCATGGTGTTTCTCACATTGGTTTAACAAGAAACTAAATTTTCTCCTGACTTTTGTGTTGAATTTATCAAGTAAGTGTTTTTATATAGGCTACTAGCAGAGGCTACCTGGCGCTGCCGGAGGTGGGTGGGGGTGTGGGGGGATGGGATACCCAGCGCTGCCCGGCCGGATGAGCTTTTCCCGGAGGGGTTTCGGGACGTGTTGGACATTGAAAAGTTATTGGCCTCATGGTGGTTACCTTTTCCCTGCGGGCCGGTGGCAGCATTGCCTGACCCCACAGCCTAATATACACTTTATAGTGGCCTTTGGTGGCCTCAAAGCAGATGTCAAAGGCACAGCATGTGGAGCTTATATCCTCACACCGATGTTCATGTACCCACACCCAAAATTTGGGGCCTCTTGGTGCTACGGTTTGGCAGTAAAAGAATAACGTACAAATGCACAAACAAACACATAAACACTTAAATTGTTTACAATATAAATGTCAAACTTTTGGGTTAGATTTTATAAAAACAAGATATTGTGCATCTACGAAATATATAATAATTGATCTACTTCTTGCGCATGCCATTGTACTGCTTGTGGCCTTCTTGCTGACATCAGCAGTTCCTTGAAGGTTCCCGCACAACACACGGAACATTGTTTGCCAGTTTTACTTGTAATGTTGCAGAAATGGCTTCTAGGGGTTAATAATGTGTTAACTCAGAAAGTTATTTCCATAGTGCATGTTAGCATAAGAGTGAGGAAAATTAATTGTAATAGAATATGCACTGATTTTTTTTTATATATATATATAAGGCTGTGATCTACCCTTCCAAATGTTTGTGTCGAAAAACACATCTGAGTCAGGTTCGTTCATTCATATGCAGCACAAGGCTGTGGGGTAGCATCACTGACTGAGGGTGTGGCTGGGCCAGCTGATGAAATGTCCTCTGTTGGTTATGGCAGGAATTTGTAATTTGTTCATGGTGCTGGCGTTACCGCACCAACTCTTCGCCAAGGACAGCATGGGATCTTACATCCACCAATAAATGTTGCCAGATGGGATGTCCAGTTTCATGTCCATCCAAGGACAGCACACACACTAATGAATCACCTCTGCCTGTGTTTGCACCAGAATGACGGTTATAGCTGGGTTGTGATTCAAAACCAGGCTAGAGATAGCTGGTGAGTGTGCACGCCTCTAGGCCATCCTGTCGCCTCTTAGTCAGGTGGCAGAAAGGCTAAATCTTGAAGTAAGATTACATTCAAGTTTTGGATGGTTTCTCCTCCTTAGGATCTCCTGAATCAGAATCTGCACGATGACACTCTGTCATCATGTAGAATTGCACTTTCCATCGATAACTCAATTTATCACTGCCCGTGTACTGATCTTACACCTCCCATCCCCAGGAGTAACTCTGGCTGTGACTTCCCTCCGCTCCCATCCTTGTTCATCTGTGTTGGACCGTCGTCCTAACAGTAACGACTCCATCTGCATCTCTCTCAGACTCATCTTAACACTCTCTTCCTCGCATGTGGAGATTTTAATCGTCACCATGCATTGGCTGGGGTTGGCACCTGTTCTTACCAGCCATGGCACTCTGCAAAGGACTTTCAGTGACCCCATGGGACTGACTTAGTCCATGAACTTTCAAACCTGGATTTCTCCAATAGCAAATCTTCCCTTCTGGACTTGGTGATTACAAACATTCCCACAAATGTCTCCTGCTCTTTCCTCTGCCCCAATTGGTTCATCTGATCATGTGCTTATGAGAGTCAACATCTCTGGCTATTCTTAGAGAACTGCCTCAACACCAGTGTCTGCATTTCACTCAGCACATTGGCAGGGACTGCAAGCAGACAATACCTTCAAGACTGGTCTCCCATATCCACTGCTCCTGATGTTAACTTAACCTGGAATTCTTCCAAAGAAACCTGCTCTTCACATGCACAGATTCATCTCATCTTTGCTTCAATTATCCTACATTCTTCCTGCCATGGTACACTGAATCCTGTGATGAGGCAGTTGCTCTGAAACATCGTGTCTTCTCTTCCTGGAAGGCTAATCCAAACTGAAGGCAATCTCAGTGCATTCCAAAAGGTACACAACTATATGTCCACTCTCAAGAGAGCTATAAAACATCTGTCCAACCTCAATAATGAACTTTCAAACTTGCTCCCCCCCTCTAAACCTGGTGCACCTTTTTAAGTCTGTCTCTGGTGTATGCTCTCCTTGCATCTCCAACCTCACCCTCAGTATCCATCCTTCCCTGTCGTACACAACTGCTCCTGGACCGTGTCTTTTGCACCTGAGAATGTGGAGAAGGTTCTTTCAACCCTCGACTCGATTCTGCAACTGGATCAGAGAGCATCAGCTCACACGTCTAAAAAGCTGCTCTGCTGCTGTTGCACATCCTCTCTCTGCCTTTTCCATCCTGTATTTACCCTAAGTCATCTTCTATCTGCTTGGAAATCCACCAACATCACTGCTTTACATAAGAAAGGTGCAAAAACAGATCTGCATAATTAGACCTATCGGCTTCCTTCCAATCATCAGCAAGGTCATGGATCCATCACATTGTTGACATGAAACCTTCCTTTTCTCCAACAACCTCATCTCAGATCACCAATTGGTTTGGGAGCAGGTTTTCTCCACCTTGCATTATGCTGCTTCTACTCACCAGACAATGGATGGAGGCTTTCAATGTCAGACATCAGATCAGGGCCATTCTCTTCTGGTCATATCTCATTGCTTTCGATACAGTTCTGGTATCTGCCTTGCTCTCCAAACTCTACATTGGCATCCTAAGGCCACTCCACACATGGCTTCCTGACTTTCTCCACTCCAGCACCAAATGGATGTCTCTCAATGGATACCTTTCATCCCCTCTCCTGTCAAGGCTGGAGTTCCCCAAAAGGCAGTGTTCTGGGCCCAGTCCTATGCCAGATCTTCATAAATGATCTCTGACTCTCTGGAAAATATCCTTTATCCATTTGTTGATGACTCCACCATTTGCCATGACATTCCTCATCCTTCAGGCAGGCAGCCAAAGCCTGGTGTTGCTTAGTGGTTAGGGTGCGGCTTGGAGTCCTAGGGTCCTGAGTTCAAGCCCCGTTGGCCGCTGAATAAAAATACACCAGGAGGTTTGACTCAGCCTGTCATCCTTCGAGGTGGCAAATGAGTACCAGTGTACGGTAAGGGACACTGCATCAGCGGCATAGCCGCGTCCCAACAATGATGCAACAGCAGCCACAGGCTGAGAGAGAGAGAGAGAGGAGAGAGAGAGAGAGAGAGAGACGAGAGAGAGAGAGAGAGAGAGAGAGAGAGAGACAATGGTGTGTATAGTATATATATATATACACACTGTATATATATATATACACACTGTATATATATATATACATATATAATTATATAATCTACTGTATATATATAATATATATATATATTAATATATTATGCTTTCTCATTATGTATGGCTTCACCTGTACCTTCAAGCTGGTGTTGCTTATGTTTTCAAGTCCGGTCTGGTCTGTCCTGTTAATTTGTCTGTGAACAGGATATCTCAAAAAGGAATGGACGGATTTGGCCGAAACTTGGTGGACAGGTGGGTGTGTGACAGACAAATATGATTCGATTTTGTGAATAACCGGATCTGGATCCGAGAATTTTTAAAGTGATTTTTCACCCATTAAGTGATAGGGCTAAAAACGATATATAGCACGACATCTCAAAAAGGAATGGACGGATTTGAACAAAAACCTGGTGGATCAGGTTGGGTGTGTGACGAGGACGAATTGATTCGATTTCGGTGAAGATCCGAACCCAGCTACAGATACCAGAATTATTTTATTTATTTTTTGTGGATGAGAACAAGCCAATTAAATTTTAGTTAAGGTCTGGATGCAGATACGGCCCATCAGTGGAATACAAAACGTAAACTGTTTAGCTGGTTCTGTAGTTATTTCTAACACCCGTCATGTTGTAATCAGAAACTTGTCGTCCAGAAGAGCATGGTGCATCCTTGTCCTAATTGGTGCATATTGCTCGTCTATGCAGGAAAAACCTATTTCCGCACTTGTGGATGCGCTTTATATTCATACCCATCATATCCATGTATATGGAACAGCGTCCGATTTTTCTGGATGCCTTTTACCATACCATATGCATATCCATATCAGTACACGTTTAAATGGAACATACCTGATAGTAAACATAAATCTCTCCCGATGCATCAATAAATGCTCACTTTCGACACATGATCAAACACCCAGGCACTTAACGAAGTCCTATTATGATAATGCAGGCCCGTTGCTTGTTTCTCCAACACAACCTATGGCATTTGCTCAACTCTGAACAGGTATATGTAACGGTTGACAATGTGAACAAAAATAAATGTGTTCAGAAAAGAGATGACAGAGGGACGCCAAACTGCAACACCACGAAGCTGTATGACGTACAGTATGTGTGTATGTCCAGTAACTACTCCGAGACCTTAGCCGATCGACACCAAAATTTCAGGGTATTCCAAGGGGTCCCTCCTACATCAGTTTTTCTGCAAAAAAAAAAAAAAAACTTCAAAAAACTTTCTATTTATTTTTTCAGATTTCTGAAAGACCTTATTTTTTGGATTATTTCTCCATCGTGGTGGACCAGTGGGCTGAGAAGGGCACTCCCGCCCGGAGCGTGGGTGTACCGCTAGTCTACTTGGAAAAAGAATCCACATGATCATCTGCTGAAGATTAAAAACTTTGGGAAAGAACAAATACAAAACATTTGAGTAACTTTAGATTGAAAGCAACGATATTTTTGCAAAGGATATTTCAGGACATCATTATCTCGATGTAGTTTTCTGTATGGTAATTCATCGTTCACCCATTGACTTGTGTTTTTATACTTGCAAAAAAGAGAGAATGGTGGTCCGACATAATCTTCCGTCATTAATTAATACGAGCTGTGAGGAGAGCCAGTATATCCTATCCGTGATAGCAGCGAGGCCGATAATGCCAAATTGTGCGATACCTCACCATGCCTCCTCCATTCATCGCTTTTGTGTGTGTTTATTGCGAATGGGGGCCAGGGAGAGAAGAGGGTTGGAGGTAATGGCTGGATTTTGGTGGTGTACAGAATCTTTCCAAAACCAATTATGACTGCATTCAACATAAACAGACAGAAAGCAATCTGGAATGCTCAGCATCAGTTCATTCGAGATAAAATGACAGTAAACTTCTCAGTTTGTCCGGCTCGTAAACAAACAACATTGTTAAGTCAGATGCAGACTACCCAGTTAAACCTTCCAAATCACGACACAATTACAATAAGTTGCATGATTAACGGATCTCCAAAAGGAAGTTTCCTTGCTGCAGGAAAGAGCAAAATTTAACAGGTGTTGTTAATAATGAAGTTGACAGTTTTTTAATTTGTGTTTAAGTATTTCCAGTTGTGGAACTCCTAACAATCCATGCTGGCAGATGATTTATGTATACAGTTGCGTATACAGTCTTAGATGTTTAAATGCTTGTGTGGCAGATGTGACACGCTAGATATGATTTTGGGCAAAAAAAAACACAAATCTTTTGCCAAGTTTCATGATGATAGGCCAAATGGCCTCATCTGAGCGGAGCTTTATGTTAAAATCTCATGTTGCATTGCACTGCAGACAGACAAAGACGTTTCGGATAGACATTACAATTGTAATGGATGTTGGCAGACAATGAGCAAGTAATGGATCTGGGAATTTGAACGTGCCCCGAAGCATCATGAGAGAGTGCTCAGATCAGAGCGTGAAAACAATTTTCACACTTTCAAGTGACGTATCATTTGATCGGTCACTAGAGTTTAATACTTCTCTTCAAACGAAATCACATGACTTGAGTAGCTATTTGGAAAAATCCTGAAACTATGATTAATATTTGCCAAAATATTCTGATTAAAAAGTACTATCGATTAAAAAGTACTACCTGTCTGCGATGGCAAAGTGTCATAAGGCCCATAGACAGCTTTCATTTGCGGGCATTCCATAATATTGAAGGCCTTGGTTTCTAGGGCGTCAAGCTGAGCAAGATGTGAGGCAGGGAATTAGCCAGGGGGAGAGCAGTACTCCATCAAGGTACGGATGAAGGCCTTGTCGGTGGTAGGAGTTCAGGTGTGCAAAGGAAGGACTTTGTAAAACAGAGGATGCCCCGTGGGCGGCTGGCTTTGGAGGCCTTTTGAATTGGGCAAGAATATCTCGGATCCTCAAGAGGCCCTCAAGAGGATTGTTAAGAAAGTACATCGGAGGGTTTGCCAGATGGTCCTTTTTGGAGAGCCGGTGAGATTGTCAGCATTGAAAGACATCTTCCAGTGTTTTGTTTATCTTGTGATTTTTGTCAAGGTCTGTAGAAGGAAGAGGTGCAGCCTGCCTGTCTGAAGGATGAGGGATATCACGGGATAGGCTGTAGTCATCAGCAAATAGATAGAGGATTTTCCAGAGAATCAGAGAAGACTCAGACAGAATGGGACCAATAACACTGCTTGGTGCACTCGCGACTTTAACAGGGAGAGAAGATGAAAGGATACCATTGAGAGCCACACATTGGCTGCGAGAGTACAGGAAGTCAGTAAGCCATGTGTGGGATTTGCCTTGGCATAGGCAGAGAGCTTGGAGAGCAAGGTAGGATGCCAGCTCTTTATCAAAAGCATGAGATATGTCAGAGGATCAACAGCCCTGATATCATGTCTGACATTGAGGTTCTCCATGCATTGTTGGGTGAGTAGAAGTAGTACGTCCAAGTGGAGTGATCCAAACTGTTCCGAAACCAAATTAATGATCTGAGATGAGGTTGTTTGGAGAAAAGGAAGAATTTCATATCAACTGTGATGATGGATTTTATGGCCTGCCGATCATGTAAGTAAGCTGATAGGTTTGCATTAAGGGGATCACTTTATGCATCTTTTACCCTGTGCACACGAGCGAAAGTGTGGTTGCATTGGTTCATGTCGTATGTCCGCCAATCAGTTTTATTGAGGAACACTTATTTCAATTCAAAGTTGTTATATTTGAACATTGAAAAGGAGACAGGTGAGAGGGGGTGGGATGAGGGATAGGCTGAGGGGGGAGGGGCAGACGAGGGGAAGCTGGAGGAATGGGATGTGGGGGGGGGGGGGCTAATAGATGCAGGTATGAGAGAGACTGAGAGGGTGAGGAGAGGTTGAGGGTTTGAGAGGGTTTGGTGATAAGGAAGCTTTTCAGGGGTGGGTGAGGGGGGATGCAGAAAGATGGGCAGTGAAGTTGAGGGATGCTGAAGAGGGGACACACTAGAAGGGGTACGGTTGAAGGAGTGGGCTTGTAGGAGATGTGGTCGATAGTACTGACATGAAGGGTTTGACACCTTTAAAAAAAATTTGTGAGGGGTTTGATTTCCTGAGCAGACAACCTCGCAAACTGGTTTGAGGCTATCAGTTAAAGAGAAAACTAAAGCCAAACTGAGAATTGTGTTTCTATATCAGCATTTTTAGGCTCGTGGGGGAGCTTACAAACAAAAGGGTAGGGGAGGTGACTTACAAAAGGAGGAAAAACACAAGAACAAGCTAACAATGGACCAAAAGGAACAGAATAGTAATAATCATTTATGTGCAGAATTGTTCAATGTGATCATTATCATTATTTTGTCATTTTACGTCCTTTGGTAATATATGCCATTAATCAGCAATGAGGATTAAAGTAACCCACAATGCCACGTTTAAAGACACTGGCACCAACTTGACCATTGTACTCACTAGAAGGAACCAGCGCTCGTGACCTGGCTGGCACCCCCGTAACAGTATTTTATTAGACATATCCGCATTCTAATTGTACATACTATCTAGAGGTGCGTTTGAAAAAAGGATAACATGTACTACTGGCTACCACTAGGTGGCATTTGTGGTACGTTTATAGCACACTCTCTGTGGACGAATAGACAAACAGACAAACAAACCAGACCCAAATGCATAGTCTTCTCTCTTGTGAAGGTAATAAAAGGGAATAAGAATGAGGTGGTTAGAGCGCTGGATTTGGGAGTTTAACCAGGATGAGTTACGAGAAGAATGTGTGCATCCGGAGGAGCTGCCGAGGATTTTGAGTGCTGACAGAGCAAGATGGAGCTAAATTGGAGAATGTCGTGA
>CM068957.1:25669244-25688255 GCA_035128595.1 Eptatretus atami
AAAAGAGAGAGATCCACACCAAAGCACGGGAAAAGCAGCGGGAAAAGCAGCGGGAAAATCCCGCGCCGCCATCGGAGTTCCTTCTTGTTTTTCCCTGGCGTTATCGAAATCCTTTGTTCCTTTCGCTTTGTAGAGACGGTTTTTTAGAGCGGAGAGGGTTGCGATTTGGTGTGTGGAAGAAGGGGGATCGGCAGTTGGTGTAGCGGGAAGGTGGTTAGGTGATTGCGTGGTGGTTGAGGTGATGAGATGGCGTGGTTTGTTGAGAGGCGCGCGTGTGGTGGTGTGGTGGAAGGACCGTGGTCTGAAGCGGTTGTTTGAGAGCGATGTTGGTGGTGGTCGAGGATCGTGTGTTGTGATGGTGGCGTGGTTGGCGTTGTGGTTAAGGTGGTTGTTGTGTGGTTGGTCCAAAATAACGATAGTAAAAGAAAAACCACTATCTCAAAGATCACAGCCCTGTGACACGAATAATTCCATTAACAACGGTGGAAATCTAACGAACACAGACTTATCGATCTAACTGAACTAAGGACCTTTATGGTGTTCTGCCGAATTTCCAACACCCGTAACACTACCCCCTCCCCTTTTTACAGACTCGTCCCGAGTCGTCGAATTCGTGTGCCATCATGTGTAAGTTTCCCCTAGTACGTTTTACCTTCGGATCCCTGAGTGCGACATTTAGTGTATTCGTGTCTCAAAAATAAATAACCTACGGGCTGAGTAACTAACTAAACAAACCCACTCATACAGACGACTTAAATAAATTGCCGGCGCTATGACACACATGCAGGGGGAAGCAACTCATATACAATTTACCCCTTAACTTAACTTATACATTTTACACTACACCATGGCCCAGGATCTATGGACTCTGTGGGGAAGAAACAGGGAGCCAGGCTGCTCAAACACAGTCTCTGGCTCATGAACAATTGCAGGTGACAGGGAAGTGGCCGTTGCTTCCACACGCAGTCCTAGGCCTTCCCCGTGAAATGAGTTGCAGTGAACACAAGCAATGTAAGGATGGATGGATTAACAAGGTGCACGGGCTGCCAATGCAGTCCGTGATGCGCGCTGCCTACAGGGCAGTCCCTGCAGCACGCGCGACGATCTGACGCAGCAAACAAACGGTGCACGGGCTGCAGTGCAGTCCCGTGATGCGGCTGCCTACAGGGCAGTCCCTGCAGCATGCCGCGATGATCCTGGCGCACATGGCAATGAATGGGGGCAAATGCAACAGGGCAGCAGGCATGGGCCAAGGCAAAAGGCAGGCAGACAAGACATGGCAAGGCAAGACAGGCCGTTGAAGCAAAACGGGCCGGTGGTGAAGCTGACCGGACAGGCCTTGTAGTAAAACAGCCGGCAGATGATCCGACCGGCACAGGCCTTGCAGTAAAACGGCCGGCAGATGAATGACCGGCACAGGCCTTGCAGTAAAAGCCGGCAGATGAAGTTGGCCGGCCTCCTTTTTTTGTTCAAGGAGGTTGGTAGAGCAGTGCGGTGGTGCTGGCCACATCGGAAGGCGGGCTCGACCTACCCTACTGTCTCCCTCCCAACCTATCGCCTTTGCCTGTCTCTGTCCATACCCACTCCTTAATTTGTCAAAATCCAATTTAGCCCCCATCTTATTTTTTTTTGTTATATTTTATTTTTATTTCCTCTATAAATTCGTCTCCTAACCCCTTTATTGTCTCTGTCCGGCTAACCTTTCCTGTCTCCTAGCCTACTCCCAACCCCTACGTTCCCTTCCTGGAGGGAATAAGGAGAGCTAGCGTCCTGTGTCGAGGCCCAATGACGCCTCAGAATGGCCTCCTCAGATCTCAGCGATCTCAACCCAAGGTGAGTCCCGGCCCACAACGAGCGAAGGATGGATGGTGCGGAGGGTACACTTCCTATCTACCCTAACCATTTAACTTTTAACTACCCCGGGGCTTTCCAAAAGCGCCTCTCGCTTAACTGCTGGTTCTACAAACCAAGATTCCATCGCCTGTGTTGGTGTCCTTACAATTTCGGGCCTCGCCCTCCAATTTTCCCTCGTGCCCTTGCACGGTTTCGTGGCTGGGACGCGTGGCTCCCTTGGCAGGAACTACCCTCTGCCGATTCTCCAACGATGGCACCCCCGGCACTACAACTGTCTTCCGAGCCTACCAGCTCCCTAAACACCGGGGAGTGCCCTCCCTGGCGACTCCCCCTGAAACGCTCACGTGCAGGCTGGCGCCCCGGGCCCTTCCCTGGGTGCCCGTGCCCAATGCACTGCCCACGCGGCCAATGGCGCCCCCGGCCCCGCATCATGCGGCCCACCCGTGCCCACTACAACTATCCCGGCAACCCATGGACCCTCGGCCTAACGCGGCCGACTAGCCCCGTGCCCCGGTACCCACTAAGCGATAACTCACCGTCGTAGCCACGCTCCCCAGCCCATCACAGGGCCTCCTGCACCCCTCCAAAATGGGTTTCGAGCCTAGGTCCCACCAACAACAAAACGACCTCCATTTTGTAAATTTAACTAACCCACAATCACATTATACTGACCCGGGGTCCCTTGGGTGGGAATCACTCCTCCCCCCAATCACTCATCGCACCATGCATTCCACATTTACTCCATACATACAGACCCGCTGGCCTCACTCACATCACCATGTTTCCATTCACTCCTCTTCTCCTCACACATTGCTGATCACTGCCATTCTTCTACTAAATCCCATAACTACCCCGTGCTCCCTCGTCATGCCTTACAAAGTGGCACATCCTTTTAACACTACGTAGCTAAGCTACGTCCCCTCTACACATCCAAAGTCTGTCACTGTCCTCAATCCATTTCCATCCTAAATCTGACTAAAATCTCCCTAACTAATCCATTCCAGCGGCCCCATGAGGACTTATCCCTGCCCCATGGAGCCGTTCTAGCTAAGCTAACCCTTCCCCTAACTAGTCCCCGGCGTGCACCAGGGACGCGGACTGGAGTGCCGCTCTGCCAGCTCTGTTGCGCAGACCTGCGTGTCCGAGTGAAGAGCGCCGGAGAGAGCTCGCGGCCCTGTGGAAGGCCGAGTCAGCCGCGGCTATCCTAGCTGCCGTGGGACAGACGTCGCGACTCGCCATCAAGGACCACGAGGGTGCAGGTAACCTGCAACGGTCTCGTGGGCCCGTTCGGTCACCAAGGCTCCACGGTATAAAGGTCTACGGACCCTGACTCCCTTGTCTTTGAGGTAGTCTTTTCTTTTCTTTTGAATGAATGTTGGTGGCGCCGTCTATAAGTAGAACTGTGTAAGTGCAAGAAGTTAACCAACTCCTGTGCCCAGGGCAAGGGGTCTTCCACCCCTTGCCCAGGAATCCTGTTCACCCGAAGCGAGGCTTGCTTCTTTTTTTTTCGATGCGTGCACCAGCGGCGCAACTCGCAACCTGCGCTTTCTCCCCGTGACGTCATGGCAGCTTTTGCGTTTCTCGCACCTCGTCCCTCTTTGGACGGTACCATCCGCCAGGATTCAATCCCCTCCTGCGGATTCCAACCATACGTCAGCCATGACGTCACCCTGCGCATAACAAGCAAGCCTCGTGTTTCGAGGGTTCCCCACGCGAACACATGTGCTCTGCTCGTCGAGCTTACAAACAGGCCACGTGAGAACCCTTCCGGTCAAATTCACATCCAGCCTACCTTCTGTCCGTCCGCAGGATCGGCAAATCCACCGCGTGCGTTTCCGACCGGGCTTCACTCCCGCAGGCGCGCACGTGGCGCTCGTGCGTCGCACAGCACGGACCCGCGCGCGCTGCCGTGCACCCGGACGGTCCCCAATGCATCTACGGCCGCTACTCGGTTTGTACACCGTCAGGCACCGTCGTCGTCGCACTCTCGCGCACAAACTTCCACGTGCCACGACGCTCACACACCTCGCCATGACACTCCCACTCGGACATGCGGTTGCGTGTTCCCGCATACCGACCGCCATCTCCCTCACATACAGCGACCTCAACACACACGGGCTCTCTCACACACGGCGTTCACTCACGCATGCCCCTTTCACTCGCACACGTGGTTCCACTCACACCCGGCCTTTCACTTGCACAGGGGGTTTCACTCACACACACCTTTTCACTCAAGCTCGCTATTTCACTCGCACACGCTGTCTCTTCCACACACGGTGTGCTGGGAGGCACGCACCTCGCTCACTCGCACACCTCCACCCATTCCACTCACACACGACAGTTCCTTTCACACACAACCTTTCACCCCACGCAATGCGCGCTTTTCAGCACACATTTCACCACACTCGTAAACACACACCGGGACATTCACGCTGGGATTAGCGCCACCACAAGGGGTCTGAGGCCTTCACACCCCCCAAGCTTCGTGTGTACCCGTCTACTGCACTCGCCCCTCTACCTCGCAAAGCTCGACCGGACCCACCTGGTCGAGATCCGCTTCAAGGGAGCATAGCGTCTCCCTCCATTCCTGAAGGAGGCTATCCGGCTGTTGCACGCGGGGTCACGACAACATTCCCCGAGCTCCCCCTCATTGTCCTCCACTACCTCCATGTGTGTGTGCTCGTCTTTCACCCCGTCTTTATTGTGTAGTCTCTCCTCTACTTTTTCTATCTCCGAGTCTCTATACATTTATTTTCTGTTGTCTCTTCGTGTCTATTTAATTCAGTCTCGACTCGGTCTATCTCCCGTGTCTCTGGCAGTACTTCTATTTCCTTCTTTGTCTCTGTTATTTCCATTGTCTCCATTTTTTATTTGTGTCTCCTTTATCAGGGTTTGCCCTAATTGTTCTTTCATCCGACGAGTGGTGTCAATCAGTCCTGCACCACCAACATTATTCCTTGTGGTGCTGTCACACATCCCACCTTATTGAGTCGTTCTACTTCTGGCTCCTTTTGAGTCGTTCTTCCTCTCTGAGCCCCTAAGCGTTCGTTCTCTTTCCGGAGTTTTCCATCTCTGTGGACTCAAATTTTGCTCTCTCCTTGAGTTGGTTAACTTCAAACTCGTTTCTTTGTGTTTTCTATCCCACCGTCTCTCTTGTTCCTAATTCTGCGCAATCTCGTTGTTTCCTTCAATTGTTAATCTCCTTTCCTGTTTCATTCCTTTGTCTGTCACTATCTTCTCGTACTCCAACCTTGCTTTTTCTTTCAATTGGTCAACCTCAAATTCAGTTCTTTTTGTTTTCTATCCACTCTCTCTCATGTTCTTCTTCTCCAATCTCATAGTTTCCCTCATTGGTTAATCTCCCTTTCCTGTTTCATTCCCTTGTTCTTTCACTATCTCCTCGTACTCCAACCTCGTTGTTTCCTTTTTGTTGTTCAGTTTTCAAATTCATACACTTTTTGCTTTTTATTCACTGTCTCTCTGTGCCTCATTCTGCAATCTCGTTTTCTTCACTCTCTTACCATCCTCACTCGTCTTGAATCCCGTTCTTTTCTTGGTGTTTCAGTAACTCAGAAGCTTTTTTTTTCTAATTCCTTTCTCATCTCCACACCTCTTTCACATTCTTCCTTCTCATTTCATCCACTCTCTTGCTCATCTCTTTAGTTGGTGCATTTCCAATTCGTGTTCCTTTTTCTCCTTTTCCAGCTCTCGTTTTCCATTCCTTCTTCCAAGTTTCTCTATCCTGGGAATTACTAATTTGCTCTTCCTCTATTTTTTGTTCAGTTTGCTCTTCTCCTGTTCCAGCTTATGGGTACTCCCCTCTACTTTCCTCATTTCTCCCTGTAGTTCTTTGAACTGTCTGATTTTTTTCCAACAATTCTTCCTTCCTTTCCTCCAAATATTTCTCTCCTCTTTTTATCTTCTGTTCGAGGCTTTCTTTTTTCCTATTGCCTTTTCTACCTCTCCTTCAGTTTTTTTTTATTCAAATCGTGTTTCCATTTTTCCTCTTCTAGCTTTGTTTGCCTTTGTTCTTCCTCCCTCCTTTCTTCCTGTACATCGGCCAATCGTTGTGACTCGTTCGCACGTAATCCTCATGAACCTGTCTACGCGCCGCCGTGCCTTCGTCCAATTCAAAGGAAAACGAATGCAATTCCCCTATATCAGTTGTCACCATTCCTCCACCGCTGCAAGGACTTCGACACTTGTCTCCGAAGCTCGTCAATGCATGCTCCGGCATCCTGCCACGCCTGCCATGACCCCATGGTTTGAAACGGTGGCTGGGAGCACGCGCCTCGTGTCGTGCCGTTAGTTGTGCTAATAATAGCAGCTCGCTCCGTGTTGCGCTAAGATGCGATCGCGCCGCTATTGTGCGACTTCGAGTTCGTTTGTCGGCAAAGTTCATGCTCAGTATATGAGGGTGAGCGGCCCACTGATTAGTGGTGTGGTGATAATAAAAGAACCGTCCGGGCCATGGATCCTACATCAATACACATTTCTAACATACTGCACCGTTCGCCTTGAAATGCCATTTTTTCTCGGAATGTTATTTTTTTTTTTTTTTAAATGCTCGCAATTTGATGGAACCGAGGGTCGCTCCACACACCCCTGATCCGATTCCCGTTAATTTAGTTGGAGCGGGTGGATTTGAATCCCACTCCTGACACCAGTGTTACGAATTCGCGCCCACCGGCGTACGATCGACCGCGTTTTTCTAATAGCAGCCGCGTCGCCCACCGGACGGACAATTCAGTCGTGACCTTCCGGAACAACGCCGGAACCCTGTCACGGGTGGGTTCTTAATCCCACCACAGCCTAGCCAATTTTCTACCGCGCAAATTAGGGTCAATCGCCGAATATCGATATACCTAAGTACTCACGCGGGTAGCCTACCGGGACCGTACCTTGACGCAGGTCGGCTTGGACACGAACCGCTCAAGCGGTCCGTTCCGTTCTTCAGTGATAACCGAGCGGGTATTATCGCCCGACTCGCCGGATCCGATTCTATTTAACGGGTATTTAAAACCCAACTAATATTCCGCAATACGAGATGGGTTCCATAAGGGAAAGAGGACACGACGAACGGGTTTAACATTTAAATCAGCAACATTTATTACTAAACACGTATACAGGCAAAGCAATGAAACACGTATGCAGTAAAACAATCATGCATGGGACGAGGACAAAGACACGAGCAAGGTGAAAGCACTACGACATCTATCAGCAATTATCATTTACAAGCACTTACACAGTTCTACTTATAGACGGCGCCACCAACATTCATTCAAAAGAAAAGACTACCCTCAAAGACAAGGGAGTCAGACAGGGTCCGTAGACCTTTATACCGTGGAGCCTTGGTGACCGAACGGGCCCCACGAGACCGTTGCAGGTTACCTGCACCCTCGTGGTGCCTTGATGGGCGAGTCGCGACGTCTGTCCCCACGGCAGCTAGATAGCCGCGGCTGACTCGGGCCTTCCACAGGGCCGGCGAGCTCTCTCCGCGCTCTTCACTCGGACACGCAGGTCTGCGCAACAGAGCTGGCAGAGCGGCGCCTCCAGTCCGCGTCCCTGGTGCCACGCCCGGACTCCCCACCGACTGCGAGCTCCGACGAACGGGTCGTTCCACGGATCGCTTCTCCACAGACAGGCCACCACGAGCCGAAGATCCCGACCAAGAAGACCACCAGAAGAAAACACCAACACACTCTACTTGGCGTCCCGCGCGCCCTTATATTCCTCCTGGCTTCTTGCTCCGCCCTCCTTCGAGCTCCTCCGGGAAGTTCGAGAAAGGGGGTTCCCCATTCCCAACCCTCTCGCCCCCCCCCCTCGCGGCGCGCAGGGGGGGGGGCGAGGGAATTGTTACATGGCCCAAGCCTAGGGAGATTCATTCCCCCAAAATGAGGCCCTCCTTCACATGACCTTTGACCTCTGGCTGGAATCGCACTTCCCCACACCAAAGCGCGGGAAAAGCAGGCGGGAAAATCCGCGCGCCATCGGAGTTCCTTCTTGTTTTTCCCTGGCGTTTTCGAAATCCTTTGTTCCTTTCGCTTTGTAGAGACCGTTTTTATGAGCGGAGAGGGTTGCGATTTGGTGTGTGGAGAAGGGGGATCGGCAGTTGGTGTAGCGGGGAAGGTGGTTAGGTGATTGGCGTAATTGTGGTTGGCGTGGTGGTTGAGGTGATGAGGATGGCGTGGTTTGTTGAGAGGCGCGCGGGTGGTGGTGGTGGAAGGACCATGGGTCTGAAGCGGTTGTTTGAGAGCGATGTTGGTGGTGGTCGAGGCGATCGTGGTTGTTGTGATGGTGGCGTGGTTGGCGTTGTGTTAAGGTGGTTTGTTTGTGGTTGGTCCAAAATAACGATAGTAAAAGAAAAACACTATCTCAAAGATCACAGCCCTGTGACACGAATAATTCCCATTAAACAATGGTGGGAATCTAACTGAACACGACTTATCGATCTAACTGAACTAAGGACCTTTATGGTGTTCTGCGAATTTCCACAGCCATAACAATATATATATATATATATATATATATATATATATAATATATTATATTATATCCAATACACATATATATACATACATATAGATATATATAATACATACATATATATTCCTCCTCACATCCCTTATCTTTGAAGTATGTCACGATTTTGTCCCTCAACCCGATTGTTGTGCGTTTTCCTCTCTCCTGCCGTTTGTTTTGTTCTATAGGCCCCTTCAGCAGCAGGATGCTGGGAGTTTTAAGTTCTCTGAGACACTTATTGAATGAATGGGATAATAGACTCCTCAAACTTGTTACCTGTGAAGGGGAGCTTTTGAACAGTAAAGATCGGTATTGATTACTTTAATTGCCATCTTGGTCTGCATCATTGCATTGGCATTTCGCCAAAGGTGCTCGACCATACATCAGCCAGGAAAAACGGTCACAGAATGAGGCCGAATCACAAATGGCCTTACAGTTACTGGGTTGTGTTGCGATTATCCCGGGATGCTCAAAGGGACAAAGGCCGATCTCACAAAATCCGTTCCAGTTCCCTAAGAGTAATAATAACCACCATTGTTGGTGATTCGCTTGTCGTTGGCTAAAAGAACTACAAGCATCATCATTGATGTATAATTATAGCACACTGCCAGCAATAACATCCAGATGCACCACAACGAGCTGCCATTGTCACAGACTATTGTAAGTATGCTTCAGATTGACGCCATAATGGAACCTCAAATTGGCCATCCTGTTTCCAGTCTATATCCATGTTAAAATATAGCTGTCAGCAGAAGCAACCTCATTGAAATACAACTAATGTTCCATTGCTTCTCTGCAAACACCAGATTTGGAAATGAAGAGTTGAATAAAAAGATGATGCATTGAGTGTGGTTGGTTTTTGACAACACACTTCTGAAAGGGTTCGATAATTATTCATGTGATTATGAAAAGTTTAATAGAGAGGACACAAATTCACAACATGGAATGCCAAATCCTTTGTGGCTTTGGCCAACTATCTGATGAACCCTTGAGGAAGGATGTCCTTCCTCTTAAAGGATGCCAAACCAGCCACCACAAAGGCCCATTAAAGCAAACGTGCCCTGTGACTGTGCGGCTCTCTGGCCTCCTTCCTTCCCCATGATAAAGTTACGCTGCAGTGGTGCGTTGGCCCAGTGTTCAAAGGGTGGCAGAGAGCCATTTTAGAAGAAGTCTTGTCTTAGCTGCATGGTGAGGGATCTCTCTTGGAACACAGGCTGAATGCTGGAAAGATTGTCAACATATCTGGAAGGATTAGGACGTATCTTATCTCCGGTCTGCAGTCAAATTTATAACACGAAATAACATGTATTGAAGAGAAAAACTTTCACAGTTACATAATGCAAGTTATTCCTTACAGGAAAACATTTGTGAGCATGGTATTTCTTCCAAGTTCCAAGTGGCCAAACAGTTAAATTTCTCCATCTTCGTATGATTGAGCATGATCAAGTTAAATGGGAAATTCAAGAACTTTCCATGGCTCAACAACTAGGGGTCAGAACAATGAATGTGATCCGAAAGATTCAGTGTAAATAATTTATAAAACAGCACACAAAGGCAATTGAAAACAGAAAATAAAAAAATGACTTATTTATGAACTTGTAATGAGGGTGAAAATAAATTGAATCGTACTTTTGGTCCAGCAGTGCCTGGGAGCCCATTCTTGCCATTGCGACCTGGAGCACCCTGGCACGATATGGAGACAGAGAGACACAGAGAGAGACAGAGACAGAGAGAGACAGAGGGAGACAGAGAAAAGAGGGAGAGAGAGAGAGACAGAAGAAAAGAGGGAGAGAGAGACAGACAGAGAGAGACAGACAGAAAGAGAAAGAGAGAGACAGACAGAAAGAGAAAGAGAGAGAGACAGACAGAAAGAGAAAGAGAGAGAGAGAGAGACAGAGAGAGACAGACAGAAAGAGAAAGAGAGAGACAGAAGAAAGAGAAAGAGAGAGAGAGACAGAAAGAAGGAGAGAAGAGAGAGAGAGAGAGAGAGAGAGAGAGAGAGGAGAGAGAGAGAGAGAGAGAGAGAGAGAGAGAGACAGACAGACAGAAAGAGAAGAGAAAGACAGACAGACAGAAGAGAAAGAGAGAAGAGACAGACAGACAGACAGAAAGAGAAAGAGAGAGAGAGAGAGACAGACAGACAGACAGAAAGAGAAGAGAGAGAGAGAGAGACAGACAGAACAGACAGAAAGAGAAGAGAGAAGAGAGAGACAGACAGACAGAAAGAGAAAGAGAGAGAGAGAGACAGACAGACAGACAGAAAGAGAAAGAGAGAGAAGAGAACAGACAGAGAAAGAGAGAGAGAGACGAAGAAGACAGAAAGAGAAAGAGAGAAGAGAGAGACAGACAGAAAGAGAAAGAGAGAGAGAGACAGACAGAAGAGAAGAGAGAAGAGAGAAGAGAGAGACAGACAGAAAGAGAAGAGAAGAGAGAGAGAGAGACAGACAGAAGAGAGAGAGACAGACAGAAAGAGAAGAGAAAGAGAGAGAGACAGACAGAAAGAGAAGAGGAAAGAGAGAGAGACAGACAGAAAGAGAAAGAGAGAGAGACAGACAGAAAGAGAAAGGAGAGAGAGACAGACAGAAAGAGAAAGAGAGAGAGAGACAGACAGAAGAGAGAGAGAGACAGAGAGAAAGAGAGAGACAGAAAGAGAAAGACAGAAGACAGAAAGACAGAAAGACAGAAAGACAGAAAGACAGAAGAGAAGACAGAAACAGAAAGACAGAAAGACGAAAGACAGAAGACAGAAGAAGAGAGAGAACAGAAAGACAGAAAGACAGAAAGACAGAAAGACAGAAAGACAGAAAGACAGAAAGACAGAAAGACAGAAAGACAGAAAAACAGAAAGACAGAAGACAGACAGACAGACAGACAGACAGAAGACAGAAGACAGACAGACAGACAGACAGACAGAACAGACAGACAGACAGACAGAGAGAGAGAGAGAGAGAGAGAGAGAGAGAGAAGAGAGAGAGGAGAGAGAGAGAGAATTGAAAGTTGTGTTGGTAGTGGGTGATGATAACGTGGATATAAATAAATGAATAAACAATCTAAAGTTGTATGTTGGTTGTAAAGAAGAAAAAGTGTTTCTAAATAAACTAGAAGGGCACTTGGTAGAGCACGTACCTCCGCGACATAATGCCTGATCCACGATCGGGCCCAATACATTTTTGAAATATCATGCTATACAGTACGAAATCGTTTTTGGCCCTATCTCTCAATGGTGAAGAATGACTTTTATATTAAATAATTCTCATATCCAGATCCGGATTCGGATCTTCACCAAAATCGAATGAATTCGTCCTTGCGACACACCCAACCTGTCCACCAAGTTTCATCTGAATCCGTCAACAACTTTTTGAGATATCGTGCTATATATTGTTTTTGGCCCTTTCTCTCAATGGTGAGGAATCACTTAAAAATTTCTAGTAGTCGGATCCGGATCTGGATCTTCCCCAAAATGTAATCGGTTCCTCCTTGTCACACACCCAACCTGTCCACAAAATTTCATCTGGTCTGTCCACAACTTTTTGAGATATCCTGAACACAAACAAACAATCAAATGGATGGAAAGGGGTGAAAAGATAACTTCCTTCACCTTCGGTGGTGGAGGTAATAATGGTTCCCGATTCTTCAACTTTTTTTTGAACCAAAATTCGTAAATAAAATCGTGTATGCCATGACTTTTGGACCCACCTGCAAAATAATTTGACGTGCCTAATGCCCAGATATTATTGCGTCCATGCGCCAAATATCAAAGAAGTGCGTCCAGTCATTCTCCAGTAGAGGCTGCAGATGGACGCACAGGCGGGCAGACGGACGGACGCACAGGTGGACAGACAGACACCACCAAAAATACAAACCATCCCCAGCCATGCTGAAGCCCAGTTGGAGGCAAAAAAAAAAAAGAAGTTGAAAACAATCATCAATATGTGATTGTTTTTCACACTTCATCCTAAACCTCACTACCAATGGAGTAAAAACCTCGATGACCTCAAAATGGCTACCGCGCCATCACCGCTCCATGAAATACGCTCAGTGAATGGGATAATGTTTGATACAACCATTGACGTGACATCTTAGTTGCAGCACCGATCGTGGGTTCCCAGGAAAATGGTAACTCCGGGCGCTTACCGTCGCTCCCCTTGGAGCAGGCACTCCCGGGGGGCCGTTAAGGCCACGGTTTCCCTGCACGCACAGGATACAACATGGATGCATGAGAACAATACAGATGGATTGAAGCATCTTGTGTTTGTGTTGTTACCCTGCGCACATGAACCGAAAAGCGGGATGAAGCAGTCAGTTCACTTCTATCCGTTGGTCCATCCACAAACATGACTTTTAGATCGAGAAACAACTTAATTTAGATTGAATGTTATATAGGGTGTCGCAAAAAGATGTACACACATATATACATACTGTAAATGGGATATGTATTCACGTGGTCATGGTGCAACCCAATTTTAATGTGCCTCTAATTAGTGTGGCATACCCCAAACAGATGGTGTTAGTTGCAAAGATGAGCTAAACGATACCCACGATGCAAAGTGTAAACAACATGGCAGAAGGGTGCTTGAAATTTGAACAACACGAAGCGATTTTGAAGTGGTCTCGGAAATTGGAATTTGAATGTTATACAGAAACCTCCATCACGAAAAACAATTGCAAGAGTTCTTGATAAATTTGAGACACATCGTACTGTGCAAGACATGTGCAAGCAACAATCTGGGTGACCCCGCTCATCTACGGGTGGGAAAAAATTATGCTTTGGTGTTATAGCAAATCACACGATCACCACGAAAATCTGTAAGGCAATGTGCTCATGAGACTGGAGTCAGCAGGGCAAGTGTACCATCCTTGGGACCATACTCTGTCCAGAGCATCGGTGCTGCCGAAGCAGTCTCCTGGGCGATTGGGCCCAATCCTGAATGGGTCACCACTCCGACACAGGATACTCAAATGGCTCAATCATCCCAGCAAGCTGGTACTCATTTTTCCAACCTCAGAAGGATGACAGGCTGAGTCAACCCCACCAGGTATTAATTCAACAGCCAAGCAAGATTTGAACTCAGAACCCGAGGATCCCAAGCCCACCACCCGAAACCAACACATGTCAAGTGTACACCAGATTCTCAAATCAGCTAAGAATAAATCTTATGTGAAATGAAATGATTGAAGACGATCCGGATGGCAGAGCTGAGTTTTGTGAAAGGTTTCAAGGGAAGGTGGACAAGGATGCACGGTTTGTGGACATGATTGTTTGGTCAGATGAGACAACATTCAAGCTCAATGGTACGGTGGAACCGACATAATTGTGTGTATTGTTCTTCTGAAAATCTGAACATTCATGCAGAGAAGGTAGCTATCCCAGTAGATACGTTGGTGAATGTTTGTCATTCAGTTGTTCGCCATTATCACCAGTGCCAAGAAGCTGGCGGTGGTCAATTTGAACATCTGTGATAGTTCACCATGTACCAGAAACAATTGCTTCTGCACACACTAAATATTGGCCTTTTCTGAGGTAGTTTATTCTTTTTTTAAATGTTAAAAAGGGGGTTAGCTATCACCATAGAACAGATAGAAATGTATAAGAGTAGCATGGTCCGTGTACGAGTGGTTAGCCATCTCGATGTACAAGTAGGGAAATGTCAGCTTAAGAATTGTCTTGTGTGAATGTGCGCCATACAGGGGGTGGTGGGTGGTAATAATTAGGGATTATGGTTTGAGGAAATTGTGCGCATAACCTCTGTGTCAACCTCTACCGGGGGGAACCGGGAGACTTGCCAAAAGACAGGGGCGGACCTATGAACGCCTTCAGGGGCGGAGTTATAGACGCCTCCTCAGGGGGTGGAGCATTGCTCAGGGAGAGGAGAGGGGGGAGCCGAATCGGGCAGTTGGAGATGAGGGAGGAGAAGGTTGAAGTCTGAGGAAAACGTGACAGTTGGTTTGGAGGAGAACGGAGAATGCGGCTGGGAGTTTTTGGTGTGTGTGAGGAAGAGGAGAGTTTTAAGGAGGTCATCCTGCCTGCCTGTCTTCGTCCTGTGCCTGTTCGTCCTGCCTGCCTCTGCTCATCGCCCAGAGCCTGTTTGTGATCCTGCCCATCACCTCATCGTCCCTCATCATTGTCTGCTCGCCTCATTGTTGTCCTCGTCCCTAATCGCCTGCTCACCCCTGCTGCCGCCAAAACTAAGCTCCCCCAGTTTTTGTCTCCTTCCCGTCAGTGACAGTCAGGTGTGTGGCGCCACAGCTTATATTCTCATTGTACATAATTATTTATCAATTTAGTGTTCCCATTTCTTCCCCACCACTACTTGCCGTCGTATCCCTCTGCGATTGATTCATCCCTGAGTTATTGTTTGTGGGTACGGGAAATAAAGCGGTTGGTTTTATTGGGCCCACGCATTGTCCACCATGATTTGGAACATCTCCTCAGGAGTTGAGCCACTCGGTGCATCGCGGGACTTTAACCGCCCGCCACGATGAGCTCATTGTTCGTTGAATCGTCGACGCTAAAACATTTAAATTGAGTTATATCGTAGAACATTGTAGAACATAAATCACCTTGCTACCGCTTCCAAAAACTACCAGTTTTGCAGTACATGTATCCCCCGCCTCCCCGCTCCTCTCTACGAACGTTCGAATAGCAAAGGCTTGCTACAACGAATGGTTTAGTTTCAGGCAATTCGTCGGTTAACGAAGGTCTTCATTCACGACAACAAAGGAGCCGTCCCCACAACACAGTGTCTGGTGATTGCGTAACGTCACTGACGTGGCAATACAGAAACGTTTTTCCTGCCAATTAACTTTTCAATGGGGTGATTAACTTTTTAGAAGGCTTGCAAATAATTAAACTTCCAGTTAACCATCTCCGCCACCACCTTCCGCCAATTTCTCATTCATAAATTTGAACTCAAGATTGTTTTGGTACGCAAGTGTTATACCTAAATTAATTTTATTATTTTTTGCCGTCTTTATTATTAGTTAAATAATAACATTATAATATCACTTGCGACTAAAACCATCGCTACACCAAGCATATGGCTTCACCACTAGACCAAAAAATTTGGGTTAGGAAACGAATTGTAATTTTCCCAAAATAAATAATGGAAAATGAGCTCCCGCCTAACGAAGGTTCGCTATATGAAGGGGTATAAAGATACATGAACCCTTCATCAAGCAGGGGATACCTGTCATTGGACATGTTGAATAAGGTGGTGTATAAGACCGCTTCAATGGTGGATTTTTTATACGACCTTTAAAATCATTATTTTATTTCGTTTGATTGATATACCTGAACACTGCATGGGGTAAGGTATTCTATGAACTCTGTTGATGTTGATTGTGTGGTCGCTAGACTACTGAAATACCCTTATTCTCAGTTTTTCCATCTGCCTGTATGTATGTTTGTTTGTATGTAATGGACAGCTCTGGAGGCCAGAGGAGTCAACCGATTTTGATGAAACTTGACAGGTAGGTTCATACCAGGATCTAGTTGTATGCTTTTGAGCACCGTTGCTATGGACACCACCGTTGCCTAGCAACGGTACTTTGAAATTTTTGAAAAATCCTAAAAAAATTCTTTTTTCGAAAATCAAAAATCGGCTTCCAGGCTTTTATGCATACTACAATCAACCTCTTTGTCAAAAAATTTCAGCCCGATCCGTCAAAAACTATGACTTGTATGCAATTATGTAGCGACCACCCATGTCGCCTACCGGCTAGTATTTTTGTTGTTGTTTTGTAGTCCTAATCGTCTCACTATTTTTTGCAGAACACAAGACTTAAGCTAAGCCAAGCCGAGTTGAGCTGGAGCAGTACTTCTGGTCGGTTTCAAATTCAATATAGCAATTACCGATTTGCAGTTAAAAATGATCTCCAATGTAAGGTACAAATGTTAGACAAAATGGTGGAAGCTGCAAACGCAGTTTTCTTTATTTTTCACGGTTAATAATCGTATTATCAACTATCAGTGCTACCTTCTCGTCCAAGGAACACGTGAATAAGGTCTCCGCCCAACCAGATCAAATCCGATCGATTTTGGACTAGTCTTTCACGACTGGGAAAAAGTTCATCCAAACCTGATGTTCATCCGGAAGCTATTTGAGCGGAATGTGTAAGTTGTTCAATGTTGGTAGATGGAAGAACCAGCTGAACATTCATCTGCGGGACAGCACATTTTGTGATCCACCACAATGCCTGTGAAGAACCAAATTAACAAGTCATAGCCTGGTCAAGAATCAAATCCAGCCAAGACAGCTCAAAGGTAAGTGAGTGCACCATCCTGTCGGACAACGAGGCTGTATCTAAAGCGTGCACATAATTTATGGAGATCAGAACAAAATTAAATGTAGAAAACCAATTTACTCTTGCTCACTTAGTGAGACGGACAGACGGACAGTGTCTTTACATGCATACATCAATAACATGTCATCTATTACTAAAAGGAGAAGTGTCTGTCTGTCCGTCCGTGTGTGTGTCCGTCTATCACGATTTATTTTTTTAATGAAAATGGTGTCGTTGCAAAGCTAGAAATTGACTGACTTGGTTGCAAAGCTAATAATAGATTTACTATGGAGAAAAATTGTGTCCGTTTAATCAAAAAGATGTCCGTTTTTGAAAAGCCCTTGTTTCCAGGATTGAGGATGAAGTGGGAACGGGATCATAATGCAGCGGTTCCAATGGTAACACTTATTCCACAACAGCAGGAACCCTTCAGAAGGACATATAAGGAGCACACAAACAACGACAACTGCAACTGCAACTAACAGGGATGCCTCTTCATTGTGGTTGAAACCCCAACCAGGACTCAATATTCCCCACTCTTCTCTGCTGCCTGGATTTGTCAGGGCAGTGTGTCCGTCTCTGTCTCTGTCTCTCTCCTGGTCCTGACTTCACGAATATGGGGGTACACCATCTTAGTTGTGGGGGATCTCTGGGTGCTCCTGGGAGATTGATCGGCTTTCTCAGTCTCACGGGCCTGTTCGAGGGAACTGGCCGGGGCAATACAGCAACAAAAACAACAATAACAATGACAACATGTTATAAAAGGTCCTTTTTCATGTGTTTTACTTCATTTTATATCCTCATTGAAATTCAAAGCCTGGCGTTGGATTACGTTAAGGTGGCTGGCTTAAGATATTAGGGTCTTGAGTTTGAGCCCCTATCGGCATTGAATTAACACCAGGTGGGGGATGACTCAGCCTGTCATATTTTTGAGGTTGGTGAAATGAGTACCATTGCACTGGTCATAGAGGGCCCTGCATAGAGATAGACATGCTATATGTTTGTGAAGTATAACATGCTGTCTTTCGATTAAACCCCAACCTCACATCTTGCTCAGCTTGTTGCCATGGAAACCAAGGCTTTCAAGATCATTGGAATTGCCCGCACTGAAGCTGGGTCTATGGGTCTATGCCTTTGCCATCACATACAGGTCGGTGTTCTCTCTGTATTCTACCGCCTCCTTTCTGATCTTGCACCCTCTGCTCTTTCCATGCTTTGTCCCCCAAAGGTTTCTGCAAGGCGCACACGGTCCACCATCAACCCCCTTCTGGTGGACCACTGCTCACCTCCACTTATTTGTTCCTCAGTTTTCCCACCTGTGGAATCAACTTCCACATCCTCTTCAATCTCATTCTTCCCTCCAGGTTTTCAAGACAGCTGTTCACCACCACCACCTCAGATCATCCTCAATCCTAAACCATGATCTTTTCTACCCTCGTTAACCCCACCCAAATCCCTCCTCCTTCCAATTTTCCCTCATTTGAGGTTCCTTCTGTATCCATTTTGTCCAACCCATGCACACGCGTTTTGCATCCTGTTTTTATCTGTTATATCCTGATTCGTTCACTGCCACAAGCCTCGACAATGTATATAACAAAATAAAAAATAGCTCCGCAAAGCGGGCGTAACCCCTCAGCCCATGCATTCTAAAAAACATGATATCACGAATGCAGTCAGGTAGAGCACGTTGGACGTCATATCGAAAATCAATCAGACTTCAAGATGGCTACCGTGGGCGCTAGTGAAAATCGCCAGCCGCCCATTTTCGAAAGGAACCTTCCTCTACCAACTCCAACACACACACTGCAAAAATGCATTTAATCGGCAAGCCAAGCCGTTCTCGAAATTGACGAAAACCAATTTCAAAGACGACTGCCGTGCGCGGCCACACTGAAAATCGCAGCGCGCCCATTTTCGAAAGGAACCTTCCTCTACTCAACCCCAACACACCATGCAAAAATGGATTTAATCGGACAAGGTTCTCCTCGAATCGACGGAAACCAATTTCAAGATGGCTGCCATGGAGGCCACATTGAAAATCGCAGCGCGCCCAATTTCGAAAGGAACCTTCCTCTACTCAACCCCAACATACCCTGCAAAAATGGATTTAATCACAAGGCGTTCTCCTCGAAATTGACGGAAACCAAAAGTTGACAACCCCGAACGGACAACGCCTATGACGACAATACCCCTTAGCCAATTCAGGCTGAGGGGTAAAAAGCAATGGGCAGGCATGCCTAGTCAATAGTCATGTCTGAAAATGAAATTTTTTCCAGGCCTCAATGACCTTAGAATTGAAAATGAACTTTATATCAATTATGTAATCAACAGCATAAATCCCATCTCGCACAG
>CM068957.1:25688265-25729945 GCA_035128595.1 Eptatretus atami
AATGACATGACAAACTTACTAGTCAGCTCTCCACCAAACTTTGCAACTGTTTAACCAGCAAATGAAATTAACCAAGTCATCAGTTTATACTCAGTTTATCATGCTAACTGCTCAATCAAATGGTAGCCGTCAGATATACCCCACCCCGATACGAATCAAAACAATATGAAAAAAATTACCCCCGTGCGGAGTGACGGTCATCTCTGCGAGAAAATATATAGCCTCCTGAAGGTAGGGCAGTTTTTGCAAACTTTGAAGTCAAGTGACGCGAAAACGAAGCGAATATCGAAAATCCGGCCCAACAAAATTAGATATTGTCCAATAGATTTATATGCCACAATAAAATTCAAGATCGCTTGAGAAATGTAGAGAGATAGATTTTGAAAATCGTCATTTTCGATGAAAATCAATCATTTTCGCATTTTTTGCCAACTTTGAAGTCACGTGACATGAAAACGAAAGCGAATATCGAAAATCCCGCCCGCCAAATTTAGATATTGTCCCATAGATTCATATGCCACAATAAAATTCAAGATTGCTTGAGAAATGTAGGAGGAGATAGATTTTGAAAATCCTAATTTTCGCATTTTTTGCCAACTTTGAAGTCACGTGACACGAAAACGAAAGCGAATATCGAAAATCCCGCCTGCCCAAATTTAGATATTGTCCCATAGATTCATATGCCACAATAAATTCAAGATCGCTTGAGAAATGTAGGAGGAGATAGATTTTGAAAATCGTCATTTTCGCATTTTTTGCCAACTTTGAAGTCACGTGCCACGAAAGCGAATATCGAAAATCCGGCCCGACCAAATTTAGATATTGTCCCATAGATTCATATGCCACAATAAAATTCAAGATTGCTTGAGAAATGTAGGAGGAGATAGATTTTGAAAATCGTCATTTTCGCAACGGACGACGGACGGAGGGACGACGGACGGATCGAAGGACATCTACACCCATATTATTAGGTCATGCTCGAAGAGATGACCTAAAAAGCATAACGTTACATGAACAACAAATAAGGTGCTGAGAAATTCTCAGTGAGAATCCCTCAAAGCATCCCTACTTCCATTCAGTAACTGCTGCTGTTTTTAAACCATTGACACCACAATTTAGAACTTACAATAAGCTGCCTCAAAAAATTCTACATGGCGAAGTCGATTCTCCTGGCCTCTTGTGCCTACTTCATCGTACTAGAGATGGCAAGCAGTGTGTCTTGTCTGAAGGAAAGTATCAAACTTTGCAGGGGTTCCTTGAATGCGGGAATTGGAAACAGTGACCCCAGCATCAGCTGGTGTGTGTTCCCATGTGCAAAGGACAGAATTAGTAAGGCATAAGGAAACTGCAAATTACCAACATGCCTTGCTTCCTTGTGGGCCATGCAGCCCTGGCTTCCCTTGTACTCCTGGGACTCCCTGCAGAGGGGTGATGATGGATGTGGGAGGACATACACGTCATTATATAATGAGAAAAGGGTTCACGGTCAAGAATAAAAACGATTCCGTTATTTAGTGCTGAAAAAAAAAGGAACAACTCTCAAAAACCAAAATGAAGGGACAAACCTCTTCTTCAACTCGCAGAAAATCGCCTAACAAAGCTATCCTTGTATTATAACCATGTTATTATCATCTGACAATGGACTCTACCAAATAAACAATGTGAATACATGTGTGGCTGAGTTTCGGTGACATCAAAAACAAATGCAATCTGGGGTAGAAACCTCATTTCCAAATGGCAAATGACAGTTGGCTTTTCTGGCAGGACAGGTTGATTGATTATAGTATTTCAAAGATAAATTATACCATGAATAATTTGGGTATCTTGCATAAAACGCATTTGTTATTGGTGGATATTTTGTCCCATTTCATGGCTCTTTTTAATTCAGGAAAAGCACAATTTAAAAAATGGAGGTGCTTTGAAGTAGGAAGATTTAAACAATCAATCGGATTCATCTTTCTTCTGCATGAGCTGGAGTCTTTGATCTAAAAAGTTATAGATGTTTTACGGTTCCACCATCCTCCTGTGGTCAATTACTAGAACGTCTGAAAAGAAGTCTGATTGAGGTGAAAAACGACATACAACTGATGTCGTTACCTCCGCCACTGAAGGTGGGCAGAGGTTATGTTTTCACCTGTCTGTCTGTCTGTCTGCCTGTGAGCACGATATCTCAAAAAGTTGTGGATGGATTTTGGACGAAACTTTGTGGACAGGTTGGGGTGTGTGACGAGGATGAATTGATTCGATTTTGGTGAAGATCCGAATCTGGATCCGGATCTGAGAATTAAAAACAATTCTGCAAGTGATTCTTCACCACTTAGAGATGGGGCTAAAAACTATATATAGCACGATGTAACAAAAAGTTGGAGACGAGTTATGACAATACATGGTGGATAACTCGGTTAGGTGACAAGAACAAGCTGATTCGATTTTGGTTCTGTTCTGGATCCAGATCCGGCCTATCGGTGGGATACAAAACGTAAACTGTTCAGCTTGCAGCCGGGGGTATGCGCTCTACTGAGTGCCGTTCCAGTTATATCTGATTTCAACTTTACGCTTAACAAGGACTTGGTCACATCTGGAAAGTAAAAGAAGTCTTTAAAAACTGTTCATCAAAAAATGTAACTTTGATGATTAAATGCATAATTTGATGAGAGCAAAGTAGATTTTCATAGAAATGGACTTTCAGTGCCATCAAAGGAAAGTAATCATTACTAAAAGGATACAAATATATATATATATATATATATATATATATATATATATATATATATATATATATATATATATATATATATATGTTATAAAATACAGGATAAATATGTTCCTGCTTCAAAACTGTTCCTATATCAATGTCTCATTAATTAATTGGTTTCACTCACTAATTGGTTACCCCCTTCAGATTGTACACTGATATGCGCAAGTACAGAATTTAATGTAAATTAGAGCAAACAGCTTTAATTTTAACACAAATTGAATGCATAACAGTCGGATTTTTTATTACGAGTGCTTATGGAGTTTTTGTTGTTTATCCATGGAATCCATCATTGCTGCAGACATAGTTTTCCTTTTATTTTCAACATCACTGACAGTTTGAATTCTGTCATACTCACTCAACTCTGGACATGCTGATGCTTCTCTCTCAGCCATGATCAGAGGTCCTAAATCTCAAACAAGAGGTTAAGACTGTGTCCCTGGACTAGGATAAACACCCTCTGCCATCTTGCTCTTCTTGCTAAGCTTACTGTGCTGCCTGTGGCATGTAGTGCCCTCTTCAAACCTGGCTTTCTGATTTCCAACTATTGCACAGTCAATGTGCTGCTACCAATGGAATCTATCTGTCTGTCTATCTCTATCTCTCTATCTCTCATTGGAGGCTGGAGTGGCCCAAAAGCAGTGTATTGGGCCCACTCTTGTTCCTAATCTACAAAATGACCTCTCCAATGCTCTGGAAAACCTCTCTTCCTTTCATGAGATGTTTACACATCTTATAATACAGTACTCCATCCCACCGACAGGCAAACAGCGGATGCTTCACACTGCTGATCTGAAATTGATTCACCGTTGATCTAACAAATAGAACATGTCTTTCATTCCTGACAAATCTTGCACTGACACTGCCACTCTCAAAGGATCATCAAATGAACTGAAATAATTTCATTGTCAGCCATTTTAAGAGATAAAGTCTCTTGAATATATGAATCTCACCATCAGCCACAACCTCTCCTGGGCTGATCATATATGCCACGCTGGCCACCAAAATCAACTGCAAATTGCACATCCTCCATCGCAAGTCATTCCTTGAAATATCCGAACTGCTCACAGCCTGCAAGGCCTTTGTGTATAGCTCAATTCAGTTCTGCTCTCCCACACAGGTGGGCAAACCAGCAATAGATCCATCACACCTGTATTCTGTGGAATCTAAAGCTCTCAACATTCGAAACACAAAACCTGTGGCTCTCACATCACAGACAGGTTGGTGGCCCCTCTGTTTTTCCTCTTTTTTTTGTTTCTCACCACCTCTCCTCAGCCCTCTAATCTCTCCAACCACCCACAGCTCCTCCAGTATGCACATGTTCATTCAGTGACCTCCTCCTAATTAAACTCCCACAAACAAGGATCAATGCACAACTCCACACTTTTGTTACTCTCTTCTGTTTGTGGAACCACCTTCCAGAGGCAGTGTGAATGCACTCTTCCCTCCAGGCCTTCAATCAGGTGTTGCAACGACATCTCCTGTCCTCACTCATCCCTACCCATAATTTTTCTACCCTCATTAATCCTGCCAAAACCAACCCTCTTACCTGCAGGTTACTGTGTTTGCTCACCTCCTCTCTGCTCTTTTCCTGTTTGCTCATTCCCTTGCTTGCTTTGTCCAACTGTTGCCCAAATGCTCCATTGTCAGTACATTGCCATTGACCCTCTCTCACTTCATTTTCCATGAGCCTACACTTTGTATCACAATAAAATGTATTAAAAAGCCAAGGATTTATACATCATTTTAAGAACCGATGTTATTACCACTTGCCCGTAAAGATAACATTGAGAAAGGGTACAGAAAAGGGTCAAATACTGGAAAGTCTTGGGTGGCCACGACAGTTCAGCCTACTGAGCTGCAAGTTTTTTTTACAAGGAAACTTAATGAAGTATATTTCCTCCTCGAAGTAAACCAAATGTGGAACAAACAAATTTTCTGGTTAAAAGACACAGGACCTTAACAGAAAACATAAAAACCCAAACATGAAAAGCATCACTGGCGTTAGCCTGACAGCTGTCTTTCAAGAAAAGATCAGCATGTGGTTAATTTGTCAATCTCTCCCTTGATAATTATCGTAGTGCCATTTGTTCAACTCCATCAAAATAAACTCACAGGAGCAATGTTACAAAAAATGGACTTCACAATCGTTCTTTGAGTGACACACACCTTAAAACCAGGAGGTCCCTCATGTCCTGGATTGCCAGGATGTCCTCGTTCACCCTGTGGCAAGAAGAATCAATTGATACAGCAATGATTAAGTCGATATGTGAAATAAAGTGTTAAATACAATCATCCAATCAAGAGGTGACAACACTGACAGTATCAAATGCAAGTGAGAAAGTATTTGCAACTTTGCATGCAGGTTTCTCAACCTCTGACAAAAAGGAGATGTGTGTGTGTGTGTGTGTGTGTGTGTGTGTGTGTGTGTGTGTGTGTGTGTGTGTGTGTGTGTGTGTGTGTGTGTGTGTGTTGATCCCCATATCCACAAATGCGGAGCATACGTTTTCCCCAGGTGGAACGGAGCAGTCTCGGGTCTCAAAATAGCCACCTTCATGTTTTTTGTGAGTGCATATATACAGTGTGTGTGTATATATAT
The DNA here is from genome assembly GCA_035128595.1 of Eptatretus atami. Classification (NCBI taxonomy): domain Eukaryota; kingdom Metazoa; phylum Chordata; class Myxini; order Myxiniformes; family Myxinidae; genus Eptatretus; species Eptatretus atami. The sequence continues at coordinate 25,693,620 of CM068957.1, forward strand.
ATATATATATATATATATATATATATATATGTATATATATATACACACACACATGTACTATATACTGTATATATACATAGATACAGTATGTACAGGACATATATATATATATATATATATATATATATAATAGACAGTATATATACATTATATATATTGTTACCGGCCGGGAGTCGGCCGCCAACAGACCGCTCTGAACGGAGCCGCAAGTCGAGTCGGCCCGACCGATCGCCCGGAATAGAGATCGCCGCCCGGATAACTCCGAGCGACGGGTCCTTGTACAAGAACCGAATAACGCCAATCGGCAGATCACGTGGGGTAGGGTTGATTGCCAATCTTCAATGTACCTAAATACCCACGTGATCCAACTACCGGGGTATTTCACCCTCGACGGATCTCGTACGGAACAAACCGCCGAGGCGAGCTTGTCCGTGCGCGATTCCGAGCGGCGTAATCGCCGAGAACCGTCGGTCCAAATGTCCCCCTATTACGGCAAACCAACGGCTAACTCCCAACACACGAAATGTTCAGTCAATGAGGGAATGGACGAAGCGAGCAGTTTACATTTACACAAGGACATTTATTATAATGAAACACGTATGCAATTAACAAGCAACAAAAGAACTACAACCGTCTATAAGCAATTATTAATGTACAGTCACTTACACAGTTTTACTTATGGGACTCGGCGCCACAAACATTCATTCGAAAGAAAGAGCAGGAAAAAGACCCCATCAAAGGCAATGGGGTCAGACTGGACCTCTTGGGTCTTTATGGCGTGGACTTGGCAGACCGAACGAGTCCCACGAGACCGTTGCAGGTTACCTGCACCCTCGTGGTGTCTGGCTTGGGCGACCCACGATGCTCCTTCCCCACAGCAGCTAGCGTAGCCGCGGTCGAGCTCGGGCCTTCCGTGTGGCAGGCGAGCTCTCTCCGGCTCTCTCCACACGAACGCGCTTGGGCCACCCGCGATGCTCCTTCCCCACAGCAGCTAGCGTAGCCGCGGTCGAGCTCGGGCCTTCCATGTGGCAGGCGAGCTCTCTCCGGCACTCTCCACACGAACGCGCGTTTTGCGCGACACAGCCGGCAAGGCTGCGCCTCCAGCTCGCGTCTCCTTCTCGACGCCCGGACTTCCACGCAGCTCCTTGGCTTCTGGGTTCCTCCCGACTCCCCCAACTGCCGAAGCAAAAAGCCCACTCCTCCCACGGGACTCAGCACACGAACTCTGCCACGGGACTCCCACGAGCTCTTTTGGATTCTTCTCACGGGACTTCCACGAACTCTTTCCACCAACTCTTTTTGGATTCTCTCTTTGGGACTCTCTCTGAACAAAGAAAAGATGTCCTCTTTATCCTTTGCACCCCTCCCCCGCACCCGGCGTGACTCATGCCCTCGTGATCCACCCCGCTCAACCACGGGTGGGAGGGAGTTGTTGACGTCACCGCAGGGTCTTCTTCCTCTTCGCAGAAGAGGGGATGGACGTCTCCATTGTTTCTTTCCTAACTATTAATCGATCCGCAGCGCATCTAATCGATTTCAAAACATTTAAACAATGGAAGGTGCTATCTAGGGAACATGCACTTATCGACATAGCTGACTAAGGGAACCTGTGTGTTGTGTGAGCGATTGAATTCCAAATTCGTAACAATATATTGTTACGAATTTCGCCCGCCTGGCGTGCGATCTGCCACGTAACTCAAATCGCGACGCGTCGCCCACCGGAACGGACAATTCTGTCGTGACCTCTTGGAACTACAGCCAAGGAGCTAGCCACGGGTGGGGGTTTAACCTCACCACAACCCAGTCCGCATTCTACCCGCGCGAAATAGGGTGAATCGCCGAATGTCGATATACCTAAGTACCGCGCGGGTAGCGTACCGAGGAGTTGTACCACGCCGCAGGTCGACTCCGGACACGAACCGCTTAGCGGCTCGTTCCGTGCTGCAGGGATAACCGAGCGGAGTTATCGCGACCTCGACGGTTCAGATTATTTATTGGGTGTCTACACCCACTACCAATCCCTTACGTGATGCAAGATGGAACTTTCAAACGAAGGAAAGGACGCAACGAAACGGGAAACAATTTGACAAGCACTTTTATTTCACACACACACAAGGCAAGCACGTATTCACAGCCATACAGTAAGAATGCACATATAACAGTCAAAACAATAAAAGCAACGCAGAGCTACTACCGAATAAAGCAATGTACAAGCACTTATTCAGGTTTACTTAAAAGACTGGTGCCACACAACACATTTACACAAAAACAAATACAAGCTACCCTCATAGGCAAGGGGGCAGACAGGTCCGTGGACCAAATGTACGTGGGACCTGGGTGAGCGGCCAGGTCCACGAGACCGAAGGGGTCTTACCCGCGCCCTCGTGGCGCGATGGCGGGCTAGCCACTTGTCAGCGTAACGTGCCTGCCTCCGTGCCCCTGGCGTGGTCGGTAGGCTCCTTTCGGCGTGCGTCGCGCAGGCACGTGTTGGTCGGTCGACACCACGGTTGGGGTGGGGAACGGACGGGTTACCGGCGCTATCTCAGCGCGGATGGGGAAATTGTTGATGCTCGGGTGGAGAGAGAGAGAGGCGGACGCTCCGTCCCGCTAGCGGTGCCTTGGGACCGCACTGACTCCGGCGAACTCTCGCCCCTGAGCCCTCTTCCGCGTCCCTGCTTCACTCCGGACTCATCCCTCGACCCAGCAACGACAACCTCAACGACGACCTTCGTCTACTCGACCAGCCCAGCCAAACACAGCACAACAACCCGCGAGTTGCCTTGTGCTCGCGTTTTATAGACCGGGGAGGAGCGTGTATGCTAATTCGCGGATCAAAACGCACTTGGGGCGGGGCCACGCCACCCGACGTTTAGCCATTGGTCGGGCAAAAAGGGGCGTGAGCCTCTCCTGATCCGATTTCCCTCCTAAAAGGAGTCCACATGCATCGCGCTTGGGGCGGGGCCACCCCGCCCGACGCTCCGCCCATTGAGGAGGAAAGGGGCGTGAACCTCCCTGATCCGATTTCCCTCTTGCAAAGGCATCCATTTGTATCCGCGGCTCGACGCGTTCGGCGACAATCACCGAACGGGCCCTGGACAGCACGACGTTCGTTGTTGGCAGGTGGTGTGGTTGATGGTTGTGGAAGGAGAAGGCGAAGGTGTGGGGGGTTTGCTGTGGTGGTTTGGTTGTTGGCGGCGTCGTTTGGGAATGGCGGTGAAGCGATGTTTGCGGGATGGAGTTGTGGAGGTAAAGAGGCGAAGGTGGCGGTGTTTGAGTTGTTGGGGGATATTGGTCCAAAATAACGATAGAGAAAGAAAAATGGCTAATCAAAGCGTCGCAGCCCGGATGAATCACACATATTCCCTCTAAACAACGGTGTGGACTAACTACACATGAACTTATCGATATATCTCACCTGAGGACCTTTCTGGTGTATTGCAATTTCCACAGCCGTAACAATATATAAAAAAAATATATATTGTTACGATTGTGGAAATTCACAGAACACCATTCAGGCTTCCCAGAAGATCAGTTATGTCGATAAGTGTGTGTTCAGATTAGATTTCCCACGATGTTTAACGGGAAATTATTCGTGTAACCGGGCTGTGATCTTTGAGTCAGCCATTATTCTTTTGCTATCTTATTTTGGAACAACCACTACTTCAACCCCAAACGCCTTTCTAGAACCACGCCATCCCCAACACAGCGCCAACCACAACCACCATCCCACAACCACGCCATCCCACCAAGCGCTAACCACACTGCAACAACATCTCAACAACTCCCGCCCCGATATCCATCAGAACGGGTAAACAGGATTGACGGTTGGGAAACAACAACTAACCCCAGCCGAGCTCTGTTGGAATTTCCCTCAGAAGGGCGAAATAAAAGAATGTCCGTGATCGGGCCAAAAGAGCGCCAAGAGGAGCCGAGCCGAACCCCCCCCCCGGAATGTCCTCCCCGCGTGCCGCAAAGAAAGGGGCGGAGCAAGCGGGGGGGGGGTGAAGGGTCAGAGGAAAGACCAACACCCCCCCCCCCCCCCGAACCACAATAAAGGGCGGGCTGAGGCCCGGAAGTTCAGTTCGTCTGGAGTCTGGGTTCGTGGTCCAGTCTGAGTTGCAGAAGTCTGGGTTCGCCGTGAAGGCTGGGAGCGGAGTGAGTTGCAGTCGGTCTGGGTTCGCCGTGCAGTCTGGGCGTGCAGCGGAGTCTGTCAGCGAGGGGAAGAGAGTCCCTCTGCTTGGTCTCTCTCTTTGGTCGACGGAGGCGCCGGTGGAGCCGGAGAGGAGTCGCCAGCTGAATCGCCGTTGAAGGCACGGGTGGATCCAGCGGAGTGCGGGCAGGGCCACCGAGAGTCGCCGAACCAGAACCCATCGAGTCGTCTCCAGGGCGACAAGGTAGCCTGCACGGTCCTCTCGGAGCCTCGCAGTTATCCCAGCTCCGAGGAACATTAAAGGCCTGCGGGCCCTATTCTTACCTTTTCTTTCCTGGGGTTTTTCTTTGAATGAACGTTGTGGCGCCATGTCCTTCAGTAGAAGTTAAGTGAAAGTGTAAATAATAATAGACGGTTGTGGTCTTTGGTCTGCTCGTGTCCTGTCCCATTCCCCCATTCAATGCTTGAATACGTGTATAAATAAATGTCATTGTTTGAATCCACCTGTTCGTTGCATCCTTTCCCTTAATTGAGCTGCGTATTGCATTCGGGATATCAACTGGCTTTTAAAAAGCCGATAAAGTAATCGGATCCGGCGGGGCTTGGCGATATACACGCTCGGCCAAATCGCGAACGGAGCGAGCTGCCTAAGCAGCTCGTTTCCAAGCAGGTCCCGTAGGTGTAAATCCCGGCATTCTGTCTGCGCGCATAATTAGGTAAATCGACAATTCGGCGATCGGACCCTGTCGCGCGCGGACAGAATAGTTGGCTGATTTACGGTGTGATTAAGAACACACCCGTAGCTGGATTTCGGCGTTGATCCGAAAGCTGCAACTAGGTTTGCCACGTCCGGTGGGCGCGTGCGGCCGTGAATTAGCTAAAAGCGGTCGCCCGCACGCCGGCGCGGCAGAAAACTACAACAATAAATATAAAAAAAATATATAAATATATATATATAATATAAATATATATAAATATATATATATATATATATATATCTTCTTCTTTCGGCTGCTCCTGTTAGGGGTCGCCACAGCGGATCATCGGTTATGATCCGCACCGTGATTTGGCACAAGTTTTTACGCCGGATGCCCTTCCTGACGCAACCCTGGTCGCCTCTTACGACACAGGGATATGGTACACCTATTCTAACCGGGGCATACACCGGGCCCAGTACACTGGTACTCACTTCACCGACCTCGGAAGGATGACAGGCTGAGTGAACCTCCTGGTGTGTATTAATTCAAGCGGTCAACGGGCTTGAACTCAGGACCTTTTGGATCCCAAGCCGCTACCCTAACCACTACGCCAACACCAGGCATATATATGTATATATATATATATATATATATATATATATATATATATATATATATATATATATATATATATATATATATATTTATTACTGTACTTGTGGAAACTGGCACTTGATGCCCACTGACTGTGACTGGTGAGGCCAGATTGTATTTGGGGTCAGTGAGGCATCAATTGCCAGTGTTGAAGCCTAAAAGGATTCAAGCATCACACAGGTGGATGGAACAGCGATATGTTGCCCTGATGAGCTCAAAGAAGGGTGAAACAATATCAGAGCTTCACTTTTCATCTGCTTGGTGATTGCTTTTGACCTTGCCTCACATTAACTGCTGGATGCCCTTCGGGGATGGCAGGCATGATGCCGTGATGTGGTCACCATGACATTGGTCTCAGTCAAGGAGAATTTCATAATTCCATATACTTCTGTATGTGTATGTGTATATACAGTATATAATATTGTGAGAAAAACCATGTTCTCACCAAATTTAGTGTCCCACCCACCACGTCACATGACCTTTTCAGGCTCCCAGGGATTGGTTGGCTAGTCGGACGTGGTGGACGGACCGCGTGAGAGCTGGGGCGCATTGCTGGCAACAGACGTGGCTCTAAGATCGCGAGTGGAAAAATATATCGACGCTCCAATCGCATGTTTTAAAAGCGATTTTCAAGTGATTTTTAAGACTCTCAACAGCACAGTCGCGCTGATCGTTGATAGATCCGTCTAAAAGGATTAGTTAAATCAGGACGAGTGTGATCGTTATTCCCGGCTATCGTCGAGCGAGGCTGCGAGTTGTACAACCTGTTTTTGGAATCTATTGTTGCCAAGAGTTCTGGCAGGTTTTTTGTGCTGCGTAATCCATTCTGTTACCAGCCATTTTTGAGATCGAGCCAATAAAATATCGTGCCTACCCCTAGAGCCGATTTGAAACACAGTGGTGTGTTTTGTTGTTCTCTTTGTCCACACGTGGACTGCTTGAAGCTCGGACATAACGTCAGTATTCCGTGCTGGAAGATATTAACAGCCGGGATCTCGACAAATGGGCGGCTCGTCCGGGATTCATTCCAGTAAGAGACATTCAAACTGAGACAGAAATTCCACAGTGGGCCGCCATCTTCCTTCATCTGATCATCGTTCCCTCACCAGCGGACGCCATCTGGAGGAACCTTCTCACCGGCAGACGCCATCTTGGAGGAACCTTCTCACCAGCGGACACCATCTTGGAGGAACCTTCTCACCAGCGGACCGCCATCTTGGAGGAACCTTTCTCACCATAGGACGCTATCTTGTGTTTACGCCGGTCATCGGCCAACAATAATTAAAAAAAAAAAAAGTGAGTTATTTGTACGTTGCATTTTCTCATTGGCAATTTGATGTGCGGTGGTGATATTGGGTATTTCGTGTTGTATTTCCCAACAGAGCGTTGTGTGCGAATTTGTATCACACCAATATTGTTTGCCTCCCCTGTGTGAATTGCCCCGTCCCATGTGGTGAAAGATATTGCTGAAATATTTCGACCCAGCCTCCTTTTAGACTTAGTGTTTTGTGCCCTTGTCGTATGATAAGCTCGGAGCCAAACCATGTCGGCTGGAGAAGTGAGAGATCAACCTGATCATGTTGACAGTCACATGGGGTCGATGTGAGCGACGCAATCAGCCTTGACCCGATCACTGAACCCGATATGTTAGGGAGCGATCCCATCATGACTAAATGCATGCGTTCGACTTCTGGTCGGGCTGACCCCGTTCAACAACTGACATGTATAACAGGGAGAGTGACAGGGCAGAGGCTGAGCGACTCAGGGCAGAGGCTGAGCGACTCAGGAAGCATGACGCAGAGATAGCTGCAAGAGCAGCGGCAGAGGCTGAGCGACTCAGGGCAGAGGCTGAGCGATCAGGGAGCATGACGCAGAGTTAGCTGAAAGAGCAGCGGCAGAGGGTGAGCGACTCAGGGAGCATGACGCGGCAGAGGCTGAACGCGTCAGAGAGCATGAGTGGCGAATGTTGACTGAACGACAGAGGGCAGATGTGTCTGCTGCACCAGTCCCGGAAATTGTTCATGTTCGTTTGCTGGACTGGACGGGAGACACGAGGCCAGAAACGTATCTGGAGATGGCGGAGAAGTTGTTGACTTCCGGTGGCATTGATGAGAGCTTGTGGGTCGGCCATCTTGTTAGCCATCTATCTGAAAAGGCGAAGGAGGTATATGCGAGGATGGCAACCGAGGACGTAAACGCATACCGGAAGTTGAGGCCGAGATTTTGAATGCCTATGCGGTGTCTCCGTGTATTTATAGGCGTAATTTTTCAGTTGGACTCGTCAGTAGTCAAACCTATGAGGAACATTCGCGGGTCTTGTTGGAACAGCTGCAGAGATGGTTCGAGGGGAGCAGCGTTGAGTTGGAGCAGCTCCAGCGGTTGCGGAACTCCTGGTGCGTTACCGTATCGATCAACAGCTTCCGCCGGACTTAGCGTTGTTTCTTGTCGATAGAGACACTGTTTCCTTGTCAGACTGCGTCAAGCTTATTGATAAACATATTGTGGCGTGCAAAATGTTGCAAGCCACGCAGTCACGTCGTAAGATGGAGGATTCTGCGGTCAAGACCGCCCCCCGTCTGCCGGCGGCTGGATCGAGGGGAAGGGTTCCCCGATGCCCTCCACTGGTGGCGGTCGCGAGCTGCAGGCCAGGGCATGGCCCTGGTGCGATTTCTGCAACGCGTGGGGCACGGTGGAGACCGCTGTTTCTCTAACCCAGCTAGTCCGGCCTATCGAGGCAACCCGGTTGTTACATCGGAGGGAGGTCAGTGGAGGTCATCAACTGGGCCCTCGTGCATGACGGTGGCATCGGTGACAGAGGTCACTGCCACCGAGGCTAATACCATTCATCCTCTGATCAGGATTATTCAGGGACAGCCTTAGTGGGTGGCCCTGATTCGGTGGTGAAGTTTAAGGCCCAATACCTTCGGGATACTGGGGCGACGCTGTGTGTTCTCCGGGCGGGGTAGTTCCGGCTCTCAGATGCATTATACCGGCAAGTATATCGTCCTTCGGGCATTAACCAGGTTCCTGGCTGGTACCCCTTGCTCTCATCGAGGTCCGGAGTGACATTTTTACGGGTCTGAGACCTGTGCGGTGGTACCCTACTACCGGTACCGGGGTATCCTTGCTGATTGGCAATGATGCAATGGCCAGGGAGTTATTGACTCTGACCTGTGGGGTGGTCACCAGATCCCAGAGCAAACAGGCGGAGAGAGTAGCGGAGTCAGCCATATCTTCCACTCTGGCCCGAGAAGCCTCGTGCTCGACTCCAGCCTCCGACGGTGACGTTGCTTCGACTGAAGTCACCCAAGCCTCCAGTCAGGCCAACCTAAGGAGCCGGGCTCCTAGGGACCGTTCGCGTCTGTGAAACGGGGACCAGCTACTTGTTCGCCGGTCGGCGAATCCGGTGAGGAGGATCAGTCCTCCGAGACGGTTAGCGACCCCAGTTCTGTGCCTGAGGTCCCTCCCGCATTGTCTGCGGTAACCAGTCTAGTGAGAGGATCAGCACTTCGATCCACCCTTGCCACCCTCTGGGAAATGGGAGAAGACTCCGAGCCTGGACGAACAGGCTACTATGTGAATGGTGCAGGTGTGCTGATGCCTAAATATTCCCCCAAGAACATGTCTCCACCCAGACGTGGGAGGTACGACACCGAGTTGTCGTAACGGGGAGGCATCTTCAGTCAGTCCTGCAATTGGCCTGTGACAATATTTCCTCGGGTCATGTCGGAGCGGCCAAGACCTTATCCAAGGTCAAGGATCGCTATCATGGCGGCAATCCAGGTATTCGCTGTCTATATTGGCCATGGACCCATCACCATCTACAGCGACCACCACCCGCTCGGTTGGTTCAGCCAAGCCAAAACCTCCAACCAGCGTATTCTGCGCTGGGCGCTTCTCCTCTCAGAATACGACCTCACAGTCAAACACGTGAAAAGAGTGGAGAAACAGACTAGCTGACCTCCTTAGTCGCCATCTAGTAGACAAGGAGCACCAAAGTTAAGTTAAGCCCACAGGCGGAGAGGGGATACCGGTTTGGGGCCCCTTTGTTCCTCCCGAAGGAGCCTTGCTCCTCGGTCCGTTTTCCCTCTTGTAAACGCTTTCCCCAACTTAAATTTAGTTCCCTTTGTCTCTCTATTGTGGTGCGGGCGATGGGTAAATATGGTGGGGTAGATATTAATGTGGTGTAGTGTGTTTAATATTGTGTTGTGGATGAACATTGTTTATTGTACAAGATTGTTAACGATCATCGCCATCATATTGCCCTGTGATTTGCAACTAGTACAATAATGGTTTCAAAACGCCGTCTATCCGACGGGTTTTATTTTAGGTGGGGAGGACTGTGAGAAAAACCATGTTCTCACCAAATTTAGTGTCCCACCCACCACGTCACGTGACCTTTTCAGGCTCCCAGGGATTGGTTGGCTAGTCGGACGTGGTGGACGGACCGCGTGAGAGCTGGGGCGCCATTGCTGGCAACAGATGTGGCTCTAAGATCGCGAGTGGAAAAATATATCGAGCGCTCCAAATCGCATGTTTAAAAGCGATTTTCAAGTGATTTTTAAGACTCTTGACAGCACAGTCGCACTGATCGTTGATAGCTCCGTCTAAAAGGATTGAGTTAAATCGGGACGAGTGTGATCGTTATTCCGGCTATCGTCAAGCGGGCTGTGAGTTGTACAACCTGTTTTTGGAACTCTATTGTTGCCAAGAGTTCTGGCAGGGTTGGTTTTTTGTGCTGTGTATTCAATTCTGTTACCAACCATTTTTGAGATGAGCCAATAAAATATCGTGCCTACCCTAGAGGCTGATTTGAAACACAGTGGTGTGTTTTGTTGTTCTCTTTGTCCACACGTGGACTGCTTGAAGCTCAGACATAACGTCAGTATTCCGTGCTGGAAGATATTAACAGCCAGGATCTCGACAATATAATACATATATATATATATATACATATATATATATATATATATATATATATACTGTATATATATATATATATATATATACTGTATATATATATATATATATATATATAATATATATATATATATACACACACACACATACATATATAAAGCTCTTTATAACCACTGACTAACTCACTGACTCACTGAGTGATATGAAAGATCGGTACCTTCTAGGTGACGTAGAAAGGTGAAATTTTGCATGCTGATGGAAATCAAAGCTGGTACACCAGAAAAATTCACAGAATCATTGGACAACATCCAGAAATGAAAACATAAATAAATGAAAAAATAAACAAATAAAAATGAAGAAAAAAATGCATGTGAGTGACCAGAGACAATGGGGAAGCAAGGTAATTTTGTGTGCTGACAGACATCGAAACTGATACACCAGGAAAAATCACAGATCCATTGGAAAGCATCCATAAATGAAAATATAAATAAATGAAAAAAGAAAAGAAAAATAAATGCAGGTGAGCGACCCGAGACAATGGAGAAGCACGGTAATTTGACGAGCCGACGGACATAGAAGCCGATACACCAGGAAAAAAATCACAATAAAACTACTGGAAAATATCCATAAAGGGAAATACAAATAAATGAAGAAGAAAAAACTGAAAAAAATAAATGCAGGTGAGCGACCCAAGACAATGGGGAGCACGGTTCATAATTGCTTACAATGTGTAAGCATACCCCACTCGTACCTTATTTATAACCTGCACCAGTCTGTCTGTCTGTCCGTCTGTTTGGGGAGGGGCGTCTCAGTTCAGGGAGGGGCTTCAAAATCGAATCGCCGCCATTTTGTTTGCTCCGTATAGCCTCTTTTGAAAGGCTCGCACTTTCTTTCACTCTCACAACTTTATCATAACTGTAATTCGATATCTGATTTCATTTTTTTGTAGTCGCTAAGTTGGTGTAAGTTTCGGATGCAAAAAAACGGGAAGAAAATTTGCATTTTTAGACAAAAATGCATTTTCAGTGAAATTAAGGCCTGTAATATAAAGTCCATTCATACACCCTCACGGCTGTATCTTAACTCTAATTCACCTTCTGATTTCATTTTTTGGTCTTCGTTAAGATGGTTCAAGTTTCAGTTTCAGCAAAAGGTGAGAAAATCAGATGAACATTGGCGTTTATACACAACAATGCATTCTAATAGCTGTTTTTAGCTCGCCTGTTCGAAGAACAGAGAGCTATAGCGATATCCCCGGCGGTGAGCGTGAAAATGTTAAAGTTTTTGGTGCAGTTATTTTTTCCTTTCTAATGTTTTTATCTACCACACTATTTTTTATACGCCTGATATATATATCGGGGCGTATTAGTGTGTCGTCCGTCCGGCCGTCCTCTGTCTGTCTGTCCGTTCCTGTCCGCACTCTAACTCCCAAAGTTTTCAACTTCACGTTTCATATTTGGTACATAGGTGCAGACTGTGGAGACGGTGTGTCGTGACATACGTTCGTCATCTAAAGTGGTTGCCATGGCAACCAGGATGCTGTTTTCCATCCGTTCCTGTCCGGACTCTAACTCCCAAAGTTTTCAACTTTCACATTTCATATTTGGTACAATAGGTCAGACTGTGGAGACGGTATGTCGCAACATACGTTAGTCATCTAAAGTGGTTGCCATGGCAACCAGGATGCTGTTTTCCATGTAGTAGCACAATTCTGTATATACCTTCTTGTTCGGGCGTATATTGTGCTCACTTGCGCTCTTGTTACTGATTAATATACAAATACATATATTGCTTTAAAATTATTTGGATCAGACTTCACTGCAATGCTTTATAAAAAAATATAAATTATTAGACGAGTCTTTTAAAAACGATAAATGTATAAACAGCGTTGAGCATTGGGTGGCTTTGACACCAACTCTGGTTAATGTATCTGGTCAGCCACGATGTGGGGAGGGGGAGTTATCATGAAGTTACCTTTTTGTCATAGTTACCTTTTGAAGAAACAAAGATATAGTTTGATTACAGCTCATGCAAAGAGAACGAAGTAATGCATGTCAACGATCGCAGCAGCGGTCTATTATACACCGCCCAAAGAAGGTACGTTTTCATAATGTAGAGGAAAGAAAATCATGGAGTCTTCAATTAAAAAAAACTTTTCGTTTTCACGTGAGTTTTCAAGGCTGAAAGGTGTGCAAGTACAGGATTTATAAACAGAGTATTTCACATGTGCATGGACATGTCATTCACATATTCCATGTGAAATAAATAAACGTAAGAAGGAAAATTCCCAAGAGATATTTTTTAGTTTTTATTTTACAAGTTTTAAATTCCCATTTTGGAAGATTCTACATGCAGCATCTAACTCAAGATGTCCAAATGTCATACATGTCTATGCCCGTGGGTTTCCCACAGGTGCCCCACAAATCTATATTACAAAGCTGCGGTGTCTGTCCGTCCGTCTGCATTTTACAAGTGTACATGTACAGGTACACTTTAAAGAAGTTTATTTTAAATCTTCAATTTAAAAAATGCCCTTTCGTATGCTGTACACGAACGAAAAGAGTAATTTCTGTTTTCGCCAGACAGAAGGGTGTAATGCCCATATACACCACCAACAACACTTTTTCCCATGGACTTTTCTATTTGAGCTGTATTCTTTCGACAGTCATCACAATAAAATGTTTCATTCTTTAAACGTAGTCACAATAAAAAGTTGCAAATCTTAGATACTCTTTGATCCCAGAGTCACACAGATATAAAGCTCCTGTGTGAATCAGGATGACATCGACATGATGATGTCACACATCTTAAGCACAGTAAAAGTAAAGTATGATTTCAAATAATCAATCGCATTGCATTTGTTATGCGTTTGATTATTTTATGGCCTGCCAGGATAGCTTAGACTCTTAAAGGATTGCACATTCGGCTTTGAGCTACCTTGCCAGGTTGGAATCCCAACCCAGCTGTAAACTACAACATTTGGCATGCAGGGCGAGGCATCAATCGTAGGGACGTTAAACCGGAGGACGCGACGCGTTGCATTTGGAACTGCCATTTCCAAAATGAATAAAGGAATGGGGGAACAGAATGAAACAGCTGTTGAACGTCATCATAGACTTGCATGGGAAGCAGAAAGAAAGAGAATGAAGCGGGAGAATTAGATGGCTGATGAACTTCAACACAGACTTGCACAGGATGCTGAGCAATGAAGACTTTGAAGGGTACAACAGCATCCGTAATGAATCAGATGAAGTGTCTGATAATATTGTCCAAGAGCATAATTGCGGGCCTATGACCTCACTATGCATGTACTATTCTGCGAAACATTTCACAAATTAATCAACAGGGAAAGGGGATGGATTTACACTTTTTTGCTCCAAGGGTAAAGTACAATTACCTCCACTATTTGCCGTACCTGCTCGAAGGCAACAACTTTATCAAGGTAATGATGGAAAATATCATAACTTCCGAGACAATATCCAAAGTTGCAATTCGGCTTTGCTCCAAACACAGCCATTTCAGATATCTGGGATTTATAAACAAACTGTATTTCACATGTGCATGGACATGTATTCACATGTTATGTGAAGTCAATAAATTGTGGACATTATATATCAATTCTGGATCTGATGAATTGCCAGCACCCATTTTGGAAGATTCTACATGCAGCATCTAACTCAAGATGTCCAAATGCCATACATGTCTATGCCCGTGGGTTTCCCACAGGTGCCCCACAAATCTATATTACAAAGCAGGGGTGTCTGTCTGTCCGTCTGCAAACTACTCCCTCAGTTTGGGGACGAGCCCTGCCAAACCTTCTGTGGAACGTTTTGGGGTCCCAGCTGGTGTCCTAAGGTGGGTGGAAGGTTTAATAATTACCTCAATACAGTTATGATTTTGAGTTTCGATCCGTACGAAGCTGTTCCCAATTCGGATGTCACGTCAGAATGGCGTTTCTCTTTGTTTACCTCGTGAGTGTTCGTAACATTGTATTTTGTTATATTAATGGTATAGTATTAATTTGTGGTTGGAATAATGCTGTTTGGAATGAAAATATAGAGATTGAGTTTAAAGGAGAATCAGGAAATTCTGAGGGTTTCCACTGGTGACATTCACGGATTCGCCATGACATCACCGAAGTACTTTGTTCACTTCACGATTGTTTGTCATAGTGTATTGTATTTTGCTAAATTATAATAGTAATAAAGGATATATTCCTTTGGTGCCATAAAGGCACGTAAGGCTGCTGAGGAAGTTTCACTGGCAAGGAGTACGGTCCTGGACGGGTCGCCACTCTGACACAGGTTACCCCAAATGGTTATTACCCCAGTACACTGGTTCTCATTTCACCAACCTCGGAAGGATGACAGGCTGAGTCAACCCCACCTGATGTTAATTCAACGGTGAAAAGGGCTTGAACTCAGGACCCTAAGGTCCTAAGCCAGCCACCTTAACCACTCAGCCAACACCAGGCAAATTGGGTTTTTTTGCTAAATTAATAGAATAGTATTAATTACCTCTGCCACCGAAGGTGAAGGAGGTTATGTTTTCACCCCTTTCTGTCGGTTTGTTACTTGAAAGATCGAAGATTTTTCAAGTATATTGGTCAGTAGATTTTGTTATTCTGTCTGTCTGTCTGTCTGTCTGTCTGTCTGTCTGTCTGTCAGCTTGTCTGTTTATTGCCTACAGGTCACAATTTTAAACCGATCATCATGAAACTTTACCAAGTTATAGAGGTAGTGAGAAGTTTATTGATTTTGAGGTCAAAGGTCAACAGCCAAAAGGATAGGTCATCTTGAGGTTATATTTCTAAAATCGTCATTTTTCATCTGATTAACTTGAAATTTAAACAAGATTTGCATATTGCATCACTGAATTGGGAAAACAACTATTTTTGAGGTCAAAAGGTCAAAAGTCAACTCAAGGTCAAACTTCTAAAATCATCAATTTTTATCTGAAAAATTGTCAATTTTCATCCAATTGACTTAAGAATTAAACAGCAATTTCATAATGCATTATTAAATTGGGAAACCAACTAATTTTGGGATCAAACGGTCAAACTTCTAAAATCATCGATTTTCAACTGAAAAATCGTCAATTTTCATCTGATTAACCTAGAAATTAAGCAGCAATTGCATAGTGCATCACTAAATTGGGAAAGCAACTATTTTTGAGGTCAAAACATCAAAGGTAAACTCAAAGTCAAACTTCTAAAATCATCAATTTCAATCTGAAAAATAATCAATTTTCATCCAATTGACCTCAGCTTTGATTAACATTGTCAATTTTAATCTTAATGAAATGGACAATTTGATGTATCCATGGCAACCTTTGGAGAGGGGGTGGATTTTGCTAGTAGCTTGCTCTACACGACGTCTTATTCTTGTTTGTTTGTTTGTGTTTGTTTGTTTGTGTGCAGGATATCTCAAAAAGTTGTGGACGGATCCGGATGAAATTTTGTGGACAGATTCAGTGTATGACAAGGACGAAATTATTAGATTTTGGTGAAGATCCAGATCTAGATCCGGCTACTAGAATTTTTTAAGTGAATCTTCACCATTGAGAGATGGGGGCCAAAATTGACATATAGCATGATAGCTCAAAAAGTTGTTGACAGATTCGGACGAAATTTGGTGGACATGTTGAGTGTGTGGCAAGAACGAATCGATTCGATTTTGGTGGAGATCTGAATCTGGATCTGGATACGACAATTACTTAATTTGTAAAGTGATTCTTCAACATTGAGAGATAGGGCCAAAAACTATATAATACTATGTATAGCATGATATTTCAAAAATGTATTGGGCCCAATATGTTCTCGTGGATCAGGCATTAAATGGCAGAGGTATGTGCTCTACCGAGTGCCCTTCTCGTCTAATTGGAATGATCCTGTTTTGAATGAAAATAGAGAGAGGTTGAGTTTAAATCAGAATGAGGAAATTATGCGAGGGGTTCCACCTATATGCCTGGTGTTTGCTTAATGGTTGGCATGGTGGGCTTGGGATCCTCAGGTTCTGACTTCAAATCTTGCTTGGCCATTGAATTAATATTATATGGGGTTGATTCAGCTGTCATCCTTCTGAGGTTGGCAAAATGAGTACCAGGTTGCTGGGATGATTGAGCCATTTGAGTATCCTGTGTTGGAGTGGTGACCTGTCCAGGATTGCCCAATAGCCCAGGAGACTGCCTCAGCAGCACCAATGCTCAGTGCAGAGTATGGTCCCAATGTATTTGGATTTGGATTTTTCCACCTGTAACATTTGTGGATTCGGCATTTGTAGTTTTGCCATATTTTGCCCAAGTACTTCACGAACCGGCTGTCCAGCGGCTATCCAGCCCCTCCATGCAAAGCAAGAGTACTTTGCCTGTAGATATATATGAAAAAAAACGAAAACCCACCCACATCTATCACATGTGAGTGGAGGGAATAACCAATTAGTTCTCACCGAATCAATTAAATTCAGGTGGCTAGGATTATATAGATAAATCAACTCCTCCCATGCTCTTCGAGCCAAAGAAGTTGCATAAAGCAACCATGAAAGGCTACCCAAGGTAAGCCCTTTTCAGAGCAGAAGAGGACAACCACGGGAGGAATCGATATGAGGTTAGGTAAGAAGCTTCGTTGCCGAGCTCCTGTTTTGTTGTATTTCGGTAGATTTTTATGTTGCCCATTTTTTTTGGTTCACCCCGTACAAATGTGCAGTTGGCACACTTATCTGGGCCAAATTCCATTTGTATATCGTCGTAGTACTAATTTCAATTGTTCTGCCAATTTTTTGTTATTCGGTGCAGAGTTTTAAATCATCCATGTACAGGTGATATGTCACCTTTCTGGTTGCTTTGGCCTTTATTTTATTGGTTGTTTGGGTGTATCCATGTCCTTGCTCATTAATGAGGTTACAATTAGTGTAACACAGCCTGGCAAAACAGGAGGGGGGAAAGGCTGTCTCCTTGCAAGATCCCACGTCGTATATTCACTCCAGGTATTTCTATTTTTCGCTCTGAGTGCTGCAGGATTAGTGTGGCATTCTATAGATCCATTGCTTTCTCAATCAGCTTGATTATTTGGGGATTGAGCTTGTACATGTGCATGCACTTTATAATCCATGAATGTGGAACGCTGTCGAAAGCTTTTTTATATAGTCCATCCAGGCTGTGGACAGTTTGGTTCTTCTCGTTTTGCAGTTCAAATATGGCCTTCTTCAGTAGTAGGTGGTTTATTGTTCAGTAGCATCCTCTTTTGCAACCCTTCTGCCCCGCCTCTCGGCCTCCTTGTTGTGTAAGGTGGTGGTACATTGTTTCTGTGATAATTCCCGTTAAAAGTTTGCATGTTGTTGATAGACAGGTTATTGGCCGATATTTGTGAGGTAGTTGGGTTTCTTCAGCTTTTGGAATTAGGAAGGTGTTACCTTCTGTGAGCCATTAATCAATTTCCTGTTCCCCTTGGACAAATTCATTGAATGCTTGAGCGTTGTGAGCGTGGAGAGCATCCAATTGCTTCAGCCAAAAGTTCAGAATTCCATCTGGGCCAAGGCTTTTGAAGTTTAGCATTTTTGTGAGTTTTTGTCTAATTTTTTTCTTTATTACTGGGGGAATTTCCTCGCGATGTTGCTTCTTCTCTTCCAGGTTTCATATCCATTCCACCGCCTTGATGGGTTCTTTTAGATGTTCATAAATTCCTTAAAAGAATAAATCCAGTTAATGTTAATCAGGAGGGGGTGACACATTCTGGTTCTGTTTCCCTAGTTCATGGTATAATCTATTTGGGCCGTTTTCAAACATCTGGCCTTGTTTTCTCAAACTCTTGGCCTCGTCGTAGTTTTTTTATTTTCCTTGCTATCATTTCTATTTTGAGTTTATTTTCAACACCCATTAACTATAGGTCTTTATCTTCGATTTCATATATATTTTTTGGATTCTCCTCTTGAGCTTTCTTTGAATTCCTCTTTGGCATTGCTGTATTTGTCCTGTCTCCTTTCTGAGTAGTTCTCTCTGTCTCTCAAGTCTTTGCTTCTGCAGTAGTGTTTGTTTCCTATTTGTGGGGCCGGTACTGTTCTTGCGGTGTTTCGTTGTTATTTTTTCTTGAATGGGCAGTGCTGCTGAAAAACAACATTTATTTTTTTCAGGGGGGCTGATTTTGGTATCATTTTTTTTTTAGTGATTGGTTTGTTCTCCTGATTAGTGTTTTTGTGTGTCTGTTGTTATTTAGTCGGCAGGGTTGTGGTCTTTCTACAAGTGGTGCCATTCTCACCTCCTCTATCTTATTAGCCAACTACTCTTCCAGATGACGCTGTTCCTCATCATCCTCCTCTCCTCATTTGTCCCTCTGCAGGTTATCATCTGTCCTTCCTTCATATGGTGTGTGTGTGTGTGTGTGTGTCACGTTATATTTTAAAGGGTTCCTGCTGTCATAGAATAATAAAAATAGGGGCAATGCCTCTGTGCTCAACTGTTAGAAGCGGGGAATCACTGGTAGGTGTGGATCCCACAAAATATGTAAATTAGCCAATGATTTGAACAAACTTGTGAAAGCACCATGCAGAGATGATTCCTACCAAGTTACATATAAATCGGGTGAATGCTTTTTGAGAAGTCAAAAGTAGCGATCAAAAGTAGCGAATCGTAACGACCTTTGACCTTTAAATTGACCGACTTAATGTGCTATTTTTGATGGGATTTGCAAGGCATCAGGAGGCCTTGGTCCTCAGAAGTTCTACAAAGTTTGGTGGAAATAGGACTATTCGTTTTAGCATCACAGGTGATGAAGGTTGTGGTCAAGTTTCATAGAAGAAGTGCTGAGTGTTTACATACTGACTGACTCACTGATTGACTGACACCATGTGATGCTAATATGTCACCTGAACTATGTTCCAGGTGAGCTAAAATGGTACCATGAGAAAGCTATTCAATCAATTCACTTGGTTGGAAAAGTAATAATCACATTCTTGTCCGTTTTATCATAAAAATGCTTGTTTTAAAAGCCCGTCTTTCAGAAATGGAAGAAGAAGCAGGACATGAAACTTAAATTTAGCGGTTCCAATGGTCCAACAGCAGGAACCCTTTACCATCAGGTGTGATGGACACTTAATGAGCACACAAAATTATAGATAGTCATACTTCTTGAAGCAATAGAAAAATATATGATAGTGTATGGAAGGAGCACGCATGCAAACAACAGCCACGCCAACAGCAGTAGCAACAGCTACTTGTAATAAAATATCCTTTTTATCAAGTGTTTCACTTCATTTTACATCCTCATCGTGATTCAGAGATCATTATGGTGGTGGGTGCATTATGTTTGTGAAATGTAACATGCTGTCTTTTGATTAAACCCATCATCGAAGCGAAGTAGGCACAGCCAGTCGGAATGAAAAGAAGCTTCAGAATAATCTGGAAGTAAATGAGGAGTTTAAACCTTTACTGTTGGGTCATGACATCATCAAGTGGACTGGTTTCTCCAGAAGGCTGGCGAGCTGTGATGTCAAGCATTCTTAATGAGGTCAAACCAAGTGCATTTATGAGTGTCAGTGAAATGGTAGTCAAATAGACAGTGGCATTTTCTGGGTGGTATTCTTAGGTATTTTAAATAATTTTTCTCTGGAAGAGTCGAAAAAGGATAAATTTCACTGTGAAAGACACTATCCCTGGGAACAGGCAAATTATGAAATGAAGTTGAAGATTCTATTGGGAAGACTGCTGTTACTGCTGCAATTGTGACCGAGGCCATTGTTCAGTCCTTTGTTATTTGAATCCTGAACTTCTGTGGGACCTGAGTTTTGAATTGTGTCTGAGGTTAACACATTGTAAAAAAAACAGTCAGAAAGAATATGTTATTCTAAGTTGTGGCCACCATGTTCATGTTGTGTGACTAACCTTTTTCCCTTTCCTGCCATTTAACCCGGGAGGTCCCTTCGGGCCACGAGTTCCCTGAAACAGACACACAACATGGCGTGAAGTTCTGCAGCAAATCATTTTTGCAACATGGATCATCGAAATTCAGAGCATGTTTTTTGGTATATACAGAGTGTTTCATAAAAAGCACAACCCAAAGTTGTTTTATACTTTTTTAAATTTCCCATTGAAACAACATGAAACTTAAGAATATTTGAAATATGTGGAATAAAGTAACACAAAAAAGAACCTTTCGGAAGACACGTTCTAAATGGCTGCCCTGGTGAAGCAGGTACAAATGGATCTTCCTGGTGAAGTTGTCGACAACTCGCCTGCATCCCTAAACAGGAAGAGCTTTGATATTCGTGGCAATTGTATTTTTGAGGTCGTCAATAGCCTGAGGTCTCCCCTGGTACACACTATCCTTCAGATAACTTCAAAGATAGAAGTTAGGTGGGTTGAGGTCTGGAGAATGGGGCGCCCATTCAGCATCTGTCCTTTCAGAGACGATTCAATCACTGAATCTTTGTGCCTTCATCTTGAAACCAAAATGGCCCAATGATGCTAGATTTGCTGATAGCAACCCATGCAGTACATTTCTGGCTGTGCAACAGCCTTTCAAGAACTTCAACAGGAGAACTAGAACCCCAAATCACATTGTTTTTGGAGTTAACATGACCACTTCAAAGAAAGTAGACCTCTTCAGAAAACCACACATTACTCAGAAAATTTGGATCCCTCCCCAGTTTTTCCTCATACCATTCACACATCATCACACGAAGTTGTTTATCATTTTCTGTTAGTTTTTGCCTCACTTGTATGTGATATGGGTACATTTTTAGTTCCTGCTTCAGAATTCTCTGTGTACTTGATGAAGATAAGTTCAATTCTTGAAATTGACGATGCAGCGATTTCCTGGGGCTCCTCAAAACTGCTTCAATGTTTTCTTGTGATCTTGCAGTCCTCTAGTGATCAGACTTGGAGCAATTATGATTTCGTACAGTCACGTGGGACTTGAACCTCTTTATCAATCAAAAAATATCAGACTTTTCTGGGGCTAATCTGATATCGAACTTTCTTCTGAATCGTGTTAGAGTCTGTTTAAATGACTTTGTGGCAAAGTAAGACTCCACAATAAAGATCCTTTGTTCAATTGTCCATGCCATCTTCAAAATTATCAGTATGACTCTCTGATGTTTGCAGTTTTTCCTCCAAATGATGTTTCATACAAACCTACAATAGAAAAAAAATTGTACTGCATTAAAAAATAAAAATTTCACGTAACTTTAATAAGGTTGTATTTTTTAATGAAATGAGCAGAATGGAAGGGAACAAAATGAACAAGAAGCGAATACTTCGATATCGCGCGGCTGGGGGCAGTAAAAGTCTAGGTTAAGAATGATGAAAATTTTGCAGTTATAAAAATTTAAATGTAGACACGGTGAATTAGCATGCATGATGGGAAGAGTTGTGACGTTGGACAAATTTCTATTTATAGCCCTCAGATCAAAGGGACATACGCGGCCATAAGTGTGACAGAAGACACAGGACAGAATAGCCAATTATATAACAGCGCGATGTCGCCACGCTGTAATAACCACTTCTGTCACCAAAAAAGAGGAAGAAATCACCTCAAGACGTTTTAAAAACACTTCTGGTGAAAAACAATGAAGAACGAGAGTTACAACGCTGCGCGTCAACAACTAACGGAACAGGAAGATTATCACTTCTGCTCAGAAAATCAACTTCGGTGTCACACAGAAAATGATTCAGCACAAAAAAACGTCGCTCTTCCGCATTAACCCCGCCCACATTCACCCGGCAATCTCCGCCACAATCCACCGGCAATCTCTGCCCACAATACACCCGGAAATCTCCGCAACAATACACCCGCAATCTCGCCCACAATACACCCGGCAATCTCCGCCCACAATACACCCGGAAATCTCCGCCCACAATCACCGGCAATCTCTGCCCACAATACACCCGGCAATCTCCGCCCACAATACACCGGCAATCTCCGCCCACAATCACCGGCAATCTCTGCCCACAATACACCCGCAATCTCCCGCCCACAATACACCCGGCAATCTCCGCCCACAATCCACCCGGCAACTCCGCCCACAATACACCCGGCAATCTCCGCCCACAATCCACCCGCCAATCTCTGCCACAATCCACCCGGCAATCTCTGCCACAATACACCCGGCAATCTCCACCCACAATCCACCCGGCAATCTCCGACCACAATCCACCCGGCAATCTCCGCCCACAATCACCCGGCAATCTCCGCCCACAATCCACCCGGCAATCTCTGCCCACAATCCACCGGCAATCTCCACCCACAATACACCGGCAATCTCAGCCCACAATCCACCGGCAATCTCAGCCACAATCCACCCGGCAATCTCCGCCCACAATCCACCCGGCAATCTCCGCCACAATCCACCTGCAATCTCCGCCCACAATCCACCCGGCAATCTCAGCCCACAATCCACCCGGCAATCTCAGCCCACAATCACCCGGCAATCGCCGCCACAATCCACCTGGCAATCTCCGCCCACAATCCACCTGGCAATCTCCGCCCCACAATACACCCGGCAATCTCCGCCCACATCACACCCAACAATAATGCTGACAGAAGACACAGGACAGAATAGCCAATTATATAACAGCGCGATGTCGCCACACTGTAAAAAGGAGGAAACACCAACAGGAGAGTGAAAGTGATGATAGTGATGATAGTGGTGATAGTGATGATCATGGTGATAGTGATAGTGATAGTGATAGATGGCATTGGAAGGACAAAATAGAGGGAGACTTGAATAATCAGTGGGTGGGTGTGGGGAGAAATTAGGTGTAGGGAAGGATGCATGGGATTGACAAGATGGATACAGAAGGAAACTCTCAGGAAGGAAAAACTGGAAATTTGGAAGGGTGTGGACTTGCCAAGTGGGGGTAGGGGAAGGGGGGGGGGGGTAAACAAGGATAGAAAAGATCATGGTTTTGGATGGGAGATGGTCTGAGATGGTGGTGAACATCAGTCTTCGAAGACCTGGAGGGAACAATGACATTGAAAAGAGTATGGAAGTTGGTTCCACAGGCAGGAAGCAAGTGGAGGTGAGCAGCGAATCTGGATTTTGGGGTTTTCACCAGAAGAGGATTGATGGTGGACAACGTGCACCCTGCAGAAACCTGGGGGGACAAAGCACGAAAAGAGCAGAGGGTGCAAGACCAGAAAGGAGGGGGTAGAAGACACAGGGACAACCAACCTGTCTGTGATGGGAAATAGACAGACACAGGGGCTCAGCTTCCAATGCGGGAGAGTCCAATGATCTTGAAAGCCTTCATTTTCATGGCATCAAGCTAGAGAGACAGCCCTGATCTCATGTGTGACATTGAGGGCCTCCATCCATTATTGGGTGAGTAGAAACAGCATGTCCAAGGTAGGGTGATCTGGTCTGAATCCAAATTGATGATCTGAGATGAGGTTGTTGGACAAAAGGAAGGATTTCATAACAACTGCAATTATGGATTCCATGACCTTGCTGATGATCAGAAGTATACCAATGGATCTGCAGGTAAGGGCAGGTGTTTCTGCACCATTTTATGTATTGCAATGATGTTGGCTGACTTCCAAGCAAATGGAAGATGACTGAGAGCAAGTGATATAATAGGGTGAAAAGAGCAAAAAGAGGTTGTGCCAGAGCAGCAGAACAGGTTTTTAGGAAACATGAGCTGATGCTGTCTGGTCCAGTTGCAAAATCAGAGTCGAGGGTTGACATAAACCTATCCACCTTCGCAGGTGCAAAAGACACAGAGTCCAGGACCACTTGGGTATGATGGGTGGGATGGGTACAGAGAGCGAGGGGATGGAAACAAGATTTGGAAGCAAACACAGAATTGATGCATTCATCCTTCTTGCTAGCGGAGTCGGCTGTGGGGCCATTTGAAGTGAGGGAAGGGACAGAAGGAGAGCATACACCAGAGACAGACTTAACGAGGCACCACCAGGTTTTAGAGGAGGGAGCCAAGTTTGAAAGCTCATTTTGGAGGTTGGATAGATGTTGTTTCTGCCTCTCCTGAGAGTGGACATGCACTTGTTGCAGGCCTTTTGGAATGCACTGAGATTGCCTTCGGTGTGGTTAGCTTCCAGGAAGAGAATGCAAGTTGTTTCAGAGTAACTGCCTCACCATATGATTCGGCGTACCACGGGCAGGAAGAGGGGTAGGACGAGAGAGAGAGAGACAGACGGAGAGAAGAGAGAGAGAAGAGAGGAGAGAGAGAGAGAGAGAGAGACGAGAGAGAGAGAGAGACAGAGACAGAGACAGAGACAGAGACAGAGACAGAGACAGAGACAGAGACAGAGACAGAGACAGAGACAGAAAGAAAGACAAGACACAGAGACAGAGGACAGAGACCAGAGACGAGACAGAGAGAGAGAAGGTTTCTGTGGAAGAAATCCCAGGCTGAGTTAACATTCAGGGGCAGTAGATATGGGAGACCAGTCCTGAAGAGTGATGACTGCTTGCAGTCCCTGCCAGTCTGTGAGAGTGAAATGTCAGTCTCACCGGTGTTGAGGCAGCTCTCTGAGAATAGTCAGAGAGATGTTGACTATCATTTGTTCAGTTGAACCAATTGGAGCAGAGGAAGAGCACCTGAGACATTTGCAGGAAAGTTTGTCATCACCAAGTCCAAAAGGGAGGATTTGCCATTAGAAGAAATCCAGGTTGGAAAGTTCACAGATTGAGCCTGTCCCATGGAGTCACAGAAGTCATTTGGTTAAGTGCCATTTCTGGTGAGGGAGGTACCAACACGCAGCCAAGTTGCATAGTGACGATTGAAGTTGCCACGTATGAGGAAGAGAGAGTTGAGATGAGTGGTTAAATGTTGGTCCATGTTGTCTGAGAGTGATGGAGGTGAAGAGTTAGCTTGAAGAGGGTGGTGTGAGGGGGAATCTTGGAGGGGGGAGGAAGGACAGAAGTGGAGAGGATGATGAAGTAGGGGCACATCGTCGGGGTGGGGTCGGAAGGACGCAGGCTTGTAGGAGATGTTGGGGGGGGAGGGGTATACTGACACGATGGGTTGGACACTGGAAAATAACTTGAAGGGATTTGATTGTTGTGCATAGGCAATCTCTGCAAGCTGCTCTTCTCAAGATTCCCATATTTAACAGTCTGAGATAAAGATCATGGGATGGGTGGAGGAATTTTTGTTGAAAGCACAAGAAAGGTCATGCTAGAGAACCGCTGGAAGATTGATGAACCAAACACTTAGGTGAGAGACGGGTTTCCAAAATATGCCCTGTGAAGAATAGAATAAGAGGTATAGATCCTGATGAAGAAGAACACGGGGGGTACCAGTGACAGAAATAAAGAAAGTGAAGCATTTTAATATGTTTTAACAAGAGCGCAAGTGAGCACAATATACGCCCGAAAAAGTCTCGTGACACACACACCACAAACACACACACACACACACACACACACAACACACACACACACACGCACACACACAATTATATATTCAAACACGTCAATTTATGAAGAACAAGAAGGTATATACAGAATGTTGCTACCACATGGAAAACAGCATCCTGGTTGCCATGGCAACCACTTTAGATGACGAACATATGTCACGACACACCGCCTCCACAGTCTGTACCTATGTACCAAATATGAAACGTGAAAGTTGAAAACTTAGGACAGTGCGGACAGGAACGGACGGACGGACAGACAGACAGACAGAGACAGACGACGGATGGACGGACGACCGGTATCACATAATACGCCCCGATATATATATACAGTGGAAAATCGATATAACGCTAAGCGTTATAGCGCTTGTACTGATATAACGCTCATAGACCTTGGACCCCAAAAATACTACTATTTCATGTTTAAAGGCAAAAAAGTGAGAAATAGAGACAAAGTTAGTCCAAAATAGCGCTAAGTGGCGAAAAAAATTCAAGCTGTCATCGCCCTGTGTTGAGTTGACATGTGGTGTGAAAATACTCACGAGCTGTCATCTTCTCGCACCTTTCCCGTATAAATGGCGAAGCTGAGATGAACAAAATCAATTCATTCAAATCATCATAGCATCTGTATCTCCTGTAACTCACTTGACCGCTTCGTCATCAACCCCAACAATCCAAGATGGCGGAAGTACATGTCCACGTGTTTTGGCTCTGGTTTGTATGTAATATAAAATATTTTTTCACTGCATCAGTATAGCGCTGTATACATTTATAACGCCCTAGTCGCTTTGGACCCCACCGGTGAGCGTTATATCGATTTTCCACTGTATATATATATATATACTATATATATATAATATACATATATATATAACAATATATATATATATACATATATATCGGGCGTATAAAAAGCTTTTAAAGGAAGATGGGAGAAGAGTTTTCTTCATTTAAAATATTGAGAAAATGGAGAGGTAAACAAAAGGCAGAGGAAGTACAAGTACTGTCTTCGGTAGAATGCGATTGTGTTTTTGGAGTGAAAGAGTTTTTTTGTGGGGGGAATAGCATAGTGTTAAAGACGCATAAAGGACAAAAAAATTTTTGGGGTGGGGGAAGAAACGGAACACCAAAAAACCACAAACCTCAGACGATTTTGCTCCAGGCTATCCAAGGAGTAGGCCTGAAAGGCACAAAAACGAATTTGACAATATCGACAATGAGGTACGACTTAACACGGAAAATTTTTCGATGAAAACACAAACAGCGCAACACATGGACAAAAACAAAAACAGAAAAACATGACGGATCCGGTTCGGAAAACTTCGCTTTAATTGCGGTGGAAGAAGCAGACAGCAGATTCGACTTACAGGTGGAGAAATCCTGAACCAGAAGCCAAAACCTCGGTTCGGGATTGCTCCATTTTGAAGGTTAGCGCTGCTGTGATGAAGATATAATGCAAATATGCTTGGGTTCAGGAAACTCTTTGTTGTGAAATATCTTCTGTATGCTCCAGATGTTGATGGGTGCTCAGGTAAATCAGTATATATGCATCGTTTAAATAATAACAGGTGGATTTATTATCCTTTATGTGTCATGAGAAGAGTCACGCATAAAAACAACCTTGCAGTGGACAAAAACAAATGCCGTTGAATTGCTGTATAGATATACGACTCATTACAAAGGGGTTATTCACAAGAAAAGTTAAAAGGAAACAAGCTGTAGAACAAAGATTTCCTGCTATGGTTGTATCCACCTTGTCAAGCGTTTTGGGTGTGTTTATATCCCTCAAGGCCGACTTCCTGTCTTACTTTTTACAATCACAGAGCTTTAAAACTTACTTTCCTGCGCAACCTCCATACCTTGTCACCTGGTGATCCAGCCTGGCCACGTTTCCCTGCTTTCCAAGAGGACCCTGGGTCAGAGGGAGAGGCATGCGATGTCGGCGTTGAATAAAAGACTCGAAGATTCAACGACAATGAGAAAGTGCAAGAAAGTTCCATTTCATGACATTACATCTCCAGGACACATTGATGCACTGCCAAATAATACAATCATTTGCAGAATGCAGACAATACTATACATTAATTCATGTTGCCAGATAAAAGTATATATTGGGAAATTGTT
The DNA here is from genome assembly GCA_035128595.1 of Eptatretus atami. NCBI lineage: Eukaryota > Metazoa > Chordata > Myxini > Myxiniformes > Myxinidae > Eptatretus > Eptatretus atami. The sequence continues at coordinate 25,721,533 of CM068957.1, forward strand.
ATTTATTTACCTCTTTCTAAAGGGGAACCCAAACACTCAGACCACCTCAACGCTAATCTATACCTTGATATCCTACAAAATAGAATATGTGTCTTTTTTCTGATTACGAATTATAAATTATGTAAATTTGTGATTTAAATTCGAAATCTTTTTCAAATGAGCTGTGACTTCACGTCAGTGGACCGTCGTATCCTTACTGTCTCTGGGTTGCATCGCAGAACGATTTAACTCAAACAGTGAATAATTTTCAGTTTTCCACAGATATGCTGAGTTGATGCGTCCTTGTAGCTACAGTAATACAAACTGAGATGGTTTCATGCTACACCAGTGGCCGAAAGACCTTAAGTTTGCCAGAAATTGGATGAGGTTTATCCGAAATACCTGAGTATGGATCAGGCCTACAAAATGCTCGCTTTTGTGATTGGAAAATGTTACAGAGCATGTTATAAAACAACAGAGATGGCTATAGATCTTGTGATTATCTGCCATGACTAAGAAAGATTCGTCCTCATGATGAAGTGGAAGAAGCAGCCATTGCTCAAAACTGTAACACCATCTCTACCCAGCTACCAACGTATGTACACGGACGATTTGAGTGGTGAATCGACACCTGTCCAGCAGTTACAAGAACACCTGAAAATAATTATCTATTATCAACACAAATTTATGCACGTCAAATAACCACCGTCTTTTTATAAGTGGAAAGAAAGTATGAATCATCTGTACTGCTCCGTGACCATTTGACTGAGATGCTAAAACTTCCATGGTCCCCCCCCCCTTCACCCCAGACCCCAGCACCACTCCCCCCTCCACAATACCCACCAACATCCCACACCCCCTCTAGCATCCTTCCACAATCCCCCATCAACCACACCCCCCACCATCCCACACCTCCCCCTCCACCATCTCCCACAATCCCCCATAATACCCACCACAACCTCTCAGCCCCCACCCCCAATCCTGCCGAGCACACTCCCCCCTTCACTGGGACGGACATTGACACCTCACAGACATGACGGTGGGACACTGCATGGAGACACGAACACAAATGGCATCTGCGGAAAGTATGAAACAGGATGATCCTGTGACACAAGAAACACCTGCAATGGTGGGACAAAGCATTCGTTCCCATTTTGTCCACAGTGTCCAAGTGTGCCTGGCAGTGTCGGCGCTGACGGGTATTTCTGCTCGAGTAATATATAAACCGAATTTATCAATTGATACAAAATCCCTCCCTTATAAAACTGCCAATTGAACGGAAAATCAAAACCTACCAATCTGTAGTGAAAATGCGACCGCATTTTCATCTGCATGAACACTTCCGCCTCTTCCTCTGAATCGCTCGCTTAGGCTCGAAACAATCCGACTCCACAATCCCCCGAAAGCATTTCCATTACCAATTTTCTCTCCAACCGCTCCTTCAAAATCCCACTAATCAGTTTCAACATTCTGAGAACCTTCAGAGTTGCTAATGACGGTGGTGAATCCGTATCTGAATCCGAGCTCAAAATGCACTGTTTCTCGATGTGAAGTCGCCGTTCGGATCAATATGGCTTCAAGGTGTGACGTCACTGGCGAAATCAAAAATCTACACTCTCAGGCTTTTTTACACTTTGTGATTGGCCAAAAAAATTCAATTTTTTTTGCCAATCACATTAGACTGCAATTGATGATTCTCAGTGGTTTCAGAAGAAAAAAAAATAATTGCGTTTTGGGTTCCCCTTTAATGACCGCTGAGATCTACATCAACAACATTCTATAAAATACTTGAATAATGTTTTTCATACTTGGTAAGTGTGGACTTCACCCCTTAAAAAGGGAAGAGAAGAAGAAGAATATAATTTATGACATACACGTACATCAAAGGTGATGTGAGTTCAGCCTTTTTGCTGGATTATTTATGATGCCTTTGTTGAGTCAGTAATCTCTTTTCCTTTTATCCACTTATATTATGTATGAACATGACTTGCCACTTTTCACCTGCGGCCTGAACATTGTCAAGGTCTTTTTTCAAATGAGCAGTGATTTGTTCATTTTCAGCGAGTTGCAAAGGATGTAACAGAACTCTAAAATCATTATTGAAGAGTCCCATACACAACTTTACGATGGAGGGAAGATCATTGAAAAAGTAACTGAAGACAGCTAGCCAAGGATGATGCCAATGAGGAACTCCTGCAGCTATGTTCTGGCATTATGATGATTGTCCACGAACAATCACAACCATTTTCCAATATGTCAGATACAATTTCAGCCATTGGAGGATTGTCTCTTTGGTCTACACTCACCTTACCTTTACCAGGAAGAACAACTCATCTCTGCTGGTGAAAGCTGGGGTTGATCTGCATTGGGACAGGTAAAGCAACGGATAAAATCAATAAGATGTTGATTCAGGTAAGCTCAGGTGTGCCAACCACCGTAGAAACAGAAGCTGATGTTTCGGGATTCTGCCTTCATATTGAGTTTCCAGCACAACCAGTTTTGTTTATGAACAACTTTCACTTTGAGAGAAGAGCTTGACTTGACAAATGACAAATAGAGAGGATTGCAATCAACTTTATCTCATTTGACGAGGTTTGTTTGTCAAACCCTTGTGTTCTAAAAGTGAATGAGAAACTTCTTTTTCTCTTGCAAGGCAGTTTATTTCCTCTTGATACAGATTTCATGTTCTTTGCGAAGTCTTTGGCTCAGTGAACTTTATAGTGAAGCTTTTACAGCTAAAGTTTCCTTTTTTCTTCTTAGAAAACTAAACCAACATTTTCAATCATCAATATTAGACAGGTTGACGAATAGCTCATGAGGAGAGCATATTTTTCTTTGAGCTGTCTGGGCTAGGATTGATTCCTGAACAGGCTATAAACTATCATCCTGGTGCTTCGCAGGCAGGCATTCCATCGTTGATTGTGCTGTTTGTCAAGTAATAATCGGGTCCTGTCTGATTGAATTCGCTGGTGAGTGCAGCATTACATAATGTCGTGTCCAATGGGTTTGCCCCAACCTGGACGGATGGCCAAACAGTTCTCTTGGAGGCTTTACAGCAAGATTCTCGGAGATTCGGGCATGCGCGAGAAGGAAAGGGCAGCAAGGACGGAGGCACACGGGTTGTACTCAAACTTGTGGTGTATCACGCCATACCATACACGCCCCCAGGCGATACACCACAAAACTCACTAAAGATATACGGACACCAGCAACTTAAATAAATAATTATTTAATAAACAGAAAGATCAACACATTATAATGGAAATAAATCAAAGACGTGGGAAACCTAAATCGAATTTTGAGGCAACCACACAGACTTAAATACAAACAAGGGACAGAATAAAACAAAAGAAAAATCCCTCCTTTATTTCGGCACTTAGCTTTGGTCCAGAAGTGAGATTCGGCATCTTGAAAGTCATCAAACCGCTTCATCACTGCACGGGAAAAGGTGCCCAAAATGGCGCGCAGGCCACTCTCTGAACGGGTGAACGTACGGGAGGTAATTCGAGCGGCAATACTCAATACCAAGGCTCAGAGACTGCTCTGCAGCTCTTGCATCGATCGTCCTCACCGACGCCGCTGCTTTGCAGAATGCGCCGTCTCTTCCCCCCAATGGCTCGACATGAGGCTTGGCACTGGCCCACACGATTCAGTTCAACAGTCGATGGCTTGCGTCTTGCTCCTCCATGCGAGAAATTCGCTTCAGCACGAACACAAAATCGTGCGGTCTTCATCGCGTCAAGGGGAAGCCAGCCAAAATGCCCTTCTCTTTTGACGGCCGATTCTGCTTCTCTCGCTTCTGTCCCGCTCGAGCCTTCATCACGACTCCTTCGTGTCCCCACGTAAGACTCTGACTGACCTAACTCTCCTCCTGTAATGAGTAGCTCCCCGTTCTCTTGCCGAGATGCACTCTTCTTCCTCTTACTAATGTCATGCCCATAATCATCCACTCCAGGGGTTGTTCGCCAGCCGTTAGCCCTGATGCGGACAGCTCAGTAGTTGTTGTTTTAAGGACGTGATCACCCGTTATCGCCGGTCTTGAAATACAAAAACATAGGAAAAGGTCACAGGGACAATTACATGCTGGAGAAATTATCCTTTAATCCCTACCAATTAACACCGCACCACCTCTGGTGATGACACAGAACACATAAGCTCACAGTTTCCCGACCTAATTTTACATTGAGATGTCTCTCACGTCCACGACAAAGCAACTCCAACGATCCCATCTTTCCTATGAAATTCCACCATCTACTCCACAAACATAACAGTATCCTCGAGTCTTTTTGCAAGAATAGCCTTTTCCTTGTGCAAATGGTCCCATTCAGCTTCAGCAATATTGAGATCTTGAGATTTGTTCTAACACTTCCAACACCCGACAAAATCTACCACACACACCCTGTCTCTCTGAAGCACTGTCTGGCAAACACTTCTATCTTAAGGATCAATCCTCAAACTCTTGGACTCACCATCAGCCATGATTTTACTGGGCAGACCATATTTCCAAGATGCTCCAAAGCCAGCTGCTGACTCGGCATCTATCCATCATGCAATGTCTTTCCTTGCCAGTCTGAACTTTTGATAACCTACAAAGCCAATAGTTACAGCTTGTTGAGTATTGCTGTCCCCTTTGGCTGTGCCCCGACCTCACACTATGCCCTTCTTGATGTGTGGAAAGCAAAGCCCTCAAAATAATTGAGCTCCTCCGCAATGAAGCTGTGTCGAACCTGGTACTTTCATATTGCAAACAGGTTAGTGGCCTCTTTGTAGTCTACCACCTCCGATTTTGTTCTTTGCACCCTCTGCCTCTCTTGGCTCTGTCCCTTCCAGATCTTACCTCCTCTCATTCGTTCCTCTTTTTTCCTGCCTGTGGAATCAAACTTCCACATTATATCTCATTCTTCCCCTACACATCTTCAAGCAGGTGTTCGCCACCATCTCAGATCATCCCCATCAAAAACCATGATGTTTTCTATCCCTGTTAACCCCCCCCCCCACCCCCACCCCAGTTTTCCCTTCTGAGAGAGTCTGCTTCTGTATCCATGTTGTCCACCCCATGCGTCCTCCCCTAACCCTCACTCCACCCCACACCATAACTCCCCCCCACCCCACACCCAGTTTTTCCCCTCCTGAGAGAGTCTGCTTCTGTATCCATGTTGTCCACCCATGCATCCTCCCCTACTACTCACATCCACCCCACACCCATGATTTGTCCAACTGTCCCTCTATTTTGTCCTTCAACCCTGCTGTTGTGTTTCACCCCTCTCTCCACTGTTGCTTTTGGTCTGTTGCAGTCCTGATCTGTTCAGTTGTACCAGCTCTCCTCGACAAGCCTTGACCTTTTATTACAAAAAAAAAGACTCGAATTGGCCCTATAATTACCCTATTCTCATCTACATAAGGTGGAAGAAAGCTAATCCATAATATTTTTTTCAATTACAAACAGGAATAAGGATGTGGTTCAGAAAGAAATGACGTATGCAAGATCCGAGTCACATGGAGTTAAAAATTCAATCGGTAGATACTTGGTTCGTTTTATTCAAAAGAGTTAGAGTGTTTGAGGAAAAAAAATGGTAACTACAAACAAAGGTCCTCAGTTGTCTCCTGGGTTTCTCTAAACCAAAGACCATTTGTGAGCATGTCAAGACACAGGTGTTGTAAACAGTTAGTGTGGAAGATATGAAGATGCTTCTGGATTGTTATTTGAGTTTGAAATGCTGCATGGCAATAGATATCTTGGCAACAATTCTCCTTGCTGTGAGTTGACTGAAAAACGTTGGATCAAGACAAAAATGTTGGCACAGAAGAAAGAAGTGCTTCAACTTGTATGAAAGAAATTTACTCTTCATTGACAAATGAAAGAAAAAGGTAAATATGTCAGCAAAGGGAGGATTCATTACTCCTAATATTTATTATTACATTAAGTTAATGAGAAGAAGTGTTGCATGCAGAATGAATAAATGTTTTGTGTGGTGTTCCCCTCTGACCACTGTCTCATAACACTGAGATCACCGGTTCAATGATCTTCATCTCGTTGCACAAGCGAAGCAAAAAAGCGGATGTTAGCAATGGTTTCACTTCCATCTGTCTGACTGTCTGCAACCGTCAGCTTCTGATCGAGGAACAACTCTTAATTTAAATTGAATATTATATTTTGAACACAAATCGGAACATGATTGAAAAATGAACCTGCAGTTTGACAGCACTTTGTCTCTGGATTGTTACCGATTGCACATGTGCCAAGTAAAAATTTGCCTGTTTAAAAAAGGTAATTTTTATTTAAAAATAAAAAAATTAAATTTAAAGAAAAATTTTTAAATTAAATATAAAAAAAAAAAAAAATAAAAAAAATAATTTTTATTAAAAATTTATAAAAATAAATTTTTTATTTTTACTTTGTCGCCTGACAGTTGAAACAATTGAAAATCATTCAAACAGGAAATAACTGTTTTAAGGACGTCATAAAGGACACAAACAACAGGCACAAAGAACTAATGCAACGTGTTATCTACATCAACGGCGGTAAATCTAATTTTTACCCCGTGGGGTCTTCCACTCCATGGGTCTAAGCGCGCTTCGCATTCTCTCTTTCTTGTGCACAGTTCATTTGAATGTCTATTTCTCCATTATTTGTGAACAGAATTTGAGTGAAAATTGACAGGGCATATACTAGACACATATGTGCAGGCATTAACTGAGCCCAAAATGCGATGCGCCCTTCGGGCCGAGGAACGGCCCATTTTGGCCCATTTTCTAAAATTGTTATTTCTCGGTTATTTGTGGATGGAACCGAACCAAACTTGACAGGTATAATTCTGGAGGACCATTTCCCAGCATTAACTGAGCCCAAATGCGATTCCGGCCCTTCGGCCGAGGAACGGCCCATTTTGGCCCATTTTTCTTAAAAATTGTTATTCATCGGTTATTTGTGGACGGAACCGAACCAAAACTTGACAGGTATATTGTTCTAGAGACCATTCCCAGGCAAATAACTGAGCCCAAAGTGCGCATTCGCCCTTTGGACCGGAGAAACGGCCCTTTCGGCCCCATTTTCTTAAAATTGTTATTCTCGTTTATTAGTGACGGAACAGAACCAAACTTGACAGTACTGTAGTATTCTAGAGACCATTCCTCAGACATTAACTGAGGCCAAAGTGCGACTTCGGCCCTTTGGGCCAAGAAACGGCCCTTTCGGTCATTACTTAAAATTGTTATTCTCGTTATTCGTGAAAGAGAACCGGACCAAATCTGACAGCTATATTCTTGAGGTCACTCTGCACAGGCATTAACTGAGCCCAAAGTGAGATTATGGCCCTTTGGGCCAACAAATGCCCTCTCGGCCCATTTTTTTTAAATTGCTATTCTTGGTGTTTTGTAAACGGAATCGGAATGACAGGCATATACTAGACACATATGTGCAGGCATTAACTGAGCCTAAAGTGCGATTCAGCCCTTTGGCTGAGAACGGCCCTTTCGGCTTAAATCTGTTATTAAAAAAAAGATATTAAATGGCTGCGGCGATGGCCCAACGCAAAATTAAGTCGCAAATGATGACATGAAACTAGCCTCACTATTGTGAGTGTTCTGCTTTCTTTTGTGAGTACGATGAAAATCTTACCAAATTTCAAAACTATCTGTCATCCGTGCTATCGCTCACCTGAGAGTTTGTACGAATGAACTCCCCGGGGTATGTTCGCAAGTCGAACTTGTTATTTTCTACGACCTTTAAAAGTTTATATTATTTCAATTGAATTATATACTTGAACACTGTAAAACACAAAATCACCTTTTTGGCACTTTCAAAACTTCTCGTTTTGCAGTACTTGGACAAAATATTGCACACATTTTACATCATCTCGACCAATCAAATTTCAACTGCACCAGGAAAGGTGTTCCATGAACTCTCTCGTATATATTGTGTTGATTGCCTGATTGTGTGATAATTGCATTGTAAATTCAGGTACAGGTACACTGATGTCTTGTAATGTCTTTATGCTGCATGTAATATACATGTATAAGCACCCACACAAATCTTGTGGAAAAATTGTTTGTTTGATTCCTTATGATTGCATTAGTGATGTGCTTCGAAGAAAGAAGGGCAGTGTGGACTGAATGGTACTCACGGCCTTACCGTCTGCACCAGGGCTTCCCTTTCACACCTGCTTACTTGCTTTCCCTGTACGACAGAGAAAAGATAAATAATAAGTTTTGAACTTTCCAAGAAAAATAACGTGCATTGATAAATAAAAATTATTCACAAAAATATATTCATAAATATATGTGTACATATCCAATACTTTCCAGTATTACCTTTAGTCCTCTTACTCATCTCTTACCATCCTCATTCTCATGTTCTCCTGCCCCCTTCCCACCCTTCTTTTATATATCATATTTTACTCTACTTACCCAAACCTGGAATGTAATTGATCTCTCT
>CM068957.1:25729970-25740081 GCA_035128595.1 Eptatretus atami
ATAACCAAACACTAGGTGAGAGACGGGTTTCCAAATATGCCCTTGTAAAATAGAATAAGATAGATCCTGATGAAGAAGAACACGTGTACCAGTGACAGAAATAAAAGAAAGTGAAGCATTTTAATATTTTAACAAGAGCGCAAGTGACACAATATACGCCCGGAAAACTCTGTGACACACACACACACACACACACACACACACACACACACACACACACACACACACACACACACACGACACACACACACAATTATATCAAACACGTCAATTATGAAGAACAAGAAGGTATATACAGAATGTTTGCTACCACATGGAAAACAGCATCCTGGTTGCCATGCAACCACTTTACATGACGAACTTATGTCGACACACCGTCTCCACAGTCTGTACCTATGTACCAAATATGAAACGTGAAAGTTGAAAACTTAGGACAGTGCGGACAGGAACGGACGGACGGACAGACAGACAGACAGAGACAGACGGACGGATGGACGGACGACCGGTATCACATAATACGCCCCGATATATATATATATATATACATATATCGGGCGTATAAAAAGCTTTTAAAGGAAGATGGGAGAAGAGTTTTCTTCATTTAAAATATTGAGAAAATGGAGAGGTAAACAAAGGCAGAGGAAGTACAAGTACTGTCTTCGGTAGAATGCGATTGTGTTTTGGAGTGAAAGAGTTTTTTTGTGGGGGGAATAGCATAGTGTTAAAGACGCATAAAGGACAAAAAAATTTTTGGGGGTGGGGGAAGAAACGGAACACCAAACAACCACAAACCTCAGACGATTTTGCTCCAGGCTATCCAAGGAGTAGGCCTGAAAGGCACAAAAACGAATTTGACAATATCGACAATGAGGTACGACTTAACACGGAAAATTTTTCGATGAAAACACAAACAGCGCAACACATGGACAAAAACAAAACAGAAAAACATGACGGATCCGGTTCGGAAAACTTCGCTTTAATTGCGGTGGAAGAAGCAGACAGCAGATTCGACTTACAGGTGGAGAAATCCTGAACCAGAAGCCAAAACCTCCGGTTCGGGATTGCTCCATTTTGAAGGTTAGCGCTGCTGTGATGAAGATATAATGCAAATATGCTTGGGTTCAGGAAACTCTTTGTTGTGAAATATCTTCTGTATGCTCCAGATGTTGATGGGTGCTCAGGTAAATCAGTATATATGCATCGTTTAAATAATAACAGGTGGGATTTATTATCCTTTATGTGTCATGAGAAGAGTCACGCATAAAAACAACCTTGCAGTGGACAATAAACAATGCCGTTGAATTGCTGTATAGATATACGACTTCATTACAAAGGGGGTTATTCACAAGAAAAGTTAAAAGGAAACAAGCTGTAGAACAAAGATTTCCTGCTATGGTTTGTATCACCTTGTCAAGCGTTTTGGGTGTGTTTATATCCCTCAAGGCCGACTTCCTGTCTTACTTTTACAATCACAGAGCTTTAAAACTTACTTTCCTGCGCAACCTCCATACCTTGTCACCTGGTGATCCAGCCTGGCCACGTTTTCCCTGCTTTCCAAGAGGACCCTGGGTCAGAGGGAGAGGCATGCGATGTCGGCGTTGAATAAAAGACTCGAAGATTCAACGACAATGAGAAAGTGCAAGGAAAGTTTCCATTTCATGACATTACATCTCCAGGACACATTGATGCACTGCCAAATAATACAATCATTTGCAGAATGCAGACAATACTATACATTAATTCATGTTGCCAGATAAAAGTATATATTGGGAAATTGTTATTTATTTACCTCTTTCTTAAAGGGGAACCCAAACACTCAGACCACCTCAACGCTAATCTATACCTTGATATCCTACAAAATAGATATGTGTCTTTTTCTGATTTACGAATTATAAATTATGTAAATTTGTGATTTAAATTCGAAATCTTTTTCTTCAAATGAGCTGTGACTTCACGTCAGTGGACCGTCGTATCCTTACTGTCTCTGGGTTGCATCGCAGAACGATTTAACTCAAACAGTGAATAATTTTCAGTTTTCCACAGATATGCTGAGTTGATGCGTCCTTAGTAGCTACAGTAATACAAACTGAGATGGTTTCATGCTACACCAGTGGCCGAAAGACCTTAAGTTTGCCAGAAATTGGATGAGGTTTATCCGAAATACCTGAGTATGGATCAGGCCTACAAAATGCTCGCTTTTGTGATTGGAAAATGTTACAGAGCACTGTTATAAAACAACAGAGATGGCTATAGATCTTGTGATTATCTGCCATGACTAAGAGAAGATTCCGTCCTCATGATGAAGTGGAAGAAGCAGCCATTGCTCAAAACTGTAACACCATCTCTACCCAGCTACCAACGTATGTACACGGACGATTTGAGTGGTGAATCAGACACCTGTCCAGCAGTTACAAGAACACCTGAAAATAATTATCTATTATCAACACAAATTTATGCACGTCAAATGAACCACCGTCTTTTTATAGTGGAAAGAAAGTATGAATCATCTGTACTGCTCCGTGACGATTTGACTGAGGATGCTAAAAACTTCCAGGTCCCCCCCCCCCCTTCACCCCAGACCCCAGCACCACTCCCCCTCCACAATACCCACCAACATCCCACACCCCCTCTAGCATCCTTCCACAATCCCCCATCAACCACACCCCCCACCATCCCACACCTCCCCCTCCACCATCTCCCCACAATCCCCCATAATACCCACCACAACCTCTCAGCCCCCACCCCCCAATCCTGCCGAGCACACTCCCCCCTTCACTGGGACGGGACATTGACACCTCACAGACATGACGGTGGGACACTGCATGGAGACACGAACACAAATGGCATCTGCGGAAAGTATGAAACAGGATGATCCTGTGACACAAGAAACACCTGCAATGGTGGGACAAAGCATTCGTTTCCCATTTTGTCCACAGTGTCCAAGTGTGCCTGGCAGTGTCGGCGCTGACGGGTATTTCTGCTCGAGTAATATATAAACCGATTTATCAATTGATACAAAATCCCTCCCTTATAAACTGCCAATTGAACGGAAAATCAAAACCTACCAATCTGTAGTGAAAATGCGACCGGCATTTTCATCTGCATGAACACTTCCGCCTTCTTCCTCTGAATCGCTCGCTTTAGGCTCGAAACAATCCGACTCCACAATCCCCCCGAAAGCATTTCCATTACCAATTTTCTCTCCAACCGCTCCTTCAAAATCCCACTAATCAGTTTCAACATTCTGAGAACCTTCAGAGTTGCTAATGACGGTGGAATCCGTATCTGAATCCGAGCTCAAAATGCACTGTTTCTCGATGTGAAGTCGCCGTTCGGATCAATATGGCTTCAAGGTGTGACGTCACTGGCGAAATCAAAAATCTACACTCTCAGGCTTTTTTTACACTTTGTGATTGGCCAAAAAAATTCAATTTTTTTTGCCAATCACATTAGACTGCAATTGATGATTCTCAGTGGTTTTCAGGAAGAAAAAAAATAATTGCGTTTTGGGTTCCCCTTTAATGACCGCTGAGATCTACATCAACAACATTCTATAAAATACTTGAATAATGTTTTTCATACTTGGTAATGTTGGACTTCACCCCTTAAAAAGGGAAGAGAAGGAAGAAGAATATAATTTATGACATACACGTACATCAAAGGTGATGTGAGTTCAGCCTTTTTGCTGGATTATTTATGATGCCTTTGTTGAGTCAGTAATCTCTTTTCCTTTTATCCACTTATATTATGTATGAACATGACTTGCCACTTTTCACCTGCGGCCTGAACATTGTCAAGGTCTTTTTTCAAATGAGCAGTGATTTGTTCATTTTCAGCGAGTTGCAAAGGATGTAACAGAACTCTAAAATCATTATTGAAGAGTCCCATACACAACTTTACGATGGAGGGAAGATCATTGAAAAAGTAACTGAAGACAGCTAGGCCAAGGATGATGCCAATGAGGAACTCCTGCAGCTATGTTCTGGCATTATGATGATTGTCCACGAACAATCACAACCATTTTCCAATATGTCAGATACAATTTCAGCCATTGGAGGATTGTCTCTTTGGTCTACACTCACCTTACCTTTACCAGGAAGAACAACTCATCTTGCTGGTGAAAGCTGGGGTTGATCTGCATTGGGGACAGGTAAAGCAACGGATAAAATCAATAAGATGTTGATTCAGGTAAGCTCAGGTGTGCCAACCACCGTGAGAAACAAGAAGCTGATGTTTCGGGATTCTGCCTTCATATTGAGTTTCCAGCACAACCAGTTTTGTTTATGAACAACTTTCACTTTGAGAGAAGAGCTTGACTTGACAAATGACAAATAGAGAGGATTGCAATCAACTTTATCTCATTTGACGAGGTTTGTTTTGTCAAACCCTTGTGTTCTAAAAGTGAATGAGAAAACTTCTTTTTTCTCTTGCAAGGCAGTTTATTTCCTCTTGATTACAGATTTCATGTTCTTTGCGAAGTCTTTGGCTCAGTGAACTTTATAGTGAAGCTTTTACAGCTAAAGTTTCCTTTTTCTTCTTAGAAAACTAAACCAACATTTTCCAATCATCAATATTAGACAGGTTGACGGAATAGCTCATGAGGAGAGCATATTTTTCTTTGAGCTGTCTGGGCTAGGATTGATTCCTGAACAGGCTATAAACTATCATCCTGGTGCTTCGCAGGCAGGGCATTCCATCGTTGATTGTGCTGTTTGTCAAGTAATAATCCGGGTCCTGTCTGATTGAATTCGCTGGTGAGTGCAGCATTACATAATGTCGTGTCCAATGGGTTTGCCCCAACCTGGACGGATGGCCAAACAGTTCTCTTGGAGGCTTACAGCCAAGATTCTCGGAGATTCGGGCATGCGCGAGAAGGAAAGGGCAGCAAAGGACGGAGGCACACGGGTTGTACTCAAACTTGTGGTGTATCACGCCATACCATACACGCCCCCAGGCGATACACCACAAAACTCACTAAAGATATACGGACACCAGCAACTTAAATAAATAATTATTTAATAAACAGAAAGATCAACAGTTATAATGGAAATAAATCAAGACGTGAGGAAACCTAAATCGAATTTTGAGGCACCTCCACACAGACTTAAATACAAACAAGGGGACAGAATAAAACAAAGAAAAATCCCTCCTTTATTTCGGCACTTAGCTTTGGGTCCAGAAGTGAGATTCGGCATCTTGAAAGTCATCAAACCGCTTCATCACTGCACGGGAAAAGGTGCCCAAAATGGCGCGCAGCCACTCTCTGAACGGGTGAACGTACGGGAGGTAATTCGAGCGGCAATACTCAATACCAAGGCTCAGAGACTGCTCTGCAGCTTCTTGCATCGATCGTCCTCACCGACGCCGCTGCTTTGCAGAATGGCGCCGTCTCTTCCCCCCAATGGCTCGACATGAGGCTTTGGCACTGGTCCCACACGATTCAGTTCAACAGTCGATGGCTGGCGTCTTGCTCCTCCATGCGAGAAATTCGCTTCAGCACGAACACAAGAATCGTGCGGTCTTCATCGCGTCAAGGGGAAGCCAGCCAAAATGCCCTTCTCTTTTGACGGCCGATTCTGCTTCTCTCGCTTCTGTCCCGCTCCGAGCCTTCATCACGACTCCTTCGTGTCCCCCACGTAAGACTCTGACTGACCTAACTCTCCTCCTGTAATGAGTAGCTTCCCCGTTCTCTTGCCGAGATGCACTCTTCTTCCTCTTACTAATGTCATGCCCATTAATCATCCACTCCAGGGGTGTGGTTCGCCAGCCGTTAGCCCTGATGGCGGACAGCTCAGTAGTTGTTGTTTTAAGGACGTGATCACCCGTTATCGCCGGTCTTGAAATACAAAAACATAGGAAAAGGTCACAGGGAGCAATTACATGCTGGAGGAAATTATCCTTAATCCCTACCTAATTAACACCGCACCACCTCTGTGTGATGACACAGAACACATAAGCTCACAGTTTCCCGACCTAATTTACATTGAGATGTCTCTCACGTCCACGGACAAAGCAACTCCATACGATCCCATCTTTCCTATGAAATTCCACCATCTACTCCACAAACATAACAGTATCCTCGAGTCTTTTGCAAGAATAGGCCTTTTCCTTGTGCAAATGGTCCCATTCAGCTTCAGCAATATTGAGATCTTGAGATTTGTTCTAACACTTCCAACACCCGACAAATCCTACCACACACACCCTGTCTCTCTGAAAGCACTGTCTGGCAAACACTTCTATCTTAAGGATCAAGTCCTCAAACTCTTGGACCTCACCATCAGCCATGATTTTACTTGGGCAGACCATATTTCCAAGATGGCCTCCAAAGCCAGCTGCTGACTCGGCATCTTCCATCATGCAATGTCTTTCCTTGGCCAGTCTGAACTTTTGATAACCTACAAAGCCATAAGTTACAGCTTGTTGGAGTATTGCTGTCCCCTTTGGGCTGGTGCCCCGACCTCACACTATGCCCTTCTTGATGCTGTGGAAAGCAAAGCCCTCAAAATAATTGAGCTCCTCCGCAATGAAGCTGTGTCGAGACCTGGTACTTTCATATTGCAAACAGGTTAGTGGCCTCTTTGTAGTCTACCACCTCCTATTTTGTCTTGCACCCTCTGCCCTCTCTTGGCTCTGTCCCTTCCAGATCTTACCTCCTCTCATTCGTTCCTCTTTTTTCCTGCCTGTGGAACAAACTTCCACATTATATCTCATTCTTCCCTACACATCTTCAAGCAGGTGTTCGCCACCATCTCAGATCATCCCCCATCAAAAACCATGATGTTTTCTATCCCTGTTAACCTCCCCACCCCCCCCCATCCACCCAGTTTTTCCCCTTCTGAGAGAGTCTGCTTCTGTATCCATGTTGTCCACCCCATGCGTCTCTCCCTAACCCTCACTCCACCCACACCCATAACTCCCCCCACCCACACCCAGTTTTTCCCCTCCTGAGAGAGTCTGCTTCTGTATCCATGTTGTCCACCCCATGCATCCTCCCTACTACTCACTCCCCCCCCACACCCATGATTTGTCCAAGTGTCCCTCTATTTTGTCCTTCAACCCTGCTGTTGGTGTTTCACCCCTCTCTCCACTGTTGCTTTTGGTCTGTTGCATCCTGATCTGTTCAGTGTACCAGCTCTCCAACAAGCCTTGACCTTTTATTACAAAAAAAAAAAAGACTCGAATTGGCCCTATAATTACCCTATTCTCATCTAAATAAGGTGGAAGAAAGCTAATCCATAATATTTTTTTCAATTTACAAACAGGAATAAGGATGTGGTTCAGAAAGAAATGACGTATGCAAGATCCGAGTCACATGGAGTTAAAAATTCAATCGGTAGATACTTGGTTCGTTTTATTCAAAAAGTTAGATGTTTGAGGAAAAAAAATGGTAACTACAAACAAAAGGTCCTCAGTTGTCTCCTGGGTTTCTCTAAACCCAAAGACCATTTGTGAGCATGTCAAGCACAGGTGTTGTAAACAGTTAGTGTGGAAGATATTGAAGATGCTTCTGGATTGTTATTTGAGTTTGAAATGCTGCATGGCAATAGATATCTTGGCAACAATTCTCCTTGCTGTGAGCTTGACTGAAAAACGTTGGATCAAGACAAAAATGTTGGCACAGAAAGAAGTGCTTCAACTTGTATGAAAGAAATTTACTCTTCATTGACAAATGAAAGAAAAAGGTAAATATGTCAGCAAAGGGAGGATTCATTACTCCTAATATTTATTATTACATTAAGTTAATGAGAAGAAGTGTTTGCATGCAGAATGAATAAATGTTATTGTGTGGTGTTCCCCTCTGACCACTTGTCTCATAACACTGAGATCACCGGTTCAAATGATCTTCATCTCGTGCACGCGAAGCAAAAAGCGGGGTTATGCAATTGGTTCACTTCCATCTGTCTGACTGTCTGCAACCGTCAGCTTCTGATCGAGGAACAACTTAATTTAAATTGAATATTATATTTTGAACACAAATCGGAACATGAATTGAAAAATGAACCTGCAGTTTGACAGCACTTTGTCTCTGGATTTGTACCGATTGCACATGTGCCAAGGTAAAAATTTGCCTGGTTTAAAAAAAAGGTAAATTTTATTTTTACTTTGTCTGCCTGACAGTGAAACAAAATTGAAAATCATTCCAAACAGGAAACTAACTGTTTTTAAGGACGTCATAAAGGACACAAACAACAGGCACAAAGAACTAATGCAACGTGTTATCTACATCAACGGCGGTAAACTTCTGAAATTTTTACCCCGTGGGGTCTTCCACTCCATGGGGTCTAAGCGCCGCTCGCATTCTCTCTTTTCTTGTGCACAGTTCATTTGAATGTCTATTTCTCCATTATTTGTGAACAGAATTTGATGAAAATTGACAGGCATATACTAGACACATATGTGCAGGCATTAACTGAGCCCAAAATGCGATTGCGGCCCTTCGGGCCGAGGAACGGCCCATTTTGGCCCATTTTCTTAAAATTGTTATTTCTCGGTTATTTGTGGATGGAACCGAACCAAACTTGACAGGTATATTCTGGAGACCATTTCCCAGGCATTAACTGAGCCCAAAATGCGATTCCGGCCCTTCGGGCCGAGGAACGGCCCATTTTGGCCCATTTTCTTAAAATTGTTATTTCTCGGTTATTTGTGGACGGAACCGAACCAAACTTGACAGGTATATTGTTCTAGAGACCATTCCCCAGGCAATAACTGAGCCCAAAGTGCGATTCCGGCCCTTTGGACCGAGAAACGGCCCTTTCGGCCCATTTTCTTAAAATTGTTATTTCTCGTTTATTAGTGGACGGAACAGAACCAAACTTGACAGGTACTGTATATTCTAGAGACCATTCCTCAGACATTAACTGAGGCCAAAGTGCGACTTCGGCCCTTTGGGCCAAGAAACGGCCCTTTCGGTCCATTTTCTTAAAATTGTTATTTCTCGGTTATTCGTGAAAGAAACCGGACCAAATCTGACAGCTATATTCTTGAGGTCACTCTGCAGGCATTAACTGAGCCCAAAGTGAGATTATGGCCCTTTGGGCCAACAAATGGCCCTCTCGGCCCATTTTTTTTAAATTGCTATTTCTTGGTTGTTTGTAAACGGAATCGAATGACAGGCATATACTAGACACATATGTGCAGGCATTAACTGAGCCTAAAGTGCGATTCCAGCCCTTTGGGCTGAGAAACGGCCCTTTCGGCTTTAAATTGTTATTAAAAAAAGAATATTAAATGTGCTGGGCGATGCCCAACGCAAAATTAAGTCGCAAATGATGACATGAAACTAGCCTCACTATTGTGAGGTGTTCTGCTTTCTTTTTGTGATACGATGAAAATCTTACCAAATTTCAAAACTATCTGTCATCCGTGCTATCGCTCACCTGAGAGTTGTACGAATGAACTCCCACGGGGTATGTTCGCAAGTCGAACTTGTTATTTCTACGACCTTTAAAAGTTTTATATTATTTCAATTGAATTATATACTTGAACACTGTAAAACACAAATCACCTTTTTGGCACTTTCAAAACTTCTCGTTTTGCAGTACTTGGACAAAATATTGCACCATTTTACATCATCTCGACCAATCAAATTTTCAACTGCACCAGGAAAGGTGTTCCATGAACTCTCTCGTATATATTGTGTTGATTTGCTGATTGTGTGATAATTGCATTGTAAATTCAGGTACAGGTACACTGATGTCTTGTAATGTTCTTATGCTGCATGTAATATACATGTATAAGCACCCACACAAATCTTGTGGAAAAATTGGTTTGTGTTTGATTTCCTATGATTGCATTAGTGATGTGCTTCGAAGAAAGAAGGGCAGTGTGGACTGAATGGTACTCACAGGCTTACCGTCTGCACCAGGGCTTCCTTTCACACCTGGCTTACCTTGCTTTCCCTGTACGACAGAGAAAAAGATAAATAATAAGTTTTGAACTCAAGAAAATAAGTGCATTGATAAATCAAAAAATTATTCACAAAATATATTCATAAATAATGTGTACATATCCAATACTTTCCAGTATTACCTTTAGTTCCTCTTACTTCTATCTCTTACCATCCTCATTCCTCATGTTCTCCTGCCCCCTTCCCACCCTTTCTTTTATA
>CM068957.1:25780253-25791678 GCA_035128595.1 Eptatretus atami
CTCAATGGTGAAGAATCACTTAAAAAATTATAGTAGCCAGATCCGGACTCGGATCTTCACCAAAATCTAATTAGTTCGTCCTTGTCACACATCTGAACCTGTCCACCAAATTTCATCCGGATCCGTCCACAACATTTTGAGATATCCTGTACACAAACAGAAAAACAGACAGAAAGGGGTGAAAACAACCTCCTTCACCTTCGGTGGCAGAGGTAACGATTCAAGGTGGTATGCCAGTCTTAGAGATGGTAAAGTGTATCGAAATAAAGAAATAATCTAAAGTTGTGTGTTGGTGGTGCAGATGGTAAAGTGTACATCAATAGGTACTAATGAGTGGAGCTTCATCGTAGACGATACTAATGATTTTGAACCCTATGACATCAAACTGAGCTATATGTGTGACAGGTGCATTAGCCCAAAGGGGAGAGCAGTAGTTCATCAAACTACGGCTGAAGGCCTTGTACGCAGACAATGAAAGTTAGATGTGCCAAGGAAAGACTTTTTACTTTGTATTGAGAGTGGAGATACCAAAGTGTACATGAACAAATAAATAATTCAAAGTTGTGGTTTGGAGTACAGATGGTAAAGTGAATATAAATGTTGTAAATAATTTCAAGTGTTCGTGCGTTTCTTTGTTACTCTTTCACGGCCGAACCGTAGCACCTAGAGGCCCCAAATTTGGGGTGTAGGTACTTCAGAATCTGGGCAAGGTTTTAAGCTGCAGCAAGTGCATTGGCCTTGATGCCCATTTTGAGGCCAGCAGAGGCCGCTATAAAGTCAGGTCAGGTCAGGTATGGGAGCATGTGCCAGAACAGCGCGTCGCTGCGTCACTTCGCCGGTACTCCAGGGGCCTCCGTCTGGCCATCCCCCAGGCAGATGCCAGGCCATCCCCATCTCCTTGAGATGATGGTCAACCTGCTGCAACCACGAGGCACGTGGTCGGCCCACTGGCCTCCTCCACTCATGAGACTCCCTCGCTGAGAAATCTGGTGAGCAGGATCAGCGTCAGGAAAATAAGCCACATGTCCATACAGCGCAACTGACACTCACGGACTATGCAGGTAACAAATCTCATCCGAGTCTCTCTCAGCAACCGCTCGTTGGACACAAAATCCGACCAGCGATAGCCAAGGATTCTCCGAAGAGACCTGGTACCAAAGGAATTAGTCCCCGTCTCAGATCCTTGGTCAGAGTCCAAGTCTCGCATCCATAGAGCAAGACTGGAAGTACCAAGGACCTGAGAGACTCGGACTTTCGTCCTCCCGCACAGGTACCGGCAGCGCCACACCCCATGATCCAGTGAATCCATGACTCCCCAGGCCCGACCCAGACGTCTATTGACCTCTGACTCACAGCCAGCAGAGACATGAATATCACTGCCAAGGTAAGTGAATCTCTCCACGACCTCAACATCCTCACCACAAACAGACACAGACAGGACAGCAGCATCCAAGATGTCACCGAAAGCCTGGATCTTAGTTTTGACCCAAGAAACCCGAAATCCCAGCGGCTCCGACTCCTCATTCAGCACCTCGAGGGCCCCCAAAAGGATATCTAAAGTCTCCGCAAAGATGACTGCATCACTCTGCAAAATCAAGGTCCGAGATCTTGACATTCCAAACGATGCACCGCAGCTTGATCTCTCCGACACCCTCCCTAAAATCCAGTCCATACAAGTGCTGAAAAGTGTGGGGGCCAGTACACACCCCTGACGAACTCCAGTAACAACTGGAAATAAGTCAGAGATGGTACCACCACACTTCACAGCATTCTCAGTCCCCAGAGTAGAGTTCAGACATCAGATCGATCAGTTTTGGTGGCACCCCACGAAGACCAAGAATCCTCCAGAGGACATCCCGATTCACTGAATCGAACGCTTTACAGAGATCAACATAGGCTGCAAGCAGCCCCTGCCGAAACTCTCGTCTGCGTTCGGTGAGGACACGAAGAGCAAGGATACGGTCAATCGTTGACCTCTTTGTGTAAAGCCTGACTGCTCTGGACGCTGGTGCTCAAGCAGATGGTGGCGAACCCTATCAAGAATTATCCGTGCAAAGACCTTGCCCGGCACTGAGAGCAGCGTCACCCCTCGGTAGTTGTTGCAGTCTTGGCGATCACCCTCCCTTTCCAGAGAGGAATAACAAGGCCCCTCTTCCAATCAGTTGGGATGATGCCTGTGTTCCAGGCAGAGCACAAAACTGCATGCAACAACACGAGTACAGCATTCCACCAGCCTTGAGAAGTTCAGCATGGATGCCACAGATCCCTGGAGCTTTGCCCCGTTTCAACTGGTTCACCGCAGCCCGTGTTTCCACAAGCGAAGGTGGACCACAGTTGATTGGAGGGTCAGCAACAGGGATTGTAACACCTTGACGTCCAACTCGACAGCTGGGGGATCAGCCTGGTACAACCGCTCAAAGTAACCGGCCCAGCGGGCCTTCACTTCAGACTCCTCTGTCAAGAGCCTACCACTGCTCTAACTGCAGTGCTCCGAGGGATGGGCTTGGATGAACGCAATGCGCGAATTCCCCTGTAAGCGGGTCGAGAATCACCTGTCCACAGGTGATGCTCTACCCCCTCAGATTCCTCGCACATAGGCCTCCTTGTCCACCCTCAGTGCACGTACAGTTTTACGCCTCAGCTCCCTGAACAGCTCAGCTCTGCCATTCAGCCTGGCCCTGCGACTCTGGTCAATGGTATCCAGTGTCCCTTGAGAGACAAAATTCTTTCTGCCCTGCGGTGAGTTCCAAGACATCCACCGGCAACATCAAGGACGGTGGTCTTGAAGGCACTCCACAACTCTTCAGGACCCCCCAAAGCACCCAGACCCCCCATGTCCACTCAGCCTGTTCGCAAACTCCTCAGCTACTCTCTCATCCCTGAGCTTGCCAACATCCAGCCTAGGCTGGGATGGTACCATTCTCCAGGATTTAAGGTGCAGCTTTAGAGTTGCTACAACAAGCCTGTGGTCAGTATTGAGGAACTGAGCACTCCGGTAGCCCTGCAGTTTGGATCATCCTCCAACGATCGTCACTGAGGACAATGGTCAATCTCCTTTGCCACACCGCCAGCGTTGGAATACCAATCCAGCGATGAGCTTGTGGGCGCTGAAACAATGAACCAGCCACCCTAAGTCCATGACTTCTTGCAAAGTCAAGGAACTTAGTGCTATTCTGGTTCATAGTTCCTGACCCATGGGGACCAACACACACCTCATAACCATCCCGATCAGTTCCAGTCGATGCATTGAAACCCCCCCAAGACTAGAAGTGCATCTCGTCTGAGGCACTGATCAACCACAGACTCGAGCGTGGCGTAGAATGCATCCTTCACGTGGAGATCACTTGCCTCAGTCGGAGCATAAACAGAGACCAGGGAAATGACACCTAAGGAGTGACGAATCCTTAATGTCATAATACGCTCGTTGACCGGTGTTACCTCAATTATCATTGGGGTCAGCTTATTGGACACAGCTACAGCAACTCATTGGGTATGGTAACCATCAGAGCGACCAGACCAATAGTAGGTGTAACCACCCACCATTATCTCGCCGCAATCCGGTCTCCGAACCTCAGAGAGAGCTGCAATCCCGATGTCCAAACGCTTGAGCTCAGATGATAACAGACAGGTGATCATCCTCTCTTAGGGATAGGACATTCCAGGCACCACCCGAAGGAGCCCTCAGGTTAACCCAAGGAGACCGCCGTCTGGTGGACGACACCACAGCACCACTCCGACACACTCTCCCGCAATCTGACCCAGGGATGTTACCCCGTGGTTTCCCTCCTATCATCAAAGATTGGGGTCCCGAAGGTTTGCCCAATCCCGTCATCCGGTGAGCTGCCCTGCGAAAGGAAGCTGCACAGGGGGTACTCCCACGGAGTGGGTTTTCAGATTTTTTTGCGTTTTTGTGTTTTGCGGAATGAAGGGTTTTACGGTGGCCGGAGTGCAAATCCTACCACCAACCTCCTAATAAAAAGTAACCCAACTGCAGGAGGACGTCCACAGACACAGTTGGGCACTAGATATGGATGGCCGTTGGCTCACAAGGAGCTCCTCCGCCCTTTGAGTGGATATTAGGAAGTGGGGTCAGGCAGTGCTCCACTATAAAGTGGATATTAGGAAGTGGGGTCAGGCAGTGCTGCCGCCGGCCCACAAGCAAAAGCTAACCACCATGAGGCCAATAACTCCACAGCTTTCAATGTCCAATATGTCCTGAAACCCCCCGCTGAGAAAAGCTCACCACCATGAGGGCAATAACTCGATACGTTTTCAAAGCACAACATGTGCCGGAACCCCTACTATGTTTTTCCTGTGTAGCACCCCACCTAGTAGATATACACCTCGAGGTGGTATGTTGGTTGTGCAATGGTAAAAGGTATATACATAAATGATAATTCAAGGTGGTATGTTGGTTGGTGATGGTGAAGTGTGTAAAACAAATAAGTAATTCAAGATTGTGTGATTTTAGTGTCGATGTTAAAGTGTATATAAATAATAAATCCATAAATTATTTTAAAAGTGCTTTGGAAGCAGAGATTGTAAAGGGTATATACATACATATTGGTTCCCAAAAGCACATACAATAATGTATATCTCTATCTCTATCTCTCTCTCTCACCCTCTCCTGTAATTTTTAAAAATTAAATTGCCAGAATTCCGAAAGACAATTGTGTCCCATAACTTTTGGCTCCAATCCCAAAATAATTTAATGTGCCTCTTGCCCAGATATTATTGCATGTATGTGCTCAATATGAAAGAAATGCATTCCGTCAATGGATGGACTGATGGACAGCACCCAAAATATAAGCCTCCAGGTGGGCTAACGCCCGGTCGGGGGTGAAGAACGACGACGATGTTGGCAGTAGTGCGACAAAACAAATACAGAAATTTATGGAAACTCCGGATGTATTTTTAAACATTGTGTTTATTTCTAAGCATCCATGACAGCAGGGGATGAGGAGTGGGTGTCGAAGATGAGATGGAGTGGAAGGAACAGAAAGGGGGGAAAACACTTGAAGCATTTCTTTTACTCCGACTATTATAAAAAGTACCAGTAAATGTACAAGTGTCATTCTGTGCATTGACTGGCTTCAATTAAACGCTCACTACTGTATTTTTATTGCTGTAAGTATCCACATTTCAGTATCGTTTTAATAAAAAGGAGTGCTCTAAAATAAAAGGCAAGGAGTTTCGCACATCTGGCAAGAAGCGAATGGAAGACAAGCTCATCGGCTAGTTTCCATCGTGTCATGCTTACAGTGAGCGAGTCTGACATCGAGGGATGCCATCCACCTCATCTTACTATTATTATTATTATTATTATTATTATATGAGGGGTGTTCACAATGTTATACGAATGAGATACTCACAGTAATCCAAGAAATTCAACTTTTTGTTTTAATTATGTGGATTATATAACATTGTTGCATTCATGGGATGGTGGGGAGGGGGGGGGGATCAGGGTTAGAGACATGCTTTAGCACCATTGCATTCGCGGGAAGAATATATAATTTTCTGTGTTAAGATTAATGTTTAGGGTGACGTCATTTGATGTACAGCCCATGTGGGGGGTGGGGTTGGGACTTGGTCTAATATTAATGGTTAATCAACTCAAACCATTACATGGACCCTCTCTTGCCCGCTCTCACAATGAAATAAGTTACATCGACCCAAGTGGCAGCAAGTATCATCTAGAGCCCGAGACTATCTCATCATTCATAAAAGGTGCAGAAATAGTGTGAAAGATACAAAAACCATAATATGGAATAGGCAAAGCCTAGAAGCGAACGTAGAATTCTTCTTACATTCGCTTCTTAAATATATGGGTGATGGCTAGTGCTGATTAGATTTTGGTCAAAATCGGTCAAAGGTCAAGGTCACAGTGAGGTCAAATATTCGATTTTTGATGGTTTGGTACAGATAACTCGAGAACGGAAGAAAGCTACAATGTTAAATTACACCACGTGATTCAGGAGGGTGATGGCTAGTGCTGATTAGATTTTGGTCAACATCGGTCAACGGTCAAGGTCACGGTGAGGTCAAACATTCGATTTTGATGGTTTGGTACAGAATCATCGTAGAAACTTCTGGTTTGCGTCGCTACCTTCTCTAGAGACAGCTTTTATTAGACAAGGTCAGAGGTCAAGTTGACGATTTCGTAAGTACCAGTCTATGACTGCTTGTTACTTACGAAATCTAAAGATTTCGTAAGTATATTGATGACTTCCGTCCTCTGTTTGTGTGTTGTGTGTTTGTTTGTGTGTTTGTTTGTAGGCACGATAACTCGAGAATGTAAGAAGCTACCAATGTCAAATTACACCACGTGATTCAGGAGGGTGATGGCTAGCGCTGATTAGATTTTGGTCAAAATCGGTCAAAGGTCAAGGTCACAGTGAGGTCAAACACTCAATTTTTGATGGTTTGGTACAGAATCATTGTATAAACTTCTGGTTTGCGTCGCTACCTTCTCTAGAGACAGCTTTTATTAGACAAGGTCAGAGTCAGTTGACGATTTCGTAATACCAGTCTATGACTGCTTGTTACTTACGAAATCTAAAGATTTCGTAAGTATATTGATGACTTCCGTTTCTGTTTGTATGTTTGTTTGTTTGTTTGTATGTTTGTTTGTTTGTAGGCACGATAACTCGAGAACGGAAGAAGCTACCAATGTCAAATTACACCACGTGATTCAGGAGGGTGATGGCTAGTGCTGATTAGATTTTGGTCAAAATCGCGGTCAACGGTCAAGGTCACGGTGAGGTCAAACATTCGATTTTTGATGGTTTGGTACAGATAACTCGAGAACGGAAGAAGCTACCAATGTCAAATTACACCACCTGATTCAGGAGGTGATGGCTAGTGCTGATTAGTATTTGGTCAAAATCGGTCAACGGTCACGGTGAGGTCAAACATTCGATTTTTGATGGTTTGGTACAGATAACTCGAGAACGGAAGAAGCTACCAATGTCAAATTACACCACGTGATTCAGGAAGGGGTGGCTAGTGCTGATTAGATTTTGGTCAAAATCGGTCAACGGTCTAAGGTCACGGTGAGGTCAAACATTCGATTTTGTATGGTTTGGTACAGATAACTCGAGAACGGAAGAAGCTACCAATGTCAAATACACCACGTGATTCAGGAGGGTGATGGCTAGTGCTGATTTGATTTTGGTCAAATCGGTGAACGGTCAAGGTCACGGTGAGGTCAAACATTCGATTTTTCATGGTTTGGTACAGAATCATCGTAGAAACTTCTGGTTTGCGTCGCTACCTTCTCAGAGACAGCTTTTATTAGACAAGGTCAGAGGTCAAGTTGACGATTTCGTAAGTACCAGTCTATGACTGCTTGTTTGTTTGTTTGTATGTTTGTTTGTAGGCACGATAACTCGAGAACGGAAGAAGCTACCAATGTCAAATTACATCACGTGATTCAGGAGGGTGATGGCTAGTGCTGATTAGATTTTGGTCAAAATCGGTCAAAGGTCAAGGTCACAGTGAGGTCAAATATTCGATTTTTGATGGTTTGGTACAGATAACTCGAACGGAAGAAGCTACCAATGTTAAATTATACCACGTGATTCAGGAGGGTGATGGCTAGTGCTGATTAGATTTTGGTCAACATCGGTCAACGGTCAAGGTCACGGTGAGGTCAAACATTCGATTTTTGATGGTTTGGTACAGAATCATCGTAGAAACTTCTGGTTTGCGTCGCTACCTTCTCTAGAGACAGCTTTTATTAGACAAGGTCAGAGGTCAAGTTGACGATTTCGAAGTACCAGTCTATGACTGCTTGTTTGTTACTTACGAAATCTAAAGATTTCATAAGTATATTGATGACTACCGTTTCTGTTTGTTGTTTGTTTGTATGTTTGTTTGTTTGTATGTTTGTTTGTAGGCACGATAACTCGAGAACGGAAGAAGCTACCAATGTCAAATTACACCACGTGATTCAGGAGGGTGATGGCTAGTGCTGATTAGATTTGGTCAAAATCGGTCAAAGGTCAAGGTCACAGTGAGGTCAAACATCCAAAAAAAAGTTATAACTCGAGAACGGAAGAAGCTACCAATGTCAAATTAGACCACGTGATTCAGGAGATGATGGCTAGCGCTGATTAGATTTTGGTCAAAATCGGTCAACGGTCAAGGTCACAGTGAGGTCAAACATTCGATTTATGATGGTTTGGTACAGAATCATCGTAGAAACTTCTGTTTGCGTCGCTACCTTCTCTAGAGACAGCTTTTATTAGACAAGGTCAGAGGTCAAGTTGACGATTTCGTAATACCAGTCTATGACTGCTTGTTTTGTTTGTTTGTTTGTTAGTTTGTTGTAGGCACGATAACTCGAGAACGGAAGAAGCTACCAATGTCAAATAACCACGTGATTCAGGAGGGTGATGGCTAGTGCTGATTAGATTTTGGTCAACATCGGTCAACGGTCAAAGTCACGGTGAGGTCAAACATTCGATTTTTGATGGTTGGTACAGAATCATCGTAGAAACTTCTGGTTTGCGTCGCTACCTTCTCTAGAGACAGCTTTTATTAGACAAGGTCAGAGGTCAAGTTGACGATTTCGTAAGTACCAGTCTATGACTGCTTGTTACTTACGAAATCTTTAGATTTCGTAAGTATATTGATGACTTCCGTCCTCTGTTTGTGTGTTTGTGTTTGTTTGTGGTTTGTTTGTAGGCACGATAACTCGAGAATGTAAGAAGCTACCAATGTGAAATTACACCACGTGATTCAGGAGGGTGATGGCTAGCGCTGATTAGATTTTGGTCAAAATCGGTCAAAGGTCAAGGTCACAGTGAGGTCAAACATCCAAAAAAAAGTTATAACTCGAGAACGGAAGAAGCTACCAATGTCAAATTAGACCACGTGATTCAGGAGGATGATGGCTAGCGTGATTAGATTTTGGTCAAAATCGGTCAAAGGTCAAGGTCACAGTGAGGTCAAACATTCGATTTATGATGGTTTGGTACAGAATCATCGTAGAAACTTCTGGTTTGCGTCGCTACCTTCTCTAGAGACAGCTTTTATTAGACAAGGTCAGAGTCAAGTTGACGATTTCGTAAGTACCAGTCTATGACTGCTTGTTTGTTTGTTTGTTTGTATGTTTGTTTGTAGGCACGATAACTCGAGAACGGAAGAAGCTACCAATGTCAAATTACACCACGTGATCAGGAGGGTGATGGCTAGTGCTGATTAGATTTTGTCAAAATCGGTCAAAGGTCAAGGTCACAGTGAGGTCAAATATTCGATTTTTGATGGTTTGGTACAGAACTCGAGAACGGAAGAAGCTACCAATGTTAAATTACACCACGTGATTCAGGAGGGTGATGGCTAGTGCTGATTAGATTTTGGTCAACATCGGTCAACGGTCAAGGTCACGGTGAGGTCAAACATTCGATTTTGATGGTTTGGTACAGAATCATCGTAGAAACTTCTGGTTTGCGTCGCTACCTTCTCTAGAGACAGCTTTTATTAGACAAGGTCAGAGGTCAAGTTGACGATTTCGTAAGTACCAGTCTATGACTGCTTGTTACTTACGAAATCTAAAGATTTCGTAAGTATATTGATGACTTCCGTCCTCTGTTTGTGTGTTTTGTGTTTGTTTGTAGGCACGATAACTCGAGAATGTAAGAAGCTACCAATGTCAAATTACACCACGTGATTCAGGAGGGTGATGGCTAGCGCTGATTAGATTTTGGTCAAAATCGGTCAAAGGTCAAGGTCACAGTGAGGTCAAACACTCAATTTTTGATGGTTTGGTACAGAATCATTGTATAAACTTCTGGTTGCGTCGCTACCTTCTCTAGAGACAGCTTTTATTAGACAAGGTCAGAGGTCAAGTTGACGATTTCGTAAGTACCAGTCTATGACTGCTTGTTACTTACGAAATCTAAAGATTTCGTAAGTATATTGATGACTTCCGTTTCTGTTTGTTTGTTTGTTTGTATTGTTTGTGTTTGTAGGCACGATAACTCGAGAACGGAAGAAGCTACCAATGTCAAATTACACCACGTGATTCAGGAGGGTGATGGCTAGTGCTGATTAGATTTTGGTCAAAATCGGTCAACGGTCAAGGTCACGGTGAGGTCAAACATTCGATTTTTGATGGTTTGGTACAGATAACTCGAGAACGGAAGAACTACCAATGTCAAATTACACCACCTGATTCAGGAGGGTGATGGCTAGTGCTGATTAGTTTTGGTCAAAATCGGTCAACGGTCACGGTGAGGTCAAACATTCGATTTTTGATGGTTTGGTACAGATAACTCGAGAACGGAAGAAGCTACCAATGTCAAATTACACCACGTGATTCAGGAAGGTGATGGCTAGTGCTGATTAGATTTTGGTCAAAATCGGTCAACGGTCAAGGTCACGGTGAGGTCAAACATTCGATTTTTGATGGTTTGGTACAGATAACTCGAGAACGGAAGAAGCTACCAATGTCAAATTACACCACGTGATTCAGGAGGGTGATGGCTAGTGCTGATTAGATTTTGGTCAAAATCGGTGAACGGTCAAGGTCACGGTGAGGTCAAACATTCGATTTTTCATGGTTTGGTACAGAATCATCGTAGAAACTTCTGGTTTGCGTCGCTACCTTCTCTAGAGACAGCTTTTATTAGACAAGGTCAGAGGTCAAGTTGACGATTTCGTAAGTACCAGTCTATGACTGCTTGTTTGTTTGTTTGTTTGTATGTTTGTTTGTAGGCACGATAACTCGAGAACGGAAGAAGCTACCAATGTCAAATTACATCACGTGATTCAGGAGGGTGATGGCTAGTGCTGATTAGATTTTGGTCAAAATCGGTCAAAGGTCAAGGTCACAGTGAGGTCAAATATTCGATTTTTGATGGTTTGGTACAGATAACTCGAACGGAAGAAGCTACCAATGTTAAATTATACCACGTGATTCAGGAGGGTGATGGCTAGTGCTGATTAGATTTTGGTCAATCGGTCAAAGGTCAAGGTCACAGTGAGGTCAAATATTCGATTTTTGATGGTTTGGACAGATAACTCGAGAACGGAAGAAGCTACCAATGTCAAATTACACCACGTGATTCAGGAGGGTGATGGCTAGTGCTTATTAGATTTTGGTCAACATCGGTCAACGGTCAAGGTCACGGTGAGGTCAAACATTCGATTTTTGATGGTTTGGTACAGAATCATCGTAGAAACTTCTGGTTTGCGTCCCTACCTTCTCTAGAGACAGCTTTTATTAGACAAGGTCAGAGGTCAAGTTGACGATTTCGTTTTTTTAGATGAGATCCTGTTCTAGGCGGTGTAGTTGTCGTTGTGAAGGTAATGTTGAGGAATTTTTTTTTTTCAGATGTGATCCTGTTCTAGGCGGTGTAGTTGTTGTGAAGGTAATGTTAAGGTAATATTTATTTTTTCATAGCAAAAAGTGTTTAATTTG
>CM068957.1:25833580-25849671 GCA_035128595.1 Eptatretus atami
CCATCGTCTTGGATATGTGCGGATACAAACCACGATCCAGATACTGTGCGGACATATACCACCATCTGGATACGTGCAGGGCCTAACGACCATCCGGAATGTGAAGGACATAACCCACCGTCCACCATCAGGTTATGTGGGGACACACCATCGTCTAGATATGTGCAGTACAACAAACCATCCAATACGTGACTGACATAACAACCATGCTGACGATATGTGCGGACATAAGCCACCAATTCTGGATACGTCGGACATAACCATGTCCGGATACGTAGTGGACATTGAACCACCGTTCATCAGGGATGTGTGGACACAACCACTTCCGGATATGCTGCGACATAACGACCATCTGGATACGTGCGAAACCACCAATCTGGATACGTGCGCGAACATAACCACTGTCCGGATACGTATGGACATGACCACCGTCCACCATCAGGATACGTGTGACACAACCACCGTCCGGATATGTGCGGACATACCACCACCGTCCGGATATGTGTGGACATAAACCACCATCCGGATACGTGTGGACATGACCATCGTCCGGATACATATGAGATAACAACCTTGGGAGACATGTGCATATAACCACCGTCTGGGGATTAACCACCATCCAGCTACTCGTTCGGGAGCAAAGAGATGAGGAGACGAGAGGAAGAGGGACGAGGGGGAGAGGGTTAGGGGAAATACGAGAGTGGGGTGGGGGGAGGAAAGAAAGAGAGAGAGTTAACGGGGCGTGGGCAGGAAAACAGCTGAGAGGTGAGAGATGGGAGAGATGGATAGATATGGAAGGGGTATGGCAGGAGGGGAGGAGGATTCTGGCAGATGTGTCGACCCAGTTTAATGGCCCACCATTGATGAATACCTTTGCCTGTGAAACACTGGGATGACAGTTTATAGGCTGGGTCGGGATTTCAAACCCCAAAGCTGCACAGGTTAAGAGCAAAGCATGCATTACTCTCGGCTATCCCGTCGTGATATTAACGAAACGTTCTTTTATTCTATTTAATCTCTGCCAAAGTATGCGTCATATAATGAAAGGAATATGTACAAAAAGAGGGGAAATTGCACATTTTCAGCAAGCCCAGGCCATCGCTCAGACTACACCACCAGAACAACACCGGCCAACACAGCGCAAGTTGCCCCTGAACATTGTTTCAAGTCAATTGACATTGATCTCGCCTGACACGTTATTAATAACCACATATATTGATCTCTCCCCATGACATGTAATAATAAACCACTATATGATTGTCTCTGACACGTTATTAATAACCACTAATATGATCTCTACTGAATACATTATTAACCACTATATTGATCTCTCCTGACTGTTATTAATACCACTATATTGATCTCCCCTTGACATTGATAGAATCACCACTATATTGAATCTTCCTGAGAGTAACTATTGATTTGATGTTTAATAAACCACTCTATTGATCTCTCCTGAAAAGTTATTTATAACCAACTATATTGATCTCTCCTGACACGTTATTATAACCATATATTGATCTCTCCTGACACGTTATTAATAACAACTCTATTTGATCTCTCCTGGAGAGTTATTAATAACCACTATATTGATACTTCCTGTAGACATGCATTAATAACCAACTATATTGATCTCTCCTGACACATTATTAAGGTAACCACTATATTTGATCTCTCTGACAGGTTATTAATAACCACTATAGTTATCTCTCCTGACACGTTATTAATACAACCAGGTATATTTGTCTCTCCTGCACACGTTATTTATAACCACTATATTGATCTCTCCTGAGATGTTATTAATAACCCACTATGATTGATCTCTTCCCGACACGTTATTAATAACCACTATATATATCACTCCTGAGATGTTATTAATAACCACTATATTGATCACTCTCTGACACGTATTAATAACCACTTATATTGATCTCTCCTGAGATGTTATTAATAACCACTATATTGATCTCTCCTGACACATTATTAATAACCCACTATATGATCTCCCTGACAGAGTTATAATGACCATATATTATCTCTCCTGGACACGTTATTAATAACAAACTATATTGATCTCTCCTGAGATTATTAATAACCCATACATTGATCCTCCCCTGAACATTTATTATAACCACTGTATTGATCTCTCCTGACACGTTATTAATAACTGACTGTATTGACTCTCTCCTGACATTATTAATAACCACTATTGATTCTCCTGAAATGTATTGAATAACACCTATGTTGATCTCTCCTACATAGTTATTGAATACCCACTATATTTGATCTCTCCTGACATGTATTTAAATAACCACCTCTATTGATCTCGTCCGACAAGTTATTAATAACCACTATGTTTGACTCTCCTGACAAGTTCATTCAATAAACACTATATTGATCTCTCACCTGACAGTATTAATAACCACTATATGATCTCTCCTGACGTGTATTAATAACCACTTCTATGATCTCTCCTGGACATCGTTAAGTAATAACAACTATGTTGACTCTCCTGAGATGTGATTAATTAACACTATATGTTGATCTCTCCTGACACGTATTAATAACCACTATATTGATCTCTCCTGAGATTTTAATAACCACTATGTTGATCTCTCCTGACATTGTATTAATAACCACTATGGTTGATCTCTCCTGGACATGTTAATTAATAACCACTATGTTGATCTCTCCTGACACGTTAGTAATAACCACTATATTGACTCTCTCCTGACATGTATTAAATGAACCACTATGTTGATCTCTCCTGACATGTTATTAATAACCACACTATATTGATCTCTCCTGACATGTTATTAATAACCACTCTATTGATCTCTCCTGACATGTTATTAATAACCACTATGTTGAATCTCTCCCTGACATGTTATTAATAACCACTATATTGATCTCTCTGACACGTATTAATAACCACTATATTGATCTCTCCTGACACGTATTAATAACCACTATACTGGATCTCTCCTGACATGTTCTGCCACAGACTAGGAATTCATACCTGTTTGAAAAAAAAAAATACAACAAAAGAAAAATTTGGTTGTCAGAATTTAGAAATTGGTTCTTTGAAAGGAAATTGAGGCTGGAGCGAGTACTGGCAGGGTGAGGCCAATGAATTGTTTTTATAAGTGACACAAAAGGTACTGTATGACAGATGTAGGTCCTTCCTTCTGCAGGAAAGATTATAGACATGGAGTTGAGAGTTGTTTTGAAGGGAGCGGGAGTTGGGGATATTGAACAAAGGTTCAATGATATATCGCGGTCATGGCACAAATACATCGGTTGTGGTTACATCGAGGAGCAACCATTGGAGGAAAGTTTCACTTTTTTACAAACAAAGATTTTCCAAATTAATTTAGAAAATGATGGAGGAAAGATTTGAAAAATAAAGCACAAAGATTATTGGGTAAGTGACTGAAAGCAACGGGTTGTGAGGTATTGTTTTCTGCTATCCTCCAAAGTAGCGAAGGGAATATAATTCATAAGTCGAGCAATTGATTTTAACATTTGCTTAAAAGATTGGTGTAAGCCAGAAAGGTTTGGTATTTATGAAGCAATGGCAAAATTTTAGGGCAAAGGGGTGTTTCCAGAATGACGGCCACAAGCTAAACATTAAAGGGGGCAGCAGGTTTGCCCTGGAATTAAGGAAGGATTAGGGCTTTTTAGGCTTGTTGGATAGTGGTGAGATTATAGCGAGGGAACTGTTACTGTTTAACATGATTACTGAGGCCAGTCAGTAAAAATTAATTACAGGAAGAGAAAATTTTGAAATATGCTATACAAACACCAGGGGTTTAAAAAATAATATGGAAGAGTTTAAAACCAAAGTAGATAACAAGGAGTACGATACAGTTACATTAAGCGAGATATGGTTTGTATTGGGTTGATAGAAAAGAGCAAATAGAGGAGTAGCAATCCGAGTAAAAAGACAGGGATTGTGTCGAGAGAAAGAAGTGACAAGAAGGAGGGAAGTAATGTAGAGGATTGTGTATGGGTAGAGATTAGGATATGAGAAAAGTGAGATATGTGTCGGATGCTTTTAAGTGCCTCCCTGGGTGTGATGGAAGAGCAGAAAAGAAGAATTCATGAATAATTCAAAAGCGGATATGGGTAAAGGAAGAGGAATGAGTGTGGGAATTTAGCTTGCTGCGGCATATATTTTGGTCCAGGAACAGGGAAAGGGCAGAATAGATGAGGATCTTCCTAGTTTAGTCAAAGGATTTGCTGTTTTTGACCCCGTTTGTAGATAAGCCCACTAGGGGGTGAGTGCAGTGTTAGACCTCCTTTGAAGTAACGATCCCAATTTGGTGGAGGATGTGGAGGTAGGGAGTGTTTCAGGACAATTGATCATACTAAAATGTGTGCAAGGATTCCATTAAAAGTTAGAGTTTTGAATATAGTCGAGTAAGCTATTACATTTCAGGAAGTCAAACTATGAGGGTATGAGGAGGGAGATGCTAATGGGCATGCACCCCTTTAGCAGCTGGTACAAAATATATATATATATATTATATATATATATATATATATCATGCATAAAAGAAAGGAAGAAAGTTTAAAAAACTCTGCCATAATTCAGTTATAAATATATGAGGCCATAAATTTGGAAAGAAAAAATATGACTAAATAGTTTACAGTTATAAAGATTCTAAACATTTTCCAACTTATCTTGCTTCTATATCATTTAATTATCTCAGGGATGGGAGCAAACTATGCATGTGCCTCTTTTAAACAACGCACATTAAAATGCTGAACTTCAAGACAGTTAAACCCTCAAATATGATGGGTTCTAATATCGTGGGTTTTGACCAATTGCAGGCAACCTATTGTGTTCTGATTTAGTTATCGCAGTATGTAAGTTTGGCCAATAGCGGTTTTTTAGCGAAGGTGAGATTGTTGCATCCACATTATGATTACCTCCCATCACGAGCCTTTGTTGTTTCTCGTGCACCGTTAATTGTAATAATCAGACCAGCATATGGGAACAAAGCTATGTTGAATAATGAACCATCATCAAAACAGGAAATGACATATGGAGATCCGTGTAATACTAGATCTACAAGATCTAGTCGACCAGAAGAGTTAAATGGCACCCAAATGTAAAGGCAATGGATAAGATTAATGTGCAAAGACAGGGAAAGGTTATGACATGTGCAAAACAAATTGAATTGTTAGATATGTTGGCAGAGGTAAAGTGCGACATCTGTGACCGCTATTACGGGATCAGTGAATCGACGGTGCGGTGATCTGAGTTAAATATCCGTGCCAGCCAAAGTGCAAAAGGCTCAATCCAGTCCGGTGATCCTCTTTGGAAAGGATTGAAAAAGCACGTAATATTTGAATCGAGGACCAAACAAGAAAAAAATGCCTTTGAATGGACGGGTGATACAGGAGACACGGTTGTGGATTTACCCTTTTGAGTGGACAGGAAAAATCATTTCAGATTTACCAACGATTCCACAAGGCACACGGACCGAGCTGATCCAACAGCCATCACCAGTTCTACATGTACATCTTTCTAACCTCCACCCTCCCCCTATAGCAGCAGCAACATCATC
Organism: Eptatretus atami; assembly: GCA_035128595.1. Lineage (NCBI taxonomy): Eukaryota > Metazoa > Chordata > Myxini > Myxiniformes > Myxinidae > Eptatretus > Eptatretus atami. Next base: position 25,839,157 of record CM068957.1, read on the forward strand.
TCCGAAGCTAAGTTCTTGTGTTTTCTACTTATGGGCAGAGTATAGTTCGAACAAGTCCGTAATAGTTTACTCTCACCCACCTCGCTATTTTGGAATAAATATAAAAGGTAAGACTTTGTGTTTTTGTTTATTTTATACTGCATTTATTATATTTTCATGTTTTTTTCTGGCTGCCGTCAATCTTCCTCTATATTTCCTCGAAGCCAGGAACCGAAGCCCCTCTTCCCATTGGCCCTTGGTATCCACTATCACGGTTTCAACTATCGCGGCATTTTACAGGAACCTAACCCCCTCTTCCCATTGGCCCTTCATATCCACTATCACGGTTTTGATATCACAGCATTTTCCAGGAACTTTAACCCCCGCAATATTTGACGGTTTGCTGCTATGCAAAAATGTTTACTAACAAATATCTGACCCTTTACTTTAGATTCCCAAAGACTTTGAGGAGCTTGTAAAATATTCATACTTTTACGAAAACGGACTGAGTGGTTAATGAGGGATTAATTATTCAATAGTTATATCCTAATGAGTGTCAGCATAAGCATTTGTAAACCCCAATTAGCATTGACTAGAATATTGTAGGGTTATATTCTCTGTCACCCTTTATCATGTGTCTGTCGCTTTCTCCCATCTCCCATCCATGTTTCATCTTAAATCACACCTTTTATAATTTCATAGCATTAACCACACTCTACAATGGCTGTTCCACGTGTGCTTACCATGGAGCTATAACACAGGAGTTTTACAACCATGCAGTTCAAATATGCAAGACCCGTGCAGGAGGAAAGAGGGGTGAGAGGGCTGGTTCTCTAAGGCAGGGACAATCGCACCTCATGGCCTTTCTGAAAAGACACAGTTGAATTATATCCACTCTATCTCTATCTCTCTCTCTCTTCTTGAAACCCAGAATTCGCTCCTCTTCTCGCTCTGAGACACACAGCAGAGACCATCCAAAACTCTTCCTCCCTGTATCGTCCAGCCAGTGGACACACATAGATCATCAGATTCACGGCTGGGACCATCATCTCTCTCAGATTCACAGGCCTGGGACTCGCACAGCCCTGTAGCACCCAGCCATCGGTGCGCACAACCATTGGCTCAGCAATGGACAGCTGAGGGTGAGACTAACCGAAGAGTGTCCAAGAGTGTGCATCAACACCCATTGGTGCTCCAGAAAGGCCACGTGCACCCCACCCACTTTTTCTTTTGTTTGTCTTGTGTTACCAGCTGAGTGTGCACTGTGATAAGCTTAGCGTTAAGATAACCAAGAAAATGTTACCGTCCAAGTTAAGCATGCCATCCAGAAACTTGTATTTTGATTGCATTTTCGCTTTCCATGTCCCCATTACCATTATTTATTAAACCAGTGTTTGTTTGAAATGATTGCTGTGTATTTGAGTCATGATCTCGTCCTCCTGCATAACTAAATCCCACCCAGTTAAGCCAATCACTGTGTGTGAAACAACCATTTAGTTAAACTCGGACGCACTCGGCAGAGCGCATTCCTCTGCCAGGGTGAACAGTTTGTGTTTTGTATCCCACTGATAGGCCGGATCTGGATCAGGACCTGAACCCAAAATCTAACTGGCTTGTTCCTCACCTCCCAACTCATCCAGCTAGTTTTGTCATAACTGATCCACAACTTTTTGAAATATCATGTTTTATATCGTTTTTGGCCCCAACTCTCAATGGTGAAGAAATCAATTAAAAAATATTGGATCCGCATCCGGATCTGGATCTTCACCAGAATGGAATCATTTCATCCTTGTCACACACTCAACATCTCCACCAAATTTTGTCCGAATCTGTCCACAAATTTTTGAATATCCTGTTCACAGACAAACAAACAGGCAGCGGTTGAAAACATAAGGGATTCATGATTCAAGCCATCTTCCGCGGCGAGGTGATCATTAAAGCAATTGCATTGTGGTGATTAGCCACGTACCACAGTTTCTCAATGGTCTTGCGTCACCCGCAGGGAGACCAAGCAAGTTATTAATACATTTGGGCAAAGACATCAGGAGAGTGTGGACAAATCACAAGCTTGGGCGAACCAGTTTGGCATACCAAGGTGTTCAGATTTTCGAGTCTCCTGGATGTCCTTATCCTGAATGGAATGCCTTAGATGTACAAGAAAGTTTTGAAAGGGGTTAGTGAAATGCATTGCACTTTCTGGAAAGCTATCTATCTTCAGATTCTTTGCAGCCACCTTTCTCAGAGGTGGGAAGGCTTCACGAAAATCCTGGATTAGGATGAACGTGTTCACCTGTATGTTGTGGAGAAAATGAAAAACAGAAGAGGTGATTTGAACCTGGGGCCATAGCATCATGAGAGAAGCACCCAGACAGGAATATTAAGCAGGTCTATCATTTAAGTTAACACTTGGTAAGCCCAAGGGCTTATCAAGTTTGACCTAAATGATCCGTGAAGGTAGAGGGTGAGTTGCCCATTATGCTCAATTCTCTCATCCTTGTGTTCAGTCAGCTTGTGTATATATTACTCACCATGTTTTTTCCGTAAGGTCTATTTTCGACCCAATGCTGTAAGCGTCAACATCTTGCAACGAACCCTCAGCCGGCTCGGCTTTCTCCATGACACGGAGACCTTCTAGTAGTCGAATCCTTTCTCATCCCGTCCACGACTCGGGATGCGCGTCGGGACACAGTCTCTGCATGGCTCAACAAATGTATCGGAACCAAAGAAGAATGCCAAAGAGCACCCATTAAGCCTCAGTAACACCCTGGCACATGGTAGTATTGAACCTGATATATGTATCAATAAATCTGAATGATGCACCAACACACTTGATTACTTCGCTGCTGTATTCCCTGACCATGAAAATATAGCAAGACTACAAGACTCTCAAGAACATAATTATCATATCACACTTCATACAGTCATATATGGAGAAAAGCAAAGGCCATGTGACACATTTTATTTTCAAATAAGCACGGATACGGATATTGAAATTATAATTATGTGCAGTTGTGTGTTTTGCAACTTCAGTCCTTGCTACGAGTAAAGGGGAATTTATTATCAAAAGTCCAATTTTGGTGCAAGAATGTCAAGGAGCACGATAGTGCTCGAGTATAGCTGACCCAACATACACAATACAGATTGTAAATGGTGATGGCAATGTCGCAGAGAGCATGTACTTCCTCAATGAGAATTTCAGCATTGCTAATCTCCACTTGTTGATGTCCTTTTGGGGATATGTTAATGGATAGCATAGGGACTGCTGGGGAGCATGTTGGGGTACTAGTGCCAGTAAATCCGATTTACACCTTCACCTCCAGGTGATTCCTCCGAAAATAAACATTGATTCAAACACCAATTCCTGACCCCAAAATTGCGAGCACAAGGTCCTCAGACATATTGAAACCCCATTAATTGTCTGCATAGGTTCCTGCCAGGTTGACCAACTGTTTTGACCATGCCTTGGTGAGATAAGAGGTATTAAAATTACTGAGGCAAAAAAAATCTATATTTCAATCCATATACTGTCGGACGCCGTATTTGCAGAGGATACATTCCTGGAAAATGCTGCGAATGTTGGGGTGCACGAATGCTGGGGTCCCGAATGTTGGGGTCCACGAATGCTGGGGCCAGCGAATGTGGGGTCGCGAATGTCGGGTCCCATGCGGTCCGCGAATGTCGGGCGCCGTGTCCGGGGTCGCGAATGTCGGGGTCCGCGAATGTTGGGACGGGCATTGTTGAAAGAAATTTTTTTTTAGTTTATTAATTTTTAAAACATTGTCTAGTCTAGGCTCGTGGAAGAGCAATACACAGAACAAAAAATCAGGACATAACATAACAAAGGGACAGCAGGAGAAAATGGAAACAACAGAAAGGTGGAGGGAGAAAGTAGATAAAGACAGACAAACAAGGGATTCAGGTAATGATTGAGGGTAAGAGAGAACACAAAGTGTGGACAATATGAATGCAAAAGCAAAATTGTGTTTCACCAGTTTGTGATTTTCTCGAGTTCTGAGGAAAGTGAAGAGGCTGCTGCCTGTTGTCAGAAAGATGAGAAATGGCACGACAGAGAGTGGAGTTATCAGCAAAGAGATAAAAAGAGGATTTCCAGAGAGTCAGTGAGAATCATTGATTGAAGATTAGGAATAATATGGGGGCCGAGAACACCGTCTTGTGGTCCTCCAGCCTTGACAGGAAGAGGAGATGAAAGGGTCTGTTGAGAGCCACACCTCTCTACGAGAGTGGAGGAAGTCAGTAATCCAAGAGTGGAATTGGCCTTGGATTCCATCGGCAGGCAGTTTGGAAAGCAAGGCAGGAAGGATCAAAAGCTCAAGATATGTCCAGAGAGAATGGCCCTGATGTCATGTCTGATATGGAGGGCCTCCATCATTGTTCGGAGAGTAGAAGCAGCATGTCCAAGGATAGAGTGACCAGATCTGAAATCCGAATTGATGATCTGAGATGAAGCTGTGGAGAAAAGGAATGATTTTATGTCAACTGTGATGATGGACACCATGATCTTTGCTGATGATTGAAGTAAGCGAATTGGTCTGTAGTTAAGGGGATCTGTTCTTGCATCTTTTATGTAATGCTGTGATGTTGGCTGATTTCCAATTTCCCAGGTGGATAAAGGAGACCAGTCCTGGTGTTTAAAAAAACCCTGCGAATACACAAATGTCGAAAACAGATCACACTTTATGACCGCAAATACACGGGGTCCGCGAATAGCGAATCTGCAAAAAGTGGGGTCCGACAATATTGCTGAATTGGTTTTATCAATGAAAGTTGACAATGGTATGCTATAACTATTGTATGATGATGACTGTAGCAAACCTTTGTCACCCTTCAGTTGATTAATAAAATCTATCATTTGCATGCAGACCGGCACCCTTGACAAGTCGAGGTTGCCTCCAGATAACACTTGAACTTGCATCATCCTCGACAATGGACGTTTACTCATAATTGGTAACATCTTCAATTGGGATGATCTTTTAACAATTAGATGAACATGTCCCAAGTGTGGTGAGATGCAGCCTTGTGATCTCTTCTTGCTTCTCCGAACCTCATACATTTATCGTTGATCTTCAGTAACCACTGATGTCCATAAACTAGTTCTCAGACATAAAGCCATTATATTGGATTTTAACATTTATTACCTCCACCAACGAAGGTGAAAGAGGTTATGTTTTCACCCCTCTCTGTCTGTTTGTTTGTTTGTCTATCTGTGTGCAGGATAATCAAAAAGATCAAAAAGTTGTGGACGGATCCGGATGAAATTTTGTGGACAGGTTCGGTGATGTGACAAGGACGAACTGATTAGATTTTGGTGAAGATCCGGATCCGGATCTGACTACTAGAATTTTTTCACCTTTGAGAGATGGGCCAAAAACGATATATAGCACGATATCTCAAAAATGTATTGGGCCCAATATGTTCTCATGGATCAGGCATTATGTGGCGGAGGTATGCGCTCTACCGAGTGCCTTCTTCATAGTATTAATATTGCATTACCTTTGTGATACATCCCAATTATGTTCAATCGCGTAATTAAGCCAAGACATGCGTTCAGCTTCCTGTATTGCAACAGGCTGCCATGTTTTTCACATTTGCAGCAACTTGCAAAAACTAATGTATCATTTGTAAAGCACAACAAATAATTTTATAATTGCATCTCCGGTCGCATAAATGCATCGAATTGTTGAGATGTACAAATGCACTTTGAAAACCTCAATCGAATGCACATCCAATTATCAAGGACAGTGGTTCACATTGTCCACCAAAATGTACAATTAGCCAAGGTCAGAGGTCATCCTGTGAATACATCTGCACATGTTTTATCACATCCTTCTTGAGCTTGTTGTGATTGTTACCCAGCACCCACAAGGTGAGAGCGGAGGTTAAGCAATTGGGTCACTTCTGTCCGTCCATCCACAAACGTCAGTTTATGATCAAGGAAAAAACTTAAATTAAATTGAGTGTTATATTTTGAACACGAATCGGACACATGAACCCGTCATTTGCCGCTCACTTTGGCGTTGAGCACTGCACATGGCAGGGTGGAGTGAGATAATTCTTTTTAATCTGTCTGTCTGGCATTCAATCAAAATTTAAAATCATTCCAAACAGAATATTTACTTTTTTAAAAGAGCATCATAAAAGACACAAACAACAACAAAACAAAGAACAAATGCAACGTGTAAGATAAGGTGGTGCAATAGTCACTGCGTCAACGGCGGTAAACTTCCGGAATTATGTTTTTTTATACGACCTTCTAATCTTTGTGTTTATTTTAATTTAATTATACTAGTACGTGCCCGTACGTGTGTGGCCGTACGTGCAAAAAAAACCATTTCTTATCCCCGCCACTTCGTTGGTTGGCGGGGGATAAAATACTTTAAAACGGTTGCCAGAAACAACCACACAGGACCGGCCGTTCCTTCGCTCTCGCGTGCCCGCACGTGCGTACCCGTAACGTGCGTGACCGTACGTGCGTGACAATACGTGCGTGCCCGTATGGGACCGTAGTGCGCGTGACCATACGTGCGTACCCGTACGTGGTGGCCATACGTGACGTGACCGTACGTGCGTGACCATATGTGCAAACCAAAATAAAATAAATAAACTTTCAAACAACCACACAGGCCATTCCTTCGCCTGTCGTAAACGACGGACTGGATTGGGCATTGTGTTTAAGAAATCGAGAAAGTACAGAAAATCGAGAAAGAAAGAAGACAGTAAGTCGATAAATCGAGAAAAAATCGAGAAGGAATACAGTAAGTCGTCACTATCCGGAAGTCCGGAAGTTAAGTCCTCACTGTCCGGAAGTTCGCATATCGCAGTTACGATTATTCGCAATGTCATCGCAAGGAAAAATACAAGAGAAGAGAAGAGAGAAAAAAAAACCCAAAAAAAACCGTACGTGCAAAAAAAAAACTTTCAACAACCACACAGGCCGTTCCTTCGCTCTCGTAAACGACGGACTGGATTTGGGCATTGTGTTTATCTATAAAATGCGTATAAGAAATCGAGGAAATTCTTAGAATACACTAAGTCACTCACTACCGGAAGTAGTGAGTGCCCGTACGTTGTAACCCGTATGGGGAACGCGGCTGAGGTTCTCTTCCCCATCGGCCAAGCCTACATAGCAAAGTGTCCTGTCATGGTGGTAAATAAATGGCCGCAGCAACGTTGTCTCGTCATTGGTTGGTAAATAAATGGCCATAACTTGGGAAGCACTTGTCGATTAATATCAAACCTTGAAAAGGCACACCTCAGGTGCCAGCAATTACCTGGCAAGTTTCAATTAGATCGGACCAGTGGTTGGCGAGAAACAGCGGTCACAGAACACACACGCACACGTACACGCACACTGCTGGAATTATAGATAGATACCTGATCACTGGAGAACACAAATCACCTTCTTACATTTTTTTTGTGTACCTCATTCGGCTCGTGTGAGAGCTAACACACAATGCACACAAGGGGGGCATGAGACAAGAGGGGCTGGCAGTGGGAAGGACAAAACAGTGGGGAACAGAGCATAAGAGATCTGTGGAAGGGAGAGGGATGGGGCGGGGAACACAGGAGATACAAGATGGAGATTACAGGGACTTTAGGAAGGAAAGTAAAGAATTTGAGGAGGTGGATATGGGGTGGATTAACGGGGGTAGAACAGGTCGAATATTTGGGATGGGGACGATAAGTGTGGTTGAACAGCTGTTTTGAAGGCCTGGAGGGGAGAATGGGATTGAACAGAGTGAGGGAGTTTATTCCAAAGGCAGGGAAAAAGAGGGAATGAAAGAGTGAGGTGAGCAGTGATTCGTGATTTTGGTAGTTTTACAGAAGAGGGTTGTTGGCGGACCTTGAGTGCCCTGCGGAAATATGATGGGGCCAAATCGGCAGAGAGAGAGCAGGGGGGGGGGGTGAGACCAGAGAGGAGACGTAGAAGATGGAAAGAACTACCGACCTGCCTGCGGTGAGAGAGTGAGAGGCCCAAAGACTCAGCCTCATCGCGGGATGCCAATGATCCCAAATGCCTTGGTTTCCACAGCGTGAGCGAGAAAGGTGGGAGCAGGAGCACCAGCCCGAGTGGAGAGCAGTACTCATCAGGCTGCAGACAAAAGCTTTGCATGTGGTCAGGAGCTCAGGTGGGCCGAGGAAGACTTTGCACGACGGAGAATTCCCAGTCGGCGACTGCTTGGAGGTCAGGTTGGAAATCTGGCTTTCCAGGAAAGATCATGGCAGATAGTGAGAACCAGAAGCTTGAAAAGAAAGGACTTCTTCCAGAGGATTGTTGAGAAAGCGGATTGGGGTGAGGGGTTCCAAACCGGTCCTTCGAAGAGAGTGTGAGATTTGTCCGGATGAAAGACATGTTCCACGTGTTGGACCAGTTTGTGTTTTACCCAGATCTGCAATGAGCGAAGAAGCTGCTGCTTGCCGGTCTGAGGGCATGACAGATGTATGGCAGAGGATGGAGTCATCAGCACAGACATTAAAGAGTATTTTCCAGAGAGTCGGAGAGATCATCGATGAAACCAAAAACACAGAAACAGGGCCCAGAACGCTACCTTGAGGAACTCCAGCCTGGCAGGAAGAGGGGATGAAAGAACTCCATTTAGGGCCACACGTTGGCTGCGACAGAGAAGGAAGTCTGTGAGCCATGAGTGGAGATGGCCTGTGGATACCATAGGAAGAGAGTTGGTGAGCAGGGCAGGTGCCAGACCGTGTCAAAAGCACGCCATATGTCGAGGGATAGGGCTCTGATTTAATCCGGCATTTGAGGACCTCCAACCATGTTTGGGAGAGCAGAAGCAGCATATCCAAGGGTAGAGTGATTGGTCTGAAACCAATTGATGATCGGAAATCAAGCCATTAGAGAAGAGGAAGGATTTAATGTCTGAAGCAATGATGGATTCCATAACTTTGCTGGTGATTGGGAGAAGGCTGATTGGTCTGTTGTTGCAGGGATCAGTTTTGCACCTTTATTATGCAGAGGCAGTAATGTTTGCTGATTTCCAAGCAGTGGCAGATGTCCTTGAAGAAATGAGAGATGAATAGAATAAGAGAGGGTGAGCAAGAGCAGAGGAGCAGGTTCTTAGACATGTGGGCTGCTGCCGTCTGGACCAGTTGCAGAATCTGTGTCGAGGTTGACAGCAAGCTCTCCACCTTGTCAGAAGAAAAGGCACAGAGTCCAGGGACAGTTGAGTGTGACTGGTGCGAGAGTAAGGTGGGGTACAGAAAGCGATGGCTTTCGGACACAAGATTTTGATGCAAAACCGAGTTTAAGCATTCAGCCTTTTCACGTGCTGTACTGCAGTGCGGCCATTTTGAAGTAAGGAGGGGATGGAGGAGGAACATACACCAGAAACAGATTTGATTAGACGCCACCAGCACTTGGAGGAGGGAGGGAGGTTTGAGAGTTCAGACTTGAGATTAGAAAGATGTTGTTTCTGGCTCTCCTGAGGGTAGATACACACTTGTTCCGAGCTTTATGGAAGAACTGAGATTACCCTCAGTTGGGTTGCTTCCATGAGCAAAGGCAAGTTGTTTCAGGACAACTGCCTCACCACAAGCTTCAGTGAACCATGGGCGTGAGGAAGGGTAGTAGGACAAATGAAGACGAGAGGGGATAAATCTGTGCATGAGGAGAGCAAGTTGTCTTTGAAAGAATTCCCAGGATGAGTTGATGTTAGGAGAAAGTAGTGATGGGAGAGCAGTCTAGAAGTTTGATGGCTGCTTGGAAGACCCTGCCAGTCGGCTTGAGTAATGCCAGATTCGATGGCGCTGAGGTGGTTCTCTGATAACAGCCAGAGAGATTGTCCACTTTGACAAGCACGTCGTCAGAAGAACCGATTGGAGCAGAGGAAGAACAGCAGATATTTCAGGAAATTTGTGAAAATCAGATCCAGAAGAGATGGAGTACCATTCGTTGAGATCCAGTCGGGAAATTGACCGATTGAGTCGAAGTCCCAATGAGTCGCAGAAAGCTTTTACTGAAGTGCATGCCAGTTGAGAGAGGTACCCATACCTAGCCAACTGACAATGAAACAATTGAAGTCGCCACATATGAGAAGAGAGAGTTTGGATGAGAAGAAAGAAGTTGGTCCCATGTTTTCAGATAGTGAGCGGTGTAAATGGAGTCTGGTGTTGGCGCAGTGGTTAGGGCAGCGCTTGGGATCCAAAGGTCCTGAGTTCAAGCCCGTTGGCACTGAATTAATACACCAGGAGTTGAACTCAGCCTGTCATCCTTCCGAGGTCGGGATGGAGTACCAGTATACTGGGCGGTGTATACCCCGGTTAGGAATAGGTGCTACGCAGATCCTTGTGTCGTAAAGAGGCGACCAGGGCATTTGCTCGGAAGGAGCATCCGGCGTAAAACCTGTGCCAAATCATTATGCAGATCATAACGGATGATCTGCTGTGGCGACCCCTAACGGGAGCAGCTGAAAGAAGAAGAAGAAGAAGAAGAGGTGTAAATGGAGTCATCACTGTTTGGTGGATGGTACAGTACACATATAAACATGAGGTGGGAGTGGA
>CM068957.1:25876177-25896395 GCA_035128595.1 Eptatretus atami
TTTTAATCAAAACACCAGACCATTTTATCAACCACCGACCATTTTATCAACACCAGACCATTTTATCAACACCAGACCACTTTATTCAATACCAGACCACGTTTATCAACACCAGACTACTTTATTCAACACCAGCACCACTTTATCAACTCCAGACCATTTTATCAACACCAGACTACTTTTATCAACACCAGACCACTTTATCAACTCCAAACCATTTTATCAACACCAGACCATTTATCAACACCAGACCATTTTATCAACACCAGACCATTTTATCAACAGGCCAAACCACTTTATCAACACCCAGACCACCTTTATCTACACCGGGACCATTTATTAACCACCAGACAACTTTATTCAACACCAGACCACTTTATTCAACACTCCAGACCACTTTATCAACACAGACCATTTTTATCAACACCAGACCATTTTTTCAACACCAGACATTTTATCAACACGCAAGAACCACTTTATCAACAGCCAGACCACTTTTCAACAACCAGACCACTATTATCAACAACAGACCATTTATCAACACCAGACCACTTTATCAACACCAAACCATTTATTCAACTCCAGACCATTTTATCAACACCAGACCATTATCAACAGCAAACCCACTTTATCAACTCCAAGACCATTTTATCAACACCAGATTCACTTATCAACACCAGACCATTTTATCAACTCCAGACCACTTATCAACACCAGACCACTTTATCGAAACCAACCAGACCACTTTATCAACACCAGACCACTTTATCAACACCAACCATTTACAACACCAGAGCGATTTTATCAACTCCAGACATTTTTTATTCAAACACCAGACCACTTATCAACACCAGACCACATTTATGAACACCAGACCATTTTATCAACACCAGACCACTTTAGCCAACTCCAGACCATTTTATCAACAACCAGGACCATTTTATCAACTCCCGACCATTTTATCAACACCAACCGATTTATCAATCAGCCCAAACCACTTTATCGACACCAACCAACTTTTAAACACCAGACCGATTTATCAACACCAACCGATTTATCAACACCAACCGATTTATCAACCCACGGACATTCTTATCAACACCAACCATTTTATCAACAGCACTCCATCATACTCACACCACACTTTTATCAACACCAGACCATTATCAACAGCGACAAGGACCGATTTTATCAACCCAACATGTTTATCAACACCAGAACCGATTTTATCAACACCAGATTACAGCACATGCGATTTATCAACACCAGACAAGACTTTATCAACACCGACATATTTATCCAACACCAGACCATTAATTGCTACGATCGGTTAATTGATATATGTCAAAGGCATGGGATTATGAATCACCATTATGCCAGAAGGATATATGTTGTTGACCAGCTAGTATTATTTAGGGGATGGCAGAGCATGGACATTATGCGGGTAGGTACACACACTCGCCTCACAAGCTTGGGCTTTGAATCTCGTCCCAGCTATAAACTGTCACCCCAATGTTCACAGGCAGGGTGATTCATCAATGTCCGTGTGCGACATAGGACATCATCCATAGACGACTGTTAAACTGGGCATCCTGTCTGCACACAGTTGCATGAACATTAAAGATCCCTTGTGTCTTTCATGAAGAGTAAGGATTCCCTAGCACCCGAAAACTGCCCCCAAACTCACTGTTCTAGGAAGGCAATGTAACCAGCATAATTGTGCATGTTGTATCTGCGAACAATGTTATCATGCAATTTCGAGTGTATATTACATCAAAGATTGAAGCTACAACAAGTATGAGGGCTGTACAATTTTATCGTTTTGCCAGAGACATGATTGTATTAAGGAGTTGGCTGAATATGGATGTTCTTTGAAAAATAGACCATGCATACAAAACAAGGACTTATCATTGCCCCTTTATAAGGACTCGCGGAATAAGACCAATTTTGCAGACAACGTGTCTTCGCAAAGCTCAAAGATGATTATCCTTTTCACCAACTTTGAGCTTTCTTCCTCCCTTGGAATGATATTTATACAGCGGTGAAGTTTTACAGTTATGAATACATTCATTTGAATACAAAGCAATAGTTTTTTTTATTTCAATAAATCATTGACAGGAAAGCGCAAGGTCAACCTAGCTTTCACGCAGACTGCTTCCGCCATCTTCTGTAATCTTACTTACCATCAAGGCATAGGGTTAAAAAGACCACAAGATATTCACCTACACATCTTATATCTACTACTTTCTCCAGAAAAAGAAATCAATATCTCGATTTCATCTTCACATTCTGCATTTCTTCAGTGTTTGAAATAGCATGCCATTAGATGATTTTAACATGTCCTCTTGTTTTGTCAGTTATGTTACGTGACTTCGTTCAATTCATTACTACATGCTTTCCCCTCTCACAGATCAACGACAAGAACATCCGTCAACCGAGGAATGATGCCCATGCTGAGCCTACCAGTTCAACACAATGAGTCATATTATCACACAACTCAAACGTCCTCTCCGGTCATATTTGAGTAGACAGTACCACACCTTGTTCTGGCGGAGAGCATGTGCTGCCTGTGGGAGGTATCATCTGCAAGTGCCACAAAATAACATCAAAGAAGAGTCATCAGGAAAGAGGAGAGCTAGAAAAGTGGCAAGGTTGCGAAACAATGCACAGGGGGTCCAGCTTGCCAAAGCTGCCACAGATCCAGAAAGATAAATATCTTCTACTGCACATTCACCAACTGCGGATTAAGTAGCATTAGAATGTCGAAATCACAGATCATGCCTATGTGTCGTACATTAGTAGTCCAAAATGTGAAAAAAAAAATAAAATAATAATAATAATAATAAAAACAGGCGTACAGGACAACCCAATTGTATGAAAAGTTTATGAAAGTTTTGTAAATGTGTCATTGATGCAAAGGATTGTAAAGGGAAAGGAGATATTACAGCTGAAAAAGCTCAATCAGTTGATGAACATTAAATTGATGGTGTCATTGAAAGACACTGAGGGATCTTTAATCGTTCAAACTTTAATCATGGCGTTTCAGATGTACAAAGCATTGATGCTCCCTTAAAACTACAAAACTATATAGTCTTGAAGTTGTAGATTGCAGCAATCACATCCCATGTTATTGCTTGAGTTCGGACCATTCAAAGCGATTCTAAAGCGATATCTGCCTTTGTTGAAAGACTTGGAGTTGAAAGTAGTGGAAAAACCTGAATGTAAAGAGCATATTTCCAATGAAGAAGCGAACTAGTGAAAATGAGTTGAAGCACCTCAAAACCAAATGTTCCCATGGATGAATTTTGAGAAAATCTGTATTCTGCTGCACAGATCTGAAGACTGCTTTGTATGGATTGCAACGAGTCACATGGCCTACAACCACAGTGGACTTGATCATGGAGCAAAAAAAGAGCATGATACCATAGATGGTGCCAGTTGCTGATAACGAAGAAAGGTAGCTTCTTTCAATAGCACAGGACATTGTGTATTTGGAAGATGAAAGGTTCGAGTCGTTGCGGCCAAAGCACAACTCGTTAACCATGGCCAGTTGCGATAACTTATTGGTTCAGTCGAAGCTGCATGGTATTCTTTTATTCGTTTGCGCCCACTGCACACACCACTGTCATCCAGGAACTTGATACTTGTTCTTGCCAGCCCCAGCTGGACTTTGGAAATGACCTCCTTCAGCCTGAACTCAGCCAATTTCACTACACCTTCTGATAACAATGATTTCAGTGAGGAGACCATCTCTGGCAAAAAAGCACAACAGCTAGCAGAAATGGAATAATCATTCAACGACTAACACCATCTGAAGAAAGTTTTGCTTGCCCCATCGGTTACCATTTCCAAATCTCAGAAGCGTTTCATTTGAGCACACAAAACTATCTTGAGGAGTACTTTAGGAGTAAAAATAAAGAAACCTGAACCGTTTGCGCTGAAGGGCGTCATTCTTGACGAAGGAACAACATCGGGCCATTCAGGTGTATCGACACAATGGCAGAATACTGACGACATGCTGATGAAATGATGTGATGCATTCAGATAGGCTCCTTCGCAGGCATGGGACTGGCTTGAATATCGATGATGCACAATAAAAGCTGCCACCAAAAGTCAACAATTGGAATAATATCCCAACAATAGATGCTATCTCAACAGAATATGACAGTGTGAATACAATGTTTGGAAAGAAGCTTTCAATAGCGGCACGCTCAGCTCAGAAGAAAAGAGTAGTCTGTTTCAACCAGGCTATCTTACTCCAAAGCACAGCCAGACCAATTCGGTGGACTCATCACCAGCGTTCTATGATCATATTCAATATCATTAGTCTCTTGGGAAATTTCTTATTATCCTTTTCAATTTGCGTGCTGTGAAAGAAGAATCAGAGATGCTGGCCTTAGAGAACATTAATGAGAGTCCAATAATTGTCACTCAGGCTAATAAATGGTGTGATAATGGCCACCATGACAACCACAGCATCAGAGCCCACAAGGGTTGTTATGGAGGCGATACAGCGTCTGCTCGGCAGTCTATCTGTATTTTCCCTGTCAGATGAAGAAAAAACAGAGGCTCTGAAGTCTTGGCCAAGCATTCACTCATTCTGCCCCGGACATACATTTTGAATGGATTTTGAAGAGTGTGCAGTTCAGATGAGTTTCTTACCACAAGTGAGTTCGTACAATATTTTGATGCGACAAGTGCAAAAGAGCCAACATTTGCTGTTTAGTCGACATACATCGACATGCTAGAAATATTACTCTGTTCTTGCAGTGCAACAAGAGGAGGGGTGACTAGGGAATTTGCATCTGTCTAGCCATTCAAACCTTCTTGTTGTGGTCATTGGCCTAGCATTACACTAATTATGTGAGATTTACCTTCCTGTGTGTATTGTTAGAAATGTCGTTAACTGCCAAACTAATCATCCAGAAGTCAACACAATCCTTCATGCAACGAAGAGTTGCATGCAACGTCAAAATCGATCATGCGGTTCGGAAAGTAGCATGTGACCAGACCTGCAACAAAGATATCAAGACAAAGGGAGCATGATTGGCATCACAACAAACAAAGGAGCAGTTTCCCACTGCGATCTTATCACAAACCACAAATGGAGTTGCCATCAGCAAACAATTGTGAATACTGGCAGGAAGAGATATCAAAAGCAGGGCAAACAAAAATAAAAATCCAAGTGCAGCTCGTGTAGAAAGATGGAAAGGATGTATGTACAATAATGAAAATTACAATTAGCAAATGGTCAATTCCTCTTGAAGAAAGTTAATGAGCTGCTTGTGCACATTGTGTCTGGTTCCATTTGCTCAACAAAAGCAATACAAACACACTACTTAGACCTCTTTAGAGGCTCAATGAGAGGGAGAGATGAACTATCATTATGAAGCTACTGAGATTTGTTGAGATGAAGATAAAGCTAGATTGAGATGAAGCTAGCTGAAGATGAAGCTAGATGAAGCACTGCCAAGGGAGTGTGTACCAGGAGGAGGAGACTAATGTTTGCAGTCCTGAAGAAAACAAACAAAAAAACAAACAAATATTTCACATACAATGAGCAAGTCTTTCCAAAAAATCTAAAAATGCAAGGGAAGGAAGTAATAAATCAAACTGACCAAAATCTGTTTCAAAAAGGCTACTGATCATTGCTGCCGTTGATAGAAACTTAGGACATAGAAGATGCTCTGTCATGCAATTTAGGGTCCACTTCCACTATCTCTAGTCATGCGAAGACGGGTCACCGAACCAAGACCACCAGGTCAAACCTGCTACATTTTCATGAAGCAATTGCACCAGCAGCTCCAATGCATTTTGAAAACATCCCTTGTCGTAGGGTTTGGACCATAGATGAATGCATGTTCCAAGAGCTACCTTCAGGAAAAAATGGCCCAGGCACGTTTTATTACCAGCAATTGTCTTCTCAAGCCAGCTTGTGGACGTGGCGAAAAGTGTTTATATGATTGCCGTGCCATTTTTTGCTAGTTACTTATCGGCAGTTACATAAAGCTGTGAGCAGAGGGGATGACGAACAGCTGCTGGAGCCAAACTCACTGAGGCATCTATGTATGCAAGCGCAGAACAGGAAGTTACCTCAACAGTGAATAAAATTTTCTCTTGTAATGAGAACAAGCGAAGGCGCTTCATTCGTTTTCTGTTCAACACTGTGGACGTCAACATCCAGCACATTTTCTGAGAATGTTTGGATTCGTGATGGACAACTATGATGGTGAATGCCATTTCACTCCATGAGGTGCCACGGTGCTATGCAAGTAAATGCAAAAAAGGAAACTGGATGCAACCATTAGGAGGCTGATAAACAAGCCTCCTCCTCCTCTCCCCCACTGCCTAGCATGCTGCAGCTTGCCCTTCCTTCTTCATCCAGTTTATCGTTCATGGTCAAGAGCCCAGACACGGATGTGTTTATGATGTGACTAAAAGCTCAGGAATTGGGGCAGATAATACTTTTTCAACACGGCAAGGGGGACAACAGGCACATAATAAATTTGATGTTGCTGTACACCAATCATCTTGGGCAGAGCTCGAGTGAGCCCTCATGGCATTCACTGCTTTACAAGATGCGATTCAGTGATGCTCTTTCGCACGGAAAAAAAAAATCTAAGAAGAGGCATTGAAAACTGATGCTTGAATGTAGCTCGCTTCCAAAAAGCCTTCAAGCGCTGCGAGTCCAAACTAGTTGATTAGGTTGCAATTGAGACTTTGTGTGCAGGTTGTCCGACCAAGGACTGGTGTGACATAAACACAGGCTCGACACAAACCTGTTTTTGCTGGCTACCCAAAGCTGCAGCAAACATACCATCCTTCCAGTGACGCAAAAAACATGACATGAGAGCCAACTACCAGCAGCAATCCATACAAGGTGTCTGGAACGAGTTTCCTGCTAATCACCCAAATCCACAGGCGTCATGGGTTGGAATATCATTAATGACACCGACTTGGAAATTGTAAGGTGATCTCCCACCTGCACCAAACACTCTGCTTGGAACTAACATTACATACTGTAGTTGTAAAAAGACCAGTTGTGAAGAGTACCCATGGCAAAGGGAAGGTTCGTTGCTCATCAGACACCACAAAATACCTTGTACAATCTGTGCCAAATGACTGAATGTTAAAAATTAAATATCAACGAGAATGCTATGGTGACTTGAAGAACTCAGATAATTCTGATGATGTTTAGGTGATCATTATTGCCTCTCCATATTTTGTCTTCCCTTATAAATGCTACAACTTGAATGGAAAGCATGACTTTACGCCGATAGCTGAGTTATGCGAAGGATGCTAATAACATTTACATACGTTTGAAAGTTCGGTGGTCTGTTTCATAAATTAACCAACTGCGTACATTCTTATTTTCTTACTTTGCTGAAGTTGTAAGAAAAGAGTCTTATATATGTATCTGTTGTAGTCCTAAGATGTGTATGTGCGAGTCATCTTATTCAAGGAAATCGGACTATTTCATTGATTGCAAGACTAATTGAACTTTTTATAACTGCAGATTTCTTATGCGACAAACAGGATACCAAAAGAGAAAGTTGGAATGAGCCGCGGTTCACGTCGTACGCGCTTTTTGCAAGAAATGGGTGTATCTCGGTAAAATATCGCAAACTTTTGTCTCAAAGGTGAACTTACTGTGTGGTAAAAGTAAATACAATCACGATCATCTACAATACTAAAATTACAATTGTAAACTTTGTGCATATCTCTGCTGTTGTCCTTCAGTCAAGAGCATCGAGCTTTTCTCTTCTTTAAATTTCATCCGACCAGTGACCATTCCACTCTAACTCGAAATATATCCTCTTCCTGCCAGTTGAAGTTGTTCCATTTTTAACATGTCAAACCTTACTCTCCTTGTCTTCAAATAACCATCACGAAAACCAAATATGTTTGAAGTGACTGAGAGGTAAACAGCAGAAATAATACAAGCAGACGAGAGATCTGACTTCTGGTGCAAATTTAGAATAAGTAACTATATGAGAAACAATTGAGAAAAACGATGAAACAAATCAATTTTCAGAGGGCATTCAATGGAAACCTTTGTTACAGAAACAAACATTTTCCCGTACAGAAACAAGAGTGAAAGTAAGTTCCCCCATAGCAAATAACGATAGAATGTCTACCACACGGACTGTAGAGAGTGCTGTGAAGAAATTATGAAATTTTAAATTAAAATTATTAACTATTGTGCAACTGTTCACCACCGACGATTTCGTACGTTGTAAAGTAGATTTTTCTGAAACCTATATGCAAAATTTCAAGTATTCCATATCGGTAGTCACAAAAACTCAACAAATAGAGCCACTTTGGCTCGCTCACCCCATGCTATATGCCTGGTAACACATTCATTGAAAAGGAACAAGGCCGGGGCGTTCCGTTTGCAAATAGCAGCAAAAGAAAGTTCACTTGCAAACTAAACACGTCCGCCAGGCTTGTTGTTTTAAACGAACAGCAAGGCATTTAGAGTTGCCAGCAAACCTGCTGATGCCTTTGCTGACGGGACGAGAAGGCAATAATCGACTGAAAAAGTTAGACGTGTTGGTTCAAAAGGTCCAGAAGTGATAGTTTGGAAACTATATTCTGGAAAGTTAAGACGAGAGTCTGAAAATTGCATGCCTCAGTTTATTTTCAAACATATCACTTGCTCGATCAACATTAATACGTCGAATATGTGAAAAACATTTGTAACAAATGCCGAGAGAGTCCACGTCAGGATGGTGAGAATGGGACTCAAATAAACCAACTGTAACCAAACAGCAACAAGTCGCTTTGCCGATTGAAAGCACTTTCACCCCCGGTAAGCAGCCTTCCCATCCCCCCTCACGCCGCCTTCCATTCCCCTCCCTCACGCCTCCTTTCCCTTCACGCAGCTTCCCATTCCCCTGCACTCACCGCCGCCATTTCCATTCCCTCCCTCCTCACGCCCGCTTCCATTCCCCTCCCTCACGCCGTACTTCCATTCCCCTCCCTCACCGCCGTATTTCCATTACCCCTCCCTCACGCCGTATATTTCCATTCCCCTCCCTCACGCCGCCTTTTCCATTCCCCTCCCCCACGCGCCTTTCCATTCCCCTCCTCACGCCCGCTTTTCCATCCCCTCCCTCATGCCAGTCTTTCCATCCCCCCCCCCTCACAGCCGCCTTTCCATCCCCTCCCTCTCGCCACCTTTCCATTCCCCTCTCTCACGCCGTCTTTCCACATCCCTTTCCCTCAGCCACCTTTCCATTCCTCCTCCTCACGCCGCCTTTCCATTCCCCTCCCTCACGCCGTCTTTCCATTCCCTCCTCACGCCGTATTTCCATTCCCCTCCCTCACGCCGCCTTTCCATTCCCCCCCCCCACGCCGCTTTTCCATCCCCTCCCTCATGTCCGCCTCATCCCCCCCTCACGCGGCCTTTTCCATTCCCCTCCCTCACGCCACCTTCCATCCCCTCTCTATGCCGTCTTTCCATTCCCTTCCCCTCATGCTGCCTTCCTCCATAAGATTGTCCAGAAGCTATGTCCATGACTCATTTAATTTCCTTCCTCGTTATATAATTTATAAAATGAGCACCCTACCAAGTCGTGCTGGAATTTCTGCTATTTCTCCACAGTTATACAACTGATGTAGCCAAAACATTATGATCCACCTGCCTAATAACTGTTGGTCAATGCGTGCCGCCAAAACAATGCGACCCCGCCGCAGGCATGGACTCGACAAGACCCCGTAAGGTAATCCTGTGTTATCTGGCACCAAAACATTTATGAACCACCTCTGCCTAATATTACTGGTGATCCTCAAGCGTTTGCCGGGGGCGCCCTCAAAAAACAAAATGCCGACCCACCGAGGCATGCGACTCTACAAGACCCCTGAAGGTGTCGGTGGTATCTGGCACCAAAAAACATAGCAGCACATCCTTTCAATTCCTGGTAAGTTGCGAGGCTGCGAGCCGCCAATTGGATCGACTTGTCGGTCCAGCACATCCCACAGAATGCTCAATCGATTGAGATCTGGAGAGTTTGGAGGCCAGGGAAACACCGTGAACAACTTCATCCATGTTCCTCGAACCATTCCCAAACAATGTGTGCAGTGCTGGCAGGCGCATTATCCATGCTCAAAGAGGGCACTGGCCATCGGGGAAATACCATTGCTATGAATGGGTGTACCTGGTCTGCAACGATGTCTAGGTCGGGCTGACACGTGTCAAATTGACCATCCACATGAATGGACCGGACCCAGGGTTTCCCAGAAGAAGAACCAATGCCCAGAGCATCACACTCCCCACCGGCTTGTATCGTTCCCACAGGCATCCTGGTGCCATTCACTATCCCCAGCTAAACCGGCGCACACGTACACGCGCCATCCACGTGATTCTAAAAGAAAACGGGACTTATCGACCAGGCCGACCTTCTTCACTAGCTCCAAGGTCCTGCTTCCGACGCTAAGCGTGCCCATATGTAGCGCTTTCGACCGTTGGACAGGGTCATCATGGGCACATTGACCGGTCTGCGGCACAGGTGTATGCACTATGATTGTGACCACATCCTCCCAGTGCACAACCATTAAAAATTTCTGCTGACTGTGCCACAGTAGACCTTCTGTCGCGTTCGGACCAGAAGGCATAGCCTTCGTTGCCCTCGCGCACGATGAGCCTATGGCGCCCAACCACTCCTGTCGCCGGTTTGTGGTTTGTCCCTCCTCGGACCACTGTCGGTCGGTACTCACCACTGCTGACTGGAGCACCGCACAAGCCTTGCCGTTTCAGAGATGCTCTGACCCAGTCGTCTGGCCATAACAATTTGGCCCTTGTCAACGTCCGCTTAGTCTTTACTCCTGCCCATTTCTCCTGCATCCAACACATCAACTTCAAGAACTGACTGTTCACTTGCCCTGCCTAATATTGTTGCGGGTCGGGATCTGGTTGCGAGCACGACCGCTAGGTGGCAGCAGTAGGGTCGACTCTGCCGAACACCCGATCTTAGATCGTACCTTCGCGAAAACTCCGAAGGTACAGGTCCCTTAAGGACCGTGAATCCGTCAATAATTCCAAACCACGTGCGGACAGCGTATTGCCAAAACTTCAAAATACCAGCGACCCACGTGGCGAGCTTACCGAGTATACACCCTCGAACGCTGCACTCGTACGGGACGAGCCGTATGCGTGCTCGACAGTTGCGTGACCCGCAGCCAGATGAGTCACCGAGCTTCCGTTCGGTGCCAAATGCACACACTACGACAACAAAAGCGCCTCCTTTAATTCTTCCCAACATGCACCGCGTTAAAACCAATGGAGAAATCACAAACACGAGTGATACATTTAACACATGCGGGTATTTATTAACCAGTAGTAGGGAAGAGGGGAAGCACGCATAGGCGCCAGAGTTATCACGACTACAGAAATTGCTAAGTATTTACAAAGCAAAAGAGCCACTTAACATGTTATACTTAAAGACGGGGCCCCAGGACACACACGCCGCACACACAAAAATACCCCAAAAAGTAAATGACCTTCCCGCCTCGGGCGGCCTTGTCGAGATCCGATTCGGCGACTTGAACCACAGCTCGATGCCGCTGGAAAACACCGGTACGGAGGCAGCGGCAGGCTCCAGCAGCGACGAGACCCGATCCAGCCGACGAGATGTGGCACTGAGAGCCAGATCACGCCAGCGACGAGATGCAGCCAGAGAGCCAGAGCACACCGCTTGAACAGACGGCCCGCAGATGTTTCTCTCCGCCGCTCAAGCCGACAACAAAACTCTCCTCTTGCGTCCGATCGCGCCGCAACCTTATCACCTTGTCCAGGTGGGGAGGAGGCCGCCTACTCGCTCCCCCTCACTGGACGGTTTTGGCGCGCAAAATCGCTCTTCGCCATTTCCCCAATGCCAAAACGATGCTGGCAAGTCCGACGATTGGCGCCGGGGGCGTGGTGCACGTCATGGCGGACCGCCTTTGCTCACCGTCGGCTGGGGTCTGATTGGTCTTGAGCGGCGCGCCACCTCACTCGTTAGCACGCTGATTGGTCGAGGGCCGCCGCGGAGGCTCCTCCTTGAACCTCGACCCACCACCGGGCGCCATGCCGTCGGCCAGAGCGAGGTGAAGCCGTGAGGGTGATCTGTTGTTGTCGAGGAAAGATTTGGGGCATGTAATTCAAACCTAACTATCAAAAATAACTCCGCAGCGCATGAATATTTAATTAACGCATTAAAAACAAGGGACGGGACCCTAACTAAAAACACGGTACTTACCGATATAACTGAGCCTATAGGGAACGGCTGTCTGGTCTGTGTGCACAAAGCTTCCAGATTTCGTAACCAATATATCCCACCCCTGACAGGTAGCCATGTAAGATAATCAATGTTATTCACTCACCTGGTCAGTGGTCCATAATGTTTTGGTCCTCATCAGTGTATACATAATTGAGTGATGGAGTGACCAGGTCAAATTAAATCATATGTGCCAAAATGCAATTAAAAATTAAAAAGCACTTTAAAAAAGACAAGCCGCGGCAGAACGACAATGGTTCGCGGGCATCTATTGAGGAAGCCCACTTGTAAAAAAATCTCTCCGTCAAATGACCAAATCAAATCGGATTTTATTATTGTTGTACTTATGTACATACGCACAGCTTCAGGACAATGAAATTGCAGAGAAAAAAAAAATCGAGAGAAAAAAAGTTCAATGTCGGGCGTGTGCTCCAACCCACAAGGGGCGTGCGGACGCCCCCTCATACAAAAAAGACACAACTAGACCATGATATCTAGCTTGTGTCCAAAGTTTCCATCAAGATCGCATCAAACGTCACGGAGCTATGCTCTTGCAGAGAGTCACAGACAGTAACAGACACACAGACACAACGAAAATATGGTCACTGCTGCGTGCCCGCGAACCAAAAAAACACCAGCCAGCCAAAACAAGAAACGAAGCAGCATGAGAAAAAAAGTGTCCTTTGTACAATTTCTTCAAGTTGAAGTGAAGCGATTGAAAAATGCTACGCATTATGCTCCTCAAAGCAAAATTCTTCTTCGTTTGCATGCAGCACAAGCTGTGGAGTAGCATTATTGGCTGAGGGCACGCTGTCCCAGCATGATTATTGGAAGAATTTGAATCTGCGCCATAGTGCAGCGATATAGCCACCTACTCTTCGCAAAGAACACCTTGGGCAACGTCCAACAAATGCCAGTAAACAGGACGCCCAGTTTAACATCCTTTCAAGGAGGCACACACACATGATGAATTTCACATGCCTGTGAAACACCAGGACAACAGTTTTATTCTAGCTCGCGTTCAGGATTCAAACGCAGGCTTGAAAGCATCAGAGGTGAGTGTGTGTACCTCGAGGCCAATTCCTGCCCACAGCCCAAGAATTTCCATGAAAATTATTCAACAATAATGGCAGAAGGGCACTGCCATGTATTCAAGGCCCTCCAACTTCCATTTTTTGTGCTCGCGGTACATTTTCAAATCACATTATATTCTTGGCAGAGCTGAGTGCTCATTGTGCGATCTTGCAACTGTTCTCGCCGAAAAACCTTCTCCCACCAAGATGGAGCACTTATAGGGCACGCTCTCCCGTGTGCGTGTCCGACATGTGAATTTTAACACTCGACTTTTCGGCGGAAAAAGGTTTGCCGCAAACAAAAAGCAATTTATAGGCGACGTTCCCCGTGTGGGTCTTCATGTGATTTAACATGATGCGGCAACGCGTGAAAGTCCGGGCGCAAACCGCGGCATTCGAAAAGGCGTTCTCCGGTGTGCGTTCTCATGTGGATTGCTTCGACACTGTTTTTCGCCATGAAGCTCTTCCCACAGACAGACACTTGAATGGACGGCTCTCCTGTTGGTCCGCATGTGGAATTTTTACACTTGACTTTCGGAAAAGTTTTTGCCGCAAACAAAGCACTTGTAGGGACGTTCCCCTTGTGGGTCTTCATAATGCGATTTAACATGATGGGCCAATTGGTGAAAGTCCGCGCCGCAAACCGGGCATTGAAAAGGCGTTCTCCGGTGTAGCGTTTTCTCATTGGATTGTGACACTTTTTTCGCAGGAAACTCTTCCCACAGCACAGAGCACCTGTACGGACGCTCTCCCGTGTGCAATCCTGTTGTGGATTTGACGCTGTTTTGTGGAGAAATTCTTTCTGCACACAGTGCACCTTGTACAACCTCCTTTCTTGTGGTGTGTGTCCCATGTGCAGCTGCAATCACCCTCGCGTTGAAGGAACAGATCAGAGCACCTTGAGCAAGATAAAAAGTCTTGGCTTCTCCAATGATGTCTCTGGGAAAACAAGCAATCCGCCAAAAACCATGACCACTTTAAATACTTACATCACAAAGCTCCTAATGCATCCAAGGTATTGATTACATCAAGTAATTTCTCTTTTGTAGAGCAAAAAGAGGTTCGTGAAAATTTACAAAGGATAACTAACATGTACACCCAATGGAACCTTCTATCAAACACGCATCTCGTTGGATTACCAATGAGGTAAACTGTTCAGGCCTGGTGGAGGTCTGTGCTCAACCGAGAGTGCCATCTAGTTCTCCATGAAATCACCATGGTGTGGCATTTATATGTAACACATTTAGAAGATGTATACATTTTGAATAAATATCTGCATCATTGAATATATATTGTTGTTGTCTACATGTGAAGGCCTGAAGAGTTTTAATGATGGGCATTACGACGTACCAATGGGGCATTAAAATTGTGAACTCTGTATAAATTAGGCCTGTATTGAACCTCAGCGCAGTATTGCTGAAACTTTCTTCATTCCTGAATTGCGCATTCAAAATATTAGTGTTCGCAGACACAGTTTTCAACAAAATTGGGCAACGTACATGCTCAAGAATTGTTATGAAATTTCTAAGGCAACAGTTTTGGGAAAAGAATTCACGCCGTTGCGTAAAAGTTCATGCGCCACCATTTATTCCCTGAAGATTTGACCACAGTAGATCTCATCCTCTGGGGATTTTGAAGAGCTTAAGCTTCACAAGACATCGCAGAAGTAGAAGTCAACTACATGAGGATCAATGAAGCCATCACGTGCTCTGATAATGACCACAATGAAAGCAGCAATGTACTTGGGCAGTAAATGCAGGCGAGTGCATCAATTGTTATCGACAGCATTTAAAAGCTGGATTTTGTATTTTCCGAAGTAGAGGTGGGAGTGTGTATATGTGATGATGTCAAACAACAATCCATACCTACTTCACTTCGTTATAACTGTAGCGACCCCGTTATTCACGGGGATGCATTCCTAGGAAAATGCCGCAAATAGCAAATTCGCGAATAGGCGGGGCATTGTTTCAAGAAAAGGGGGGTGTAGGTTCTCGCGCAGATAGTGACCCTCGCGAAAAATATCATGAATGCCGCAACTCCAATGTCGACACCGCCAAATTAGTTTCAATGGGTAGAAGGCGCAAAGATAAGTTCCCGGCAGTTCCTGATTAATGAAAAATTCCACGAATGATGAATCAGTAAATGGCGAAGCCACAAATGCTGCCGCATCTTTTAATGGAACAAAAGCGGGGAAGGTTTCCTCGTCGTTCCTGCGTTCATCGGGGCAACTTATAGAAGCTAAAACCTTTTCGACCACGAATGCACAAGATTAGTTTCATAAACAAATGCCTTACAAATAATAATAATAATAAAATAGAGCGGACACCACAGTATCGTTTCCAAGTTATTGAAGGAATGCAATTAACAGTTTTATAAGGGATTAACCAACTGTATCGTATAAATAAAAATATGATTAAAAAAAAAAACAGCAAGCAGCGTACAGTTTAAAAATTTTATTTGACACAAACAAACGCACCTTTCAATGATGATCATTCAAATCCAGTTAATCAATGGAGTAGTCTGAAGAACCAGACAGGTGAGGGTCATGACGAAGTCGTAGCACGAAGGGTTAGCAGGTGAGGATCATGATAGTCACTAACCGAAGATAGGCAGGCATAGGCAGGCGAGGCGTGCGTGGTACTCCGAGGTGGACGACCAGGGCGGAAAGAAACTCCATGACTGCAGTAGCTGCCTGGCAGCATTGCCGCCAGATTTTGATATGTAGCTCCTTGATATAGGGAGCATCATGTCATCCAACCCCCTCGCGAACTTGATGGTAACACGTCCATGACCGAATGGCGTCTCACAGCTTTTTTGCTCGCGTAACTGAACCACATGCTCCATGCAGTATCTCATCCCCCCTTGAATTTCACAGGAGTTTGGACCTCAACACATCTTCTTCCACATCACTGCCTGCCTGCCTCTCCTCCTCCTCAAGGACGCTTTGGTAATGACTCCCAACTCCTCATTGATGATAGCTACCTCAGCATGCGAGTGATAAGAGCATCAAAAACTCCTCAGGCCTACATGTTGTCAAAGCGGCGGGGGCAAAATCCCGGATGTGGGTGACCATTTTGGTGCTCGGGTTACAGCACTCGCTGCTACTCTTCTCTGATCGCCTTCTCGTTCTTCTGTTATGGAGCAAACGATGGATTTGACTACTCCATAGTGTGTCACAAAGGCGCACTCTGTTCCTCTGACAACCGGTCCAGAGGCATTCCACTGTGACTCAGGCCCATCACTTTTCTTCTGAGCCTGGTGTTGCTTAGTGCGCTTAGGTGTGGCTTGGGATCCTCGGCGTCCTGAGCTCAAGCCCCGTTGGCCACTGAATTAATACACCAGGGGTTGACTCAGCCTATGTCATCCTTCCAGAGTTCGCGAAATGAGTACCAGTGTGTACTGGTAGAGGAGCACTCCCACAGCCGACACAGTCGCACTTCAAGAAATGATTAAGCTACCCGCAGCTAATGCTGCCATACGCAAGAAGAAAGATCACTTTCTTCGCCTCTTCCAGTCGATGCATCTCCAGGCACTGGTTCTTCACATGGTTGCATCAATGAGCAAATGAGCCGGAACGAGAGTCAAAAAACACCGGTCAACGCAGGACGAGAAGAATGCATGAGACCAGGACAACACTGCGGGACATCATCGGTAGCTACGCGGAGGGGTGCAGTAATCTGCCCATTGCTTGGTGATGTTGGCGGAATGTAACGTTTACCAGATGTACTGAGCTGGGCCCAGGATAGTAGTGATTTGAAGCGATTTTAATTATGCCAAGCAATCATGCTAACAATTTACTCAGCATGTGTCAGAGTGTGTCAAACATTTTACATTGTGTTACTCGCAAAGGGAGGAAGAAACATTCTTCGGCAGCTCGAAGAGATTTGTGAAGCATTTATTACTTATGCATAAGGCGTCCATTGCTAACATTTTTACATTTTAATTGTGCAACTCGCGCGGGAGTGGTGGGGGGCAAGGAACATCTTCGGAGCGCTCATTAATAAATGCGCCGTGAAACGTACTTTTTGAATGGCTGGAACAAGCCACGCGCACGAGTTACAACGTGCTTGGTGAAGAAGATATTGTTACGAATTCTGGCCAGTCCGGCGTAGCGCATCGGCCGCTTGACTCGAATGGCGACCGCGTCGCGCCACCGGAACGGACAATTCAGTTCGTGACCCTACCGGGGAACTACGCGCCAGCGAGCCAGTCACGGGTGGGGTTAACCTCACCCACAATCCAGTCCGCATTTCTAACCCGCGCGAAATAGGGTCCGATCGCCGAATTATTCGATTTAACCTAAGTACCCGCGCGGAATAGGGTCGATCGCCGGAATGGTCGATTTAACCTAAGTACCCGCGCGGATAGCGTACGAGGAGTTGTACCACGCCACCAGGTCGACTCCGGACACGAACCGCTTAAGCGGCTCGTTCCGTACTACAGTGATTAACCGAGCGGAGTTATCGTCGCACCTTGACGGCTTCAGATAGTTACCGCGGAGTGTTTTAAAACCCACTATTAATCCGCTTACGTGATGCAAGATGGAGATTCAAAAACAAAGGAAAGGACGAGCCGAAACGGGGAAACAATGGACCAGCACATTTATTACGGAAGCACGGAAGGCACGTATATTACAGTCAAGCAAGAAAACACCACAAAAATCAAGAGAATCTTACAACCGAATATGATTTACACGGCAACACTTATAACCAATTCTTACTTTTCAAGACTGGCGCCACCCACAGGCACATTTACACAAAACCCCAAAAGAAGAAAAGGAAGTCGCCGACTCCTTTAGCGCCGTCGAGTCCCTGGCGACCGTAACTCCGAGTCCCTCCGGCGTGCGTCACTGGCTCGTGCCTCACGCCTGCCACGGTCGTCCGCCCGACAGGGACGAACAAACAGAACCTCGACCAGAAAGCAATCACCACAACTCTCCACAATTCTCCTCAGGACAACCGACCAAACAAGAGCCCACTCGAACGCAGCGCTCGCCACGCCCATCGCAAACCACCGAACAAGAGCCAACTCCAACGCGCCCAACTCGAACCAAGATCAAGGACTTCCAACAACTTGAACGCGAGCCTCTCCACGCCCACACTTAGGGTGGCGGTCCGCCCTTGCCCCGCCCCGTTTCTAGCTCCACCTCCCTTCTGGAAGCTTCCCAAAAAGCGGCATTAGCCCTTCTCGCTACCCCCCTCCCCGCGCCGTGCGGGGGACGAGGAAAGTCAGTTTTGGCCTCGGGCCAGGGAATTATTCCCCCAAAATCAGGCCCCCACCTTTTTTTCACCTTTGAGCCCGGCTCAAATCGCACCTCCCCCATGCCAAAGCGCGCGCGTTTTTGGCGGCAGGAGATCTGGCGGGATATTTAAGACTGCCACTCCGCTCCTTTCATCCATTCCCGCGGCAGATCGTGACCGCACGCGTGCTCGTTGAAAGGTGAGTGGCGAAGATGTGGTAGCTTAAGTTGTGGTAGTGGCGTCGTGGTGTGAATGGCGTGATTTGTTGGCGTCGCGTACCGTGAATGGGTGATCGTTGAATGTTGGTTGTGGCGTAGTTCGTTGTTTGTTCTTGCACCAAATTAACGACAGCAAAAGAAAAAACGACTAAACTTGAAGAATGCAGCCCGAATGGATCAACATATATTCCCTCTATACAACGGTTGGCTAACTTTTAAACCCCAACATTGGAAAAAAAAAAAAAAAAAAACTACCGCATATATCTCACCTGCAGACCCTTATGGTGTAATGCGAATTTCCACAGCCGCTAACAATATGTTTTAGAACTGATATATATGTGCCTGGCGGAAGATATGTTTTTGGCATACATATAGCCGTCGAAGATATGTTTTGCATACATACAGCTCATGAAGATATGTTTTAGAACCGATTTTATTTGTGCAGCTCGTGGCAATTCTTTTTTATTCGTCCGCAAATACTGGAAGCACAGGGCCCAAATGTCGAAGCAGGTCGCATTTTGTAAACCGCAAATAGCAGGCGTCAGACGCTTACTAAAAACATGATTTACTTTATTTGGTTTGTTTTATTACAGAACTAGATGCTGTCAGATATTAATCCAAACCTTACTATAAATACGTGGGCATAAAAAGTTCTCAGAATGAGTTTTCAATGCATGTGTATCCATAATTCAGGAGGACATGATACCTCCTTGCGTAAGCATTAAATTATTAGATATCGAAAACACAAACTTGGTGATTCTTAGGAATGTTACATCTCATTCCAAGAACTTTTTTTAATGCACCTTGGAAGTACTCGGTGACCATAAAGGCATCGCAAATGCTACGAATATTGTTGCGGTTTTTAGCAAAAGTTTTAAAGTTTTGTATCCTACTGATCGGACTGGATCTGCACCTGACCATTGACCAAAATCTAATCGGCTTCTTCTTGTCACATACCCACTCATCTACCACCAAGTTTTTGTCATAATCCATCTATAGTTCTTTGAAACACATACTTATATCGTTTTGCTCCCTCTCTCAAAGGTGAAGAATCACTTAGAAAACAAAAAAAATGATCATATCCGGATATGATCCGGATCCTCAACAATATCTAATCATTTCTCCTTGTCACACACCCAACCTGTCCACAAGTTTCCTCGAATCCATCCATAACTTATTATATATCGTTCTGCCCTATCACTCAATGGTAAGAATCACCTAAAAAAATTATAGTAGTTGGATCCGCGATTCAGATCTTCACCAAAATCATCTCTCTCGACCAATTTATCAACATCACCCCTATTTATCAACATGAGACCAATTTATCAACACCAGACCAATTTATCAACATCACAGCAATTTATCAACATCACACCAATTTATCAACACTAGACCACTTTATCAACTTCACACCAATTTATCAACATCAC
>CM068957.1:25929418-25944534 GCA_035128595.1 Eptatretus atami
AACCTGTCAACAGGCTCCATGCACCCCTCCAAACGGGTTTCGAGCCTACATCGCACCCGAACAGGCAAAAGCGCCTCCATTTTGTCAATTTGCTAACCCCCTAACTAACTTTACTCTGACCCCGGGTCCTTGGGTGGGGAATCCTTCCTCCCCCCCAATCCACTCATCGCACCATGCATTACCACATTTCACTCCATTCCACACAGGCCCGCTGGGCCCTCACTCACCCAACATTGTTTCCTTCAATCTCATCTCTTCACATCGCTAACACTGCCATTTCTTCCTACTAAATCCCCTAAGCTACTCGTCATCCCTTTAAACTCATAGCACATCCTTTATTCTACGTAGCTAAGGCCTAAGGTCAACATTTGCCTACGGCGAGGATACGGCGGCCGTACGCCCTCCTGAATTGACAGAAACGTGCGGCGCCGCAGAGTTTTGCGGTGGCCTCAGGGGCCCTACGCCGTTTGGCTATCCTCTTTACAGGCCGTAGGGGTCGCCGTGAATTTATACCGGAGTTATAACTTTTTTGCATTCTACGTTCGCCGTAGCAATTCGACAAGCCGAAAAAAACAAAAACTGTAAAAAAAAAAAACAAGAACCCACTTGTTTACCGTCCTCTGGCCGCACGTTCTCCTTAGGCCCCCTTGCAGTCGAGCCTTGTGGGAGCAACCTTGCGTCTGCCTTGAAAATTCTATGGCCGCCGCAGGAACGCCCTTAAGCGTCCACCGTGCGACATCAAATCAAAGACCGCACAGGCCACCCCCACGTTTTCGGTCTAACGGCTTTGTAATCAGCCAGCTAAATTCCGAACGCAATTATGGCAGTCCAATGTAGGAAGGAACGCAACGAGCAGGTGACAGTTCAACAATGGGGACATTTATTTCCCACTCGGCCGTAAGGCAGTCAATGGGGGATGTTGGACCGGACACGAGCAAAAGTCTCAGCCGATTCTATTTATATGTACATGCACTTACACAATTCACTACTTAGACAAGCGCCGCACGCAACGCACGCACACGCGCACGCACGCACGCACGCACGCACGCACGCACACACACACACACACACACACACACCACAACACACACCACACACCACACACCACGCAAGAAATGGTGATGTTGCCTTGATTAGGACTTTCAGCCGGAGGGACAGGCGAGTGAAAGCCAGGGCCTGTCTCGGACCTGCCCGCCTCGTGCGGCCTTCGAGCGGCTCGATCCGCGGAGAGGAAGAGAACGACGACCAAATGGCGACCAAGAACCAAGCCAAGACGAGCCCAGGCAAGATGAACCCTCAGCGCGCGCAGACCGCGCGCTGAAATCACTCAACAGGACAACTTTCAACGCGCCGATTCCATGGTGTAGAACGAACGAACTCCCTGAACTCCTTTTTTACACGTGGAACGAAACTTCCTGGACTCCTTTTTGCACACCGCTCGAACGAATCCTCAGAGCTCTTGTCTCTTTTTACAGTACGAACTCCCTTCTGCCGCATGCGCCCTCGCACTCCCTCCCACCCGCCAAATTGAGCGCAAACCCCGCGACCGGCCAGGCGGAGGGTGCGAACGAGGCGAGGGCGATGCGGTGTAGGGCGATCATGTCTGGCGGCGCTGGCGGTGGTAAACCACCGAACAAAAAGGAAAACCATCCATTATAAAAAAAAACCGCAGCGCTGGAACATATTAATACATGAACAACAAAAATTTTTTACTGGAAGTGTAAAGGATTTAGACTAATTTGGTACAGCTGATTTCAAAAATCATAAACCGTTTTGCTGATAGCACGTCAGGATTTCAGTAACAGAAAGAATATTCCCATGGCCTAGAAAGTCAGGATTTCAATGAAATTTTACAAAAAAATTGCATTTATCATTTCATTTCATCATGATGCTTCAAATATAGGGGAAAATTACAGAAAACTCACTAGAATGTAATTAAAAATGCTTTAGGCATTGGCTTGCGTTTGTGCTGCTCTGTGTCAGTTCACGATGCAGGAACCAGAGAAAGTCGCCCATCATGTCGGGGTTGTGCCGCCCTGTAACGGTCTCTCCATGAGTGAAATCTCTATGGTGGAAAAAACCCACGCCATTCCAGATCCATTGCGCCGAACCAAAAACTTGTTCATCAAGCCTAGCTTATGTGGATTGTGGAAGAAAAACCTTGGCTGGGTCGACCAAGGGCGACCATGCTTCACGTTGTGTCGACCCAGGTACATGCTCTTCGCTCTTCCCAATCTTTTCTTCTCAGTGATTCTTGTTCGTCTCTGCTATCCCAGAACAAAGAAGCAAACATGTATTTCGTGGAGCCTGACTGCAGCCCTAAAACAAACAGCGGCCACCACTTCAAGTCTCCGCAGATGTGCCAGTTTGAGTCATTGTACTTGATGAATCAAGCAGCTGCCGCATGGTGCTCATAAGATCTCTGTCATGCCGAACGCACTGAGCCAGTGGGACTGATGGGTTTCTCGTCCATTGTGGAAGCCAAAAACAGCCTTCAAGCTGTTTCTTCCCCGAGTCGATGAAGAGGCGCCTGTCTGCAGGATCGTGATCACACCAAGTTCTTTCAACAGACCGTTGAATGTCACTGCAGAATGTCATCGTGTTCTTTCCATCTCAAAAAACTCAAGCCATGTGCGGTGACGTGCTCTGAAACAAGGATATCTTGGTGTTAGGTTTCAAGTAGATTCACTGCTGCAGCTTGATCCAAGCAGCTTCGCCTTCGCCTGTGACAGCTAGAGATCTCTTACAAGATCATTTAAGTCTCCCTGGTTAGAAGGTGTGATTCTTGAGTGTCGGGTTTCAAAAGGTTCATCATCACCACCTCGTTCACCACTGCTTACAGCTATGTTCTGATCAGCTGGAGGGTTGGAAACGCGGTCTCGTTCATCATGAGGCACATGTTTACAGCAAGAGACGCAGTCAGCCGTACTTGATGTGACCTTTATTCTTCTTGTTGAAGCCGCATGCTTGTGCAGCAGAAAATAAACATCATCATGATGATTCTGCGGCTCACGCCATATCATGGTACCGCCAAAGGCATGCTCGCGTGCGCTTTGCCCACCAACCACTGAGTCAAGGTTGTGGTTGACAGCTTGTGCAAAGGATGTGTTGGTGCCCAGCTCTTTCTTGGTCCCCCACCTTACACCCCGAAGTAGTGAAAGTAGGCGGCCTTCATTTTCACTGCTGTAGATATCTTCGCTGGTTGATCTTTTGTGGATATATTACCGCCCCACAGACATAACAGAAGGTTGTCAGGATGATTGTTACAGGAACGCCTATCATCTTATCTGAAAGAAAGAAATATAACACAAGTTAACAACAATTGTACGAAAAGACATGTTAAAGACATATGTAAAATTTCATTGAAACCTGACTTCTATGCAATGGGAATTATTTCTGTTCCTGAAAATCCTGACGTGATACAGCAAACGGTTTATGATTTTTGAAATCAGCGTACCCAAATTAGTCTTAATCACTTTTACACATCTCCAGAGTAAAAAAAATTTTTTTGAAATTTGTGTTCAGTGATTTACCCGTTAACTAGGGGAAAGGGCTTCTATAAAAACACGGCTAAGGGCTAAGTCACATTTGCTCTACGGCGAGGATTTACGGCGGCCGTACGCCCTCTGATTGACCAGAAACGTTGCGGCGGCCGCAGAGTTCTGCGGTGCTCAGGGCCCTTATGCCGTTTGGCTATCTTGACAGCCATAGGGTCGCCCGGAATTACAGCACGGAGTTATAACTTTTTCATTTCTACGTTCGCCGTTAGCAATTCGACAAGCCGAAACAAAAGAACTGGTAAAAAAAACACAAAAAAAACCCCCACTCGTTACCGTCCGTCTGGGCCGCCACGTTCGCCTTAGGGCCCCCCTGCGGTCGCCTTGCGTGGCAACCTTGCGTCTGCCTTGAAAAATCATGGCCGCCGCAGGAACGCCCTAAGGTCACCGTGCGACAATCAATCAAAACCCGTACGGCACCCCCACGGTTTTCGGTCTTCCACAATTTATAAATACGCCGTGCGGCTCCCCGAAAATAACAAGACAAATGTGTCCAAGAGGCAGCGGTCCTAAAAAGGTTTTTCGGCTAAAAAAAAAAACAAACTTCCGATATTTCGTCACGTGCCTTGATTAAGCCAATAGCGAAAACTCATCATACTGTATTACGTATTTACTATATATCGTGTATTGACGAAATAAATAATGTATTTACGATAATTACCAATACGATAAATGGAATAATCTTTAAATAGTAACGTTTAACTTTCGAAAACTTTAAAGCAAAATGTTCCGAATTATATTTTAAAGTTTCATGGGTGATAGAACGCTCTCAAAAGGGCACCTCAAGCGGGATGTGTACATGTGCTCAGTATTAAAGGTCCCCTGACATGCAAAATAAACTTGTTATTTATAAATTAACTTGACCTTTCCTAGTGAAGAAATCACCCGTTTTTTTTAATCAAAAATGGGATAATTACAGCAATATTATCGACATTTCTGAGCTATTCACAACTTGCTATGTCTCGCCCCTAAAAAAAAAAAAATGGACTTCAGCGATCTCTGCGTGACGCACAGTACAGTAACTCGCACAGTGGATTTGACTCGAGATGTCGCGCACCTATAAAAGTACCGTACCAAAGGCAGTGTTGCACATGTTAGTGCAATCTCTGTGATCGTCTTAGTTCCGTGATTGTTTCGCGAAAGTTTTAAATAGTTTTAGCCTGTACTTTCGAAATGCCTGCAAGATGTATCGTAGCAGGATGCAGCAAAGACAAGCAAAGACGGTGTAAGCCTTCATGTATTCCCGAAAGATGATAATCGTCGGAGAATAATGGACATCTAAAGTGAAGGATGCTTCCATTGGCATGCATTCCATTAACTTTCAGCAAATGCTAGCCTGGTGTTGGCTTCAGTGTTAGGGTGGCGGCTTGGATCCTAGGGTCCTGAGTTCAAGCCCCGGTCGGCCGCTTGAATTAATACACCAGGGGGTTGACTCAGCCTGGTCATTCCCTTCCAGAGGTCGGCGAAAATGAAGTTACCAGTTCCAGTGGTGTACTGGTTAGAGGGCACTGCATCAGCGACACAGTCGCGCTTTCAAGAAATGATAGCTAACCCCGGCAGCTAAGCTGCCATACGACCACCACCAGCAGCCAAAATGCTGTAATAAAAGAAAGGGAAAAAAAATGTTTGCACAACAATGAAAACAAATGTATCGTGTCCTATTACACTGGCCTCATATCCTCGGGACCTTACGCATTGACAATCATTGTGTGCATGCTAATACAAGTTACTTGTCAAACTCGATGACTCTAGAGTCGAGACTAGTCCGATAAATCCGTCTCCGTCTGACTCGGCGATAAAGATTCTGACGTGCTGTCGCTTTATTTTATATTCCTTTTCTTCATTGTTTCTACTGGTGCTACATGACGACAGTAGGAATAAAAAAAATTAAAAATTGCAACAGAACGTCAGATTATCGGGACTACTCGAGACAATTGTGTCACAAGGTGTGTTCTGCACACAGTTTTCATCGTATTTCGGACAGCGAGGTTGCTTTGTTTTATGCGTGGAGGAGATACGCCGATGACATGGGCTGCCTTGTTCTGTGATTATGCGCCGCGGAGAAAAAAGGGGGAGAGAACATGTCCGCGCGCTGCGCTGGTTCAGTCACGTCACTAAAATATTCTGATATCGAGAGTATGCAGTCGAAATTTACATTATTGAATTACGAATAGGATTTAGTCTAACCAGTTGTTATTTCCGAGTCTTCCTTCTGGATGTTCCTCCCGATCATAATAAACTCCGGAATTATCGCCATTTCCTCTGCTTGTCCTTGCTTCGTGCTCGAACTGCTAAGGCCGTATTTTCATTTCCAGCTGCCTGAACTTCACCTTCCCGCTGTGACGACTTATCCGACAATTCTCCAAAATGTGATTCAGAACCAAAATCCTTCTTCTTCACACCACTGTCGTTACCAACAAGTGAAATCCATGTTATCCATTACAAAAAACAAATGTTCGATTTTTTTAAAGCAGGAAATGAACGAAGCGATTGAGTCGACCAATCAAATGTGTGAAACGCACAGAAAGCCAATAGAAATCATGTAGACCACCAACTCGAGGAATTACGTGACAGCCCTTTGACATCTGATATTACGTCATGTGGGTTACGCCCCTTTCAGGAGAATTTTTAGGGCGTTCCGAAGAGGTTTGTTTTTTTAATTTTACAATTTTACAGAATGATTTTGTGAAAAAAACATTGTCAGATCTGAAATCACGATGAAAAACTCCTCTAGGACATAATAATGAAATTATTGCTACTTTGGCAGTCAGGGACCTTTTAAGGTCCGGATCTTGTATATACAAGAGGCGAGTATCCTAGAGATGAAGGTTTTGCCTTCAGAAGACGAATAAGAAGAAAGGAAGAAGAAGAACGCCGAGCTCTCTATGAGCATGTTCGCGACGCGAGACGCTGCTAAAAACATTATGTGACTGGCTACATTTGTGACCGTTGGAAAATACTGCGCCGCCCTATAATTGCTAGTGGCCGTAGATTTTGTGGACCCCCGGCCGCCGTGCAAATGTGACTTAGGCCTTACCGAGATAACCACTCTATAGGAACTGGAATGTGATTTGCCGAAGCTTTCCAAATCCAACAACACTTGCCTGTTTATCATAAATAACATGAATTAAATATGAATAAATAATATGAATACTTTTGCGTGTTATAATATAACACACATACAAAATATACGTATATATATTATATATAAACACATACAATTATATTACTGTATATATATATAACATATATACATATATATACACATATATATACACATATATAACATATATAACACATATAATAAATATATACATATATATATTATATATATATATACTGGCATAGTGACGTGTGCCTTGTAATCCGGCTTACTCGGAGCTTGGGTTGAGATCGCCTGAGGACGGGAAGCTCTGCGCTGGGCCATGCCTATGAAGTGTAGGGCCAGCCCGGAGTCATGGTGAAACCCAATCCTATACTATCCCTGTGTCGTAAGAGGCGACCAGGGTTTGTTCAGGGAAGGGATGCCGGCGTAAAAACCGGTGCCAAATCAGTATGCGCCAACGGATGATCCGAGTTGGCGACCCCTAACCAGGGTTGGTGTCAGGAAGGGCATCCGGCGTAAACCTGCTGCCAAAATCAGTATGCGCCACGGATGATCCGTGGGCGACCCCTACCAGGTTGTCAGGAAGGGCATCGGCTAAAACCTGTGCCAAATCAGTATGCGGAAATTCACGACGGCATGTCCGCTGTGGCGAACCCATAACGGGATCAGCCGAAAGAAGAAGAAGATAGATATTAATAATATAATATATATATATATATAATATATATACATATATATACATATATATTACACTATATATACATATATACAGTGGGTGAGAAACAAGTATTTGATACACTGCCGATTTTTGCAAGGTTTCCCACTTACAAAAGCACGTAAGAGGTCTGTAATTATCCATAGGTACACTTCAACGCGAAAAGATGGAATCTAAACAAAAATCCTGAAAAATCACATTGTTATGTTTTAAATAATTATTTGCATTTATTGCATGGAAATAATATTTGATACATCAGAAAAAAACAGAAACTTAATATTTGGTACGAAACCTTTGTTATGCAATTACGAGATCAGAATATTCCTGTAGTTCTTAACCAGGGTGCACAGACTGGCCAGCAGGATGGTTGGCCCACTCCTCCATACAGATCTTCTCCAAATCCGTTCAGGTTCGGGGCTGTCGCTGGGAACACAGACTTTCAGCTCCCTCCAAAGAGATTTCTAATGGGTTCAGGGTCTGGAGACTGGCTCGGCCCACTCCGGACCTCCCATGAGATGCTTCTTAGGAGCCACACCTTAGTTGCCTGGCTGATGTGTTTGGGTCGTTGTCATGCTGGAAGACCCACCACGCCCCATCTTCAATGCTTCTTGTTGAGGGAAGGAGGTTGTGGCCAAGATCTCGCGATTAACATGGCACCATCCATCCTCCCCCCTGCAATACGGTGCAGTCGTCCTGTTTCCCTTGCAGAAAAGCATCCCCAAGAAATGATGTTTCCACCTCCATGCTTCCGCGTTGGATGGTGTTCTTGGGGTTGTACTCATCCTTTCTTCTTCGCTCCAAAACACGCGCGAGTTTGGAGTTTTAAACCAAAAAGCCTCTATTGGTTCTCATCAGACCACATGACCTTCTCCCATCCTCCTCTGGATCATCCAGGATGGTCATTGCCAAACTCAGGAACAGGCCTGGACATGCGCTGCTGGGCAGAGGGACCTTTGCGTGCGCTGCAGGATTTTAATCCATGACGGCGTAGTGGTTACTTTACGGTTTTCTTCGCATACTTTTGGTCCCCTCTCTCAGGTCATTGACCAGGTCCTGCCGGTAGTCCTGGGCTACCCTTTACCTTTCTCATGATCATTGAGGCTCCACGAGGTGAGATCTTGCATGGAGCCCCAGCACCGAGGCGAGATTGACTGTTATCTTGAACTTTCCATTTTCTAGTATGTAATGCGCCAACAGTTTGGTTGCCTCTCACCAAAGCTGCTTGCCTATTTGTCCTGTAGCCAATCCCAGCCTTGTGCAAGTCTACAATTTTGTCCCTGATGTCGCTTAGGACAGCTCTCTGGTCTTGGCCATTGTGGAAGGTTGGAGTTGATTGATTGAGTGTGGACAGGTGTCTTTTATGCAGATAAACGAGTTCAAACCAGGTGGCAGTTAAACAGTACATGATGGAGAATGGGAGGGTTCTTAAAGACGAAAACTAACAGTCTGTGAGAGCCGGAATCTTAACTGTTGGGTAGGTGATCAAATACTATTTACATGCAATAAAATCAAATTAATTAAATTTAAAAATCAACAATGTGATTTTAGGATTTTGTTCTACGTTCCGTCTTATCACAGTTGAACGTGTACCTATGATAAAAAATTAATCAGACCTCTACGTGCTTTGTAAGTGGGAAAACGCTGCAAAAATCGGCAGTGTATCCAAATACTTGTTCTCCCCACTGTATCATAATATAAACACAGAAAAATATATACTGTATATATAAATTCACACATACAAATAATATACACACGTGCAAATATAGACTGTATACAATATATACATATATAATATATACACACATACAAATAATACTGTATACTATCTATAATTCCACAATTGGTGTGTCTGACCACTGTTCTCGACAACCCACTGGAACGAATCTGATTGAAAACTTGCGAGCTATATTGCTGGGGACCTGAGTATGTGCCTTTTCAAGGTTTGATATTAATCGACAAGTGCTTCCCAAGTTATGGCCATTTATTTACCAACCAATGACAAGACGTTCTGCTAGGCAGTGCCGTTGGGAAGAGATCCTCAGCGGCGTTCCCCATTCGGGTTACAACCGACGAACTTCGATAGTGTGACACTGTGCTTCTAATTAATTTCTCTATTTTATGAGACATTTATAGATTAACACAATTGCCCAATCCAGTCATTGCGTTTACGACGAGCGAAGGAACGGCCTGTGTGTTCTGTTGAAAGGGTTTTTTTTGGGGGGGAGGGTTGCACTTAAGCCCAGCGCGAGAGCGAAGGGAACGGCCTGTGTGGTTTTTTGTTTCTGGCACGCCAGTTTGAAACATTTTTTTTTTGCACGTACGGCACGCACATACTGCACGTACGTACGGCACGCTACTAGTGTATATAAACACAATACAATATAGATGTAATATATTTATATATATATATATATATATATATATATAGTATATAATCACATATATATATATTATATAATAAACCACATACAAATATATTACTGTAATATATAATTGTATTATACATATATATACTATATATAATATATATATAGTAATATAATATATTATAGTTATATATATATATATATATATATATATTATTACAGGGGGCTGCAAAAAGTAGAGGTAACCAGTAATCGAAAGCAAGTACAGTCCTACTGTATACCTACTTTGCAGCCCCCCTGTGTATATATATATATATATATATATAATATATATATATATTATATATATATATATATATATATATATATACATTGGGTGCTCAACATAAATGAGTACACCCCGACAGATTTGTCAGAAAACCTTTAGTTTCCTTTCAGAATCACATTTTTCTATGGGATTACTTACTACAAAATACCTCCACCAAATGTGGCCATTGATTGCAAACAAGATTTATTAATTTGCACACAACAAAAAAAGGATTTTCCTAACAAATTCATTAAAGACCATGTTGCAAAAATAGTACACCCAATGAAAAGTCTTAGGAGCAAAGCTAAATTTTTAGACTTACAAACTTCTAATTAACAATAATTCAACCACAGGTGAGTCCAATTAATTCATTAAACAACCGGTGTCCAGCAGACAGTTGACTATAAAAGGGCTGTTACTTAAACAAAGAAAACCCTTCCCCATTTCATGCTGTCAGCAATGGCACACATGGAAGAGGAATGTCACAAGACTGAGAAAGAAAATAAAATTTATTTACACAAGGAAGGTGAAGGCTACAAGAAGATCATGCAAAGCTTTAACTCATCAGTCAGAATAACGTAGCAAAGTTGATACAAAAATAACAAATATGAGAACTGCAACCATCTCACAGAGACGTCCAGGGCTGTCCACGGAAGTTAAAACCTCACAGGAGCGGCTTCTTAAGCTGGAAATCGCAAAGTTTG
Source organism: Eptatretus atami (assembly GCA_035128595.1). Classification (NCBI taxonomy): domain Eukaryota; kingdom Metazoa; phylum Chordata; class Myxini; order Myxiniformes; family Myxinidae; genus Eptatretus; species Eptatretus atami. Next base: position 25,940,174 of record CM068957.1, read on the forward strand.
ACTTTGCTTAAAAGTAATCCAGAAACGACATCGCCTCAATCCAAACAAAGGTCTTGATAAAAGTTGAGCGTAAGAACATTGTTCAACGGGAATAAAGCAAGATAATAAACACATTAGAGACGATAAAGTTACTAACAGAGTCATCACAGTAGAAAGCACAACTGGGGTGACTGTTCGTGACACAATACGGCGTACACTGCAGACGGAATGGCATTGCAGTGGGTGTCGTCCACGAAGGAAGCCTGCTCCTTAAAGCCATGCACAAAAAGCCCGCTAGGAATCTTGCAGGGCCCATGCTAAAAAAGATGAAGACTACTGGACTCTATACTCTGGATGTGATGAGAGCAAGATAACATGCTTTTTGGAACGATGGCTTCCAAAACTGTTATGGCGTCGCAAAGAAGTGAGAGTACAAACGAAAAATGCATGGTGCCTACAGTTGAAACATGGTGGTGGCAGTGTCCTCATGTGGGGCTTGCATTAAGTGCTTGCTGTCTGCGGGCGAGCTGCCATTTCATTGACGGTAATGATTTCACAGATGTACTGCTCTATTATTGAAAGAGAGATGCTACCATCACTCCGTGCCTTGTCGTTCATGCACTTTTCCAACATGACAATGAATCAAAACACACATCTAAAGGGCCACTTGTTGCGATTTCTGAAGAAGAAGCAGGTCTAAGTGATCAGTGGCCAAGTATGTCTCCTGATCTGAACCCAATCGAGAAAAAAAAAACCACCTATGGGGAATTCTGAGAGAAAGTTGAGTCATTCACTCTCCATCCAGCATTCCAGGCTTCGAAAACAGATCGTTCTTGAAGAATGAGAAAAGAATAGATGTTGCAATATGTTTGCAACTTGTCAATCCATTGCTAGAAGACTTGTGTCTGTCCTTCAAAATCATGGAGGTCATACAAAATACAGATGTAGTAGTTTTGTTGCTGGGTTTATTCATTTTTGCATCAACTATTTGATAAAACTGAAGATTTTGTAATCTAAGTTATATTATTTACCTTACTTTCGATGTTAATGAGTTAAATAAATGTTCTATAAAACTCAATTTTTGTCAAAATTTTTGAAATTATTCTTGTGTTCATGAATATTGATTAAAATCTTACTTTTCAAAGGGGGTGTATTCATTTATGCTGAGCAACTGATATATATATATATATATATATATATATATATATATATATATATATATTATATATATATATATATACGAGGTGTGTTCAAAAAAGTATCCAACCTTAATATTTCGTGCGTAAACCAAATGAAGCTAGGGAGGCGTGCGTTTGTGCACGTATGTGGCGATCCTAATCCGTATGCGTGAATATTTTCCGGCTGAGAGCTTGTCAGTCCCGCAGACCTCCGATTAGTGAGGAAGTGTAAGGTGAGCGCCGTCGGAATTTTCTGTTTTTGACAAAATGCGGAAAAACTTGAAACAACGCTTACTGCATCAAATTTGTGTGTAAAGCTTGGCGAGTTCCCAAGTGAAACGATCCGCAAATTCAACGGGCCTTCACAGGAACGAAGCAATTGGACCACAAGATATAAAGAGTGGTACAACCGCTTCAAAGAAGGTCGCACAATCAGTGGAAAGTGAAGCACGTTCTGGTAGGCCCTCAACATCCCGAAATGAGATCGTCTTGACCTAAGTGAGGACCCTGCTGATGCAGGATCGTCGAATCACGATCAGAGAACTTGCAGGACGAGGCGGGCATCAGCATTTGGATCCATTCATTCCATTGTGACTGAGGCCTAAGTCACATTTGCTCTAACGGCAAGGATACGGCGGCCGTTACGCCCCTGAATGACAGAAACGTGCGGCGGCCGCAGAGTTTCTGGCGGTGGCCTCAGGGTGGCCCTACGCCGTTTGGGGTATCTTTTACAGCCGTAGGGGTCGCCGTGGAATTATACGCGGAGTTATAACTTTTTTCATTTCTACGTTCCCGTAGCAATTCGACAAGCCGGAAAAAAAACTGGTAAAAAAAAATTAACCCCATTCGTTACCGTGTCCGTCTCGGGCCGCACGTTCGCCTTTAGGGCCCCCCTGCGGTCGCTCTTGCGCGCACTTTGAGGCTACTTTGCGGTCTGCCTTGAAAATTCTATGGCCACCGCAGGGCCCCCTTAAGGTCACCGTGCGACATCAAATCAAAGACCGTACGGCAACCCACGTTTTCGTCTCCACAATTCTAAATACGCCGTGCGGGCTCCCCGAAAAATAAAAACATATGTGACTGCTACATTGTGTGACCGTGAAATACTGCGGCCACCGTATAAATTGCTAGTGGCCGTAGATTTTGGCCACCCCACGGCCGCCGTGGCAAATGTGACTTAGGCTGAGGATTTGGGCTTAAGGAGAATCGCAGTGAAGTTCGTGCCAAAGCTGCTAACGATCGAGCAGAAGCAACTCCGTTTGGAGATCGCACAGGACATGCTGGAGACTGTGAACAGCGATCCCAACTTCTTCAACACAGTGATCACTGGCGATGAGACCAACATGTATCCATCATTTTGTCAAAAACGAAAATCCGACGGCGCTCACTTACACTTCCTCACTCATCGCGGTCTGTCGGCGACTGACAACTTCTGCAGCGGGAAAATATTCACGCATTACGGATTAGGAATCGTTACATACGTGCACCAAACCACGCCTCCTAGCTTCATTTGTTTACGCACGAAAAATTAAGGTTGGATATTTTTGAACACACCTCGTGTGTATATATATATATATATATATATATATATATAATATATATATATACATATAAAACACAGACAAATATATATTGTATATAAAATTCACGACATGCAAATATATACTGTATCTAATATATATATATATATATATTATATATATATATATATTACATATATACACACACATACATAATATATACTGTATGTATAAATACACACATACAAATATATACTGTATATGTGTGTATATATATATATATTGTATGTATATGTTTCTTATGGCCTGAGGATTTGTGACAAAATCCATGTGACATCCACTTGTTCGAATATGTTGAGTATAACACGTTATGCTTTCAGCACCGGCCAGGGCGACGTATATGTATATACAATATATATAATATATATATATATATATATATATATATAACATATACCTATATATATTATATATTATATACATATATATATACATTATATATATATATATATATATAATATATTAAACCAGACAAATATATTGTATATGTAAATCAACATACAAATATATACTATATATATATATATATATATATATATATATATATATATATATATATAACACACATACAAAATATACTGTATGTATAAATACACACATACAATATATACTGTATGTATATATATATATATATATATATATATATATATATTATATATACTATACATACATAATTATAAATATATATGTGCTTCCTCATTATGCATGGCTTCACCAGTCCCTCCAAGCCTGGTGTTGGTTTAGTGGTAGTGGTGGCTTGTGATCCTATGGTCCTGAGTTTGAGCCTCGCGTTTGCCACTGAATGAACACCAGGGGTTGACTCAGCCTGTCATCCTTCCGAGGTCGGCGAAATGAGCACCAGTGTGTACTGGTAATAGGGGCACTGCATCATCAGTGGCATAGCCGTGCCCCTAACCAATGATGCAACCAGCAGCCAAAAAGGCTGTACACGATGGGCACTGGTACCTCCAAGATAAATCTTTAAGAATTAAAATCCATGTCACATCCACTTGTTCAAATATGTTGAGAATAACACGTTATGCTTTCAGCACCGCCAGTGCTTGCCACAACATGACACACATTGTGGAAAGGACATGTAATAAATTACAGAATTGTAATTTATAAATACATACGAGCGGAGTACCCACCCGATGGGCGATCTTGTTCCAAGTGTGCAACACGTACTTCTGACACATCCCTTTATTTGGCCGGTGTATTGGCAACAGATTGCTGCCTCAATCGCTACGGAAAATTAAAATATAACTCGGGTTACGTACATGAAGCAAAAACATGCCGACTGCTGATGTGCATATATCACACATTGTGGTTTTATAGCTCGGATAATTCCAAATGCGCTGGCCCATCTGCTGAAACCGGAGGTCTGAAGCCTGAAGCCTAAAGCCTGCAGTTTGAGGCCGATACGTACTCTCGCCTTCACAATGCCCATGACGCCTATCCGCTCCAACCTTTTGATATTTAACAATCCTTTTAACAGTCCCTTTGGTTGTTTTACACTGAACAAAAAACTTACAGGGAGGGCATGGCGATTGTGAATATGACACTTCCAAAGATATCTTAGGCTTACCAAAATGATGGATGTAAGTAGGGTGGATATACTGATTCT
>CM068957.1:25953813-25968859 GCA_035128595.1 Eptatretus atami
AAATGTCAGGAAACTAGTACGTCCCGTACGTGTGCGGCCTACGTGCAAAAAAAAAAAACTTCAAACCGCGAGCCAGAAACAACACACAGGCCGTTCCTTCGCTCTTGCGTGTCCGTACGTGCGTGCCCGTACGTGCAAACCAAAAAAAAAAACTTTCAAACCGCGAGCCAGAAACAACCAACAGGCCGTTCCTTCGCTCCTGTAAACGACGACTGGATTGGGCATTGTGTTATCTATAAATGCGCATAAGAAATCGAGAAATTATTAGAATACACTAAGTCATCACCATCCGGAAGTAGTGCGTGCCCGTACGGAATGTTCACATCATTCCACGAATCATCGCTTGCATTGAAGTAACAACTGCTGTGATACTTAACACACAGAGTTAATTAAAATCCAAATTAAAATCAAGTTTACCTCCCTGTCTTTGCTTGCCATGACATTCCTGCCATTGACCATTGCCACTCTACGCCACGGTAACTAAGGCACCGATCGATCCCCATCGTAACCGGCACAGCACGTGACGTCATCGTCGGCCGCGCCACGCACGGCTACGCGAAGTTAAGTCCTCACTGTCCGGAAGTTCGCATATCGCAGTTACGATTATTCGCAATTTCGTTTTAATGGCCAATTATTCAATTAGTGCCAATGTATTGTGCCTTTTCGCAATGTCATCCAAGGAAAAAACACAAAGAGAAGAGAAGAGGAAAAAAAAAAAAAAAAAAAAACTTTCAAACAACACACAGTCTGTTCCTTCGCTCTCGTAAACGATGACTGGATGGGGCATTGTGTTTATCTATAAATGTGCATAAGAAATCGAGAAATATTGGAATACACAAAGTCATCACTATCCGGAAGTCTGTACGTTGTAACCCGTAATGGGGAAGCGCTGAGGTTCTCTTCCCCATCGGCCACGCCTACGCAGCAACGTGTCTTCTCATTGGTTGGTAAATAAATGGCGCGAAGCAACGTGTCTTGTTATTGGTTTGGTAAATAAATGGCCATAACTTGGAAGCACTTGTCCGATTAATATCAAATCTTGAAAAGGCACATACTCAGGTCCCAGCAATATATCTGGCAAGTTTCAATTAGATCGGACCAGTGGTTGTCAAGAACAGCTCAAGACACACACAGCACACACACACACACACACACACACACTCACACACACACACACACACACACATTTGCTGGAATTTAGATAGATGATTATAATCTTACAGCCTTGTTTGAATATCCTTTAATGGAAAGTGCGAGGAGTTTTCCTTGGAACCAGGAGTTCCCTTGCAATGGCTGTTTCTGACTAAGCTACAGTACAGAGACTGACAGAAGTAAATAGACACCATGATTTTTAAAGAATATTGTTACGAATTCGCGCCGCCCAGCGTGCAAACGACCGCTTTTCACTAATAGCAGCCGCACGCCCACCGGACGAGCAATTCAGTCGCGACTTCCTGGAACAACACCAGAACCAGTCACGGGTGGGTTCTTAACCCCACCACGGCCTAGTCCGTATTCTACCCGCGCGCAACAGGGTCAAGCGCGAATATCGATATACCTAAGTATTCGCGCGGGTAACCTACCGAGAGACCGTACCTCGGCGAAGGCGCTTGGACACGAACCGCTTAAGCGGTTCGTTCCGTTCTGGGATAACCGAGCGGGGGTATTATCGCCAGACCTCGCCGACCCGATTCTTTTATCGGTATTCAAAACCAACTACCATTCCGAAATGCAAACACAGCGGTTCAATATGGGAAAATGACACGACGAACGGGTTCACATTCAACTAAGCACATTTATTTCACACACATGCACATATACAGCCATGCAGGTATGCAAAAACACGCATGCAGTCATGCAGCCAAACAAGCAATGCGCGGGACGGGCACAAAACACGAGCAAGGACCAAGAGTTACCACCGTCTATTAGTTATTATCAATGTACACTTAACAGTTTCTACTTACGGGACACGGCGCCACAACATTCATTCAAAAGAAAAGCAAGAAAAGACCCCTCACAGACAAGGGAGTCAGACTGGGCCCGTGGGCCTTTATAACATGGGGCTTTGGTGACCGAAAGGGCCCCACGAGACCGTTGCAGGTTACCTGCACCCTCGTGGTGCCTTGATGGGGCGAGTCGCGACGTCCTGTCCCCACGGGAGCTCGCGTAGCCGTGTTGAGCTCGGGCCTTCCGCGTGGCAGGCGAGCTCTCTCCGGCTCTCCCCACACGAACGCGCAGGTTCGCGCGACACAGCAGGGCTGCTCCTCCAGCCCGCGTCTCCCTCGCGACGCCCGGACTTCCACCGACTGACTGTTCCAAGCTCCCGACAATGACACGAGCCCAGATCTCCACACAGCTCCTTGGCTTCTCCAGACTCTCCGAACCCGACAGACACACTCCGAACCCCGACAGAGACTCGGTTCTCTCCACGCAGCTTCCTCTCTTACGACACACACACTTCGCTGTGTTCAGCGCTCGCTTTTATTCCCCCTCCTTTATCGCCCCGCCCTCCTTCCAGCTCCTGCGGGAAACTTCCAGGAAACAGGAAAAAGGAAAAGCGAATGCAAAACTTCCAGGAAAAAGGTTTCCTGGGAAACAAATCGTTTCCCTCGCGGGTCGGGGTTTTCGAAGCAATCATCCTGGTAGCACTTCTCTATTCTCCTCCCTCGCCCCTCCCCGTCCCAAAGCGCGGGAAAGTAAGAGGAAAAATCCGTGCGTTATCGGAACGCCTTCTTCTTTCTCCATGGCAGAGACGGTTTTCGATGCGGAGAGGGTTGTAGCGTGGGTGTGGAGAAGGTGATTGGTGGTGGTTTTGTAATGGTGGTGTGGTGTTGTAATGTGGCGTGGTTGGCGTTGGTGGTGGTCGTGAGGGTGGTGTGGTTGGGTGTTTGTAAAAAAGGTGGTTGGTGTTGGTTGGTCCCAAAATAATGATAGCAAAGAATAACGGCTAACTCAAAGATCACAGCCCTGATAACACGAATAATCCCTTAGACCATGGTGGGGAAATCTATCTGAACACACACTTAGCGATATAACTGAACTAAGGACCTTTATGGTGTTCTGCGAATTTCCACGGCCGTAACAATATATTTATGAACCTTTGAAGTACATTTGATCCATTTTAATACACACACTAGTATTTTGTAGACTTGCCATTTGCAGATTTCAATGCTTTTACTCTTTCAGGATATAACTAACGAGTTTTGAAATTTTCTCTTGTGGGATTTCTGCCCAGGTTTCACACAAAAGGTTTAGCAATTCTGTCCATGATGCTAGTTTCCTGGACTTTTTCCGCATAGCTCGATCCATATGGCCCAGAGGTGTTCAACGGGATTCATGTCAGTAGACTGACTTGGCCATGGAAGTCGCTTGATCCCATTTCTGTCCTGCCATTCTTTGGTCTTTTTTGCAGTGTCATGGAGCTCCATCTTCCATGAACAGAATGTTGTTTTTGACCATCTGACCAGTGGAGAAGACGAGGAGACGTCTATCCTCAAGGACAGAAATGTGTGTCATTGTGTTGATGTTGCCAACACACTCCACAAGCTCTGCCGGACCAGCGCTCCAGATTGCTCCCCATAACTTCACTGAAAACCACCGTGTTTGACAGTTGGCTGCAGTTGGTTCAAAGAAAACTCTTGACTGGGAAGTCTCACAGACCCACACACGCCCATTGTCAGAAAATTGAGCAAATTGGGACTCATTTGAAAAAATGACAGTTTGCCAAAACTCCAAGTAGTCTGGCAGATATGGGAATGGATTGTGCCTTTGATGATACAAGCATGAGCTTTGCACACTGTCAGAGCATGCCCTAAGGAAGATATTTAGCTATAGGCCATCACAGAATTGTCCTGTGGCCAAAATGGCGGCCATTTTCCAAAATGGCCATCATCGGTTGTTATTTTACCAGTAGCTCAGGTTCTAAACTACTTAGGATATTGATTCTGGTGGCTAATCGTACATTTTCAAGGATGAGGAATGCAGTGGTACTATTTACAACATGCTATAACTACTCGAACAACTACCTAACTACATATATCTAGCTTTCAGGGAAATAAATATAGTAAAATTATAAACGCATTTAATATTAGTGGAGTTATACATGTACATGTTTTGAAACTGTGACATATTCATGAGAGTACAATGCAGTCTTCGCAATGTTCCTTTATAATATTTGGTAGTTTATTTATATGAGCACACAGTTCATGAGATTATGCTGTATCTTGCAAATCAATAGTGCATGTCCCATTGTTATTTGACATGTTAGTGGTGAGGCAAGTCGACGACAGTCCTTCCATTATTAACCAGGTAAGGTGTTCCATGGTAATATTACAGGTTTTCAATGAAATGTAATGTTAGTTTCGAGAACACAGTCCACCACAGTGGCAAAGAGCAGTGCACTGAGTGCTGCCTTGACACATTTGCACTGTCCTCTGCACCCCTTTTTGCATCAACAGCGTATGAGTTCTCGACAGGCCTGGGTCGTCTTCTGACAGTGTGGTCCATGAACTTCTCATCCACCTGTGTCCTTCTTCTTCCACCCCAGTCACCTGGGGATGGGAGTTCCGGGACTGCAACCGTGATCTGTCCCCAGCAGTGACCAGCTTGGTAGGCAGCCCTCTTTGTGTGTTGAATCAGTGCTGCTTGTGTTGGAGGGAGTCCTTCAATGTCTCTACCTTTCTGGGTGAACAGCTGATTGCATGCCTGATTGACTGATTCCAGGCTGCTAGTGCGGTCATAGAGCAATACCACGAATCACTCCAGAGACTCCATCCAGTTGTCTATGGTGTCTGGGGTGGCAGCCACGGCACAGAAGGCTCAGTGACGTCATCAAAGGCTAGATGATCAAAGCTCTGGCTAGATGAACTGCATCATTGTCAGCATCGTGCTCACACGCTTTCCCTAATGCAGCACCAACATCCTCATTGCACACGAGCACCACATGACGACCTTGCTTGTGAGCATCCATGTCCGGGAAGTAACCCAGTATTCTGTTCTTGAGTTTAGTGGAGTGTACACGCCCCGTCACGTGTGTCCCCAGTTGTCCAGCCTGGTACTGTACAGATTCACAAAGTCTGTTAGCTTGAACACTGGTGCAACCATATTGTCCATGCGCACTTCCTCAATATAGGCGACAAGTCCAGCGAATGCAATTCCATGGTTAACAGTGTCTACATTAGATTATTGTGCCTTTGTGTCCCTCGCGTTATTGTACAGAGAGGCAAGAACTGAGCATGGTACTTAGCCTCTTGGGCAATGAGATAAACACTGAGTTTGGATAGGAGATGTTTGTCCTGTAGTTTGACGGCACACTGCCTCACACGAATGTAAAGTTTAAATGTTGATGCATTACACAAAGCATCTCTTGCTGCAGATTTGCCGCAGAAGAAGCATGTCTCTGTTGAATGAGTTTCATGTTCAAGCTCTGACGGGTGAAGTTGTGGTTTTCTGGGTCATCATCGTGGTGTGTTTTCCTCTTTTCAGCCCTCTGAAGTTTTTTGTTTTGTTATACAGCAGTCTGCAGGAGTCATGCCATTTGGCTTTGTGAACCCGGAATGCTGCCTCGATGCCCTGACCCTCATCCAGTTGTGACAGTTTTAGTGTTCCTGGCAGGCAACTGATCTTGTCGAATGCTACAAGATGCTCAGCTATGGTCCTATATCCTGCCCCATCTGTGCCACGTGCTGAATTATATGGACATGTCAGCATCTCATCTGTGTCTTCCTGACACAGAACACATTTGTTCCAGTCTGTGGTCGGGCACTGTTTACCTGATGAGCTAGGCTCATCAGGGTCCACCACCTTGTATAGTTTGGCCATTGTCCCTATGCACTATGCTACTTTAGAACAGTATCTAATAGTTATAAAATTGAGAACAGTATGTACTAGTTATACCACCACCACTCTACCATAAGCTGAAATCTCCAGGAAAATATGTGGCTGCCACACAGTCACAGTCCAGGTCAACTGAAAACATACAGATATACATACGATTAGGCATTGTTACTAGGTGTACACAAAAGCTGTCCTAACAACATAGATTATAATCTATGTTGATAATTATCATTGTGACGTTATTATGATTTTCTGTGTGAATATGCAGCAAATATATGAATAACACATAAACTAATTATGAGGTCAGCACACACAACTCATGGGCTGATTCTGAAATTCCGGAAAATGTGCATAATCCGCTAATATTTGGATGGTTTTACTATTATTTAATTCCCTGAATATTAGATATATGTAGTTTGGTAGTTGCTAGCATGTTATAAATAGTACACTGCATTCCTCATCCTTGAAAATGTACGATTAGCCACCAGAATCAATATCCTAGCTGGTCTAGAACCTGAGAAACTGGTAAAATAAAACCGGTGGCCGCCATTTTGGCCACAGGAGAATTCTGCGATGGCCCTATAGCTAAATATCTTCCTTAGGGCATGATCTAACAGTGTGCCAAAGTTCATGCTTGGATCATCAAAGGCACAATTCCCCAAATATTTCACTTATTGCCAGACTAAAGGGTCTGATGACCATCTCGTCAACCCACTTCTTTCTCCTTTGAATGTTGGCTGGTCTAAGAAGAGGTTTTCTCCGAGCTGCTCTCCATAGTAGCCCAGTTGATGAAGGTACGTACCGCATGGCAGTTCTTGAGCTAACTTGAACTCCTCTGCAACATCTGCTGCCTTGCAACAGGGAGTTTTCTCAATGGACCGCTTGACAGCTCAAAGACACCTCTCTGAGGGCCCTGATCGACCAGAACAGGAAGCTGTGGATTCCTTGCCTTCGCTGGTGAATTACACAATCACCGATTGCCCATAGAAAGTGGAATACCAAGGTTCTGAGCTATCTAATGCTGGCTGACTCCACCTTCTGATTGGCCAACAATTCGTCTCTTTGAAAATCGCAAAGCTCGTGTGCTCCCTGGGTTTGAGACAGAGTTAATTGTAGTACATGACCCAAGAACTCGTTTCTGCAAATAAATAGTTGAATATGAGTACAAATCACTGAGTAAAACTTGCTTTATACACATGAAATTAATAAATTAAGTTGTCTATTTACTTCTGTCATGTCTCTGCACTTTGGTACAGAAGACAAATCAGCCCTACAGACTTTTGGCAAAAATAAACTTCCATCCCTCTTTTTATGCATATTACAGGGGGTTTATTGTCTCCATTTTTAATGTATAACAAACATAAAGGTCATGTAGTAATGTCATGCAGACATCACATCGCTCATCCAACTGTCCATTATGTACAAGCCAAAGGAAGTGAGGGATGTTAATAGAGCATTGTTTTTGAAGAATAAGTCTCTTACACAAGTCACAACATGAGGAAAAAGACCGATGTACAATGTGGACTTTCTTTAAATTGCAGGAAGTGAATTAGTGAATTCACACACAGTTTTACCCATGAATGCTCCAACGTAGTCTGCAATACTATAGACCAATGCAATAAACCCACTGTATTATTTCAGTGAAAACATGAGCAGTTGTCAAAATACAATAACCTACACAACAAAAATGTAACTTCTCAACGAAGCTTGTTCTGGAAACCATAAACAAATAAATTGTTTTGACTCAAATACACCCATCCGAATCATTCTTTTCTGACACCTAAAGTTTGCTGCATCCAAAGTTTCAGGAAAACTAGAAGGGCACTCGGTGGGAGAGCATTCCTCCACCACGTAATGCCTGATCCACGAGAACACACCGGTCCCAATACATTATTGAAATATCATGCTATACAGTACTATATCTTCTTTGGCCCTATCTCTCAATGGTGAATAATCACTTTACAAATTAAATAATTCTCGTATCGAGATCCGGAATTGGATCTTCACCAAAATGGAATCATTTCGTCCTTGTTGCACACCCAACCTGTCCACAAAATTTCATCCGAATCTGTCAAAAACTTTTTGAGATATCCTGCACAAAAAACAAACAGACAATCAGACAAACAAACAGATAAAGACAGAAAGGGGTGAAAACGTCACCTCCTTCACTTTCGGTGGTGGAGGTAATAATCGCTCAGCTTGTGAGCCTAATTCAAGGTTGGTCTCCACGGGCTTGTTTGTTTCGCACACACACTTTGGATGCTTTCTCTGCTGAGCCATGCTGAGAAGTGATGAATTGCTAAGCACACTTGTGAGCAAAACTATTATATATATATTATATTATATTATATTATTATATATATATAATATATTATATTATATTATATTATATTGCAGTATTACCTGGGTTGACAGGATGTCCGAGAGGTATGCACACTTGCCTCGAAGCCGTCTAGCCTAGGTATGAATCCCGACCCAACTATAACTCTGGTGTTTCCACAGGCAGGGTGATTCATCATGTGTGTGCTGTCCTTCAGGTCAGGTCAGGTATGGGGAGCATGCACCGGAAGCGCATCGCTGCGTCCACTTTCCGCCTGTACTCCAGGGCTTCCGTCTGGCCATCCCCAGGCAGATGCCTGGCCCATCCCTGTCTCCTGGAGATGCTGATCAACCTGCTGCAGCCACGAGGCACGGGGTCGGTCCATTGGCCTCCTCCACCCACGAGGCTCCCTCGCTGAGAGAATCTGGTGAGCAGGATCAGTGTCAGGAAAACGAGCCACATGTCTCCAGCCTCAGCTGACGCTCGTGGACTATGCAGACAACACATCTCATTTGAGTCTCTCTCAGCAACCGCTTGTTAGTCACAAAGTCGCGCCAGCAATAGCCAAGGATTTTCCGAAGAGACCTGGTACCAAGGAATTAAGTCTCCATCTCAGATCCCTGGTCAGAGTCCAAGTGTCACATCGATAGAGCAAGACTGGAAGCACCAAGGACCTGAAGACTCGGACATGTTCACCGCACCCCATGATCCAGTAAATCCATGACTCCCCAGGCCCAACCCAGATGTCTGTTGACCTCTGGCTCACAGCCAGCAGAGACCTGAATATCACTGCCAAGGTATGTGAATCTCTGCATGACTTAAATATCCTTGCCACAAACAGGTACAGAACAGGATAGCAGCTTCCAATATGTCATTGAAAGCCTGGATCTTAGTTTTGATCCAGGAACCATAATCCCAGCAGCTCCGACTCCTCATTCAGTACCTCGAGGGCCGCCAAAAGGATATGTAGAATGTAGAGTCTTCCAAAGTTGACTGCATGATCTGAAAAATCAAAGTCAGGGATCTTGACATTCCAAACGATGCACCGCAGCTTGATCTCTCCGACATCCTCCCAGAATCCAGTCCATACAAGTGCTGAAAGTGTGGGGGGCAGAACACACCCTGAACGAATGCCAGTAACAACTGAAAATAAGTCAGAGATGGTACCACTACATCTCACAGCACTCTCAGTACCAGAGTATAGCTCAGACATCAGATTGATCAGTTTTGGTGGCACCCCACGAAGACCAAGAATCCTCCAGAGGGCATCCCGATAAACTGAATGAAACGCTTTACAGAGATCAACATAGGCTGCAAGCCTCCCTGCCGAAACTCTTGCCGGCATTGAGGAGGACCCGAAGAGCAAGGATAGTCTTCGTTGACCTCTTTGGTGTAATGCCTGACTGCTCTGTATGCTGGTGCTGAAGCAGATGGTGGCTAACCCTATCAAGAATTATCTGAGCTAAGACTTGCCTGGCATTGAGAGCAGCGTCACCCCTCGGTAGTTGTTGCATGTCTTGGCAATCACCCTTCCCTTTCCAGAGAGGGACAACAAGGCCCCTCTTCCAGTCAGTTGGGATGATGCCTTTGTTCCAGGCAGAGCACAGAACTGCATGCAACGACATGAGTACAAATTTCCACCAGCCTTGAGAAGTTCAGTCAGCATGGATGCCACAGATCCCAGGAGCTTTACCCCATTTCAACCAGTTTACCGCAGCCTGTTTTTCCACAAATGAAGGTGGACCACAGTTGATTGGAGAGTCACCAATAAGGACAGTAAACACCCTGACTTCCAACTTGAACAGCTGGTGGATCAGCCTGATACAGCCGCTCAAGTAACCAGCCCAGCGGCCTTCACTTCGGACTCCTCTGTCAAGAGCCCACCGCCCTCTGCTCTAACTGCAGTACACCGAGGGATGGGCTTGGAGGAACACAATGCACAAATTCCCCTGTAAGCAGGACGAGAATCACTTGACCACAGGTGATGCTCTACCCTCACAGATTCCTCACACATAGGCTCCCTTGTCTACCCTGAGTGCATGTTCAGTTATAGCCTCAGCTCCTGAACAGCTCAGCTCTGCCATTCAGCCTGGCCCTGCTACTCTGGTCAATGGTATCAGTGTCCCTTGAGAGACAAAATTCTTCTTCGCCCTAGGGTGAGTTCCAAGACATCTACCGGCAATATCAAGGATGGTGGTCTTGAAGGCACTCACAACTCTTCAGGATCCCCCAAAGCACCCAGACCCCCCCCAATCCCACACAGCCTGTTCTCAAACTCCGCAGCTATACTCTCATCCTTGAGTTGCCAAGCCAAAGCTGAGATGATACCATCCTCCTGGATTTAAGCTGCAACTTCAGAGCTGCTACAACAAGCCTGTGGTCAGTATTGAGGTCAGACACTACAGTTCTCGATCACCTCCAGCAACCATCAACGAGCACATGGTCAATCTCCTTTGCAACACCGCAGCGTTGGAATGCCAAGTCCAGCGATGAGCCTGTGGACAATGAAACCATGAACCGGCCACCCAAAGGCCATGACTTCTTGCAAAGTCAAAACTTAGTGCTATTCTGGTTCACAGTTCCAGACCCATGGGGACCAACATGTGTCTCATAACCATCCCTATCAGTTCCAGTCGATGCATTGAAATCTCCCAAGACTAGAATTGGATCTCGCCTGGGGCAATGATCAATCACAGAGTCGAGCTTGGCATAGAATGCGTCCTTCACGGTGAGATCACTCGCCTCAGCCGGAGCATAAACAGAGACGAGGGAAATGACACCCATGGAGTGACGAATCCTTAGTCTCATAATACGCTCGTTGACCGGTGTTACCTCAATTATCATTGGAGTCAGCTTATTGGACACAGGTACAGCAACTCTTTGGGCATGGTAACATCAGAGTGACCAGAGCAGTCCTCCGAACCGGAGAGAGTGCTGCAATACCGATGTCCAAACGCTTGAGCTCAGATGATAACAGAGACAGGTGATCATTCTCTCTTAGGGATAGGACATTCCAGGCACCCACCTGAAGGGACCGCCTCAGGTTAACCCAATCAGACCACCGTCTGGTGGACGAAACTCAGCACCACCCCAACACACTACCACAATCTGACCCGGGAAGGTTACCTCGTCACAGAGTGGGTTTTCAGATTTTTTTATGCTTTTCGTATTTTTGCGGAACGAAGGGTTTTCCGGTGGCCGAGTGCAAATCATGCCACCAACCCAAAAAACAAAAGTAACCCAACTGCAGGAGGACGTCCGCAGACACAGTTGGGCACGAGATAGGGATGGCCGTTGGCTCACAAGGAGCTCCTCCGCCTTTGACAGGTTTGTTTTTCATCCTGTTGGGTCCATATCATCCTCCCTCCTCACCAAGAAACTTGGTAGGGAGACGGTTTAGTCGCCGACAACCCGACCATGGAACGGGTTAGTAAGTTTTGCATGGTACCTGCAGCAAGTCACAGATATAATCTGACCTGACCTGACCTGACCTGCTGTCCTTCGATGGACGTTAAACTGGAATCTGTCTGCCGCTATTAGTTGGTGGATGTTAAATATCCCTTAGTATCCTTCACGAAGAGTAGGCGAGCTATCACCAGCACCCTGAACAAATTACAAATCCCGCCCTTACCAGAAGAGGGAACTGCATCAGCGGCACAGCCACACACTCAGCCAATGATGCTACCCTGCAGCCTTGTGCTTCATATGAATGAAAACAGTATTATATTACAATATTATATATGAATAAGAATGTACTTGGTTAAAGTATGCACTGCTCAACAACACAGCATCAATAATTCTTATAAAATAAATTTCCGAATTTCACTTTTAATATATTATGATCAGATTAGTTAACCAGAAGTTGAACAGAAAAAAAAATAAGATAAAAATAAAATAAAAACAGCCTTGTGGCAGCTTTAACGAATAATAATAATAGTAATAATATTAATAATAAATATAATAATAATACGAATTCCCTTAAAAGGAGCTTCGACACAAGAGGAGGTCCTTAGGTCCACCAAAGTCTGCACTATTATTACCAACACTATGGTTGTTCGTTCATGCTCTAACCCTATTTAAATGCTGAGCGTCGAGCAAGGAAGCAGCACGTACTATTTTTAAAGTCTTTGGTATGACTTCAACCACCAACTGTACCACCTACCAGGGTTCAGACGACCGACCTCTCAGACTCAGAACAGACACTTTAACCATTATGCCACCGAGGCTGGTAGCAATTGGTAGCGCTGAGCTACATTGTTTCAAGTTTCATGAGGCCATGCTGTTCACAGCCTGAACACCACACTATTGGAAACATTTCATTCCTCGACAAAGTTTGAATAAGAACATCTAACCAGACCAAAGGCTGTGGATTCGGCATCATTATTTTTTCCCTATTATTTCTTACAAAAGTGGTCTACCTACACAACAAAACAACGTTTTGTGTAATATTGTAGGTTTTTTTCATACACAACAGTTAGGTTCATGGAGAGTGGGTGGGGGGGGGGGGCAGACAGTTTGGCCACAGATGGACACAAAAGCGAATGAACAAATAGGAAATGAGGAGAGATACGAGAGGAAGAAACACAGTACCAGCAAAAAATAGGGTTCAGCTATGTGGGTTACAGGGGTAGAGAAGATCGCGGGTCAGGTTACTGGATGATAGTGGTGCACCACTTGCTTGAAGCCCTGGCTTAAAGAGTGCGATTGAACCAATGGGAAGTTTGCTCCATAAACAAGTGGATTGCAAAGAGGAACAGTAAGTCTGGATTTTGGAGTTTAATCAGAAGGGTAACTGGAAGAATGTGTGCATCCTCGATGAGCTGCGAAGGGTGAGAGGGTTCAGAGACCTCAGGTGAGGTGGTAGTAAACAGAGATGCACCGAGCTGCCTGCGATGTGAGATCAAAAACTGCTTTGTCATTGCCGTGGAGATTCCAATAATGTTGAGAGCTTCGGATTACACATAATCAAGTAGAGGCAAATGTGAAGCTGAGGCACCAGCCGTAGGGAGAGTCGTCCCTCATTAATGTATGGACAATGTCCTTGTCAGCTGTTAGTAGTTTGGTTTTCCAAGGAATCCCTTGGAACGATCGAGGATACATAACCTGCGCATGGCTTGTAAGTCAGCTTTGCTACGTGGTTGCTCAGGAAAGGTCATGGCTGATGGTGAGATCTAGACTTCAAGAAACTGAACTCCTTGCAGTGGATGATCAAGGAATGGATATGGGGATAATTTGAGAATCATTACAAAGTGATACAGTGAGACAGATTTCCCAGGATTGAAGGGCATATTCCATTAATCAGACCAGATTCTATCATTTCCAGATCAGTAAAGAGATGACGTTGTCTGCCTAGCAGAGGATGGGATACTGCACAAAACAATGTGGAGTCATCTGTAAAAAGGAACAGAGGGTTTTCCTCACTTAGCGATATAACTGAACTAAGGACCTTTATGGTGTTCTGCGAATTTCCACGGCCGTAACAATATATTTATTGAACCTTTGAAGTACATTTGATCCATTTTAATACACACACTAGTATTTTGTAGACTTGCCATTTGCAGATTTCATTGCTTTTACTCTTTCAGGCATATAACTAACGAGTTTTGAAATTTTCTCTTGTGGGATTTCTGCCCAGGTTTCACACAAAAGGTTTAGCAATTCTGTCCATGATGCTAGTTTCCTGGACTTTTTCCACATAGCTCGATCCAATATGGCCCAGAGGTGTTCAATGGGATTCATGTCAGTAGACTGACTTGGCCATGGAAGTCGCTTGATCCCATTTCTGTCCTGCCATTCTTTGGTCTTTTTTGCAGTGTCATGGAGCTCCATCTTCCATGAACAGAATGTTGTTTTTGACCATCTGACCAGTGGAGAAGACGGGGAGACGTCTATCCTCAAGGATAGAAATGTGTGTCATTGTGTTGATGTTGCCAACACACTCCACAAGCTCTGCCGGACCAGCGCTCCAGATTGCTCCCCATAACATCACTGTAAAACCACCGTGTTTGACAGTTGGCTGCAGTTGGTTCAAAGAAAACTCTTGACTGGGAAGTCTCCAGACCCACACACGTCCATTGTCAGAAAATTGAGCAAATTGGGACTCATTTGAAAAAATGACAGTTTGCCAAAACTCCAAGTAGTCTGGCAGATATGGGAATGGATTGTGCCTTTGATGATACAAGCATGAGCTTTGGCACACTGTCAGAGCATGCCCTAAGGAAGATATTTAGCTATAGGGCCATCACAGAATTGTCCTGTGGCCAAAATGGCGGCCATTTTCCAAAATGGCCATCATCGGTTGTTATTTTACCAGTAGCTCAGGTTCTAAACTACTTAGGATATTGATTCTGGTGGCTAATCGTACATTTTCAAGGATGAGGAATGCAGTGGTACTATTTACAACATGCTATAACTACTCGAACAACTACCTAACTACATATATCTAGCTTTCAGGGAAATAAATAATAGTAAAATTATAAACGCATTTAATATTAGTGGAGTTATACATGTACATGTTTTGAAACTGTGACATATTCATGAGAGTACAATGCAGTCTTCGCAATGTTTCCTTTATAATATTTGGTAGTTTATTTATATGAGCACACAGTTCATGAGATTATGCTGTATCTTGCAAATCAATAGTGCATGTCCCATTGTTATTTGACATGTTAGTGGTGAGGGCAAGTCTACGACAGTCCTTCCATTATTAACCAGGTAAGGTGTTCCATGGTAATATTACAGGTTTTCAATGAAATGTAATGTTAGTTTCGAGAACACAGTCCACCACAGTGGCAAAGAGCAGTGCACTGAAGTGCTGCCTTGACACATTTGCACTGTCCTCTGCACCCCTTTTTGCATCAACAGCGTATGAGTTCTCGACAGGCCTGGGTC
>CM068957.1:25980673-25998145 GCA_035128595.1 Eptatretus atami
GAAAAAGACCGAGTACAATGTGGACTTTCTTTTAAATTGCAGGAAGTGAATTAGTGATATTCGCCACACACATTTTACCTCATGAAATGCTCCCAAACTTAGTCTGCAATACTACTAGACCAATGCAATTAAACCCACTGTTTATTGTTTCAGTTGAAACATAGCAGTTGTCAAAAATTACAATGTAACCTACACAACAAAAATGAACTTCTCAAACGAGCTCTGTTGCTGGAAACCATAAACAAAATGTTATAATTTTTTGACTCAAATTACACCATCACGAATCATTCTTTTCTGACACCTAAAGTTCGCATCCAAAGTTCAGGAAAACTAGAAGGGCACTCGGTCGAGAGCATTCCTCCACCACCGTAATGCTCTGATCCACGAGGGGAAAACACACCGGTCCCAATACATATTATTGAAATATTCATGCTAACAGTACATATATCTTAAACTTTGGCCCTATCTCTCAATGGTGAATAATCCACCTTTACCCAAATAAAGAATTCTCGCTATCGAATCCGGAATTGAGATCTTCACCAAAATGGAATCATTTCGTCCTTGTTGCCACACCCAACCTGTCACAAAATTTCATTCCGAATCTGTCAAAACTTTTTGAGATATCCTTGCCACAAAAACCAAAACAAACAGACAATCAGACAAAACAACAGATAAGACAGAAAGGGTGAAAAAAACGTCATCCTCCTTCACTTTCGTGTGGGGAGTAATAATCGCTCAGCTTGTGAGCCTAATTTCAAGAGTTGCGTCTCCACGGGCTTGTTTGTTCGCACACACACTTTGGATGCTTTCTCTCTGCTGAGCCATGCTGTAGAAGTGATGAATTGCTAAGCCACACTTGTGAGCAAAACTATATTGATATATTATATTATATATATTCATATATATCATTATCATTATCAATATAATATATTATATTATATTATATTTATATTGCAGTATTACATGGGTTGACAGGAATGTCCGAAGAGTATGCACACTTGCCTCGAAGCCGTCTCTAGGCCTAGTATGAATCCCGATCCCCCAAACTATTAAAACTTCTGGTGTTTCACCAGCAGCGGTGATTCATTTATGTGTTGTGCTGCCTTCAGTCAGGTCAGGTATGGGCAGCATGCACCGTCAAGCCAGCGCATCGCTGCGGTCCACTTTTCCGGCCCTTTACTCCAGGGGGCGCTTCCGTCTGGCCATCCCCAGGCAGCATGCCTGGCCCATTCCCTTGTCTCCTGAGATGACTGATCAACCTGCTGCAGCACGAGGCACGGGTCGCGCTCCATTGTCCTCCTCCACCCACGAGGCTCCCTCGCTGAGAGAATCTGTGAGCAGGATCGAGGTCAGGAAAACGAGCCACATGTCTCCAGCCTCAGCTGACGCTCGTGACGACTATGCCAGACAACACATCTCTCATTTGAGCTCTGGCTCAGCAACTCGCTTGTAGTTCACAAAGTCCGACCAGCAATAGCCAAGGATTTTCCGAAAGACCTCGCGTACCAAAGCGAAATAAGTCTCCATCTCAGGATCCTGGTCAGAGTCCAGAGTGCTCACATCTCGAGTAGACAAGACTGGAAGCCACCAAGGACCTGAAGACTTGGACATGTGGTTCCACCGCCACCCCATGATCCAGTAAATCCATGACTCCCAGCCCAACCCAGATGTCTGTTGACCTCTGGCTCACAGCCAGCAGAGGACCTGAATATCACTGCCAAGGTATGTGAATCTCATGCAGTTGACTTAATTATTCCTGCCACAAACAGGTACAGGACAGGATAGCAGCTTCCAATATTCATTGATTAGCCTGGATCTTAGTTTGATCCAGCTTGTTAAAACCAAATCCCAGCAGCCCTCCGACTCCTCATTCAGTACCTCGAAGTGCCGCCAAAAGATGATATGTAGAATGTAGAGTCTTCACAAAGTTGACTGCATATTCTGAAAAATCAAATCAGGGATCTTGACATTCCCAAAACGATGCACCGCAGCTTGATCTCTCCGACATCCTCCCCAGAACCAGTCCATACAAGTGCTGAAAGTGTGGGGGCAGAACACACCCTGACGAATGCCAGTAAACAAACTGGAAATAAGTCAGAGATGTACCACTTACATCTCACAGCACGTCTCAGTACCAGAGTATAGCCTCAGACATCAGATTATCAGTTTTGTGGCACCCCACGAAGACAAGAATCCTCCAGAGCGCATCCCGATAAAACTGAATGAAACGCTTACAGAGATCAACATAGGCTGCAAGGCCTCCCCTGCCGAAAAACTCTTGCCGGCATTGGAGGAGGACCCGAAGAGCAAGGATAGTCAATCGTTGACCTCTTTGGTTGTAATGCCTTGACTGCTCTGTATGCTGGGTGCTGAATGCAGAGGTGGCTAACCCTATCAAGAATTATCTGAGCTAAGACCTTGCCTGGCATTGAGAGCAGCGTCACCCTCGGTAGTGTTGCAATGTTTGGCAATCACCCTTCCCTTTCCAGAGAGGACAACAAGGCCCCTCTTCCAGTCAGTTGGGAGATGCCTTTGTTCCAGGCAGAGCACAGAACTGCATGCAACGACATGAGTACAAACATTTCCACCAGCCTGAGAAGTTCAGTCAGCATGGATGCCACAGATCCCAGTGAGCTTTACCCATTTCAACCAGGTTGTAACCGCAGCTGTTTTCACAAATGAAGGTGGCAACAGTTGATTGGAGAGTCACCAATAAGGACAGTAACACCCCTGACTTCCAACTTGACAGCTCGGTGGTGGATCAGCCTGATACGCCGCTCAAAAGTGAACCAGCCCAGCGGCCTTCACTTCGGACTCCTCTTCAAGAAGCCCACGCCCGCTGCTCTAACGTGGCAGTACACGTAGGATGGGCTTGAGGAACACAATGCACAAATCCCCTGTAAAGCAGGACGAGAATCACTGACCACAGGTTGATGCTCCACCCACTCACAATTCCTCACACATAGCCTCCTTGTCTACCCTGAGTGCATTGTTCAGTTAATATGCCTCAGCTCCCTGAACAAAAGCTCAGCTCTGCCATCAGCCTTGCCCTGCTACTCTGGTCAAGTGCGTATCCAGCTGTCCCTTGAAGAGACAAAATTCTTCTTCGCCCTAGGGTGATCCAAGACATCTACCGGCAATATCAAGGATGGTGGTCTTGAAGGCACTCCACAACTCTTCAGGATCCCCCAAAGCACCCAGACCCCCCCCCTAAATCCCACACAGCCTGTTCTCAAACTCCGCAGCTTACTCTCATCCTTTGAGTTTGCCAAGGCCAAAGCTGAGATTGGATACCATCCTCCTGGATTTAGCTGCAACTTCAGAGCTGGCTAGCAACAGCCTTGGTCTAGTATTAGGTTCAGACACTACAATTCTCGATTCAATCCTCCAGCAACCATCAACGAGCACATGGTCAATCTCTCCTTTGCCACACCGCAGCGTTGGAAGCCAAGTCCAGCGATAGCCTGTGAAATTGAAACCATCGAACCGGCCACCAAAGGCCATGAACTTCTTGCAAAGTCAAGGAACTTAGTGCTATCTGGTTCACAGTTCCAGACCATGGCGCGACCAAATGTGTCTCATAACCATCCCTATCAGTTCCATCGATGCATGAAATCTCCCAAACTAGAATTGGATCTCGCCTGGGGCAAGAATCAATCATCAGAGCGAGCTTGCATAGAATGCTCCTTCACGGTGAGATCACTCGCCTCAAGCCGATGGCATAAAAACAGAACGAGAAAAATGACACCCATGGAGTGACGAATCCTTAGTCTCATAATACGCTCGTTGACCGGTTGTTACCTCAAATTATCATTGGAGTCAGCTTATTGGACAACAGGTACAGAACTCTTTGGGCATGCTTAACCATCAGATGACCAGAGCATCTCGGAACCGCGACGAGAGTGCTGCAATACCGCATTGCTCCAAACGCTGAGCTCAGATGATAACAGAGGACAGGTGATCATTCTCTCTTAGGCGATAGGACATTCCCAGCCCCACCTGAAGGACCGCCTCAGGTTAACCCAATCAGACCCACCGTCTGGTGGCACACGACACCTAGCACCACCCAACAACACCACTCCACAACTGACACGGAAGTACCTCGTCACAGAGGTGGTTTTCAGATTTTTTTTTATGCTTTTCGTATGTTTTGCGGACGAAGGGTTTCGGTGGGCCGGAGTGCAAATATGCCACCAACCTCAAAACAAAAGTAACCCAACTGCAGAGAGGACGTCCGCAGACACAGTGGCACGAATAGGGATGGCCGTTGGCTCACACAGGAGCGCCTCCCGCCCTTTTACAGGTATTGTTTTTCATTTCCGTTGGGTGTCCATATCATCCCCTCCTCACCAAGAAACTTTGGTAGGGGAGACGCGTGTTTAGTCGCCGACAACCCGACCATGGAACGGGTTAGTACAGTTTTGCATGGTACCTGCAGCAAGTCACAGATATAATCTGACCTGACTGTCCTTCAGATGAACGTTAAACTGGAATCTGTCTGCCGCTATTAGTTGGTGGATGTTAAATATCCCTTGGTGTCCTTCACGAAGAGTAGGCGAGCTATCATCAGCACCCTGAACAAATTACAAATCCCGGCCCTTACCAGAAGAGGGAACTGCATCAGCGGCACAGCCACACACTCAGCCAATGATGTTACCCTGCAGCCTTGTGCTTCATATGAATGAAAACAGTATTATATTACAATATTATATATGAATAAGAATGTACTTGGTTAAAGTATGCACTGCTCAACAACACAGCATCAATAATTCTTATAAAATAAATTTCCGAATTTCACTTTTAATATATTCATGATCAGATTAGTTAACCAGAAGTTGAAGCAGAAAAAAAAATAAGATAAAATAAAATAAAAAACAGCCTTGTAGGCAGCTTTAACGAATAATAATAATAGTAATAATATTAATAATAATAATAATAATAATAATACGAATTCCCTTAAAAGGAGCTTCGACACAAGAGGAGATCCTTAGGTCCACCAAAGTCTGCACTATTATTACCAACCTATGGTTGTTCGTTCATGCTCTAACCTATTTAAATGCTGAGCGTCGAGCAAGGAAGCAGCACGTACTATTTTTAAAGTCTTTGGTATGACTTCATACCACCAACTGTACCACCCTACCAGGGTTCAGACGACCGACCTCTCAGACTCAGAACAGACACTTTAACCATTATGCCACCGAGGCTGGTAGCAATTGGTAGCGCTGAGCTACATTGTTTCAAGGTTTCATGAGGCCATGCTGTTCACAGCCTGACACCACACTATTGGGAAACATTTCATTCCTCGACAAAGTTTGAATAAGAACATCTAACCAGACCAAAGGGCTGTGGATTCGGCATCATTACTTTTTCCCTATTATTTCTTACAAAAGTGGGTCTACCTACACAACAAAACAACGTTTTGTGTAATATTGTAGGTTTTTTTCATACACAACAGTTAGGTTCATGGAAGAGTGGGTGGGGGGGGGGCAGACAGTTTGGCCACAGATGGACACAACAAGCGAATGAACAAATAGGAAATGAGGAGAGATACGAGAGGAAGAAACACAGTAACCAGCAAAAAATAGGGTTCAGCTATGTGGGGTTAACAGGGGTAGAGAAGATCGCAGGTCAGGTTACTGGATGATAGTGGTGCACCACTTGCTTGAAGCCCTGGCTTAAAGAGTGCGATTGAACCAATGGGAAGTTTGCTCCATAAACAAGTGATTGCAAAGAGGAACAGTAAGTCTGGATTTTGGGAGTTTAATCAGAAGGGGTAACTGGAAGAATGTGTGCATCCTCGATGAGCTGCGAAGGGTGAGAGGGTTCAGAGACCTCAGGTGAGGTGGTAGTAAACAGAGATGCCACCGAGCTGCCTGCGATGTGAGATCAAAAACTGCTTTGTCATTGCCGTGGGAGATTCCAATAATGTTGAGAGCTTCGGATTACACATAATCAAGTAGAGGCAAATGTGAAGCTGAGGCACCAGCCGTAGTGGAGAGTCGTCCTCCATTAATGTATGGACAATGTCCTTGTCAGCTGTTAGTAGTTTTGGTTTTCCAAGGAATCCCTTGGAACGATCGAGGATACATAACCTGCGCATGGCTTTGTAAGTCAGCTTTGCTACGTGGTTGGCTCAGGAAAGGTCATGGCTGATGGTGAGACCTAGACTTCAAGAAACTGAACTCCTTGCAGTGGATGATCAAGGAAATGGATATTGGGGATAATTTGAGAATCATTACAAAGTGATACAGTGAGACAGATTTCCCAGGATTGAAGGGCATATTCCATTAATCAGACCAGATTCTAATCATTTCCAGATCAGTAAAGAGATAGATGTTGTCTGCCTAGCAGAGGGATGGGATACTGCACAAAACAATGTGGAGTCATCTGTAAAAAGGAACAGAGGGTTTCCCACAGCATTGGACAGACCTTTAATTGGACGAGGACGAAGATTGAGCCCAAAACTGCCTTGAGGAACTCTCGCTTCAACTGGGAGAGCAGAGGAGATGGCTCTGTTGATGGCAACATGTTGACTACGCGAGTGGAGGAAATCAGAAATCCACAAATGAAGGTGGCCTTCTATGCCACAAGCAGAGAGCTTGGCAAGCAAAGCAGGATACCAGACTGTATCGAATCAGGGAGATAGTCCTAACCTCTTGCTTGGGATTGAGGACCTCTGACCATTGTGAAGAGGAGAGCAGAAACACACCTAGAGTTGAGTGACCGGGACAGAAACCAAACTGATGTTCAGAGATCAGGTTGTTTGAAAACAGGAATGACTTGACATCAGAAGCAATGATGGATTCCATGACTTTGCATGTAATTGGAAGCAAACTCACAAGCCGATAGTTTTTAGGGTCGTTTTTGTACCCTTCTTGTGGACGGGAGTGATGTTTGCTGATTTCCACACAGAGAGGAAACGGCCAAAAGGGAAGGACAGACTGAATGGGACATTTTCTGCTCTGTTATCAGAACATACATTACCTGTTTTAGCTTAAGCTTTAATAATTACAGAAAATGCTCCGGCAACCTGGTATTAAAAAGTGGAAAATTGATATTAGTGTTAATTTACTACATCTCCACCGTAACAATGAAATACTGGAGCGAAGCTGACGGCACGTCGTCACAATCCCCATGCTTCCCACCGAAATCAAGGTTGAAATATGACGAAAGGTTCTTTCAGGATTGATCCAATATCAAATTTTAAATTGAAATATTTTTTTCCCATTTTCACCCCTGTGATCCCAAGTCCCCACCCCCTGAGGAATGAACCCAGGGGTCAAATCCCCCAAAAATCGTTACATATTCCATGCATCGCCTAATGTTGAGTGTACATACAAGTTTCATTTTACAATGATGTTTTAAAATATGCCCATAATGGAATTTTTGGTATTTGACCTTTTGACCCAGCCCAGGGGTGGGACCAAAAATGATACTGAAAGGATCGAAACCTCAATGAGAAACGGTTCCCAGCTGATGAACCGGGCAGTTGGGAAATCAGTCAATTGTTTATAAGTTAAAGTTATAACTTCAAATAAAATAGCTTTTGTAAGTACTTAACAGGACATAATGTATCTGTGTTTGTGTGTGTGTGGTGTGTGTGGTGTGTGTGTGTGTTTGTTGTGTTTATATGTGTGGTGTGTGTGTCTGTGTGTGTGTGTGTGTGTGTGTGTGTGTATTGATATGTCTGGCTTCCTTTTTGGAACTACAGTGCAGTAATTAGTCTTTAATTTGGTTCTTGCATCTTTGTGCCATGTGCTGATCACAACTACCAAGTTTGGTGAATATCTGCACAACCATCTAGAAGGAGACAGCGTGATGGACAGACAGACAGACAGACAGACGGAGCCAATTACAATATCCCCCCCCCATTTTTCAAAAAGCGTGGGAATAATAAATCGATTAAACTGTGAAGACAAAGTAAGCACTTCATACAAGGAGAACGGAAGGGGTCAGTCCAGTGCATGGTGCATACAGGAGGGGTGGTG
This sequence comes from Eptatretus atami, assembly GCA_035128595.1. NCBI lineage: Eukaryota > Metazoa > Chordata > Myxini > Myxiniformes > Myxinidae > Eptatretus > Eptatretus atami. The sequence goes on from CM068957.1 coordinate 25,988,662, forward strand.
AGCAAGGGGTTTCTGGCAGAGTGGATTTACTCCACCATGTGGGCTTTATTACCACTCATATTTTCTTTTCTTTGCTCTGCTCTTTACTCCTCTTGTTGCATAATCCTGTTTTACCCAGCAGTGTGTTCCTTGTTTCCAATGCATGTTTTGTATAGCAAGCCCCACCTGCTCTGTAATCTTCATCCTCGCTGGAAGCTTGCTCAGAAGTTCCTTGCACAAAAGCAAGTAATAAAAGCAGCAGCAATGAGCTCGCCTGTGCCGCCATATATGGAGTTCTCTTCCTGATATAAATTATTTGGCACTCGGTGAGGTGCAATCTGGAGTGCTTGATCATCACACTCTGACTGACACCCAGGAAAACTGCAAAACTGAAGGAAACAACAGAAATTTAATACATGCATAATGATAGAATGGCTTTGTATAGCATCTACAAATACGTCTTGAATGGCCTTCAATATTCACAGGTTCTTGTGGGATCAGCCAGATAACCTTGTATACAATAGAGCTCCTAATTAACACATTCATTCTGAATTCTCATGATGTACATGTCTTCAAATTTGAATTGGCGCTGTCACAGTGCTACATATAATATGACAGTGCTACTTCTATGATTATAATATGATGTAAACAGTGCTACTTCATCGCAGGGTAGTTTTACATTTCCTTCACCAAAGAATGAGAGTATCATATTGTCTTTGCCTGATGATTACAGTGAATATCTTGTGTGTTTTACATGGATTTGAAGTTCACAATGGAGCTTGCACAAACATCACATCAGGATCACGACATGAGGAGACATCGGTGTACTTTCGTGTGAATTACAAGGACAAGAGTAGGCAGTAAACAAACACATGTATGTTAAATGGGATTTGAACCTGAGCTGGGTTCTGAGGATCATGAGCCAGGGGTTCAGAAGGGCCAGCGGTTCAGATCATGAGCCAAGGATTCAGAAGGGCCATCGGTTCAGATCATGAACCAGGGGTTCAGATTATGGGCCAGCAGTTCAGATCATGGGCCAGTGGTTCAGATCATGAGCCAGGGGTTCAGATCATTAACCAGTGGCTCAGAAGGGCCAGCGGTTCAGATCATGAGCCAGGGTTCAAGATCATTAACCAGTGGCTCAGAAAGCCAGTGGTTCACATCATGACCAGGGGTTCAGATCATTAACCAGTGGCTCAGAAGGGCCAGCGGTTCAGATCATGAGCCAGGGGTTCAGAAGAGCCAGCGGTTCAGATAATGAGCCAGGGGTTCAGAGCAAGTGTTGGAGAGGTGTTTGTATCCATGTATCGTGATCATGATGACTGTGAGAGGGTCTTGTCAAAAAGTGAATGTGTGCCTTAGTATTTGTTCTATTGCTAACTCTACAACCCCCTTCTTCCTCCCCCTTTCCAAAACAATACAGTACTTAGGTGGGAAGGAAGAGGGGGGTCAACCTCTTTACTGAGCAAACAAATCAATTCCCACACGTACCTTAACTCAAATCCTACCACCATGGGTCATTTTGGACCCCAGGCTTACATACATTTTGATGTGTTTCTGTATTAATTTAACAATGTATTTCATGTTTTGTTAGTTTGTTTACCTATATGTGCAAGTAGTAAATATATATGATGTTTTGAGATCCCATCTTGCTGCACAGACTTACAAGCAAATCGTTTCTGGGGTTCCAGAAGACCCCAATTGTTTTCATTCAACTCTTTACATATATGATTACTACTTTGGTATTTGTATTGAGTAAGTCCTCCAAAAAAAAATTATGCTTAGTTTGTTTACTTTATCACTAAATCATCATCCAATCAAAATATGTTTCCTCATTGATGTGAACCTTCAACAGGTTTAGTGAAATTTAATGATTCTGAGTTGGGGGTCATAAAAGTCCCCAGTTGGAAGATGAATTTTAGATTTTAGATTTATTTTTATTTTTTATATGTTTGTTGATTTCATCAATAAAACACCATGTTTCGTCATCCATGTGAAACTTCAGCAGATTTAGTGAAATTGATGGTTTTGAGGAGTTGGGGTCCAAAAAGACCCCAGTTGGTAAGATTACATCATAAAATATTTTTGGAGGATTGGGGTTAAATTAGGGGAAATTACGAGTTAATCGGTTTAAGTTTTATTACCTCCACTTCCGAAGGTGAAGGGGTTTCTGTTTTCACCCCTTTCTGTCTGTTTGTTTGTTTGTCTGTTTGTCTGTGTGTACGATATCTCAAAAAGTTGTGGACGGATTCGGACGAAACGTGGTGGACAGGTTGGGTGTGTCACAAGGACGAATCGATTCTATTTTGGTGAAGATACAGATCCGGATCTGGATACGAGAATTATTTAATTTTTAAAGTGATTCTTCACCATTGAGAGATCTGGCCAAAAACGATATAGTACTGTATAGCATGATATTTCAAAAATGTATTGGGACCGATATGTTCTCGTGGATCAGGCATTACGTGGTGCAGGTATGTGCTCTACCGAGTGCCCTTCTAGTTATCAAAGCATCACACGGTTTTGAGGATCAACAACAATCGAAGCATAATACTGTATACACCTATAACTAATTTGCTGGTTGCATTGCCGGCCAAACCATGATCAAGTGCACATGCATCAGGCGAAGCAGATGCACATGTCATGTGCTAGTTTTTGAAGTCTTACAAGAGATCCACCACCTCCTCCCTACATCCATTAAGTAGTTTCTGTTAACTTTTCACAGACTATGATGGGGGCATTTGTGAAGTTGTTTGCCAACAGTGTGATCCTCGATTTTGTGTGGGCTTTTGCAGCAGATTACTGTGCAAGGCCTTTCTTCTCGCGTGCAAATCTTGAACACATTAGCTCTATTCTGGCACTGGCGAGCAACGATCCTTAGGGACATGGCGCATTTGGCTCTCTTCGAGCCAATTTTTTTTTTCTTTAGTGAAAAGAAAGGTGCAGCGAGCATACAGTGATGGTGAAGAGTGAGAGGCCCCCACGCGATGACACCTTGCAAGTTTGACTTTGGTGGGGATGAGTATCTGTGTCAGGGTCCGGTGGGGGTCTATCATCTCTTTAAAGCTAGAGGATTGTGTGCATGATTCTGAGCAGAATGTAGTGTGCGTCAATGTTAAGAAATAACTGGACGGCACCGTGTGGTGAACCTCTGGCCAACAACTACACAGAATAGGACTCCCCCGATCATCTGCTGTTCGGTTCGTGGAATTCAAATATTCAGATGCATGATTATTAGATTAGAGACACATCATATTCCTCACTTTATTTCAGAACTACAACTCATTATATATACAGTGGGGAGAACAAGTATTTGATACACTGCCGATTTTGCAGGTTTTCCCACTTACAAAGCACGTAGAGGTCTGTATTTTTATCATAGGTACACTTCAACTGTGAAAGACGGAATCTAAAACAAAAATCCTGAAAATCACATTGTATGATTTTTAAATAATTAATTTGCATTTTATTGCATGAAATAAGTATTTGATCACCTACCAACCAGTAAGAATCCGGCTCTCACAGACCTGTTAATTTTGTCTTTAAGAAGCCTCCCATTTTCCACTCATTACCTGTATTAACTGCACTGTTTGAACTCGTTATCTGCATAAAACACAGCTGTCCACACTAATCAATCAGACTCCAACCTCTCCAAATGGCAAGACCAGAGAGCTGTCTAAGGACATCAGGGACAAAATTGTAGACTTGCACAAGGCTGGGATGGGCTACAGGAAATAGGCAAGTAGCTTGGTGAGAAGGCAACACTGTTGGCGCAATTATTAGAAAATGGAAGAAGTTCAAGATAACAGTCAATCTCCCTCGGTCTGGGCTCCATGCAAGATCTCACCTCATGGAGCCTCAATGATCATGAGAAAGGTGAGGGATCAGCCCAGAACTACAGCGCAAGACTGGTCAATGACCTGAAGAGAGCTGGGACACAGTATCAAAGAAAACCATAAGTAACACACTACGCCGTTATGGATTAAAATCCTGCAGCGCACGCAAGGTCCTCTGCTCAAGCACGCGCATGTCCAGGCCCGTCTGAAGTTTGCCAATGACCATCTGGATGATCCAGAGGAGGAATAGGAGAAGGTATGTGGTCTGATGAGACCAAAATAGAGCTTTTTGGTTTAAACTCCACTCGCCGTGTTTGGAGAAGAAGAAGGATGAGTACAACAAGAACACCATCCAACCGTGAAGCATGGAGGTGGAAACATCATTCTTTGGGGATGCTTTTCTGCAAAGGGGACAGGACGACTGCACCGTATTGAGGGGAGGATGGATGGGGCCATGTATCGCGAGATCTTGGCCAACAACCTCCTTCCTCAACAAGAGCATTGAAGATGGGGCGTGGCTGGGTCTTCCAGCATGACAACGACCCGAAACACACAGCCAGGGCAACTAAGGAGTGGCTCCGTAAGAAGCATCTCAAGGTCCTGGAGTGGCCGAGCCAGTCTCCAGACCTGAACCCAATAGAAAATCTTTGGAGGGAGCTGAAAGTCTGTGTTGCCAGCGACAGCCCCGAAACCTGAAGGATCTGGAGAAGATCTGTATGGAGGAGTGGGCAAAATCCCTGCTGCAGTCTGTGCAAACCTGGTTAAGACTATAGGAAATGTCTGATCTCTGTAATTGCAAACAAAGGTTTCTGTACCAAATATTAAGTTCTGTTTTTCTGATGTATCAAATACTTATTTCATGCAATAAAATGCAAATTAATTATTTAAAAATTATACAATGTGATTTTCAGGATTTTTGTTTTAGATTCCGTCTTTCACAGTTGAAGTGTCCTATGATAAAATTACAGACCTCTACATGCTTTGTAAGTGGGAAAACCTGCAAAATCGGCAGTGCATAAATACTTGTTCTCCCCACTGTATATATATATATATAAATATATATATATATATAATATATATATATTATATATATATGTGTCCATCCTCTGCGGACAGAGTGTTGGTGCTGCCGAAACATTGTCATGGGAAATTAATCATTATGCTGTGTGGTTTGGCATTGCGATGTCGGCAGTGGTCAGAACAGAAATCTGGAATTTGTTGAGTTTGCCATTGATAACTCCCCTACTCTTCGTGAAAAACACTGCAGGATTTTTAATGTCCACCAACCAATGCCAGCAGACGGGACATTTGGCTTAACGTCCATGGAAGGACGGCGTGCTCTGTGATGCAATAACATATCTGCGAAGCACCAATCCAGCAGGTTATAGTCGGGTCTGAAATCGAACACCCACTAAACCCACAAGAGCAATTTGCACAACATCGACGTCATCCTTTTCACGCTAAACAGAGTAATCACTATCAATTTAACTGAGATGTCATCATCAGGAAAAGAGACATTTTCATTCAAACAAAAGAAAGTTCAAGATGCTCTTCCAATCAATGCAGCTCAATGTAAAGTAAATTAAGAATTGTAAATTAGAAAATATAATCGCCAATGGGAAGATCATCAACCAAGTTGGAGAAGCACTAATTGCTGCACTCACCGAGTCACCCACGATGTGCAGGCTCCCGCTCCAGTGATGCGCTTGTGTTGACCGCTCGTGCAGGACCAACCGTGGTTCGTCGACTCACCGAGCAGCCAACGTGTCCCCTACACGACTCACCCCACCACGCCTCGACTCACCACAGATCTCACCGCCCGCGCACTCTGAACACCGAAACACACAAGAAGAATAAAAGTCGATCATCAAAATTGTAACAGAGCACCCCCTCTAGTGTCCGATGGTAGTTCAGCATAAAATGGTTTTCCATTTTTGAAAAAGATTTGTGCGACCAACACTGCTGGGGGGTTCCTTAAGGGAGCAACTGGCTATTGCTTTCCAAGCTAGTCGTTCCATACCAACCGCTTTGCAAGCCACTCGTCTGGCCACTCGACAAGTAGAGCATGCGATTAAGAGAGGTGCTTCGTTGTGTCAGCAAAAATGTCGGATTCAAAACGATACTACAACCAATGAAATGTTACACACAAGGATATACAAGAAATTAGATGAAGGTGGAGGCCATTTAGCCCATCAGGCCTGCGCAACATCAACACCACACCAATTTATCAACACGAGACCAATTTATCAACACTAGACCAATTTATCAACACCAGTGGTGGATTGTTGATAAATTGTGTGGTGTTTGATAAATTGGTGTGTGATGTTGGATTAAAATGGTGTGATGTTGATATAATTGGTGTGATGATAAATTGGTGTGGTGTTGATAAATTTGGGTGTGGTGTTGATAAATTGGTCTCGTGTTGATAAATTGGTCTGGTGAGATAAATAGGTCTGGTGTCGATAAATTGGTGTGGTGTTGATAAATGGTCTGATGTTGATAAATTTGGTCTGATGTTGATAAATTGGTGTGGTGTTTATAAATTGGTGTGAAGTTGAAAAATTGGTGTGAAGTTGATAAATTGGTCTGGTGTTGATAAATTGCTGTGATGTTGATAAATTGGTCTCATGTTTGATAAATTGGTGCGGTGTTGAAAAATTGGTGTGATATTGATAAATTGGTGTGAAGTGGATAAATTGTTGTGTGTTGATAAATTGGTGTGGGTTGATAAATTGGTGTGAAGTTTATAAATTGGTGTGAAGTTGATAATTGGTCTAGTGTTGATAAATTGGTGTGATGTTTGATAAATTGGTCTCGTGTTTGATAAATTGGTGCGGTGTTGATAAATTGGTGTGATTTGATAAATTGGTCTCATGTTGATAAATTGGTGTGATGTTGATCAATTGGTCTGGTGTTGATAAATTGGTGTGGCATTGATAAATTTGGTATGAAGTTGATAAATTGGTGTGGTGTTGATAAATTGGTCTCGTGTTGATAAATTGGTTGGTTGAGGATAATAGGTCTGGTGTCGATAAATTCGTGGGTGGTGTTGATAAATTGGTCTCATGTTGATAAATTGGTCTGTGTTGATAAATTGGTGTGGTGTTTGTAAATTGGTGTGAGTTGAAAAATTGTTGTGAAGTTGATAAATTGGTTGGTGTTGATAAATTGCTGTGATGTTGATAAATTGGTTATGGTTGAATAAATTGGTGCGGTGTTGATAAATTGGTGTGATATTGATAAATTAGTGTGAAAAGTTTGATAAATTGTTGTGAAAAGTGTGATAAATTGGTGTGAGGTTGATAAATTGGTGTGGTGTTGATAAATTGGTGTGAGTTTATAATTGGTGTGAAGTTGATAAATTGGTCTAGTGTTGATAAATTGGTGTGATGTTGATAAATTGGTCTGTGTTGATAAATTGGTGCGGTGTTTGATAAATTGGTGTGTTTGATAAATTGGGTCTCATGTTGATAAATTGGTGTGATGTTGATAATTGGTCTGGTGTTGATAAATTGGTGTGGCATTGATAAATTTGCTGAAGTTGATAAATTGGTGGTGGTTTGATAATTGGTCTGTGGTTGATAAATTGGTTGTGGTGTTGATAAATTGGTGTGATGTTGATAAATTCGGTGTGAAGTTGATAAATTGGTGTGGTGTGATAAATTGGTGTGAAAAGTCTGATGTAAATTGGTGTGAAGTTGATAAATTGGTCTGGTGTTGATAAATTGGTGTGAAATTGATAAATTGGTGTGATGTTGATAAATTGGTGTGGTGTTGATAAATTGGTCTGGTTTTGAATAAATTGGTCTGGTTTTGATTTAAATTGGTTAGGTGGTGTTGATTAAATTGTCTGTGTTTGATAAATTGGTGTGGTGGTTGTTAAATTTTCTGGTGTTGATAAGTTGGTCTCGTGTTGATAAATTGGTCAGTGTTCATAAATTGTCTTCAGTAGGGTGGATATACTGATTCTGGCTCACTTTTCCCCATGTAAATGAATGGGGGATTTTCAGCGATTCACATTTTTTTTCCCCTAAAATTACACCCCCTTTTTATCCCAAGGTATATTTGTTTGTCTCCCTTTTAACCTAGGGCACTCTATTCAAATAACCAATGCGACAAGATAAAGATTGGTTCAAGTAGCAACGTAGTAATGTGGTTTGTTCAAGGTGATTCTGAAGAGATATCTGAAACCTGTAAGCCTAGGGACACTCATTTTCAAATAACCAATGTATATTGTTTAGCTCACTCATTGAACCTATAAAGATTTGTTTCATTCTCATATTCCTTCAATAGTTTAATTTTCTTTGCACAATAATCCCCATCTAAAATAATTTAAAAACAAAAACATTTGAATCTTTTATATTTTTCAAGATACCCTTTTGTGCCATTACGAATGATAACTATCTCTTAATGATCTCATCTGACCACCTCCTGAGCCTCAGATTATTTTTTGCATAAGCCCCGCCCACTTTTCATAAGCCCCGCCCACTTTTTCATAAGCCCCGCCCACTTTTCCTAAGCCCCGCCCACTTTTTCATAAGCCCCGCCCACTTTTCCTAAGCCCCGCCCACTTTTCATAAGCCCCACCCACTTTCTTGAGGTGTTTCCATAAGCCACACCCACTTTTGCTAAGCCTCGCCCACTTTCATAAGCCCCGCCACTTTTCGTGAGGTATTTTCATAAGCCACGCCCACTTTCCCTAAGCCCCGCCCACTTTTCCTTAGCCCCACCTACTCTTACTCATTTCAGTTTCATCTCTGACTCACAAAGAAATCACTAGAAAATTCTACAATGTTATGGTTTTGAAAATTTTCCGAACGAAGGCATGCCTGGGCTTGCCCAGGAAATTTCACAGGAAACACGCCCACCAGTCTTTCTCTATAAAAGCCTCAGGCCCAGGCCTCCATTTTAAAACATATTTTACTTTTACTGAGAATGGACTACTGTGCTGAGCTTGCCTGGAACTCTATGACTTGTATGGAACTAAACTTACAAGTTGAAGAATTGGATTCAAACCTATTATCTGTTGAGGTAAGATTAATTTCCCTATTTTCAGTCCTTTTTAAACATTGACTCATTTAATAATTAAAATACTTAATTAATACATTATTATTTCTCTCACAGGAAATTGTATCTGAAAATACCGATTTTGCCCAACACTTTGGGCGAAATTGATGACTTGGTTGAAGACCTTGTGAGCGACCAAGACCACAGAACGAGCGAGACCTTGAGTGGGATGACTTTGGGGTTCCTTGGAGATTGACTACTTGTATGGAACTAAAACCTACAACTTGATCAATTGGATTCAAAACTCTTATCTGTTGAGGTAAGATTTTATTTCCTATTTTTCAGTTTGATTTAAGCATAGACTCATTTAATAATTAAATCACTTAATTAATACATTATTATTTTCTCTCACAGGAAATTGTATCTGAATACGAAATGAAAATACTGCTTTTTGCCACAACTTGGGGCGAAATGGTTGGCTTGGTTGAAGACCTCATGAGCGACCAAGACCGACAAGAACGAGTTCGTCCTTGATGACCCAACCAAAAAGAGTTATACTTGGAGACCAGCAAAATCCTGAAAAGAGTTTTACAAACAATAGTACTCATTGCGAGTTATCAAGACAATACCCACTGAACAAGTATACCTTGATGAGCCAGAAT
>CM068957.1:26008633-26019592 GCA_035128595.1 Eptatretus atami
TTTATAAACTTCACACCAATTTATCAACACCACACCAATTTATCAACATCACAACAATTTATCCACTTCACACCAATTTATCAATATCACACCAATTTTTCAACACCGCACCAATTTATCAACATGAGACCAATTTATCAACATCACAGCAATTTATCAACACCAGACCTCGCGGATATAATTGGGCTAAAGTTTTACATAAATGGTGTGATGTGATAAATTGTGTGAGTTAATAAATTGGTCTGTGTGTTGCATTAAATTAGGTGTTGAATGCTAATAAATTGGCTGTGATGTTGGCATAAATTGGTCTGGTGTTGATAAATTGCTGTGATGTTGAATAAATTGGTCTCATGTTGATAAATTGGTTGCGGTGTGATGAAATGGTGTGAAGTTGAAAAAATTGGTGTGAAGTGATAAAATTGGTCTCTTGTTGATAAAATTGGTGTGGTGTTGAATAAATTGGTGTGAATTAATAAATCGAGTTCTAGTTTTGAGAAAATTGGTTATGTTGCATATTGGTGGAGAATAAATTGGTGTGATGTTGAATAAATTGGTTGTGATGTTAATAATTGTGGTGAAGTTATAAATTGGTGTGATGTTGATAAATGAGCTGTCGTGTGTTGATAAATTGGTTCGTGTCTTGATAAATTGGTCTGGTGAGGATAAATAGGTCTGGTGTGATAAAATTGGTTGTGGTGTTGATAAATTGGTCTCATGTATAAATTGGTCTGATGTTGATAAATTGGTGTGGTGTTTATAAATTGTGTGAAGTTGAAAAATTGGTGTGAAGCTTGATAAATGTTGTGCTTGATAAATTGCTGTGATGTTGATAAATTGGTCTCATGTTTGATAAATTGCGTGCGTGTTGAAAAAATTGGTTGTGATATTGATAAATGTGTGTGAAGTGGATAAATTGTTGTGATGTTGATAAATTGGATTGAAGTGGTGTTGATAAATTGGTGTGAAGTTATAACGTTGATTGATAAATTGGTCTAGTTGGATAACATTGGGTTGTGAATGTTGATAAATTGGTCTCGTAATTGATAAATTGGTCGGTGTGATAAATTTGCGATAATATGTGCGATGTATAAATGGTTATGTTGAATAAATATGTTGTCATGGTCTACGTGTTATTGATAAATTGCTGTGATTGAATAAATTGGCTTGAGTTGATAAATTGGTGTGGAGTTGATAAATTGTGTAGTTGATAAATTGGTCTGTGTAAGCGATAAATGTCTGGTCTAGAAAGTCTGGTGTCGCATAAATTCGTTGGTGCTTGATAAATTGGTCTGTGGTTGATAAATTGGTCTGATGTTGATAAATTGGTGTGGTGTTATAAATTGGGTGTGATATTGATAAATTGCTGTGAAGCTATGAAATTGTTGTAAAGTTGATAAATTGGTGTGATGTGATAAATTGGTGTGGTGTTGATAATTGTGTGAAGTTTATAATGGGTGAAGTTGATTAAATTGGTCATTGTGTTGATAAAATTGCGTGTGTAAAATGTTGATTAAATTGTCTCGTGTTGATACAATTAGGTCCGGTGTTGGATAAATTGGTCGTTGATATTGCATACAATTGGTCTCAATGTTGAGTAAATTGGTGTGAGTTGATCAATGGTCTGGTGTTGATAAATTGGTGCTGGCATTGATAAATGCATGAACGTTGATAATTGGTGTGGTGTTGATAAATTGGTCTCGATTTGATAATTGTGTGTGTGCTTGATAAATTGCTGTGATGTTGATAAATCGGTGTGAAGTGATAAATTGGTGTTGTGTTGATCAATTGGTGTGAAGTTAATAAATTGTCTCGTGTTGATAAATTGTGTGAAGTTGAAATATGGTGTGGTTGATGATAGAGTTCGTTGTCTTCATGTTGAATAAATGCGTCTGGTGTTGATAAACTTGGCTGGTTGCGGTGATAAAGTTGGGTGATCGCTTGCTTAAATTGGTCTCACTGGTTGGTAAATTGGTGTGGTGTTAAATAATGTTCCTGGTGTTGATAATTTTTGGCTGGTGTTTGATAAATTGGTCAAGTCTTCATAAAATTGGCTCTTGCTTTTGATAAATTAGCTCTGCTGCTTGATAAATGGCTTCGCCGTTGTTGATAATTCGCGTGTGGTGTTGATAAAATCTATCTGGTTGATAAATTTGTCTACGGTTGATAAATTGGCTCAGTTTACTGGAAAAAGGTCTAGTGTTGATAAAAATTGGCCTGTTGAAGTGGATAAACTTGCGGAACGTGTATAAATTTCGGTGTGTGTTTGTGGTGTTGATAAATTGGTTCGGAGTGTGCCAGAAACTGGTCTAGTGTTGAAAAATGCCGCATTGTAGTTGTTGCTAAACGGTCTTCAAGTGTTGATAAATGGCTGTGAAGTGATAAATTGATCAGCCTTTGATTAAATTGCGCATCGCTTTGTTTAATAAATTGTTCTCGTGCCCTTGATAAATGGTGTGCTGTTGATAAAGGGTGGGTTGATAAATTGCGTCTAGTTTTGATTAAATTGGTCTTAGTGTTGCATAAATTGGTCGCGTGCTGCATAAATTGTCTTGGGTTGATAAATTGGATCGATTTGATGAAATTGGCTTGATGGCTGTTGATAAATTGGTCTTCCTGTTGGTAAATTGGTGTGTGTTAATTGTCGCTGGTGTTGCCATAAGTTGGACTCGCGTGCTGATTAAATTGTGAAGTCTTCATAAATTGCGACTCTTGTTGATAAATTAGTCTAGGTGTTTGATAAATTATTGCGTCGGTGTTGATAAATTGGTTCGGCCGTTGATAAATTGGCTGGCTGTTTCATAAATTGGTCTGGACCGTGTTAATAAATGGTGCTTATAAATCGCCCGTCTGCGCGAGTTAATAAATTGAACTCGTTTTGATAAATTGGTCCTTGATAAATTGTTCTAGTGCCTTGCAATAAATTGGATGTCGGTGCTTGATGAATTGGTGCTGTGCTGAATAAATAGCTGCCTGGTGCTTTGATAACTGCGCTCCTCGAGTTGAGAAATTGCGATGTTCGATGTTGATAAATTGGTTATGTGCGTGCTTGATTAATTGGTGGAAAAAAATGTTGATAAAATTGGTTCATGGTGCGTCGTTGATAAGTTGCTCTTGCTGTGATAAATTGGTGCGCTGTTGACTAAATGTGGTGCTGTGTTGCATAAATTGGTGTTGTGTTGACTAATGGTCATGGCTGCTGAAAATTGGCTCTGGTGTTGAATAAAAATTGGCCCCCTAGTGTATGCATAAACTGCCGTCTCGTGGGGATCAAATCGCGTCTAACAGGGCGCGTGGTTGATAAACTTGGGACATCTCGTCACTGTTCGATAAACTGGTCTGGATGTCTTGATAAATGGTCTGGCTGCTTGATAAATTGCCGGTAGCTGTTGGCCCTAACTGCGTCTAGTGTTGATAAATTGCGTGGAAGGTGATAAATGACTATTGTTTGATAAATTTGGTCTCGTTTGATAAATTGTCCAGGTTGAGAAATTGCGGCCGGTGTTGTAAATCTGGTTGCTAGCGTGTTGATTTTTATTCCGATAAATGGCCGTCTAGTTGCTGATAAATTGCGTCTGGCTGCTTATAAATTGGTTCGCCTGTTGATAAATGGTCTCGTCGCTTGATAAATGGTCTGAGTGCTTGATAAATGGATGTGGCTGCTTGCAATTGCTGTGGTGTTATCTTAAACTTGCTCTAATGTGATGAAATTCGCTCTGGTGTTGATAATTGGTCTGATGCCTGATAATTGGTCGTGCTGCATAAACTGCGATATATGATGTTGATAAATAAGGTGTGTCGTGTGCATAAATTGGTGTGAAGTTCATAAGTTGCGTCTGCTGTGATAAGTTGCCCGTCTTGCGGTGTTGCATAAATTGGTGTCCGGTTGCAATAAATTGCCCCGTCTGGTGTTGATAATTGGCTTCTTGTGTTGAAAATTGGCCCTGCTGAAGCTTGATAAATTGGTAGTTTGATAATGCGTCTGCGTTTTGATAAATTGTTCTAGTGCTTGATAAATTGCAATGTGGTGTTGATAAATTCGGCTGCTGGGTGTGAAAATTGCCTGTTGTTATTTTAAAATTGGCTAATGTTGCATGAATGTGGTGCGCTGGTGATAAATTGGTGTGATGTGATAACATTGGTTCTAGTGTTGCAGGTAAAATTGGTGTGTGTGATAAATTGTGCTGTCTGTTGATAAATTCGGATGTGGTGTTGATAAATTGATCGCATCTGGCTGCTTGGATAACATTGGTGTGAAGCTTTGCATAAATTGGTCTGTGTTGATAAGTTGCGTTCAGTGATTGATAAATGGAGTGTCGGCGTGCTTGATAACATGGTTGGCCTGCTTGATAAATTGTCTCGTGTTGATAAATTGTCAGCTGCCTTCATAAACTGCTTCTAGCTTTTGCCAATAAATTGGCTGTGAAGTTGGATAAATTGATCATAGTTGATAACCATTGCCGCCTTCATTTGATAAATTGCTTCTCCGTGTTGATAAATTAGCGTGTGGTTGTCGTGTTGATAACATTGTGTGGGTCCGCCGCCTGAATAATTGCCTGTGTGTTATCTAAATTGAGTCTAATGTTGATGAATTGGCTGCCCGGTGCCTTGATAAATGGTGCTGAGTCTGATAAATTGTAGCGATCTAGCGTTGATAACTTTCGTGTGAGTCGATAAATTGCACTGTGGTGTGAAAATGTGCTGAAGTTGCATAAATTCGGTCTCTGCGCTGTTGATAAGCTTGCGTCAAGTGTGATAAATTCGAGCTGCCGGTGTTGATAAATGGTGTGCGTCGTTTTTTCTTGATAAATTGGCTCTGCGTGTTCCCATAACATTGGTCTATGTGTTGATAAATTCGGGCTGAAAAGTTGACTAAATTGCATCTAGTTCTTGATAAATTCCGGTGTCGTCTTGATAAATTTTCTATGTGCCAATAAATTGCGTGTGTGTTGATGCAATTGGGTGCTGTGATAAATTGCTGTGCGGGTTGTTTATAAATGCGTCTCGCTGCTTGATAAATTGGTTGCCTGATGTTGATAAATTGGTCTGGTGTTGATAAAATTTTGAAAGTGCGAGCTGGCTGCTGATTAAATTGCCGCTCTGGTGTGCATAAATTCCACGTTCTATCTAGGCCTTGATAAACTGCGCTCTAATGTGTTGATAAATTGGTCAATGTTGACTAAACTGGTCTCGTGATAAATTGTTGATGTGAGGTATAAATTGGTCGTGATTTTTATAAATGGTCTGGTGCTGATAAATGAAAACGACCCGGGGGACAAAACAAAACTAATTCTAGATCTAGTGGAATAAACTGGTTTAGTGTGATAAATGGTCAAGGTTGCATGAAATTGGAATGTCGTGCTTGTTTGCATAAATTGGTCTGCGTGTTTGATAAATTGCGTCTAGTGTGATAAACGGGCTATGCTTGATAATGACTGTTCAGGGTGCATAAACTTGGGTCTCGTGTATAAATTGTGTGATGTTGCATAATTGCGTGTGCGCTGTTGATAAATTTGGCTGGGTTTGATAAATTGGCGATGCTTGAATAATTTTTCTGGCCTGTTGATAAATTGGTCGCGTGATTATAATTGGTGTGGTCGTGTAAATTTGCGTCTGGTCGTTGATAAATTGGTGTGGTGTTGATTATATTCGGCGTGAAGTCATAAATTGGTGGTGTTCGATATATTGCGTCTATGTTGATAAATTGCGTCGGTGTTGATAAACTGCGTCTATGTGATAAATTGTCAAGCCTGTTGATAACGCCGTCTCGTGTTCATAAACTGGTTCTTGTGCTTGCAGTAAATTGGTCAAGTGTTGCAATAAACTCGGCTCGCTGTTGATAAATTGCGTGTGAAGGTGCAATAAATTGGTGTGCGATGTTTGATAAATTGGGTCTGGTGTTGATAAATGATCTAGTGCTTGATAAATGGTTGCTGGTGCTTGATAAATTGCGTGGTGTTGATAAGTTGGCACTGCGTGTTGATAAATTGCGCTGAAGTCTTCATACAATTGTGTCTTGTTTTGATAAATTAGTCTAGTGTTGCATTAAATTGGGTGGCTGTGATAAATGGGCGTGGCTGTTTGATAAATTGGTCTGGTTCTTGTTGATAATTCGCCGTCTGCGTGCTTAATAAATCGCCTTCTATATGGAGCTTAATAAATTGCCATCTCCGTTTTGAATAAATTGGTCTCGTTTTGTAAATTGCTGTTAGTGTTGATAAATTGGTCTCCGCTTTGATAATATTGTTCTGCGTGTTGATGAATTGGTGTCGGTGTTTGATAAATAGCCTGTGGTGCTTGAGAACTGGTCTAGTGTTGATAATTGCCGTGCCTGATGTTGATAAATTTCCGTGATGCGCGGCTGTGATAATTTGCGTGCTGCAGTTGCATAAATTGGTCTGGTGTTGCATAAGTTGGTCTTGTGTTGAATAAAATTGGTCTGGGTCGTTGATAAATTGGTGTGGTGTTGATAAATTGGCTGTCGGCTGTTGATAAATTCGGTCTCGGCTGCTTGATAAATTGGTCTGTGCTTGATAAATTGCCTAGTGTTGATAAACTGGTCTCGTTGATAATGTCTGGTGTTGATAATTGTCTCGTGCTTGACTAAACTGTGCTGGTGTTATAGAATGTGCGTCGTGTTGATAAATTGGTTGTGATGCTAAACTGGTCTAGTGTGATTAAATTGTGTTGAAGGTGATAAATTGATCTGAGCTTTTATGCAAATTGTCTGTTTTGAATAAATTGTCCCGCTGTGAAAAATTGGTGCTGTGATAAATTGTGTGTGTTATAAATGGCAGATTTGTCTGTGCTGATAAATTGTCGTGTGATAAATTTGGTCTCGTTTGATAAATTGGTCTGGTTGATTATAATTGATGTCGGTTCGAGAATTGCATGTGTGTGTATAAATTGCGTCTAATTGCATGATTGGCGTGTGGTGTTGATATATTGGTGTGATGCCTGAATAATTAGCGTTATGATGTGATAAATACGTTTTTTTTTTTTTTTTTTTTGGTGTGGTAGTTGATAATTGGCTGTGAAGTTCATAAATTGGATCTAGTGTTGATAATTGGCTCTGTCGGTTATAATTGTCTTGTGTTTGGATAAATTGGTCTGGTGTTGAAATTGTGACAAATCGGTGTGAGAATGGTTTCTAGTTGTTGATAAATTGTTGTGATAGTTGCATAAATTGATCTAGTTATTGAATTAAATTTGCGTGCGTTTGATAATTGGTGTCTGATGTTATAAAATTGTCCTTCGGTGTTGTAAATTGGGTGATTGGTGATAATTGGTCTTGTTTTATAAATTGGTATTGTGATTGAATAAATTGTTCGATGTTGATAAATTTGCGTGTGGTGTTGATAATTGGTCTGTGTGTGTTGATTAAATTGGTCTGGTGACAATAAGGTCTGTGGAAATTAGGTGGTGCTTGATAAATTGGTGTGATGTTGATAATGTTTGATGTGTAAAGTGTGTTAATAAATTGGCGTTGTTAAAAAGTGTGAATGATAAATTGCTGTGGGTTGATAAATTGTGTGTGTTGATAAATTGGTTTCGGTGTTGATAAATTGGTGTGGAAGTGTATAAATTGGTTCTGAGTTGATGAAATTCGTCTAGTGTTGATAATATTGGTGATTTGGTGTGATAATTGGCGTGGTGTTGAATAAATTGCTCGGTGTGATAAATTCGGTCTAGTGCTTGATAACTGGTCTCGTGTTGATAAATTGGTTGTGAAGTGAAAATTGATCTAGTTTTGAAACATTGGTCTATCTATTGGATAAATTGTTCTCCGTGCTTGATAAATTGGTGTCGGGGTGTTGATGATAAATTCCGTGTGGCGGCTGAAAATTGCTGTGTTATAAATGGTCTAAGGTTTGATGAATTGGTGCGCCGGCTGTTGATAACATTGGTGTGATGTGATAGCTTGATAAAATTGCCCGTTTTTAAGTGTGATAATTTCGTGTTGATGTTTGATCCAATTGTGTGGTGTTGATAAATGCGTTTGAAGTTGAAAATTGGTTCTGGTGCTTTGATAAGGTTGGTAGTGTTGATAAATTTGGATTGTGTGTTGATTAAATTGCCGTGTGGATGTCGGGTGTTGCATAACATTGGTCTCGTGCTTGATAAATTCGCCGTACACAATAACCAAACACAAAAAACAAACCCATCTCGAGCTGTTGAACAATAAAAAACATTGGTTCACAATCGCATCGCACCCATAAACCACACTGGAATTGACAAGATAAACACTATGAAGACAAAACCACAAACACCCACCCGACACCACAATCCCACCTACCACAAAAACTCAACCACGCACCCAAACGCCAAAAAACGCCACATGCCCTCGATAACGCTTGACCTAGAATAATGATTCCTCCAAAGCACAGCAAAGTATATTAGCCTAAATAGATCTCGCATATTCCGCACCAACCCTCAAAATCTAGTCGCCACACCTCCCCCCCCCCCCCTCTCCCCCCCCCCCACTACCGCTCACCTTCGATAACCTCCACAAAAATTATAAGGACCCCCACCCACAAAAAGCAGCCACCACCAACACAAACACCCAATAGTAACAACCAATCCCAAAAAACCAAACAACCAACCACCAACACAGGCTAAGACTTTCCACACCATGAACCCATTGGCGATACCACACCACAATCGCCACAAACAAACCCACACCATGCCCCCAGACGATCACGAAACTTCGCACCCAATAAAAATTCGCACCTCGTCACAAACCCAAAACAAACCAAACCAGCTACCCAAACGCGTGACCCGTGATCTCACACATCTAGAACACTCTCAAAAACGACTAGCGCTCGTCCCACCAAAAAGATAACGCACAAAAAACAGAAAAAAACAAACAACAAACAAATTAGGTACACTCCTGACAACTCACAAATCGATACGAAGAATGTTGCATAAAATTCATCCAAACCGCGACACCCCAAAACAAACATACCCCAATCTCCAACCAGCCCAATAAGCCTTAACAGTCCATACATTGCGCAACCACCCAACACACAAAACCACAACCAAAACCACGACCCAAAACAAGCGAAAAAAAAAAAAAAAAACAACGCATCAAAATGTAAGAAAAAGCAGCACGCACCAACAACACCTCGGCCCACGCGTGACCCCCTTGATCATCAAAAAACTTCGGTCGTCCTCCGCACACACGACCACGCCAACCGATCTAAACCGACACAAGAGCATCAGAATATGCACAACTACAAATTCGGAGCAACAGAATCTTGCGACACAACACACAAAACGAAAAACCAAGACATACGCCAAACCAACCACCAACCCATCCCTAGTGCCCTCTCAGACATACAACAGCACCTGAGCTCAACATCCGTCAACGCCACCCAGCAACCAAGAAAACGCAAACGTATCCAGAAACAGAAACCGCCACCTTCGACTGCCGTCAAACAACATCGCCAGACATAAAGTAGCAAATCTCGACACCTCAAACTGGCTCACCCCCATCCCCACCAAAAACACTTAGTTCAAACGCGCCACAAGATACAAGCACTTAGAACCGAATAACGTAAGACAAAACTCCGGACAGTAAAAAACCTTAGCATCCTCCCAAACCGAAACACAACCCACCACCAATTCTCATTTACGACCACAGCCTAAAAACCCACCACTTCCCCACTCGAACACCACAAGACCAGACTACTAACCCCCATTCAAAGCTTAAGAACTAACATTCGGATGCACCCCACTCAAAACAAAACAACCCAAACCCCCCCCGCCCCCCCCCCCCCCCCCCCCCCCCCCACCACAAAAAACCGGTAACGCATTCAGCACTCAACACACCTCTAAGCACAACACCTGTCAAACCCCCACCAAAAAAAAAACCCCCACACCCAAACACCGACGACACCCCCACCCGGTAAGTATGAAACTACACAATTCGGCCCCCCATGCTCTCAACAAAACCCCTACCACCCACCGCGCTAACACACCACTGCCCTGATAAATTGCCATTCTAGCATGTTCCAATAAATTGGCTCTGCGGTGTTGATAAATTCGCTCTCCGCTGCCCTTGCCAAACATTTGCGCCGCTCCGGTCATTGCAGACTACATCTGACGCTGCTGATGCCCTGATAACATTGGCTTCGCTCGCCTCGCCCACTAACATTGGCTTTGATGCTTGCATAATTACCGGCCTCGCTCCGTGACTTGATAACCCATTGGCTGCTGAAGTCTCCATAGCATTGCGTCCTCACTCAGTGTATCGATAATTGGCCCTCTAGCGCTTGATCTAAATTGCGCTGTCCCCCCCCCGCCTCCGTTCGCCATAACATTGTCTCCCGGATTGCTTTCGCATACAATTGCGCTCTCCCTCTAGTGGTGCATAAATCGGGCTCGCAGTGTGATAACACTTGCGTGTGAAGTCACACTTGCATAAATTGATCTTCGGGCTATTTCACACACACCGGCAACCCTCTGTATTTCACCTCCACTTCGCTCTGGTCTAACAAAGAGCTCTCGCCAAGTTAACCCTAAACGCCGCTCCAACCAGTTCCTCGCTTTTGGATAAATTGCTCCTCGCGGCTGCTTGAAATCCACTTGGCCAAACCGCACCACACATCCGGACTGCTCGGACTAAATTGCGTGCGTTCGCCTTGATAAATGCTGCTGCGCCCCTGCTGCTATTAAATTCGGCTGCCCGCACCTCCCTCCACCCCCGCCCCTCCCCCCGCCCCTCACCTCAATGTTGCATGAATTGTGCCATCGTGTACCCACGCGTCTGTTCGATAACCATTGGTGCTGATTTTGATAAATTGGTCTCCGCTGGTTTACATAATCCACATTGGTAAACCCGTACCCCACTCCGTCGCCAACCATGCCACAAAACTTCAAGAACTCACCATAAAAAACCTCACTACAATCAAACGACTCAAATCTCCTTTCCCACCCCAAACGAAAACAGCCTTACCCTTT
>CM068957.1:26084196-26094710 GCA_035128595.1 Eptatretus atami
ATTCTAAGTACATGTGTAGTTAGCCCAAACCATTGTATAGAGGGAATTAATGTGATTCATTCGGGCTGCGATCCTTTGAGTTAGGCGTTTTTCTGTTCTACCTGGTTTTGAGCCACCCACGCCACACAACAACAACAACGCCAGCAGCAAAAACCTACCTTCACACCGCTACCGCCAAACCTCACATCACCGCCATTCCAAACAGCGCCATGGCCATCGGACACCGCCGAAACCCTCCACACCTTCTCCTACGGCCATTCCCGCGCCACCTGTGGACGCCGAGCGTCGAGCTGTCTTCAGCGAGACAGCGAGAACGCGAGTGCAGAGGGCGGTTTCCTGAGGAGAATCGGATCAGGAATGATACACGCCCACATCTGATCCACCCAATCAGGAAGCGCGGGGCGGCTTGGCCCGCCTCCAGACGCGCCTGACGAAAATCGGCATATGCAAATTTGAGGATCAGGAATGATACACGCCCCCTTTTTCTCCGTCCAATCGGCGAGCGTTGGCTCCGCCCCTGAGGTCGTTTGGATCCGATAATTTGCATATGGTGGGTTCCGAAGCCGATAAAAAGGCGAGCGCAGTTGAGTTGAGCAGTCAGTATCGAGCAGTGTCGGTGGAGCAGCAGATCGGTGAGGAAGTCAGTTGGCTGGGTCGTTGGAGACGGAGCTCGAGGAGATCGGTGAGGCGAGATCGGTGGGGCAGACGGCTGCGGAGGCGAACGGCTGAGGTGGACCTGGAGGCTCGCGTCGCGGGATTCGAGCAAGCCAGCCATACTCCCTCCCAGAGCATCAACAATTCCCCCCTTTCCCCCGCGCTGAGAGAGTGACAAGGGGCCCCGTTCCCACTTACACCAGCAGGTGCCCACGGAACCGCCGTGCAGCGACATTCTGCGGCTCGCCACGGAGGCGCGGGTAGGACCCTTCGGTCTCGTGGGCCTGGCCGCTCATCCAGGTTCCACGCGCATTAGGCCACGGGCCCAGTCTTGACTCCCTTGCCTTTGAGGGGTCTTTTCTTTGCTTCGGTGTGAATGCGTGTTGTGGCGCGTGTCTTGTAAGGTAGTAACTGTATAAGTGTCCGTGTGTCGTGTAGTCGGTTTTAACTCCTTTATATGTGCATTTTCTTTTGTCCATGTGATATATGTGCAATCGTTATTGTGACTGTAAATACGTGCTATAGGTGTGATCCGTGTGCCACGGAATAAATGTGCATTGTGTGAACTGTTTTCCCGTTTCGCTGTCTTTTCTTTAATTGACCCTCCATTCCTGCTTCACGTAAAGGTCGTAGTGGGTGCAAAACGCCCGGTAAAATATCTGAACCGTCGAGGTCGACGATAACACCGCTCGGTTATCCCGATAGTACGGACGGCCCGCCCAGCGGCTCGTGTCCGGAGTCGACCTGCGGCGAGGTACGATCGCCGGTTTACCATCCGCGTGGGTACTTAGGTAGGTCGAGTTTGGCGAACAACCTATCCTACGCGGGTGGCCGATTGGCACGATTGTGGTGAGGTCGAAAGGCCCACCCGTGACTGGATCCGGCGTTAGCCGGGAGGGTCACGACTGAATTGTCCGTCCGGTGGGCGAGGGCGGTCGCGGTTCGAGTCGCGTGCCGATCGCACGCCGACCGGGCGCGAATTCGCAACACTGGTTACAGGAGTGTGATTCAAATCCTCCCGTCTCCAAGCTAAATTTACAGGGAACGTCCAGGGTGAGAAGAGCGACCCCCGATTCCCTCTAAATTACGAGCGGAGCTAAATTAATCCCTTACGTGGAATAAGATGGCGTCTCAAGGCGAGCGGCGTGCCGGGGTAATAGAAATGAGTATGTGTTTAGAATCCATGGCCAGGATGTCGACGCCGAGCAGGACATTGGTGTGCAGAACAGTTCCCCCAACGAACCCAGGGCCCGAAATGGGTGCGGCGCGGCCGCCGGTATAACACCTCCCCTCCCCCTCGTCCACCTAAACCCCCCGAGCCTTGTCGAACCGAGTACACTCGACAGGATTCTGCAGGCAATAACAGAGATGCAAAGAAACGCAAATGAAATGAACGGCAAAATGGATGAATGAACGAAAAAAATGGATGGAAACGCACTCAAAATGGAAGGAATGAATAACGAATTGAACGAAAAAATAGGATGAAATACGCAACAAATGAACGAAATGAAAACGAACATGAAAACAAACAAAAATGAAATGAAGAAGAATGCGGGGTAAACGCAAGCAAAATGGGCCGGAGCCATGGCAGGCGGGCCAATGAAGAAGCCAAAACAACAGCTAAAATGTGCGTAATGGCCGACGCCACGTGTAGAGACAGAGAGCGAACGATAGCTGGCCGATGGGGGATGCAGCCGGTGTCAGAGCCCGCGGTGTAAGGCGGGTGCAGAAAAAAATAATTCGGGAGACGTGTTGGGCGAAAGTGCTGGAGGTGAGGAAAAAAGTGACGTAACCCGAGAGAGGAAAAATATTGGGTGACGGGAGTCGTGCACGAAGGAAATTACAAAGAAGTGGAGTGTAGAAGATAGAAGACTACAAAGACAAACGAAGAGAGTGTAGATAAGCGGACGGGACGGTACGAGACACGAGACTAGAGGAACTGGGATCAGACACTCCGCAGTAGCAACAAAACACTTAAAGGCCACAGACTGAACGAAACAGTTAGAAGCCAAAGCAAGCGGTCGGAGAATGTCGCGGAGATGAGAAATAGATATTGGAGCAAGAAAACTGAGTTACAGAACACACCAGAACGAAGAGACGGAATTAAACGATTAGAGAGATGTTGGAGAGAAAAGACGAGAACCGGAGAATGAGACGTTTAAGAAGAACCACGCCGGTACCAGACTCGTAAACAGCTTGCGGACAGCAACAGGCCAGATTGAGGGCAACTGATGATGCAAGTAAAGCGAGTAATGCATGGTAAGAACGAATGAGACAGAGAAGGATAATCGAATCAATGAAGGAAACCCACGAGAATTGCAGAATAGAATCAAAGAAATGAGAATCCTGAAAGAACTAAGGAAATGAGGCGAGAATTGTCATGAAAGAAATTCTCATCAGATTGACAGACGAGATACGAGATGGCAGAACTGAAGGAACAAGAGACAGTAGGAATAAAAAAACGGAAAGAGCTAATGAATTTTGAAATCCATGGAAACGACAAAAGGAACAAAAATAAGTTGGAATCACGGCGAGAAGTTGCAAGGAGCAACGAAAAGCAGGAAGAGAAATTGAGGAGATTGCAAAGGACACAACGAGATTGGAGTAGGGAAGAGAAGAGAGAACAATGGATTAGAAAAACAAAAAGAACATGAGATGCTGAGGTTGACCAATTGAAAGAAAGGCGAGGCTGGGAGTGTGAGGCGAGATAGCAAAAACAGCGAATGAAACACAGGAAGGAAATGGGCCAATTGAAAGCAAACGATTGAAAATGAAGAGCAGGAAGACAACCTGTGGGAAGAGAAAACAAAAAACTATACGAGGTTTGAAATTAATGAACTGAAGGACGAGAGTAAAATTGAAATCCAGAGAGATGGAAAAAACTCCAGAAAGAAACAGAAACTTAATAAATGTATAAGACACGACGGATGAAAGGAAATTGGGAGGGAGAGAAAAGAGCAATTAAGACGAAAGCAAGGATGAGGTACGGCGGAGATCCTGAAAGAGCAAGGAGTGAAAACAGAGAAGGACGCGAGCGACTTAAGGAGAAAGCAAGGTTGACCTATGTAAAGATAAGGGGAAGACTGCCAGAAAGAAGCAGGAGGTCTACTAGGACACGAGGGACAACAGAAACACTAAGGAAATGTGATCAAGTGGACACGCAGGTGAAAGGAATTGGCGAGGAGGAGAAAAGAACAACTTAAGACGGAAAGGCAAGGATGCATGGTAACGCGGAAGATCCTGAAGGAGCAAGGAGTGGAAACAGAGGGAAGGACGGGGAGCGACTTAAAGGAGAAAGCAAGGTTTACCTACTTAAATGATAAGGGAAAGACGCAGAAAAGAGAGCAGAGCTCTAATAGTACACGAAGGAGACAAACAGTAACACTAACACATGTACATGAGACGCCGGGAGTAGGAGGAAAATAGAGGGAGGACTGCACGATTAAAGACGAGGGTTAAGAGAACGAAGACATCACAACACACAAAACAAGGCTAGTGGGAGGATAAGGGGGTTGACGCTCGCGGAGCGTGGTGGAGACCGTCACTCCTGTTGAATCAGATCTTTCGCGTGTAGCTGCGGATGGCTGCCTCCAGATGCGGGTCGGCGAGGGAATGTTTGCCCCCTTGACAGCGGAATCACGACCAGGTGGGTTCTGGTCCGTTGCCTACGCCGAAGTTGCACAGTCGATCGAGTGCTGTGGACTAACTGGGTGCACGTTGTAGCTTGGGTGGGTATAGAGGCCCCGGGGAACCCATGTGGGATCACGGAATATCCCCGAGTGCTCTGTTGCTGCAGGGGTGCTGTCTTTGCGAGTGTGCGAGATGCGTGCCTCCCAGCACGCCGTTGTGTGGATGAGGACCCCCAGGGAGTGAGTGCCCCACGTGTGCAAGTTGGAAGGCCGTGTGTGAAGTGGAGCACTGGTGTGCGGGGAGAGGTGGCATGCGTGGTAGGTGGACGGCTGGTGTGAGGGGAGACCGGTGTGTGTGAGGTCTCGTGTACTGTAAAAGCGGAGATGTCGGACTCGCCATGCGTGAGCATGCGCAGCTCCGCGTCCTCCCGGATGTGAAGAGTGTAGTGTGCGTTGGAGTGATCTGTGGCGTCTGACACGGCAAGGTCGTGCGTGTGGTCGGAACGGAGACTGCGGCGAACAGAGGGACAAATGGCCGAGGTAGCGCGCGTAGCTGTTGTGGGCACCGCGCCGGGTTTCACCAGCATGCTGAGCGCCAGAGGTCCGTGACTGCTGCAACGCACGGAGACCCCCACGTGCTCGTTCCGGCAGGAAGGCCGGTCCGAAAACGCCAGCGGTGTTGTGCCGATCCCGCGGGAACAGACGGACCAAAGGTTAGGCATGCGATAACGGATTTGGACCGGATGGGTTCTCCACGCGAGCTTCGTGGTTAAGCTCCAACGGGCAGAAGCACAGGGTTCGCGTGGGGAAGCCCCCGGAGTGCGAGGGTTGTTTTTGGGGTGCGCAAGGTGTGACGTGACTCATGGCTGCACGGTGGGAGTGGAATCCGGCAGGAGGCTGAATCCCTGCCGGGATGGTACCGTCCTAAGAGGGACGAAGGTACACGTGCAGCTGCATGACGTCATGGGAAAGTGCACAGATGCGCAGGCTTCGTGAGTTGCCCGCGCTGGTTGCTGCGCATAATTTGAAATAACACAAATGTAACGAGAAGCAAGCCTCGCTTTCGGCGGTGAACAGGATTCCCTGCCCGGCAAGGGTGAAAGGACCCCCTTACCAAGGGCACAGGATGGAACTAGACTAGGGAAAGGGTTAGCTAGCTAGACCGGCTTCATTGGCGGCAGGGTAAGTCCTCATGGGGCCCGTGGAATGGATTACGGTAGCAGGATTGTTAGTGAAGATCTTAGGAGTTGGTAAATGGAAAATGACTTTTTGGACCATTTGAGGACAGTGGACAGACTTTGTGGATGTGTAGAAAGGACGTAGTTCTAGCCTACGTAGTGTTAAAAGGAACTCTGTATTGTAAGGGACGACGTGGAGCCGAGTTAGGTGGGGATTTAGATAGAAGGATGGCAGGATTCAGCGATGTGTGATGTTGTGAGTTGAGTTGTGGAAACATGTTCGAGTGCAGTGAGGCCAGCGGGGTCTGTGTAGTGTGAGCGAATGTTGGAAGTGGCATGGCGATTGAGTGATGGGGAGGATTGACTCCCGCCCAAGGGACCCCGGGGTCAGTATATTCTGTGTAGAGTGAGTTACTGGCGTTGAGTTAAATTGACCAAAAGCGAGGTCGTTTTGCTGTTGTGTGGGGAAAGTAGGCTCGAAACCCATTTTGAGAGGGGTGTGGCTAGAGGCTCCTGTTTGACGGGCGGGAGCCGTGGCACCTCGACGAACTTGCACGCACGGTGAGTATCGCTGACGTGCGTGGGTACGTCCGGCACTCGCGCCTCAGTCCGCACGTCGGTAGGCCAAGGGCCCATGGGGCGGCCCGCACGTATAGCGTAGTGAGGCTACGGGGTGGACAGCCGGGGGGCTTCGGGATGCGGGGGGCCCGGAGCGCCGTTAGCCACGTGCAGTGTCGTTGGCACGGTGTGACCTCGGAAAGGGGCCCGGGGCGCAGCCTGCCCAGTGTGCGTTTCAGGGGAGTTGCCATGGGGGGCACTCCCCGGTGTTTAGGGAGCTGGTAGGCGTCGAGGCAGTGTAGTGCCCGGGGGTGCCATTGTTGGAGATTCGGAGAGGGTCGTGCCCTGCCAAAGAGCCACGCGTCCCAGCCATGATACCGTTGCAAGGGCACGAGGGGGAAAATTCAGAGGGCGAGCCCGAAACTGTAAGACAACCAACACAGGCGACGGGAATTCTGTGGTTGTTAGAACCAATAGATTAGCGAAGAGGCGCTTGTTGAAAGCCCCGGGGTAGTTTAAAGTTTAATGTGTTAGGTAGATAGGAAGTGTAACCCCTCCGCACCATCCATCCCTTCGCTCTCGTTGTGGGCCGCTGGAGACCCCACTTTGGGTTAGATCGCTGAGATTCTGGGATGCATTCTTGAGCTTGGTTGGGCCTCGGCACAGGACGCTAGCTCTCCTTATTCCCCCTCCGGGAAGGATAACGTAGGGGTGGGAGTAGGCTAGGTGACAGAATAGGCGTTAGCCGAACAAGGACGATAAAGGCGGGTTAGGGACGATTTGTAGTGGGGAAGAGGGTGAAAAATAAAAAACAAAAAAAAAAAAAATAATTTGGGGCTAAATTGGTTTTACCTTCAAATTACAAGGGAGTTGGGTAGGTCAAGTAACAGGCAAAGGCGAGTAGGTGGAGGAGACAGGATACGGTAGGCGAAGGCCCCTTCGTGTGGCCAACACCACCGCACTCCCTCCACCAACCTCCACTGCAAGGCAAGGTGGGCCAACATTCATCGTCTGCGGTGTGGCTGCGGGGCTGTGCCGGCCAACTATTCATCTGGCATGGTTGTTTTGTCCTCAAGGCCTGTGCCGGCCGGATACCTGCTGTCTGTTTTGCTGGCAAGCCTTGCCCGGCCGGATCGTCCGACGCTGTTTTACTGCAAGGCCTGTGCGGCCAGTTCGCTGCCGGCTGTGTTTAGCCTGCAACGGCCTTTTCTGCAGCTATGTTGGCCTTACCTTGTGCCATGTCATGCCCACTGCCCTGTTCACCAGCCCGTCTCAATTTGCTTTGCACCCCCCTGTTCATTCTCTGCGCCCGCCAGGATCCGCAAGCAACAGTTTGCAAGCTGCAGAACTGTGTCCTGTTGGCAGCGCAACACGGGCCTAGCAGTGGCGGCCCGTGCCACCGTTTTCTGGTTGCGATCTACCTTTTCCTTGCAAGAGTCCATTGATCCTGGGCCATGAGTAGTCGCATAAAATTGATAAGTGTCTAAGAGTGTTAATTTGTATTGTAAATATGGTAGTGCGCCCCCGGCATGTAGTGTTAGCGCCGCAAATTTTATTTAAAGTCGTCTGTGATGAGTGAGTTGTTTAGTTAGTTACTCAGCCCTCAGGTTATTTATTTTGGGGACACGAATACCATGAATGTCGCACTCAGGGATCCGTAGGTAAAACGTACTAGGGGAGAACTACACATGATGGCACACGATAATTGACGACTCGGGACGAGTCTGTAAAAAGGGGAGGGGGTAGTGTTACGGCTCTGGAAATTCGAAACACCATAAAGGTCCCGTAGGTGAGATATATTTCTTAAGTACATGTGTAGTTAGCCCAAACCCATTGTATAGAGGGAATTAAGTTGATTCACTTCGGGCTGCGATCCTTGAGTAGGCGTTTTTTCTGTTCTACCTTTGGTTGAGCCACCACGCCAACAACACAACAACGCCAGCAGCAAAAACCTACCTTCACCACTCGCTACCGCAAACCTCACATCACGCCATTCCAAACAGCGCCATGGCCATCGGACACCGCCGAAAACCCTCCACCACCTTCTCCTACGGCCATTCCGCGCCACCTGTGGACGCCGAGCGTCGAGCTGTCTTCAGCGAGACACGCGAGACGCGAGTGCAGAGGGCGGGTTCCTGAGGAGAATTCGGATCAGGAATGATACACGCCCACATCTGATCCACCCAATCAGGAAGCGCGGGCGGC
Organism: Eptatretus atami; assembly: GCA_035128595.1. Lineage (NCBI taxonomy): Eukaryota > Metazoa > Chordata > Myxini > Myxiniformes > Myxinidae > Eptatretus > Eptatretus atami. The sequence continues at coordinate 26,092,421 of CM068957.1, forward strand.
TTGGCCCCGCCTCCAGACGCGCCTGACGAAAATCGGCATATGCAAATTTGAGGATCAGGAATGATACACGCCCCCTTTTTCTTCCGTCCAATCGCGAGCGTGGCTCCGCCCCTGAGGCGTTTGATCCGATAATTTGCATATGGTGGGTTCCCGAAGCCGATAAAAAGGCGAGCGCAGTGAGTTGAGCAGTCAGTATCGAGCAGTGTCGGTGGAGCAGCAGATCGGTGAGGAAGTCAGTTTGGCTGGGTCGTTGGAGACGGAGCTCGAGGAGACGGTGAGGCGAGATCGTGGGGCAGACGGCTGCGAGGCGAACGGCTGAGGTGACCTGGAGGCTCGCGTCGCGGGATTCGAGCAAGCCAGCCATACTCCCTCCCCCAGAGCATCAACAATTCCCCCTTTCCCCCGCGCTGAGAGAGTGCGACAAGGGGCCCCGTTCCCACTTACACCAGCAGTGGCCCACGGAACCGCGTGCAGCGGACATTCTGCGGCTCGCCACGAGGGCGCGGGTAGGACCCTTCGGTCTCGTGGGCCTGGCCGCTCATCCAGGTTCCACGCGCATTAGGCCCACGGGCCCAGTCTGACTCCTTGCCTTTGAGGGGTCTTTTCTTTGCTTCGGTGTGAATGCGTGTTGTTGGCGCCGTGTCTTGTAAGGTAGTAACTGTATAAGTGGTCCGTGTGTCGTGTAGTCGGTTTTAACTCCTTTTATATGGGCATTTCTTTTGTTCCATGTGATATATGTGGCAATCGTTAATTGTGACTGTAAATACGTGCTATAGGTGTGATCCGTGTGCCACGGAATAAGTGCATTGTGTGAACTGTTTTCCCGTTTCGCTTCGTCTTTTTCTTTAAATTGACCCTCCATCCTGCTTCACGTAAAGGGTTCCGTAGTGGGTGCAAAACGCCCGGTAAATAATCTGAACCGTCGAGGTCGACGATAACACCGCTCGGTTATCCGATAGTACGGAACGGCCGCCCAAGCGGGCTCGTGTCCGGAGTCGACCTGCGGCGAGGTACGATCGCCCGGTTTACCATCCGCGTGGGTACTTGGTAGGTCGAGTTTGGCGAACAACCCTATCCTACGCGGGTGGCCGATTGGCACGATTGTGGTGAGGTCGAAAGGCCCACCCGTGGACTGGATCCCGGCGTTAGCCGGGAGGGTCACGACTGAATTGTCCGTCCGGTGGGCGAGGCGGTCGCGGTTCGAGTCGCGTGCCGATCGCACGCCGACGGGCGCGAATCGCAACAATATATTAAGATATAGATTGAGTTCTGAGTCCGAAGATGTCTTTGGAAGTCTCATTCACAATTTGAATTATCCGACCGATATAACCACAATTTATTACATATGCACATAAGCAGTAGGCATGTTTTTGCTTCATGTATGTAAGCTGGTGTTTTTTTTTTCAGGAGTGATTGAGGCAGCAGTCTGGCCAATACAACCGCCCTAAGTAAAGGGACAAGAATTTGTATAATAAATGAAGGTTTTTGTACAAAATTAAACCCGAGTTGTTCAAGGCTGAATAGTGTATGGATATCATGTTGCGCTATTTCAAGTCATAATGTAATATAATGTCAATTATCTGCATGAAACCATAGATATGGAAATTATCATAATCATTCAAGGTGTTTGTTTGTTTTTATGTCTGTGCACTCCTGCACTACTGAACTGAATTAGCTTAAAACTGCAGTTGTTTTAAGTTAACTTCCTTTTCTACCCTTTGACCACTACATTAACTAGTGGTCAAAGGGTAGAAAAGGAAGTGAGACAAGGAATGTAGTGGGAGTGGATGAAGGGATTGAGGGAAGTGATCATGATTGGTTGAGTGGAAGGATGGCAGAGAAATATATCTCACCTACGGGACCTTTATGGTGTTTGCGAATTTCCAGAGCCGTAACAATATGAAGCTCTTTCTCACCAATGACTCACTCACTGATATTGAAGATCCGTACCTTCCGGGTGACGGAGAAAGCTGAAATTTTGCATGCTCATAGACATCGAATCTGATGCACCAGGAAAAATTTACAGAACCATCGGAAAGCATCCGTAAATGAAAATATAAATAAATGAAAATAAATCAATGAAAAATCTAATGCAGGTGAGCGACCCGAGACAATGGGGAAGCACGGTTCGGATGCTTACAATGTGTGAAAGCATACCCCGCTTGTGTAGATATCTATATATTGTTGTGAATTTCGGGCGTTCAGCATGCGGGCGACCGCCTTTAGCTAAATGGCGGTCGCGTGCGCCCACCGAACGAACAATCCAGTCGTAGCTTCCGGATCAACGCCG
>CM068957.1:26149388-26204261 GCA_035128595.1 Eptatretus atami
TAATGTCTCTGTTCCCCACTCCCGCCCCTCTTGTCTCATGCCCCCCTTGCTGTGCGTTGTGTGTTAGCTCCTACATGAGCTTTCCTCCCGGTTCCTCGCATTCAACCAAAACATGCCACGACGTGACTCATGGTCACCACGTCACTCCAATACCCGAATTCTTCCCTCACTACTTCCCCATATTCCATTTCTCCTCTCCCCCCCCCGATTCCCGAGGTTTTAAAACACGCCAGAAAATAACTCCGTGATATATGTGGATTACATTTCCTTCAGGATTCTTACCTCGGAAACGAGTGATGAAATATAGCGAACAACGCTTCGAAATGTTACACACCGCCTAAAGTCATAGCGCCAACATTTGATCGCAAAAAGAGCAACAATAAAGGAAAGGTAAATGTAATCAAACTTCACACTGCTCGTAACCTGGGTCGTGTAAACGTAACGTACGCATATCCAAGATTACCAGGACACGTAGGTACGTGTACACAGTACGGAGTACGGAAACGTCTCACTTCGACCTCCTGTTCATGAGACGTTTTCCTAGTTAACAATTACCACGTCGGTTTAAGCGTTACTAGTGTCATATCCAGGAATTTATGGAGGTGAATTAAATAATTGAGCATATTTCCACATACCTGAACTCTGATAAGGGGGATAACCTTTGGTCCCCGTGATGGTGGCTCGGTTACCTCAGGTCGCCGGTCCACGAGCTCGTGTTGTCGTTCGTTTGGCGCCAAATCAGTGACACGAGTACACGAGCGGCCCGAACAGGAGTCCGTGAGTTTCACACACGTTGCGGGTCACGTTCCAGTGAGTTCGGCACGTTTCCCGCTTCTTGAGGGGACAGAACGGGTTCGTTTGGTTAATGGGATCGATCGGTGAGCGAGTTGTGAACACGTACGGTGCACGGCACAGCGTCATTCTGCTCGACCTGCACTCATCATCTTGGTTGTACTGTTACACGGGATAAAACGTCGTGTCCTGTGGTTCTGGTCACTTCTGCAGTTAATACTTTGTGATGCGAATGTGTGAGCGTTCTGCAGTACAAAAATAGCGTCGAGTTCAATAACCTGCTGTGGTAAACTTCCAATCCTCGAGACCGCTCTGTCACTAAGAATCTTCTTCTTTACAATCAGGTCGAGTTCAATAACCTGCTTGTGGTAAACTTCCAATCCTCGAACCGAGCCTGTCACTAAGAATCTTCTTCTTTACAATCGGTCTAGTTCAATAACCTGCTGTGGTAAACTAATAATCTCGAAACCCTCTGTCACTAGAATCTTCTTTCTTACAATCGGGTCGAGTTCAATAACCTGCTGTGGTAAACTTCCAATCCTCGAACCGAGGCTGTCACTAAGAATCTTCTCTTTACAATCGGTCTAGTTCAATAACCTGCTGTGTAAACTAATAACCTCGAAACCGCTCTGTCACTAGAATCTTCTTCTTTACAATCAGGTCGAGTTCAATAACCTGCTGTGGTAAACTTCCAATCCTCGAGACCGAGCCTGTCACTAAGAATCTTCTTCTTTACAATCGGGTCTAGTTCAATAACCTGCTGTGTAAACTTAATAATCTCGAAACCGCTCTGTCACTAAGATCTTCTTCTTTACAATCGGTCGATTCAATAACCTGCTGTGGTAAACTAATAATCCTCGAAACCGCTCTGTCACTAAGAATCTTCTTCTTTACAATCGGGTCGAGTTCAATAACCTGCTGTGGTAAACTTCCAATCCTCGAGACCGAGCCTGTCACTAAGAATCTTCTTCTTTACAATCGGGTCTAGTTCAATAACCTGCTGTGGTAAACTAATTAATCTCGAAACCGCTCTGTCACTAAGAATCTTCTTCTTTACAATCAGTCGAGTTCAATAACCTGCTGTGGTAAACTTCCAATCCTCGAAACCGCTCTGTCTCTCCTTCTCTCCTCCTCTCCTCCTCCTCCTCTCAATAACCTGCTGTGGTAAACTTCCAATCCTCGAGACCGAGCCTGTCACTAAGAATCTTCTTCTTTACAATCGGTCGAGTTCAATAACCTGCTGTGGTAAACTTCCAATCCTCGAACCGCTCTGTCACTAAGAATCTTCTTCTTTACAATCAGTCGAGTTCAATAACCTGCTGTGGTAAACTTCCAATCCTCGAAACCGCTCTGTCTCTCCTTCTCCTCTCTCTCCTCCTCTCTCCTCTCAATAACCTGCTGTGGTAAACTTCCAATCCTCGAAACCGAGCCTGTCACTAAGAATCTTCTTCTTTACAATCGGGTCGAGTTCAATAACCTGCTGTGGTAAACTTCCAATCCTCGAGACCGCTCTGTCACTAAGAATCTTCTTCTTTACAATCGGGTCGAGTTCAATAACCTGCTGTGTAAACTTCCAATCCTCGAAACCGCTCTGTCACTAAGAATCTTCTTCTTTACAATCGGGTCGAGTTCAATAACCTGCTGTGGAAACTAATAATCCTCGAAACCGCTCTGTCACTAGAATCTTCTTCTTTACAATCAGTCGAGTTCAATAACCTGCTGTGGTAAACTTCCAATCCTCGAGACCGAGCCTGTCACTAGAATCTTCTTCTTACAATCGGTCGAGTTCAATAACCTGCTGTGGTAAACTTCCAATCCTCGAAACCGCTCTGTCACTAGAATCTTCTTCTTTACAATGGGTCGAGTTCAATAACCTGCTGTGGTAAACTTCCAATCCTCGAGACCAGCCTGTCACTAGAATCTTCTTCTTTACAATCAGGTCGAGTTCAATAACCTGCTGTGGTAAACTTCCAATCCTCGAGACCGAGCCTGTCACTAGAATCTTCTTCTTTACAATCGGTCGAGTTCAATAACCTGCTGTGGTAAACTTCCAATCCTCGAGACCGAGCTGTCACTAGAATCTTCTTCTTTACAATCAGGTCGAGTTCAATAACCGCTGTGGGTAAACTTCCAATCCTCGAGACCGCTCTGTCATTAAGAATCTTCTTCTCTTCTTTACAATCGGTCTAGTTCAATAACCTGCTGTGGTAAACTTCCAATCCTCGAGACCGAGCCTGTCACTAGAATCTTCTTCTTTACAATCGGTCGAGTTCAATAACCTGCGTGGTAAACTTCCAATCCTCGAGACCGAGCCTGTCACTAGAATCTTCTTCTTTTCAATCAGGTCGAGTTCAATAACCTGCTGTGGTAAACTTCCAATCCTCGAGACCGCTCTGTCATTAGAACTCTCTTCTTCTTTTTACAATCGGTCTAGTTCAATAACCTGCTGTGTAAACTTCCAATCCTCGAGACCGAGCCTGTCACTAGAATCTTCTTCTTTACAATCGGGTCGAGTTCAATAACCTGCTGTGGTAAACTTCCAATCCTCGAGACCAGCCTGTCACTAAGAATCTTCTTCTTTACAATCGGTCGAGTTCAATAACCTGCTGTGGTAAACTTCAATCCTCGAAACCGCTCTGTCTCTCCTCTCCTCCTCCTCCTCCTCCTCCTCCTCCTCCTCAATAACCTGCTGCGGCAAACTTCCAATCCTCGAGACCACTCTGTCACTAAGAATCTTCTTCTCTCTTTACATATCCGGTCTATTGTTCTAATAACGCTGTTGGTAAACTGTGCCAATCTCTAGACCACTCTGTCACTAAGAATCTTCTTCACCTCGGGGCGACTTCTTCCCTTTAAATGGCCTGAGTGAATGCCCTCGAGTTGCTGTGTGTATTTGGTTGCAGAGAAGAGGTGGTTAGGTCTATTTTTACCATTCCGTGCATGATCCGATGAACCATTATCATGTCCCCTTACCTGTTCTTCTTCGGTGGAATATCGAGTGTACGTTGAGGATTTTTAGCCTTTGTGCCTGATGGTTTTGATCACTGACATTGTGGACCAGCTTCGTCGCCCTCCTCTGGACTTTCTGTACTCTCTCTCTCTCAGCATCCTCTTTTGAAACGGAGGTGGCACAGGGTGTTGTCATATTCTCGCTGAGGCCTCAACAGATGAAACCTCCCTGTTAACTTGGTTGAATGTCCTTTTTGATGACACCGAGTAGCGTGCAAGTCTTACTAACTGGTGGACACATGTTGATATAATTTCAGTTCACTATCAGTTCTTGATACCCAGGTCCTCCTCGCTGGTTTTGACCTGCACTTTCAACTCCATTCATTTGGTATACAGTTTGTGCATTTCCCTGGCCAATGCGAAGAACCTTGCATGTTTTGGTTGTTGAAAGGTAGTTGCCATCTTTCAGACTGGACAGCTCCATGTATTTCATCGGGGAGGTCATTAATGAAGATCTTAAATAGCACTGGACCTAGCGCACGACCTTGTGGTATCCCATTAGAAACTGGTGACCACGATGATGCGGCCCCATTCATGATCACTCTTTGTTTCCTGTGAGATAGAAAGGCTCTTATCTATGTCAGGGCCTTCACCTACTCCGTCAGCTGCCAGCTTACCTTGCAGTCGTTCATGGGGGACGCTAACAAATTCCTTTCTGAAATCTAGGCAGTGCGCATTTAATGGTTTTCCTCTCATCCAGTAACTTGGTCCATTCTTGCAGTACCCAAAGCCACTGTGTATCACATGATCTTCCTGGGATGATCTGCCATGTTGACAGTGAACAAGCATGCCATACTCAAGCATGTGTTGTTGTTTTTTTGTATACCTTGTCGAGGCTCGTGTGAGAGCTAACACACAACGCACAGCAAGGGGGGCATGAGACAAGAGGGGCGGGAGTGGGAAGGACAAAACAGTGGGGAACAGAGACATTAGGAGATCTGTGGAAGGAAGAGGGATGGGGGTGGGGAACACATGGTATACAAGATGGATATTACAGGGACTTTCAGGGAGGAAAGCAGGGAATTTGAAGGAGGTGGGTTTGGGGTGGGTTAACGGGGGTAGAAAATAACGAGGATTTGGATGGGGGACGATAAGAGGTGGTTGTGAGCAGCTGTTTTGAAGGCCTGGAGGGAAGAATGGTATTGAACAGAGTGTGGGAGTTTATTCCAAAGGCAGGAAAAAAGAGGAATGAAAAAGTGAAGGCGAGCAGTGATTCCGATTTTGGTTGTTTTACTAGAAGGGGGTTGTTGGCGGACCTTGAGCGCCCTGCGGAAATATGGTGGGGACAAATCACAGACACAGCAGGGGGGGGGCGAGACCGAAGAGGAAACGGTAGAAGACAGAAAGTGCTTTATCAATGCATCACCTATCAAGCTCTCCATGGTCTTTCCAATGACTGACATGAGGTAGACTTGACCGGAATTTGCAGCACTCTTCTGGCTTCCTTATTTATATACAGTACTATAAATAGGCATCCACAATCGGCCTTGACCATGTTGTGGAACGTCAGCCAAGGCCCTCATTTTATTGCCAGTGCGAGTGATTTCACGTGAGTTTCATGAGTGTGAGAGCTATGATTGTGCCGGGGCAGGTGATTCACCTTGTGTATCGTAAGTGTGAGAGCTTTGATTGTGTCAGGGCGAGTGATTGAGCTTGCCTTGCGCCAGGCGAGTTGGTAGTGTTTGGATTGAGCCACGCAAGTGTAAGTGCTCCGAATGCACTGAGCGAGTCTGAATGCTTGGGTTGTGCCATGCCAGAGGAGTTTTACTGCTTGAATTGCACCAAGTTTGTTTGTTTGATTGTTTGTGCTTTTCAGGAAAACGTTCAAAAGTCAAATCATTCACTGAGACTTTTGGTGAGACCTACTGCCTGCCAAGCAGAGAAGTGAATGTCTGAAGAACCAAGAATGAAGGAAGATGAACATGAATGAGAAGTTGATTAAGAAACTCTGCAGAAAAAGAAGTTTGGGAAGCTCCAGAAGTTGAGGTTGAAATTAAGGAAAGAACTTTTTGTTTTTTTCAACTACTTTTGAAAATGGATGAGCACAACCTCTCTCCTGTCCAAGATCCTCAACCGCTACCATTCTCTCCTTCCCCTGCATCTCATCACCAGTCAAACTGCTCTCCCTCTCAGTTTCCCACAAACTCTGCTTGCATTGTGGACCAGCTCTCATCGCACTCACCGTCTTCCCCTCGGAGATCTCCATCATTATCTCTGTCTTCTTCCGCATCTCATTCCCATGCATGTGCCCTACCGTGTTTGCCTCAAGCACCACGCTCTTCTTCTCCGATCAGACCATTCTCCGATCCGATGTCCTGCTGCCATCGTTCACGTTCTCCAAATCTTCTCCCACCCTCATCACCCTCTCTACCAAGATCTGCTCGTGATTCTCCTGTAAAGGACTCCAAGCAACCACACTTTCCCTGTTCGCCCAGAACTCCTTATTACCGTTCTTGCTCATTGTTGCACTCACCCTGTATTTGGTTGGGATCTGCCCCTGTTATTGCCTTGGCTATGTTTGGTCTGGCTGTGCTCGGTCCTCTGACCACCCAATACATGTTCCGTGTCTTGGCCGGTGATAATATGAGCAATGAAACGGAGCACAACACTTGTGGAAACGAGACGACAGATTCACAGCTGAAGGTAGTACAGATGATTATTTAATTCCCATAAAATTATCATTAATTATTTTTATATCACCATGAACTTGATAGTTACATGAGCTTCTTCTGAGGACAATGGCCAAGCTGTTTTAAATGTTTGTTAGTTATCGGGTTCTTGCTTTCAAGACAGATGTCAGACTTTTGCCAAGTGGTAGATTTCCACTTTTTGCCTCCATAGAGAAGTGAGTTAAGGATGGTTGGAGAGAAGAAGGAAAGAATGGAAGAGATTTGGAGGAGATGAGGACAAATGGTGAAGGGGGTGCATGTGTTGTTGTCCTTTTAAGAAACCCTGATGCCGAAAACGTTTTCCCAAGGTTTAATGTGACCTCACATTGGGCTTACACAGCCCTTGTACACCAGTGAGTGTTTCAATGAGTTATGGTTTGAGTTTGGCAAAACACTTCCTCAAAATCATATTCTTGGGAAATTGCATTGTGGGATTTTTCATGTACACATAATTGCAAAGTCAGATATTTGGCTTAATGTCTCATTCTAAATGGCAGCGTAGTTTGAGGCAGCACTCTCTGCTGCCACTGCACCACAAGGCAGTTTTGGGTTTCACCCGCAATAAAGCCCAGAAACAGACAGATGACGTTTCCATTTGCTCGGTTTCCGTAATCGACTTTCTTTGTGATTTGCACTGTGGGTACCTATAATTTCATTGTCGTCCACGTGACCTATCTTAGGTCGCAGAGGCCGAGGCAGCCAGATGGAACATGTGGGCCGGACTTGCTGGAGGAATCCTGAGCCTCATTTCGACTCCGCTGGTAGGCGCTGCAAGTGATAAATGGGGTCGCCAACCAGTCATGGGGCTTACCCTGCTGGGCCTCATTGCACAGGCATGTATTTTTTTATTATTATTATTATAACGTTGTGCTTGTAACTCCATTATTTGTGGAGTTGTCAGTGATGACTCTGTAGTTTTTGTGTTGTAGTGGACAATGTGATTATCTACGCATTTTACTTTGTGCAATGACATGAACGTCCATGGATGCATCAGGAAGGATGATCCCATTGATAACATCTGAATTTGCCCGACTTATATTGCAGAGTTGCTCAGAGTTGACTCCAAAATAACATTCCAGTAATGATTGTTAATTCAATCCAACAAAACAAGCTTGACTCTCAATTCCAAGAAGCTGAATAATGGATATGCTTTCCCATGATGCAAAATATTTTGGTTGCACGAGTCAGTGCAGTTTTGTGTCACATTATTCGAAGACCATTCATGCAAAATTTACAAAGTCTTGAACACATGAGTGACAAACAGAAATAATTTTTGTGAAGCAGTCTTTAAGCTGCATTTACAAAGAAAATGGAATTGGTTAACAGACTATTCTCATTTATTTTGGGTCCCCCCTGAACATGCATAAGCCATGTGTGAGAACTCACCTTTATTCTTTTTATCATCCACCCACCCACCTGCCTCTCTCCCTTCACTCATTTTACTTCTTCCCTTACCCTTCTAGGCAGCTATGACTGTGGCCATGATCATTTGCAACTTGCCATTGCCATTGGTTGTGGTTGCACGTGCATCATCAGGGCTTTTGGGTGACTTCTCAGGCCTGCTGGCTGCCGGCTTTGCTTATGAGGCCGACAACTGTAGTCCAGCTAGACGAGCCCCGCATATAGCAATTCTCGAAGCTTCTCTTGGCATGGCAGGCATGGTGGCAGGTTTGAGCACTGGACCTTGGATGAAGGCATATGGTTTAGTCGGGCCTGCTTGGGTATGTTTAGCCGCCCAACTCGCAGCACTAGCCTACGTTTGCTTTGGCTTGGTTGAGCCGAAGCCTCACACTCTGCAACGAATAAGTATGGAGGAGACCGACGCGGTGGAAAATGACCAATCTTTCAGCAAACATATCGGCAGTGATGATTTACAGGACATGGGTGGTTGGGGGATGAGAAGGGAGGAAAAACCTATAAATGAGATGGCAGAGAATGCAGCTGTTCTTAAAATTGCATCGGATCAAACTGTGGTGTCCCACCCGATAGGCCAAGACTTAAAAGGGCAACGGTTCCTCTTGTCCTCTCTTGTGGGGCTGTTTTCATCCTCGTATGCTCCAATCCCACTTGCATTTCTACTGGTTGCCTTTGGTGTCGTCGTCATTGTCCACTTTGGTGCAAAAGACATTTTTGTGGTATTCGAAGTAGCACCACCTCTTTGCTGGTCTCCACTACTTGTAGGCCTTGGATCAGCAGCTGAACATGCAACCTACCTAACCAGCCTGTTTATTCTTTGGATGTGGACATGGAGCAGAAAAGCTGGAGTAGAAACAAGAGAAGTGGAGAAAGCACAATTATTCAAAAGAAATGAATGTGCTGATGGAACTGCGGAAGCTGTTCAAACAAGGGAAACCAAGCTAAATGTTTTGATGAAATGTTGGTGCCCTTCCTGGTCTGTAATGGCTACCTTTGGACTGGTGTCAAGTGCTGCTGGCTTGGTTACCATTGGACAGGCACGATCAACGCCTATCCTATTTTTAGGTACATGAGGACAATCATACAATGTTTGATTTTGGGAAATGGAGTGGGTGGAGATGTTAGATGGTTTGTATCACCAGATTTGGTGGAATCACAGTGATTTAATAATTGCTATTAAATGTTGGGTCCTCTAATCGAGGGTCCTTGTGTTCTGATGTTGAGCTTTGGATATTAAATTAAGTTTGGCATGTGTGTATTGTAGGATATGCTTTAAGATTTCCTGCCATGATGACGACTCCATTACTTCGTACAGAGATGTCTTACCTCGCTGGACCACACAGGCACGGTGAGGAGAAACTTGAGCAGAAGACTTGCTGCTTGAGCCACCAATTACAACTGGAACGGAAATTAAAATTTGATTTTCCTCAAGCTAACATGGGTGCTCCAAATTCATCCTGGACTTTTGTTTATACTTGTAACTGAGCTTGTATGTTTACTTTTCCAGGTACCTTAAACACACACACACACACACACACACACACACACACACACACACACACACACACACACACACACACACACACACTTGTACAGTATTGGCTATTCCTGAAATATAATATAATTTAAAGGATTGCTGTAAATAATATTAACCTCAAAACATAGCTCCCTTACCCACAGTAAGAACCTTAACCTGTAAGCAAATGAATGGTTTTCCGACCGCATGGATCATCAGCTGGCACCGTTCTTCCTCAAGGTTTTGATCCTTTCAGCCCAGAACCTCTCCAAATGGCGGATCCACATCCTTGGTCACAGATCCACATCAGTAGGTTACCTACATCAGTAGATCCACAACCTCAGATGCATTCAGGCAGTCAGTGAACCCATCAATGCAACATCACTACACAGACTCGACTCGGAGGATTTAATGTATGATCACATCTTTCCAACTCTCATCACACATTCTATTTTATGATGACACATTAAATCATGCACATCCTACCTGAAATATAACACGTCCACCAACAAACATGACCATCCAACTCACCTCTGGATCAAACTGTTGTTCAAATATTCAAACGGTTTATAAACTTTTTTTTAACCTGCTTTCTTGTCTCCTAGCAACCACTAAAATGGGTTTAAATGGTTTCCATGTATATATTTTTAAATAATGTATTTATATAAATATCCTGTTTATAATGTTTTATTATTGGTATTGTATTTCACTAATTCTATTTTGTGTCATTTTATGATCTTAAAGAAAACTTGTTTTAAGCTGCTAACTGTAGCCCCCTGTGTTGGTAAACGTCTGACTAGTTGTTTTAATCTATTGACAAGTTCAGTGCTGTGTGTGGTTACTCTCAGTCCTAATTATTTCACCTGCAACCGTACCATAGAGTAACTTCTGAGAAATATTTCTGTCGAAGATAGGCATTCGTACAATGTAGAATGGAAAAGCGTCTCGTTTATCATTAATAATTTGGTGTGAAATTTATTATTATTGAGATCGATTTGTAATTCCAAAAAAGAAACTGAGAAACTGAAGTGTTTAGTTTTCCTTTTTTAATTTGAGTTCTTTTGGATACACCATCATGAAGCTGATCAAATACAAATCCATCATCAATGAATCGTAAGATGTTTCCACACCTTTGTGCAGTTGTTAGTTTATTCCTGCACATGTTCTGAACCCAATTGGACTCGTACATGTGCAGGAATAAATTTGCAAAGAAAGGGGCCGGATCTGAACCCATGGGTAATCCCCACTATCTGCTGGAGTATCTTGTTGCCAAATGTAAAACTGTTGTTTAGGAGAAATTGAATCCTTTCTTTCGTTTATCTTTTGAAAAACTACATAAATATTGATAACCACACACATTTGTCTTAACCAGACTCAGTGGCGTAACGGTGAGAGTTCGACGTTGATCGTGCTAGTCCAATGATCGACGGTTATAGCCCTGGCCGAGTCAAACTAAAGACCTAATAAATGGTACACCCTGCTTCCTTGCTTGACACTCAGTATTTAAAAAGGATAGAGCACAGCCAAACAGCCATAAGTTAGTAATACTAGTGCAAGCTTTGATGGGCCTAATGACCTCCTGCGTCGATGTTCCTTGCAAGGCAACTCACGCTATTATAAATTATTGTTATTTTAAAAGTTGACGCTTATGCTTGTCTTCAGTGTATAATTATTTAGGATTTGTATGTGGCCTATGCTGGACATTATTCTTGATAGCCTCACTCACTCATTGCACCCAAGGTGCTCTTTAACAGGAATTTTCTTGCCAGGCCATCACAACCATACTGTGTAGCCAATCAAATGTAAATCCCAGCAGGCTTTGTTTTGCATTTTTTGACCAGAAATCTTTTAATTATTTGCTGTTGCACACTCTGTTAACTTATTTGCCACCATGTTGATGTTCAGCATGTTCACTGAAGCAGGAAACACCTGATTATTGGTTACTAACATTATTAAGACACATTCCCTCAAAACGATCTATGCATGTTGTTCTACCATTCATAAACAAAGGTCCAGGTTAAAGTTGAACTACCCTTGTGGATTCTAAGTGAGGCTTACATGCAACCTATCTTACCAACCTGGTTATTGTTTCCTTACAGGAGCCCTGTTTGCTGTTGTTGGTTGTGTTGAGAGCGCGAGTGGTCTCATTGCCTCAGCAGCATTTGGCTCTATCTATTCGGCCACTGTGACGACGGCCCGAGGCCTGCCTTTCATGCTCGGTGCTGCCATGCTCTTCCTGCCAGGAGCACTCATCATGTAGGCCCCACTGAGAAAACCTTCCACCTGCACTGAAAACACACACATACATCTACACACACACACACACACACACACACACACCGACACACGCCAATAATTGTCAGTTTTACTTTTCCCTTTCATGAAGGTAGATACTAATCAAAAATGCTGAGTGCTTAACCTCCATATACATGTCAGGTTTCCTTCACTGTTTCGTTAGTGTGAGCATTTACACTTGAAATCAAAGGGATTGGAGTAATCACGAGACATTCGGTCTAGTATGTGATCAAAATGGTCACAGTTGATCAGATGGACTTCTCCAAGATCTTTTTGTATCCACATGGCTTCATGGTGTTGGAAAAAAATGTCCACAACCAATGACATCGAACAGGAAGCTCACGTTGCTGGTCATGTTATGCAGAAACAATCATTCTCCCTATGGACCTTTGATTTGGTTGATAATACCATGGTATTTCTTTTTCTATGATGGTCTTTCTCTTCTCATTGGTACATCTGCCTTGCTTCACTTGATGTTGGTTCTCTGATCTTGATCAGGGGCATGTTTTTTTCCCTTGGATTACAAGCATGAAGACCCTTTGTTGAACAATCGTACATCAGGAGGCCACTTGGCCCATCATGCTTGCATTCAAGCCGAGCGAGGTCAAGGCTGTTTATTCCTGATACGTGAAAGACCCTGCACCCCATGCCTAGAGAAATCAGACTTTTTGGAATGCCGACCTATTTTTCCCATCCAATCATGTAAATTTGTTGAAACATTCTCCATCGGTAGGGCTACTATGTTGAAAGTTCCGTCTCAATCGCTCAAGCCATTGCGGAGAAAAATTTAAAAACGAATAAAGGTGAAAAGGTAAGGGTGGGAAAAAAAAACAAAACGAGGGCCTTGGCCGATGTTACACAATATGATCATGGATGGTTGTGGATGCCGATTACTAGTTCACTCTACCTGTGTCTCACCTCGCTGGACCTCACCATTTAGTGTAAGGGGGTGGGGGGATTTGGAGAAGATGAGTGGGGATGAGAACAATGGGGCAAGCACAGACATCACCAGGATGTTAGATATATATTAGCAGAATACCCACCCTACGAACGATCTTGTTACAAGCATGCAACACGCTCTTCTCACCACATCCCTTATTTGGGTGGTGTATAGACAACAAACTTCTGCCTCAATTACTCTCAAAAATATAAAAAGAACCGAGGTTCCAGTATATGAAGCAAAAACATGCGTACTGCTTGTGAGGTAGCTCCCTCCCCCCTCCCCAAAAGGAAGAGAATGGCAACATGGGCGAAAAAACAAAAATTTCTTCAAAACTTGATGGAAGCGAATGAAACTGGCACGTGCACAACTTCAGAGTGCTCTCATTAATCCGTGAAAGTTTCAGCTTCCAAGGTCAAATCCTCTTGGAGGTATAGATGAAACATACAATATACAGACATACAACATACTTTCCCTCCATTATATTGTCGCAGGCCTGGCGGTTACGTTAGTCCCCTAACCCAAATTGTGGTGGATGGCGGTTTACACCAGCCAGCCCAGATAGCCAAGCGGTTTTCCTTAAGAGGCGGATACATTGATCCTCAGAGATAACAACGCGTGCAGGAGGGGTAATCGGCACTGGCGGAGCAACGGAGGCACAGGGGGGGTTTATATTCAAACCCCACGACAAATACACAAACACAGCAACTTGAAATAAATGAGGATTTAATGAAAATAGGCAAATATTTACAAGGGACAATAATGCAAAATGTAATAATAAACGTGAGATAAATTAAACCTAAGGTCGAGGCACCTCTACACACAGACTTAAATTCAGACAAGGGGGAAATGCAATGAAAGAAAATCCTCCCTTTATTCTGGCACTTATCTTGGTCCAGAGATGGTCTTTATGGAACTTGGAATCGAGGCACTTCATCCTGCACCTGCACAAAATCGCACCAAGCCGCTCTATCGCAGCGGGAAAAACGTTTGTCCGGCAATTCTTGAGCGGTATTCAACACCAGAGCTCAGAGACCACCGTGTGGCTTCTTCTTCGATCGCGCTTGCCGATCATGGCACTGCAGAATGGCGCCGTCCTCTTCGGTGACATACACAAAGCTTCGAGGTCCATCTCTCATGATCAGCCAAGAGCCAATGGCCAGCGTCTTGCTCCACCACGCAAGCCAATTCGCCTCAGCACTAACACGAGAATTGCACCATCTTCTTCATGCATCAAAGGAAAGCCAGCTGTAATGCCCCGATCTTTCAAGCCATCTCCCAGCTCTCTTGTCTCTCGACTGCGTGCGTCCCTTATTTACACACTGAACGGAACCAACCAAACCAACAACCTCCTCGCTTCTTCCATTTCCGTGTGTTGCTTGCTCACACGAAACCCGGGAAGGCGGGGCTTCTGCCTGTTCGGCACGTTTTGCTTGCTTGTTGTTATGGTTGTTATAAAAACCCAAGTCCTTCATGGCTGGCTTGTAAATGAAAAAACGTAGGAATAGGTCACAGGTGGCAATCACATACTGGGGGAAATTATCCTTAATCCCTGTCTAATTAACACTGCACCACCCCCAGTGTAGTGACAAGTATCACTTAAGCCCACAGTTTCCCTACTTAATTACATCGAGATGTCTCCTACACGTCCACGGACCAAACCACTCTATTCAATCCTAACTTTCCCATGGAAGTTTCCCCCATCTACCCCCACAACCATAACATGCGTACTGCTTAAAAAATTTTTTTTAACAATCCAGGTTCTGTACATGAAGCAAAAACAAGCGTAATGCTTGTGAGGTAGCTCCCTCACCCCCCCCCCCCCACCATGGCCCCCCTCCACCTCAAAAAGAAGAGAACAGCAAGATGGGCGAAAAAAAAATTTCTTCAAAACTTGATGGAAGCAAACGAAACTTGCACGTGCTGACATACAACATACTTTCCCTCCATCATATATATATATATATATATATATATATAATATATATATATAATTTCTATATGTATGTGTATATATTATATATATGTATATATATATATACATACATACGATGTATATATGAGGCCCCACGAGGAGGAGTGATGTAAGCGACATTTTTTAATGATATGATGATGATAGGCTCGGATGATAGGGTAAGGGTTAAAATAGTGCTATATGGCATTAACTCCAAAATTGCCGATGTGTCCCTTACATCACTCCTCGCGGCGCCTCATATGTATATATATTGTTGCGGGTCGGTGAGAAGACCACTATTGGGGGAAGCTATCTCGGCTCCCACCAGATTCCCGGGAATTGTAGGCCGTCGCACACGGATAACTCCATGATTGGTGGGGTCGCTTAACCGACCCTGGACGCCAATAACTCAACCGCGTGACCTAGGTCCTCCCGTCTATGGTTAATCGGGTTACCTAATTAATCACGTGGTTAATTACCGGGAACACGCCCTCGGTACTCCTTGTCCGAACCAGATCACTCTACCGGACCGGATCACTTTACCGGATTGGATGCAGCTGAGCGACACTGCCAAGGACGTACCAGCTAAAAGGAACGGATCGTGGGAATAAAGTCCCGGCTAAACTAGGATTCAGACCATGCTGGATCAATGGAAGAAAAGACAAAAACGAGCAGGGAACATTCCGAATAATAATTTATTAACAATGGGCGAGGAAGGTATGTGGCACGATCAGGATTTATTGGGGTGTGTTGTGCAGAGATAGGGGAGAAGGTGTGGTGCAGCAAATAAACAAGCAACTTACAAAAGCGGACACAGAGCAGACTTGACGTGAAAATAATAACAAATATAAGGGTATGTTCTTTGAACATATGAGTCCCCTAGGACCACCAGGTGGCGCCATGAATAGATACACAGCGGTAGGTGCTGCCGCTAGCGGAGTAGATGTTAGCAGCGTCATCATGGTTGGGTCTCGCAATATAATATATTAGCGCGATTAAAATACCGTTTTTTCCTCGCATCTTATGTCTGTCAAAAAACCAGTGTCAAGTGCACAACTATAGCTCATAACCTATCCATTGAGTGTTTTTCGCCCCCCCTGCTTTCCCGTTTTCACACCACTGTCCACACAAAATTCATCAATCAATTCTATATAGAGTCCGGGGGACTCAATAACGATCTTCTGCAGTCTTACTTAAGCAGACAGCGCCAGACACACACACACACACACGCGCACACACACAGACACAGAAAACCCGATGAAAAGGAGTATTGCAACAAGAAGGGAGAGGAGTTGAAGCTACGATCTCGGTACCTTTGTTCTTGATTACACGGACGCGCCACCATATGTTTCGGGGGGTGCTCCGTGGGTGGGTACCCGACACCTGGCGCGTCGTCTCTGGCTTCAGCAGCACGTGTGGAAGACCGTGTTCGTGAAGGAGGGGCTTGAGTGGAGTATGGGCGAGTCCAGGCAGCAGGAGGCGGTCATGGTGACGTCGAGCAGAGACAAGGGCGAGGCCAGAGCGAGAGAGAGGCGGAGTCCAGGCATCAGGAGGCGGTCGTGCCGAGAGACGAGGGCGAGGCAAGAGAGGCGGAGTCCAGGCAGCAGGAGGCGGGTTGTGCAGAGAGAAGAGGCGAGTGAGAGAAGCGGAGTCCAGGCAGCAGGAGCGGGTCGTGCAGAGAGAGGGTGAGGCCAGCAGCAAGCAAAAGAGAAAGGCGGAGGGACGATTCGACCTTTAGGACTGCAGCGTGGTGGAGGGGCCGGACCGATTCGACCTTTATAGGACTTGCAGCGTGGCGGGAGGGGCCACCCGAAGCGAAACGTCATCACCTGAATCTGGCGCTCGATTGGCCCCGACCCCTCACGTGCTCGCTAACTTTGGCCGGAAACCGCCTCACTTCATTTCCGGCAAGGTCATCTCAGACAGCGGCATATTCCGCTCCGACCCCACACATGACACGAATCGCCCACACCAAAATTGGCATGGGAATCGTCCCACAAAATCCCCGTGCCGTGCCCTGGCGACCGGCGAGCGTCCCGCATGCGCTCGGGTGTGCGCCAGCGCGATCAACGTGCCCGCTCGCGTACGGACAGGCGCTGGCACACTCCCCGGCTCTGATTGGAGCTTCGCTGGCCGTGAGAGACGAGAAGACGTTCACCATCCGTGGGGATCCGCTGCTTGAGGAGGGCGAAGGTACATCGTATGGATAATCAATGAATGTTCGGCGAGGTCTGTCGGTGTTGCTTCTTTGCAAAGCATGCTGTGGACCACGCACATTGTATGCTGTGCTACCTTCCTACACTACGCTGACGTCCACAATGGTACTCATTCACCAACCTCAGAAAGATGACAGGCTGACATCCCCAACCTGAGTGTGATTTATGGCCAACGGACTCAACTCAGGGGAGCGCGTTAAACACTCAAACCAAGCCCAGCCACGATTATGCGTGGAGCGTCCGCCACAACAACGAAGCCAACAGTTCTAGTTTTGTGGGACGGAGAATCCTGATGTCGCCTATGGGCATGAAGAGTGATTTTAAACATAGGCCAAGATGAGTAGCTTCAGCCTTTTCTTTATCCCTGCGTTGCTTTATCTTCTTTTTATTCAAACAATGATACAGCTGAATAAGCGGACAATCACAATACCACAGATTCTGTCAGCATTGCCCTAACTGTTAAGCGAATTACATGTTTTTCTTGTTTTTTTAAATCAAACAATATAAATAGCACCAAATTATTAGATATTACACTATTATGTTAGATGTAAAGAATATAAGTACCATGCCCAAATTTTTATGAATATCAATGAATCATTCCAAAATTAACTTACAAACAAGCAGGAAGGAGGAAATGAAATGACACTGTGTTGAGAAACCCAAACCCTAATTTTAAAAACTCTTACAAATCTTCCATTAACCACAGTCAAGTATTCTCAATGTTATGAGGCAAGAAACATTTCCGCAGGAAGAGGAAGTTGTTGCGGAAGCTGATCTTGGGATGAAGCCCGGATTAGGAAGAAGTTGGGACCTCTCCTTCAACTGCAGGTAGGAGAGGCTGGGGTGAGGTAGAGAAGTAAGCTCAAACAGAAATGAGTTGAGATGGGATGTTAATGAAGGACAATGCTTGTGATTCTTGCCGTTTCACAAGTAAAGGTGATGGTACAAAACATCAAGTTTAGAGGCCTCATCACAAGAGTCTATATTGGGATGAAAGTTTGAATGTATTGTGAGTTGTGTTTCTTCACCTTTGCACCTTCAACCATCCATGGATTCCATCTCTCCAGGATTTCCCTCGTTTCCCTGTGAAATAAAGAAATATCATGAAAAGCATACTTCCTCCCACTCTAAGAAAAAACACATGTGCCACTCTTACTGGTCATTAATAACATGGGGCATGACAAAACTTTTATCATGCTCTTGCCAAGAAGCAACGTAACAAAATAAATCCTCTGAGATTTAAAATATATAGATTACAGATAAAAGTTATACTTAAAGCTCCATTACAGCAAGCTACAAGAAAAAAAAAATTGGACTTCCCGCCTTGGGGTGAGCAGGTTGAACGTTCGCTCATGTGTGTTATCCTTCCTTTCAGTCATCATAAAACTAGATTGTCTGGACCACATCCCATGGCCATGTCATTCTGGTTGTCATTCCGATCACATTGTTTTGCTCCACATCCTTGCCAATATTGTACACGCGTTTGTTTCCGATAGGATCAATTTGGTGTTAGTCGATGAGAGTGAAATAGAATGACGTAGAGGTGCGCTGCTCAATCCCCCAAAAGCCTGCTCAAGCCAGAGCAGTGACCTCATTCTCTCCACAGTCATGTCCCTCCCTTTGCCTTTCTGTTCAAACCCTCCCCATGCCCCCCTCAAAACTTCCCTGGGGCGTCGCACAGGAAGTGCACACAAATAGAATAAAATAAATGTAGTGTTGGCAACGGTAGTGACATAACGATCTAGAGAGAGCAGCCACCAGCAGAGCTCTATGGAGCGGCAGATGTAGGAATCTCAGGACAAGGGTCTCTACACCACACTATCGACAAGTGGATCATCGAATGGTGTGAATACTCAGCAGTTGCATCAGTTCTGTGTTCTTACACTGGAGCAAAGAGAACCTACATAAACGACCGCCATTCATACCTTATACTCCGTTTGGTTTCTCCAGTTTCTCGCATCTGTGCCTTGACACGATCTTTCCCTGAAGCAAAGCAAAGCAAACGATGAATGATACTTCTCATAATGTCAATTAAAGATGCCCCTCCCTGCACCCGTTTCTTGCGATGGAGAAGCTTGGAGTGCGTTAAGAGGCAGAAGATATATGAATGTACACATCAGCTGTTCTGATCTGTTAGTCGTTTATCTTCCTTGTGATTCTCTGCAGTTCTGTGGTGGTACTTTGTATTTCTCACATAATTTTCTTTTGAGCAATAACACACCTCCATAAAATAACCTCATACCCCCCCGCTCCCCCCCTGAATGTAGGAACCAATAGCTATATGACTTTTCAGAAAAATTCCATTCGTGGAACAAGGATGGCCAATGAATGCTTTCCGATAAACAAATACAGAGTTGTGACACTAATCATAAAGAGTGCTGAGCCAAGGAAAAGTTACACAGGGAGGTTATCTACAGGAATGCCGACGCTATTTTGAGATGGTTACGTAGAAGAAAGTATACGATGCCCAGAATAGGTCTCAAAAACAAAAACTGTCATTCTTCCCAATGATTCGGAAAGTGTAACAATTTTGTTGAGTAAAAGTGAACTTCCTATTTATGGTTTAACCCGCCTGCTATGTAGAATGTCTAAGCAGATTTTAAAACTCGAAGGGGTTTTCCTTCTTTCTCAAGATTATGAACTCCACTCCCTTTATGAGAATCGTGTTCGTTCTGTCTTCACCCCATCCTCAGCGCAAGAACTCATGTGAATTAAGATTATGAGGGCTTGAGACGTTTCTCTCCGAAGATGTATGAGGCACTAACATTTAAAGAAGGTACGGAACCACCGTTCCTCCGGAAATCTCACTTGGGGGATCAGAAAGAAGCCAGAGAGTCACCAAAACCCGCCGCGGCACCCGCAGACCCTCTCAGACGCCTGGTGATATCTTAACTCACCGTGAGACAATACTTTGGTGTCTGCCATACAAGGCTGAAGAATGTGTGCGTCAAGTTTCATCAAAATTGTGTGTGTAGGTTGGAGAAGGCAGACAAAATACCTTACTTTGGGGGGCAGGAAACCCTCTTCCACCCCCCCCCCCCCCCACCAACCATAAACTCCCTAATGTAGTATTGCCAGGATTTATTGCATTCCTTCCAACAATGCGACAGCGCTTGGCACAGCACTGGTAAAGGACATTTGTGGTGGCAAGTCTTCATCAAATCGAAAGAATGTGCTACAGGAGGGCACGTGACTGACTTACCTCAGCATTAATCAGACGATAGTAAGAGGTGTTAGAGTTGGCTGAGACGGAACTAGGCAAAATACCAATTAGTTGAGATCGAACCTACCCCTACTCAAATAACCCCCTAAAATATGAAGTGCCAGGAAATTTGATTGTTATCGGAGAAAACTTTGATATAACCATTACAGTCGGATGTAGGTTTCGTATCAAGTTGCAACAAAGAATACCTTCTCAACGACTCTTGTTGTGTAGTGTTTCGTTTGAACGATAGCCACCAAATACGCGCCATCTTTGTAGAGGTGGAGGAAGAGGTAAAGACCCCAAACTGAGATGAGCGCAAAGACTTTTAGTATTGCCTAGTCAAAGCACACCTTCGTAGCATCAGATAGGAAACTTAATAATGGCAAAGTGAATTTACACTGTCTCAAGAAGTCAGTGTCTAAATGCCTCCAAGCGATTGATTACTAGATAGGGTTGAGCCTAAGGATCGCGTCAAGTCTAGCGATTTTGGCATGGCGGTTCGTGCGGGGCACAAAATCATACGGCGACCACTAGCAAATTTATATTAGAGTGCATGAATATGTAATGGCCGCAGTTAAATTTCTATTGGTCTACAAACAATGTAGCTAGTACACATCTATGAGTTATTTATTTTTCGGTGGTAGCCGCACAGTCTGTAATTTAGAATATAAAGTGTAAGTAAAGACTAACAAAAACGTGGTATAGCGTGACGGTACGGCTTTGTTTGAGTCGCACTAAGGTGTGAAACTCATCAGGCTTCTCCTAGCGGTCAGGCTCATATAATTTATTCCAAGGCAGATGCAAGTAGCCTTCAACTATGTCTCTAGTAAGGCTAGACCGTCATAAGTATGGGACACTCCTACATGAGCTTAACGAAGACGAACAAAGAAATCGGGTGACAAGTCAATCTTAAACATCACGGGGTAACGAGTGGATACCTACTAATAACCATTCTCCTTTGAATACGATAATACAAGAGTAATTATATCTAGTTCGAAGGTATACCTTAGAGCATATCCTATATTTGATACTCGTAATTATACTGGTAAACTACACAAGGTATATATAAACGACATGAAGCTTCCATACCAGTTCGTAGTACGCGTTGAGTGTCCCCAGAATGGGGAGACGCTTTGGACGGCCCATTGTTTGAGACAAATTGGAATCCGAAGAATTTTTTCGTGGAGGAAAACACCTTGTTGCCCTATAACAAACCCGAAACTAATATGGTTCCAAAGAGAATCACCGAACACAACGTGTGGGCGAATTTCATGTTTGTTCACGTTCTCCCCCCACCTGTGTCGCAACCCAATCTTCGTGCTTTGCTTCATTCAGTTCGTCCTTCGTCCGTGGAAGTCCTCGTGAATAGCATCTCTCGTGTCATCGCTACTTTACCTCGTGTTTCACCTTGATTTTGCTGTTTTTTTTTGTACTCACTGGTGTTTTGAAATTAGATCCATATGCGAGAAAAAGCCAATAACGGATCACCGTGTTGTAGCGGACTGTTCGGGCAAGGATTAATTTCACAGAAAAAATCCGGCTTGTAATTTGAATACTATAATCTAGATGTACCTCAGGCCCTATGCGTTTGATGAAAGGATTGTGGTGCTGGGTGGCATTCATGTTTTTGATGTAGCTGGTCCCTCTGGGATCACAGCTTCGCAGTAGTGACGTAGATGGCGAACGGATCGCTAGCCGAAGGAGGCGTCATCCGATTTCCTTTGTCTTCCACCTCTCATTCGTGATATACCTTCCTAATGATGTGATTTAGTTATAACCAAGATTTTAGTTTACATACAATACACCTGCAAATTTCCTGAAGCTGTCAGTTCTACTCTCATTCTTGAATTTACCTTAAACATGGGGTGGAATTCAGGTGTTTGAAAGCTGTTTACTCAAGGGTTTTCTGAGGCGTCCACTAGTTGCAATACGGATTAAATATCTATCTTGCCATTGACTGTCTCTAATCATTGGTAATATTAGCTTAAATGGACAGTCCGGAACTATTTGGCATAATCTCCGATACCATGGTTGCTCCTTGGACGATTATATAATTGGGAGTGATGTCTGGGAGTCTGACAAGCTGATATATGTGCAAACAAACCTATACTCCACACTTATCGCGCGAGTCACTGTGGCACACGCTTCCGGTACAACGCAAGACTGCCCACGGAAGGCCGTACGTAATGACGGTCTTTACCCGCAAGGGCGGGTAGGGAAACTCTTGCGGTCGTACCCTGCGATTGCCGCCGCAGGGTATCTATCAAACGATCCGCATAGCCAGCTTGAGCGGTTAGTAACAATATTACTGATCTGTCTCTGAGGCATCTACCCCTACGCGACCCGGAAAATAGTGTGGCCGCTGTAAATTTTTTTGGGGGTGGCAAAATTCATTTTCATTTGATAAGAGCTCTACTGGCAAAGGCCACACGCAATTTAACGCAAGCCCCACCGTACACCCTCCGTTCAAATAAACAGTAAATGTTTCACGTGTGAACACATCTCCTAACAACTATATGTACTAATCAAAAGCGTAATGGGGACGGCCAACTAGAGAGTGGAAATGTGTATGTAACTCCCTGCGGTGTTATTTTCCTGGACGGGCGAACCCTGACGGCTGAAAAAGATAGCCATACGGGTCTTAATGGTTAGGGTGGTGGGCTTGGATCCCTGGGATCCTGAGTTCAAATCCTGCTTGGCTGTTGAATTAATACCAGGTGGGGTTGATTCTGCCTGTCCTCCTTAGGTTGGCAAAATGAGTTCCAGCTTGCTGGTATCCTATATCAGAGTGGTGACCTCTCCAGGATTGTGCCCAATAGCCCAGGAAACTACTTAAGCAGCACCAACACTCTGCACAGAGTATGGTCCCAATGGATGGATGGGAGGGTGAAGACTGTTATGGGGTGAGGAATAAACAAAGACCAACAGTGTGTTCACCTTTTGATGAGACCAATTCGAACAATAATCCATTCATTTGGTTGGTTGGTATCCAATCACCCATCCCTACTTCTAGTTAACGATCTAACTCAAATGTAAATGTATCGACTTTATGCTGACACTACCTTCCAAGGAAGACCATTCCATGCAATAACAACATACTCTCTGATTAGAGAGGCAATTTCATGGCCTCGTCACGAATGCAACCCGACATACTCTTACTCTTGCCAAAGACATGCAATGACTAAAGGCCATAGGATTTGTTCAATACAAACTTTATGTTATTGCTTCATCCAACATTGCATGATTGTTGGATGATGCAATTACTTGTGTGGATTACAGCATAAAACATGACAATTTATTTCACTTAACTTTTTATAAAGTAATGGAGTGATACAACAAATAATAAGTCCTCTCACAATCAATATGTGTAAAAGGAGACAAGTTTCTCCATGTGAAACACATTACTACAGAGTCTTTGCTGTCATACAATAATACAAGTGTTACCTTTGGAAAGTTAATAATCCATTCAATTGGTTGGAAAGATATTAATCCATTTGATTGGTTGGAAAACGAATAATCCATTTACTTGGTTGGAAGGCTAATAATGCAGTTGATTGGTTGGAAAGATAATAATGCATTCAATTGGTTGGAAATCTTAAAATCCATTTACTTGGTTGGAAAGATAATCCATTCAATTTGTTAGAAAGCTAACAATTCATTTACTTTGTTGGAAAGCTAATAATCCATTCAATTGGTTGGAAAGCTAATAATACATTTACTTGGTTGGAAGTCTAATAATCCATTCAATTGGTTGGAAAGATAATAATCCATTCAATTGGTTGGAAAGTTAATAACCCATTTACTTGGTTGGAAAGTTAATAAACCAGTCAATTGGTTGGAATGATAATAATCCATTTACTTGGTTGGAAAGCTAAAAATCCATTCAATTGGTTGGAAAGCTAATAATCCATTTACTTGGCTGGAAAGGTAATAATCCCTTCAATTGGTTGGAAAGCTAACAATCAATTTACTTGGTTGGAAAGTTAATAATCCATCCAATTAGTTAGAAAGCTAATAATCTATGAAATTGGTTAGAAAGATAATAATCCATTCAATTAGCTAGAAAGTTAATAATGCATTCAATTGGTTGGAAAGTTAATAATGCATTCAATTGGTTGGAAAGTTAATAATGCATTCAATTGGTTGGAAAGTTAATAATCCATTCAATTGGTTGGAAAGATATTAATCCATTCGATTGGTTGGAAAACTAATAATCCATTTACTTGGTTGGAAGGCTAATAATGCAGTTGATTGGTTTGGAAAGATAATAATCCAGTCAATTGGTTGGAAAGATAATAATCCATTTACTTGCTTGGAAAACTCATAATCCATTTCCTTGGCTGAAAAGCTAATAATGCATTCAAGTTGGGTTGGGGGGAAAAAAGCTATAATCTCATTCATTTGGTTGGAAAGATAATAATCCATTCATTTGGTTGGGAAGATAATAATCCAGTCAATTGGTTGGAAATCTAATAATCCATTCAATTGGTTGGAAAGATAATAGTCCATTTACTTGGTTGGAAAGTTAATCCATTCAATTGGTTGGAAAGCTAATAATCCATTCAATTGGTTGGAAAGCTAATAATTATCCATTGAATTGGTTGGAAAGCTAATAATCAATTCAATTGGTTGGAAAGCTAATAATCCATTTACTTCGTTGCAAAGTTAATTATGCGTTTACTTGGAACAAAAATTTGTTCCTTTACTCACATTTACCTGCCTGTTTTAAAAGCCTGCATTTTCAGAATTGAGGAAGAAGAAGCGGGACCTCGAGCTTTGTTTTAGCGGTTCCAACAACATTCATTATTGTACCATAGTACGCACCTTTTACAAGGACATGGGAGGAACACACAAAAGGAAATATTTTGATACTTCTCGAAGTAATAGAAAAATATATAAAAGTACATGGGAGGAGCACACAAACAACAACAATTATGTGTTATAAAAGATCATTTTTTCATGTGTTTCATTTCATTAACCATCCTCATTCACACTCACAGACACATACGCAATATGTTTGTGAAGTAGAACTTGCTGAGATTTGATTAAACTAGTTCGCGAAGCGACGGGAGACATGCCTGGTACAAACATAAAGCGGAGCAGATTCTTACCTTCATCCTGGTTTTATGTTTTCCCATCCCCAGGGGGGCTGCTCAACTCATTCCTCAGAAAGTCGAAGAACTGATGCCAGTAACACAGGAAGAACCTGCCCTTTCACAACACCATTCAGAAGTCCCTGACAACAAAAGTAGTTAAGGGTATCGAGTGTGATCTCTTGCCCATGAATAAGGCAACTGTCATGTCTGGTTATCCACTGATGAAATCAGTCCACTTTGGTTAAGCTGAGGACCTGAGAAATATGAGACTTTTGCAAGGCGACAGTCGGTCTATGTTGGTGGACAATTCGAACCATGGACTTTATAAACTGTAAGTTGACAAGATGTGCTTCTTCTTCTTCTGCTTCTTATTTAGTATAGAGCACATAGCTGTGGGTTCATGTCATTTTCTGGGGGTGCAGCTGTGCCGTGGATGCAGTGCCTCTGTAGGTTGGAGCAGTAATTTGGAATTTGTTCAGAGTGCTGGCAATAGCTCGTCTACTCTACACAAAGGACACCATGGGACCTTTAACGTCCACCAACTAATGCCAGCAGACAGGATGCCCGGTGCAACATCCATCGCACACACTGAAGGATCGCCATGCCTGCCAAACACCAGGATGAGAATTTACAGCTGGGCCAATATTCAAACCCAGGCTAGACGGGTCAGAGGGGAGTGTGCGTACCTGTAGGCCATCCTGCCAGGCCAAAGACGTGCTAACCACTGTGGGAAGCAAAGTGAAGCTGACGTTTCAGGCTTTTCCCCTTCATCAGAGAGAAAGGGATTGCCATTCCTGAACCGCAGTTTTGTTTTGCTACCCATGGTGGTTAGCACGAATTTGTCAACTTGAAGTTGATCAAACGTATCGTCGGTATTATATATGGAGGACGTGGCTGGCCAACGTACCATTCAATGGCTACATTGTTTTTTCAGTTTTAATCGTCAGGACAAGTTGAGTGAAATACACTGAACCCGGTACAGTATCGATTCCAGTCCAAGATTACCCACATCTCCCATTTATTGGATACATGTTGAATTGTTTTAAACTTTTATGATTATTTTAAATGCTTTATTTGAAATACAAATGTAACGGGCATGAAATGCCACATGTGTTTCCGTGTGAGTTATAAATCCAATGATCTTACTCCGTTTAGGTGAAAAAGAAAAGGTTTCGTTGTTCATGGATCACCTTGGAAGGGTTCCTTTTTAGCTCGCCTGTTCGAAGAACAGAGAAGCTTTATAGCGATACCCCCGGCGTGAGCGTCAGCGTCAGCGTGAGCGTGAAAATGTTAAAGTTTTTGGTGCAAGTTATTCCTTTCTAATGTTTTTATCTACCACACTATTTTTTTACTGATTACAATATACAAATACATATATTGCTTTAAAATTATTTGGATCAGACTTCACTGCAATGCTTTATAAAAAATATTATTAGACTTAGTCTTTTAAAAACGATAAATGTATAAACAGGCGAGCATTGGGTGGCTTTGACACCAACTCTCTGGTTACCTTTATGTTCCAGTTGTTATATCGAGATAACCGTTGGTTCGTTTGTAAAGACACGACCCTAAAACCCGTACACACGATCCCTTCGTTTCCTACTCCGTGCGCTCCATTTGCTCGCTCCCACACCCTCCACTCCTCTCCCCCAACTTCGTACATTCCCCAATGAAGAGGAGTTCTAAATGAAATGAGGAGGTGTTGATTTTGTTTCAATAAACCATTAGACGCGCACACCTTGTCTCGTGCACGTAATGTCAATGTAAAAGTTTTTCTTTTCGATTATCCCTGTGTTTACCAATAAGAGGTCTAGTAGTGACAAGACACCGTAACTTAGAAATGATGCCCATATGTGGGCTCGAGGAGAGGGAGGAGAAGAGGAAATCGAACAAAAAGGGTGGGAATTGGGAGGGAGAGAGAGAGAGAGAGAGAAAGGGACAGATAAAAAGTGAAGCAAAGACAAAGACAATCATATGGACCAAGACAACAAGGAAACGTAATTCGATTTGAAACATCGAGGACAAGCCGAGAGACCCCCACGGCGCATGGTAAGACCATTTACGTTACCTTTTGTACCCATCCAATGATTGTACGTCATAATAAAGCGTTTTTGTGTTATCATCCTTGACTATCAATTTCATTATTTCTATGCACAGGTGTCCCAGTTTGTAATATTATATAAACATTTAGTTATCGTTAATCGAGCACGATAACAATCCGTCATTTTTACTTTAACAACGGATTTGTCTCGTGGTGCTTGAAAAAGAGCGCACTTTGATTCATTCTTGTGCAAACTGCAAATGGATTTTACTTGAATTTTCATTTTCACCCAATTTTACATTTTCTTCCTCTTAACCAACTTTGTGTGCCATCCATTTACCTGTCCTGCATATCATTCGTTTATTTATGGTCATGTTAGTATGTATTTATATACTGTCAGGGGCTTTTTGATTACTCTTGTCCGTTCGTTGATACCCTTTCGACTTGCGGGACAAGCAAGCACACCTGTCGGCCCTCCGAAAGTTGAAGTGCTCCACGATGCAGTGCCCCTCTGCTGACGCTGCATCGCCGCTTGGGGATTGAATCCGGGACGACGCTTCTCTGGAAGGGGTAAAAAAATAGAAAGAGATTAGATGAACACGAAGCGAGGTGGTAATTGATCACTACAAATTTAAATATTGGGGTGCTGAACGCCAACCGAGTCCACGTCCGAGTCGCGGCTCTCATCAGGAACGTTAACAGTGCGTTCTTACATCACGTACTCCTAATTTATTATCAGTATGGTCTGTTATCATAGCTAAAGAGCATGTTGAAACAAGTACACCGAGTAAACAAAGTGTTCCACATTCAGGTTCCGCGATAGCACTTCGAGTTTAATCATCCACCTGAGAAATGTATGAGAAGTATTGAAATCACCCCGAAAATGATTGATGTGAACTTGGCAATTAAATAAATAAATACAAACAAACGAACGAACATTTGAATTCTGTGAAATTAAAGACTTTTCAGAACAACAATCCCATGTTACCATACTGTGTGTTGGAGCGTTGGTTCTGCCGAAGCAATGTCTTGCTCGGGTCATGCTGGGCGGTTGCCATCCCTCTCCCAACAGTAGTTATAGGGCAGGATTTTGTAATTTGCTCATGGTGCTGGCGATAGCTCACCTACTCTTCGTAAAGGACACCGTGGGATCTTTAATGTCTACTAACTCATGTCGGCAGTTAGGACGCCCAGTTTAACGTCCATCCGAGGGACAGTACACACACACACACACACACACACACACACATCGATAAGTCACCTTACCTGTGAACCACTGCGATGAGAGTTTATAGCTGGGTGGGGATTCAAACCCAGGCTCGACAGCCAAGAGGCGAGTTGGAAGAACAATGCATTTGTGCAATGCACAAAATCAAACAAAGTCTTCGCAAGGATATTTTTTAATAACCCATCCATACCATGAGAATACTCCAGCAACGAGGTTTTAATAGTCTCTGGATGTGCATAGCCGAAACCACAAGTGCACCACGAACCACCTTCGCAAAGGTCTTCACTGGACCGTCTGAGAACATGTTCAGTAGCTACAGTTACACATGCGAACTGTTGTTGAAAATCGGAAATATTTCGCATTGATGAAGGACTTGCAAATTGGCAAGAAGGTCTCGAGGACAGGACACGCAAGGAGACTTGAACCGTTTCATAATCAATGATGATAAAACAGAATGTTGTCATAATTATACACAGAAAGAAGAACTAATGAACGTCTAGCTAGCTGAGCTTGAAGATATCTCATGGTCGAAGACTGCTTCCCTCCATGTCTTCAAGACAGCTGTTCACCCCCATCCCGGATCATCCTCTCATCCATAGCTATCTTGGTTTATGTGTGGATGGGTTATGGTATCTGGGGTCGGTGCCGTGCAAGCATGATGGGCCGAATGGCCTCCTCCTGCATTAAAGTTCCTTGTGTGGTGTGTGTCTTTTCTAGCCTGTTAACCTTCCCCAACCCCACCTCTTTCCAAGTTTCCAGTTTTTCCTTCCTGAGAGATTGCTTTGCGAGCCATGTTGTCCATGCCTCGCCCTCATTTTAACCCCCATCCCTTATTAGTCTCCCTCTATTTTGTCCCTCAACCCTGTTGTTGGCGTATCCCCCATCCCCCCTCTCTTCCTTGCCCCATTTTGTTCTGTTATGTCTTGATTCGTTCTATGTTCTAGCTCCTCCACGAGCCTCGACTTTGTGTCCAAAAAAGACCCGATGACGTTGCTCAATATCATACCTACATCACGATTCATCACCTCGAGCAGAACTCAATTCGTCCATAAACTGGTAGTTGTGAGTTGGAGTTTGGTTGTTTGTTTTTTTTTTCGCCAGTATTTTCACCTTCATGCTGGTCCATCCATTCCTCACCCTGAAAAACAATTTCAACCTTATGTATTGTGGGTCTCATATCGCTGTTTGCGATTTTATATCTCTTCTCATATTGAAACCTCACGAGCAGGACATCACGGCCCACGAGGATGAGTCGTGATCAGCGTTACCATGGCTACATCCAATTAACCAAGTACTGCTGTAGCATCTTTGAACCGAGGTAGAATTTGCCATTGGTATACCACCGGCTGGTACCGGCAGTAAATGGTAGCTTTCCCTTTTTCAACGATATGCTGAGATGTTTTAATGAAGCATTGCCCTTCTTGTGAAGTATTAGGATGATCCTTTTTATTACATGCACTAGATTAACATTGCCAGTATCTTCCTAGTTTATTTGTGATCATCAATATTTTTATTACTGTATTTGTTTTCAAAATCTACTACTAACAATACTACTACTACTACTACTATTACTACGACTAGTAAATTATTCCCATTTCTTGTGGAGTCAGCCAGAGAAAGTTTTTGTCCCAAGTGTTTCAAGAACTGGCTGGCAAGGCAGGAGTGTGTTCATTTACCAAGTTTCTTGTAGAGCACTTGCCAAGTCGCTTAAGCACTTAAGCAAGCACTCCATTCAAAATCAGTGATAAGGAACGGCTGGCTTGACAAGCAAGACACTGGGATCTTCAACGTCCATCCGTTAATGCGAGCAAATGAGATACTCGAGTCCACGTACAAAGCACCAATTAGACAGGTATTAGTCGGGTAGGGAATGAAGGCAGGATAACATGGTTCAAAGGTAAGGGTACTTCCTCTGTCACATCTTATTGGACTATTCATTTTAAAATAAATTGCAGTACTGGTTAAAAAACAAAATGTCGAGTTCTGGTGAATGTACTGATGTGGACTGGTGAGCAGGTTTGTGGATCTGCCATTTGGAGAGGTTCTGGGCTGAAAGGATTGAAACCTCGATGAAAAATGGTGCCCAGCTGATGATCCAGGCAGTTGAGAAATCAGTAAATTGCTTATAAGTTAAAGTTATAACTTCAAATAAAATAGCTTTTGTAAGTACTTAGTAAGTACTTTTGTAAGTAAGTGTGTGTGTGTGTGTGTGTGTTACGTCTGGCTTCCTTCTTGGGACTACAGTGCAATAATTGGTCTATATTTTGATTATGCTCATACCATGTCCTGATGCTGTGTGGATTTTGCTTCCCCGCTGATGGACCTCTGGTAGCTTTTACTTGTTCCTGCATTTAGGTATTAGCGTGATTGCTGAATCTTGAGTCTTGTCTGGGTTCTTCCTTACATCTTTGATGTTTGTTCTTTTTCTCTCAAACCTCTTTTTAGTCTTTCCCAGTTCCTTTTCCTGTTTCATACCTCCTTTATTCCTACTTCCCCTTTTAATACCTTCCCCCCTCGTACCTGCACCCTATTTTTTTCTCTTCATTTTGGGGGCATGAGCTGCCTGCCCTCGTGTTCACAAAAAAACAGCAGCTGCTGACTTTGATCCGGTTTTAAGGTTGGGGTAATGGCTGTCACGACCTGATCGCTTGGCATTGTCAGTGTAGGTGGGAGAACTTTCAGTTCTATACCAGGTCGTGCCCACCTTAAGAGAGGCAGCCCCTCACCAACGGGTATCCTGGTCAACTTGTCTCTTCTGTCTGGTCTGAGTCAACTGGACTAGGTCAAAAAACCGAAGAGTAACAATAATGTCAGACTTACGAAAAACGAAAAAGCATACAGCGTCAGAATGAGTCGGTATGTTTTGTCGAGTACTTGTAAAGCTGTTTTTAAAAAGTGTAATTCCTCTAGATGTTTGAGTTGTAAAGTTTTTAGACCTTGTGAAACTTTTGTTTGTCATGTGACAGGTAAGACTTTTGTTGTTGATTGTGAATGTTTGTTGGGTTGTCAATCAAAGTACATTATTTATCTTCTCACTTGTGGAGATTGTGGATTGCAATATGTTGGTAAAACGTCTCAATGTTTACATCAACGTTTGAATGGACATCGGTCTGCTGCATCGTCTGGTATGAAGACATTTATATAATAATTTCAATGAAGTTGGGCATGTTTTTAGTAGTTCGATTCAAATTATAGACTCAGTTAATATTTACGATTTTGAGAATAAAAAGGAGTGTAATGTTGAGCTGGGATGCAAAGATAACTTTTGTATCAGGACATTATGTGCGATCTATCTTTTGGGCCTTAATGACAGGGTACAAGGTACTGAGTCAGTTTCTCAAGGTAATGTTTTTGATAATGAGTATTTTGTTAATCCAATCAGAAGGAGACCCAGAGGTCATGGGCATCGTAGTTGGTGTTGTGTAGCTCCAAAAATGGAGATTTCAGAGATAATTGATAAACTTAAAGGTTTTTATGAAGGAAAGGTTTTTCATGGTTTTTTATGTTCTTCTGAGGTCTTGTTCCGAACAAGTCTTAGCTAATGTTCTCCAGAGTTTAGCAAGTTCATATGACATGTGGTCGTTTTTGATCAAAGCTTTTTATAGCAGGGATCTGGTGAAGAAGTCTACTCCCAAAGTTGATCGGGTCCGTGAGTTCTTAATTTGTGATTTTTCCAGCAAGCAGGTAGATAGGCTTCAGCTTCATTCTGTTTTTAGGGATCCTAGTGTAGAGAGTTTATTACCAGATAAAGTTAGGGAGTGAACCCCATTGAAGGTTTATTTCACTTTCACCAAGACCAAAGGACAATCCTTATTCAATTATGGAAAATTTCTTTAAATTTTTAGTATAAATATAGTGAAGGACATTTTGGAAACTGTGTACGTTTGTCTTTCCCTTTTTTATATAATCCTTGTGGATACATAGTTTCTGGGGATTTAAATATAATTAGTAATAGTGAAATTAGGGATCTGATAAAAATGGGAGCTAAATATAGGGAACCAGTAACTAAACATTGGAGCTGCATTCAGTCTTCAATTGTGGATTCTGACTCTAATTTTGTTAACAAAATGTGCACCAAGTTTCAGTTATCTGTAAACAGTCTTAATGCATGGTTTAACAGAGTTGTGGAAATCCTGGATAATAGGTGATCATCGGTTTTTTTTAGTAGTCAGAGCCTGCTTTCACTGGGTCGGTCTAAACCAGTGTTGAACAAGCCGAGTGTTCGTAAAGACATTCAGGATCTCCATGATAGCTTCATAATAGCTCCAGCGGATAAGGCTCCCAATAATTTTGTTGTGGTTTGTAAAAAGTTTTATGTAGAGGTTTTATTTTTAGAGTTGGGTATTGATACGGTTACTTTCACCAGTGTAGGAAATAGCACTTATGTTCCTTGTTATAAGTCACTCCAAGATATTATTATATCTGAGCATCAGGAAGTTTCAGTTAATAATTTCAGTATTAAATGTAAAGAGGTAAATCTTTGTATTCCTCGACTTTTCTGGGTTCCTCAGCTTCGTAAGAATCCGTACAAGTTTTGGCTTATAGCGGGTGCCAGCAAGTGTTCTACCAAACAGTTATCAGTCATCGTTAACTCAGGCTTACAAGATTAGGGAATAGTTCAGGAAATATTGTTTAGCAATTGAGAAGAATTCTGGTTCCAACGCTTTCTGGAGCATTAATTCTTCTTTAGAGTTCTTAGACAGAATTAGATGCCTCAATATCAAGTTTGGATTTATTTTGATTGTTAGATTTCGATTTATTTACAAATTTGGATTTAGTACGAGTGAAGGATTCACTCTTCAAAGTGATTGACAAGGTTTTAAACTCTTTTAATAAGTTTTTGTGTGTCAGGTTTGATAGAGCATTCTTTTCTAAAAAATAAATAATCAAGTTTTCATTGTTTTGATAAGCAGAAATTTAAGGATGCTGTTAATTTTATTTAATACTTTTGTGTCTTTTTGTGGGATAACGTTTCAACAGGTTAAGGGTATTCCCATGGGTGGGAATTGCAGCCCCCGACTGGTGTACATTTTTCTTATTTTCTGTGAATTTTAATTGATGCAGAAACTGATGGAGAAGAAATGAGGATGTACAAGTGTATATCATAAAGTTAATGATTTCAGTTTCCCTGTCGTCTTGTACACCTTTCCAGGTAGCAATGTACCAATTAAAATGGGTTACAATGTCTTTTCATCTCAGCTACTTAGATTTGCAAGAATTTGTTCAGTAAAGGATGATTTTGTGGAACATTCTGAGAAGGTTTTTTTTCCATCATGTTCAACAGAGGATATTTGGCTGATTGTTTGATCAGGTCTTGTGAGAATGTCTTTGGACTCTATCGTCACCTGTTATTTAAGTTTGGTTGGTTTTCATGTCAACAAGTTCCTATTGCATTACATTTGATGTAATAATAATGAATTAATTGTTTTAATGACGTTAATTCTTTCATTAATATTATTGGTTAAACATATATATTTATATTTATAGATGGTATTAAATAAATGAGGTACGGTATTTAGATAAATAAAATAATAAAATAAATAGTATAAATAAATATTATTTATAAAATACATTATGAATAAGTTTTAAAATAATTTATTGGTGGTTGCTAAGATACGCAGTGCAGCATGTTAAAATCAGTTGTTAATGACAGTTTGAGTCGATGGAGGTGTAGTGTAATGGACGTGTCTACAAGGTAAAGTGTTTATCGCTTAATATATTATCATATAAAGTGGTGTATGGTTAAAGTTATTCATATGTAGTAATATTTTAAATAAAAGTAATAATTACATAAGTGTATAAGGATATTCCATTGCTGTGTTGACTGACTGTCTGGACACAACTTTGAGGTTGTGGGTCCCTTGATGCTGAGTAATCTACTGAGGTGGACCGGCGACTGGGGTTGTGGATCCTCCGTTTGGAGAGGTTCTGAGCTGAAAGGATCGAAACCTCGATGAGAAACGGTGCCCAGCTGATGATCCGGGCAGTTGGGAAATCAGTAAATTGCTTATAAGTTAAAGTTATAACTTCAAATAAAATAGCTTTTGTAAGTACTGAACAGTACATTGTGTTGTGGTGGTGTGTGTGTGTGTGTGTGTGTGTGTGTGTGTGTGTGTGTGTGTGTGTGTTGTTTTGTCTGACTTCCTTCTGGGGATTACGGTGCAGTAATTGGTCTTTATTTGAAAATACATAGAGCGTTTAAAATTACCTTTCTATTAAAGGTGTTTTATATATTCTCAGTATTATAAATGTATGTAATTTCGGTAGTATAAATGTATGCACAGTGTTGTAAATATAAATGTATTTATTCTCACGTGTATGTACCATAAGCCAAATTTAATAACATAGATGGATTTAATCCATACCAAAATATATAAAACATTAAGCATTTAATTACTTTAAAAATTGCAGAATCAAGAAAGAAAAAAAAGAAAGAAAAAAAAGTAAAAACATGGAGGGATAAAATCTCCAAAAAAACAACCAAAACAGACCCAAACGCAATACCCTCTCTGGTTAGGGTAACGAGGTAGGAAAGACATAATACCACAATCCTCATGGATTAGCATCACGAAATCTTTTGACATTTTACTTTTGTTGTGGGGTTGTGATGGTTAAATATGAAGAATGAAGAAGAATAACAATGAATAATGATACCACATTACGATGCCACAATATAACACAACAATCCTCCTCTGGATTTAGCATCATGACATCTTTTGACTGTTATATATTTATTCTCACTCGTATAAACCATTAGTATTATAAGTGTACATCCTCTCAGTATTATAAATGTTTTGATTTGTAGCATAAATGTTTATACTTTCAAAATAAATGTACATTATAATATATTCTCAGTGTATATGTACATATTGTTATTATATATGGCCATGAACTTTGTGATCATGAAAATCTAAAAGAATATGACTGTTATTATCTTTTTGTGAATATTTGTACACACTATCGAAATTTAAGGTACAATATCTTAATTGTGTGAAAGAATAACAATTAACATTAAATATATGTTTGTAAAGAACTCGTATGTTGGGATTTAGGTGGGGATAAAGTTCACTTCGAAGCAGGTTCGGATCCACAATCCAGCAAAGTTACTTCACTGCTGCAGCTTTTAAAGCACCGATAAAAGCAAATCGAACTAGAATGGCACTTGGTAAAGCGCATACCTCCACCAGGATTAACAGTTTACGTTTTATCCGGATCTGGATCCGGACCTGAATCAAAATCAAATCGGCTTGTTCGTGTCACCTACCCAACTCATCCACCAAGTTTCGTCTGAATCCGTCCAAAACGTTTGAGATGTCGTACTATATATAGTTTTTGGCCCTATCTCTCAAATAATCACTTGAAAAATCCTAGTATCTGAATCCGGATCTTCACCAAAATATAATCAATTCGTCCTTGTCACACACCCAAACTGTCCACCAAGTGTCGTCCAAATCCATGCATATCCTTTTGAGTTATCATGCTCACAGACAGAAAGAGAAACGGGTGAAAACATAACCTCCGTCCACCTTTGGTGGTGGAGGTAATTGCCAGGAAATGCTAATTGCAGTCTTAAATATTTCAAACACAGCCCACCCACTTGGTATATACAATCCTCTGGATACTTTGTATAGCCTGTACCAGGAAACCCTAAATAACTGCCCCTTTTGGATATTTTTTCCTGCAGAAGAATTGCCCACAAAGACAGGATCCATTATTCCAAGTAATCTTTTCAAAAAGTGACCAATTCACCCCTTCCATCCATTGATAAGGAACGGCAGGCTTGGCACTACACGGCACCGTAGGGTGCAATACAGGCAGGTATGGCCTGAACTTTGTACGTCGATGGATGTATTTTTGATTGTGTTGTGCAGAGGGACAGGCAGAGTGACACTGCGGGTACTTTTGCCGTGTTTTGCCATGGCTTGCAAACAAACATCCAAGCATCTTGTAGAGCGCTCACCAAGTGGCTTAGGCACTCAAGCAAGCGCTCCAATGAAACGGTTGATAAGGAATGGCAGGCTTGACAAGCGATTAGCGATCGCTGATCAGTCATATTAAACACCACTCTGAGACGCCCATAAGTGTCAAACAAGTGTGAATTGGAGAAATGAACACTTATTTTGCAGTCGGAACTGCTGCTAAGGTCAATTCCACAATTTAAATTTTGAAATTTGGCTCAGGTTAAGAGATTCGTGACCTTATCGCATATGCAGAAATGAAATAAAGGTACGAACACTGGCATTTATAAACATTGTGATGTATCCAGTGATTTGTAGGCATGAACATGAGACATTTGATGATATGAGTGAGGAAAGTGAAAAAAACATTGAGCGTTTTATCATAAAGAAACCATTGCAGCCTGTTCCAAGTCAAGGTATTGTTGAGCAGGTCAAAAGAAATGGCGAATTAAGACCTCAGCTAGGGAGAGCGGGCTGACAAAGGGGTTGACAAAAGTTGAAGCCTTGAAAAAGGATAGTTAAAAGTAAGGCCGTTAATTATCTTCAAAAGGGGTGTTTAAATTTACCCAAACACCCAATTTTCATTCATGCCCTCCCTTGGAGTTTCCTTAGCATGCTTGCAAGGTTTCAGGCTGTTAGGTTTCATGGTTTTGGAGTTATGGAGGAGACATACTGACAGACTGACTGACTGACACACACTGACATTTATTATTACTATAGATACCCAAGGGTTGCATCATCTTTCCAAACCACCCATGGGTTACATCATCCTCCCAAACCACCCATGGGTTACATCATCCTTCTGAACCGCCCATGGATTACGTCATCCTTCTAAACCACCCATGGGTTACATCATCCTTCCCAACCGCTTATGGGTTACACCTTTCTCCTGAACCGCCCATGCCTAACATCATCCTTCTGAACCACCCATGGATTATGTAACCCTTCTGAATTGCTTATGGATTCTGTCATTCTCCTGAACCACCCATGGATTACATCATCTTTCTGAAACTCTTCACGTTACTTATGCTTGCCAGGATTATAAGCGTTTATAATACTTTAGTTCTCAACTTGAAACTTGGAAGCTACATAGGGCGCTCAAAAAGTTAAAGTTTTAAACATGTTTCCTACCGTTTCAACGAATATTACAGAATATGTGATGAAAATTGTACAATGAAACCCTGCCCCCTTCTGCCATCCCTCTTCCTTCCATCTAGACGCCAATGTCTGATCCTCCTTTCTCCCCTTCTCTGGCTACACCACTTCCCGTGGGGAGTTACTCTCCCTGTACTTTTGGGGGGGCTGGTCTTGAGGAAGGACCCATTGTACAAACGTCTTTGACACCACCAGAGGGAGATGCTGCAGGTCACGGTATATTGTCCATTTTGTCACGTGACATAATCTGCTTTTTCTACACACAGGCTCACCACACACCTTGTGATTCCTGATTAAAATAAGCAAAACAATAATGTGTGTATATATTTTCATAAATGTGTGTATAAAAAAGCAAAACAATATATATATATATATATATATATATATATATATATATATATATATATATATATATACAGTATATAACCCTGTGATTCAAACTTGGTTCTTCACCATGATGTGATCTCTTCATCTTTGAATGTGCACTGTATACAGCCCCTCAGATGGAAACCAAAAGCCCCCAAGTAGTTGCAATCCATGCACACTTGGAGATGAAACCTCTTTGGGAAGAGTTCCATCAACTGGGCACCGAAATGATCGTTACAAAAGCCGGCAGGTAAGGAAGCGTTGAGGAAAAGTGCAAGAAATTCCTGAGAAATTAGTTTTAAAATTAATGTTTTTTAAAAATTTCTTACAATACTATAATTGGCTGCCATGCAGATGCAATGAGAAAACACGAGTTGCATTCCAGAGGTTATATTCTCCATGAGCTTGAATGAGGCATTATTAAGGATTTGGACTCGAAGCATCTGGACACCGAACTAGCGTTGGGTGAAAATATAGCAAATACCACCATTGGATTGTCGGTAAAAACTCCACTCGCTCACCAACTAACCTTGGAGAGGGGGTGATCTGCCTGCCATCATCATACTAAAATAAGCAATTTGATGTCTGTGTGTCTGCATGTCTGTGGCCGATGCATTCGGTCGTTACTTCTCCATTGTCAACCAAACTTGCTAGGAGGACTGTCAGAAGACAAAGGTTTATGCAATTTCGTTTGCCTCTCCTCCGATCCCCCAGGGGTTCCGAAGGTGGGGTTGACACAAATTATCCACATAAATGTGTACCATGTAGTGGTGGTGGTGGTGTGAGAGGGTATTACAAGTTATTTTTAAAAAAAAATTGTATACAATGTTGAGGCTGATATGATAGCTAACACACATAACGTACAACAAGGGGATCAGGAGACAAGAGGGGTGGGAGAGGGAAGGACAAAACAGTGGGGAACAGACATTAGGAGATCTGTGGAAGGAAGAGGGATAGGGTGGGGTATACAGGGAAAACAAGATGGACACTACAGGGACTTTCAGCAAGGAAAGCAGGGAATTTGAAGGAGCTGGGTTTGGGGTGGATTAACGGGGGTAGAAAATATCATGGTTTTGTAAGGGGGAAGATAAGAGGTGGTGGTGAACAGCTGTTTTGAAAGACGTGCTGGAGGGAAAGAATGGGATTGAACAGAGTGGGAGTTTATTCCAAAGGTGGGAAAAAAAAGAGGAATGAAAGAGTAAAGGTGAGCAGTGATTATTGATTTTGGTAGTTTAACCAGAAAGGGTTTGCTGGAGGACCTTGAGCGCCCTTGGAAATATGGGGGGAACATATCGCAGACAGTGGGGGGGGGGGGCGAGGCCGGAGAGGAGACGGTAGAAGACAGAAAGACCACCGACCTGCCTGCAGTGAGAGAGTGAGAGGCCCAAAGACTCAGCCTCATCGTGGGAGATACCAACGATCCTAAATGCTTTGTTTCCACATGTGAAGCCGAGAAAGGTGAGAGGCGGGAGCACCAGCCCAGAGGGGAGAGCAGTACTCCATCACGCTGCAGAAGAAAGCTTTGTATGTGGTCAGGAGCTCAGGTGTGCCAAGGATGTTCAGGTGTGCTTTAGACTCGACTGCAAAAAATCCCGAAGATTTCTCATGTTTTGTTGCCTTTTTCCACCTTGGAAATACACCATGTTAAGGTGTTCACAAAGCAGCTTGAGCATCGTTCCACGTTATTGTGTCATTTTGCCAAGGCCACTTTGAA
Organism: Eptatretus atami; assembly: GCA_035128595.1. Classification (NCBI taxonomy): domain Eukaryota; kingdom Metazoa; phylum Chordata; class Myxini; order Myxiniformes; family Myxinidae; genus Eptatretus; species Eptatretus atami. The sequence continues at coordinate 26,188,959 of CM068957.1, forward strand.
TAACAAAAGTAACTAGAATGGAACTCGGTAGAGTGCATACCTCCGCCAGGCTGAACAGTTTACGTTTTGTATCCCAGTGATAGACCGGATCCAAATCTCGATCTTCACCAAAATGAAATAAATTCGTCTTTTTTTAGACACTCAACTCATCCACCAAGTTTCGTCCGAATCCGTCCACAATATTTGGAGATATCATGCTACACAGAATGCCCTTAAATATCGCGGGTTTGAATATTGCGAGTTTTAACCAATCGTGGCAACCTCTTTGCGTACCAATTTAGTGATCGCGGATTTCATTTCGACCTATCATAGTTTTTGAGATGAGTTGTGATGGTTATCTCACACCACGAGGCTTTCGTGCACCGTTAATAAAGGAATGGCGCCGAAGTGTAAAATGACAGGCAAAAGTGATTCTTTTAATTATTTTTTTTGCTGGTTTATGGATCTGGCAAATTATTCATAAAAGAAACACTTTTTGGGGGGATTTGATCTTTTGGAACTCACCACAGGGCAAAGAAGAATTTTGTCTCTCAAGGACACTGGATACCATTGACCAGAGTCGCAGGGCCAGGCTGAATGGCAGAGCTGAGTGTTCAGGGAGCTGAGGTGTAAAACTGTACGTGCACTAAGGGTGGACAAGGAGGCCTATGTGCGAGGAATCTGTGAGGGCGTAGAGCATCACCTGTGGACAGGTGATTCTTGTCCCGCTTGCAGGGGAATTCACGCATTGCGTTCATCCAAGCGCATCCCTCGGAGCACTGCAGTCAGAGCAGAAAGTGGTAGGCTCTTGACAGAGGAGTCTGAAGTGAAGGCCCGCTGGGCCGGTTACTTTGAACAGTTGTACCAGGCTGATTCACCAGCTGTCTGAGTTGGACGTCAAGGGTGTTACAATCCCTGTTGCTGACCCTCCAATCAACTGTGGTCCACCTTCGCTTGTGGAAACACGGGCTGCGGTGAACCGGTTGAAACGGGGTAAAGCTCCAGGGATCTGTGGCATCCATGCTGAACTTCTCAAGGCTGGTGGAAATGCTGCACTCGTGTCTTGCATGCAGTTTTGTGCTCTGCCTGGAACACAGGCATCATCCCAACTGATTGGAAGAGGGCCTTGTTGTCCCTCTCTGGAAAGGGAAAGGTGATCGCCAAGACTGCAACAACTACCGAGGGGCGACACTGCTCTCAGTGCCGGGCAAGGTCTTTGCTCGGATAATTCTTGATAGGGTTCGCCACCATCTGCTTGAGCACCAGCGTCCAGAGCAGTCAGGCTTTACACCAAAGAGTTAAACGATTGACCGTATCCTTGCTCTTCGGTCCTCACCGAACGCAGAGGAGAGTTTCGGCAGGGCTGCTTGCAGCCTGTGTTTATCTCTGTAAAGCGTTCGATTCAGTGAATCGGGATGCCCTCTGGAGGATTCTTGGTCTTCGTGGGGTGCATCAAAACTGATCGATCTGATGTCTGAACTCTACTCTGGTACTGAGAGTGCTGTGGAAGTGGTGGTACCATCTCTGACTTATTTCAGTTGTTACTGGAGTTCGTCAGGGGTGTGTGCTGGCCCCCACACTTTTCAGCACTTGTATGGACTGGATTCTAGGAGGATGTCGGAGAGATCAAGCTGCGGTGCATCGTTTGGGAATGTCAAATCTCGGACCTTGATTTCGCAGATGATGCAGTCATCTTTGCGGAGACTTTAGATATCCTTTCGGGGGCCCTCGAGGTGCTGAATGAGGAGTTGGAGCTGCTGGATTACGGGTTTCTTGGGTCAAAACTAAGATCCAGGCTTTCAATGACATCTTGCATGCTGCTGTCCTGTCTGTGTCTGTTTGTGGTGAGGATGTTGAGGTCGTGGAGAGATTCACTTACCTTGCAGTGATATTCATGTCTCTGCTGGCTGTGAGTCCAGAGTCAATAGACGTCTGGGTCGGGCCTGGGGAGTCATGGATTCACTGGATCATGGGGTGTGGCGCTGCCGGTACCTGTGCGGCGAGGACGAAAGTCCGAATCTTCAGGTCCTTGGTGCTTCCAGTCTTGCTCTATGCATGCGAGACTTGGACTCTGACCAGGGATCTGAGACGGAGACTTAATTCCTTTGGTACCAGGTCTCTTCGGAGAATCCTTGGCTATCGCTGGTCGGATTTTGTGTCCAACGAGCGGTTGCTGAGAGAGACTCGGATGACATTTGTTACCTGCATAGTCCGTGAGCGTCAGTTGCGGCTGTATGGACATGTGGCTCGTTTTCCTGACGCTGATCCTGCTCACCAGATTCTCTCAGCGAGGGAGCCTCGTGAGTGGAGGAGGCCAATGGGCCAACCACGTGCCTCGTGGTTGCAGCAGGTTGACCGGCATTTCAAGGAGATGGGGATGGGCCTGGCATCTGCCTGGGGGATGGCCAGACGGAGGCCCCTGGAGTACCGGTGGAAAGTGGACGCAGCGACGCGCTGTTCTGGCACATGCTCCCATACCTCACCTGATCTTTTGACTCCATCCCAGGGCCCCCAGGTGGCAGGACCAAAAATGATGCTGCTGTCGCACCTTCTTGTCATGCGGTGATCATAACTAGGAAGTTTGGTAAATTTTTGCACAACGGTTTAGGAGATAGCGTGACGGATGGACAGACAGACAGACAGACAGACGTAATAACAGACAGACAGAAAAACAGAGCCGTTTACAATATCCCCATTTGTTTTTTGAAGCGTGGGGATAATAAGGATAATAACATGACCCTGCCCCCATTCTGGCCACTCCTGTAGGGAGTGGGTGTTTCTCCTGAAATAAAGACAGCTTATTAGTAACTAGGTTATATTCTTATTAGTAACTTATTAGTATTACTTATTAGTAACTAGGTTTCCCATTCGTTACATCATCCTTCCGAACCGTCCATGGGTTACATCATCAGCTTTTTACCCCTTTCACACTCCAAATTATCAGGGTTATCACGGAGGTAAATCCGATTCTACCCCACCAGTACCTCCACAAATTCAGAGCTTTAACAGGACACTTTTATTCCCCCTGAGAAGGAATTGTTAATGCCGATACCCCGGGGTATTTTAACCCTGCTCAGCAGAGGCGTCGCTAGCTTCCAAAAAGATTCAGGGCTCGGGACCTCTCAAACTTCAGATACCCCTGCCCCTAGTAAAGCATTTAGCACAGTGGCACTTGGAGAAAAATAGGCTAATTGTTATAAAGTGGCCTGTCATAGCCAAGTGGTTAAAATAGACTTGGGGCACAGCAAAAAAAAAACATTTGGGGCATCTGCCTCATGGGCCAGTGCCCAGGGATGCCCCTGCTGCTCAGAATCAGGGCTGTCTTGAAGATAACACTATACCCTCTGGTGTTAGATGTCGTGTGAAACAAGTGGTATTTATTTAATTGTGGGGGAAAAGGTTCATGAAACAATACGTGGTCAAAAGTATTGTTTACTGCCGCTCAGTCAACATGGAGTATGTTGTCCACCAAAGCCACGGATAACATGAGTGTAAAAACAAGCTGCTGCTGGTTTTGACAAGCCTCAAGCCTTAATCTTCGAAGCTGTCATCAGCGTCGCCTACTCCAGCTGGACCATTTACCCCTTCATCGCAAAATCTTAAAAATCAAGAGAAAGACAATAAACGTAGCTTCCGGAACGGGTGCCATTTTGTATGTTGTGACAGTACTGTGCACCGTAAAGCAAAGCATTGTGGGTCCAACTTGATTCACAGGATGCTAATCATGAACATGTCGTCTGAAAATATGAAATACCTCAAGGAAGCTTGTCCGGGGTGAAGAAAACCACAGGGTTAGCAAAAACGGTGTGAAAGGGGCAAAGGGGTAAAGAACCGTGAAGAAAGAAATTTTCCCCTGGGTAAACCATGTGTAGTGTGAAAGGAGTATACATGAACATAATCAACCAATGTAAACGTCATCAAATTACATATGCCTGGTGTTGGCTTAGTGTGGCTTGGGATCCAAGGGTCCTGAGTTCAAATCTTGCTTTTACGTTGAATTAATACCAGGTGAGGTTGACTCAGCCTGTCATCCTTCTGAGGTTGGCAAAATGAGTACCAGCTTGTTGGGATGATCGAGCCATTCAAGTATCCTGTGTTAGAGTGGTGACCCATATCCAGGATTGTGCCCAATAGCCCAGGAGACTGCTTTGGCAGTACCGACGCTCTGTTCAGAGTACGATTCTGTTGTATGGATGGAAATTACATCATCAAACTATAATCAATACACAGCTTATATAAACTGTACATGCAAGCTGTTGGTAAACAAGGGTATTAGTAGATCAACTTGAGATAATTCAAGATTTTCACTCACCTCCACTCCTTTGGTCCCATTTCCTCCATCCTGAATTGTTTCCCTGTGTTCAGGCAAACGTGCTGTTCCTTTCATTCCTTCTATACAAGATCGAGGCTCATTGAAGCGTGCGGTGACAGAAGCTACAAAGGCACTGCATTGACAGTGGGGCCACAGTTGGATGCAACAAGCAAGGGGATGAATGAACAGGGAAAGATAAGAGAGAGGAGGGGAGGAAGTAGTAACTTGCGAGTATGAGGGTTAATGGGGGTAAAAATGATTGCAGGTAGGGGTGGGGATGATGTGAGATGATGGTGTACCACATGCTTGAAGTCCTGGAGGGAAGTGTGCGATTGAACAGCTTCAGGAGGATATTTCCACAAACAAGGGTAGAAATTGGAACAAAAGGGTGCAGGTGAGGTCTTCTTTCAAGGTAAGTGACTCGTCATCATCTCAGTGTCATATATATATATATATATATATATATATATATATATATATATATATATATATATACATATATATATGTATTATATATACTACAGACTCTTTGTTCAGTTTACCAGAATTATCAGCTTGCTTTAATCATATCAGTCCATTTGTCTCAATGTCTCTCACTATGTTTTACCTCCTAACCACTTCCATGAAGGTGGATGGCTATTTCGACTTGTGATTATCCATTGGTGATGCAATGACATCATCACTGGATAGGTTTCGTGGGATTAAGATAAAGAGAACAATTTCATCAGTTTAAACTGGAGCTGCCCACAAATGGTGAAGAGTTTGTTGGGGTATTTGGCAATATGATTGCGTCCATGTGCCACTCACTAAAATCATGTTATCGGACATTGTCGATCGATTTGGAGTGAAACATGTTTTCTCCTTGTTCGTCCTCTACCAGTTTCACTGGAGGAGACTATAGGTTTGCTGTCCTTCCGTCTGTCTGTCTGTCCGTCCATCCTACCTGTATTTTTTTCCGACTTTTTCCCATAAACTTTAACATATTAAACTGAAACTTGGTGCATGGCTTTACTATGATAAGTTACAGAACAAGTTCAAGTTTCAGGGCATTTAGTCGATTTTTCACACAGTTATGCCCTTTTTAAACAGAAAATATCACATATTATACATGGGTCAGTGTTCAGCTGCCCCAACTCCACCACACTGCTTTACACCCATTAGCTGGACAGCTGGCCCGACTCCACCCCAATAAAACCACACACCACCATTGCATAAAGCAGCACAGATCAGCAGGCCTTAGGCCTAAGTGTTAGTCCGTGGCCCAGTGAAATTGGAATGGTCACAGGTATATAACCGTGATGTATTATACTATATGTGCACATAAGTCGTATGGATGTTTTTGCTTCATGTACAGTGCCTTCAGAAAGTATTCACACTCCTCGACTTTTGTCACATTTTGTTGTGTTACAGCCTGAATTTAAAATGGATTGAATGTTTTTTTTAAAAAAGTCACCGATCTACACAAAATACCCCATAATGACGAAGTGAAAACATGTTTTGAGAAATTGTTACAAATTAATGAAAAATAAAAATCTGAAATGTCTTGCGTCAATAAGTGTTCAGCCCCCTCAGCCAATACTTTGTCGAAGCGCCTTTGGCAGCGATTACACCTTTGAGTCTTCTTGGGTATGTCTGTTTCAGCTTTGCACATCTGGATTTGGGGATTTTTCTCCCATTCTTCCTTGCAGATTAGCTCGAGCTCTGTCAAGTTGGACGGGGAGCGTCGGTGAACAGCGATCTTCAAGTCTTTCCACAGATTCTCAATGGGATTCAAGTCTTGGCTTTGGCTGAGCCACTCAAGGACTTTCACATTCTTGTTCTGAAGCCATTCCAATGTTGCTTTCGCTGTATGCTTGGGCTCATTGTCCTGTTGGAACGTAAAACTTCACCACAATCGAAGGTCTATTGCACTCTAAAGCAGGTTCTCCTTAAGGATTTGCCTGTATTTGTCTCCATTCATTGTTCCCTCTATCCTCGCAAGTCTTCTATTCCCTGTCGCTGAAAAGCATCCCCAAACCATGATGCTGCCACCACCATGCTTCACGGTACGACGGTAGGGATAGTGTTAGATTGGTGATGAGCTGTGCTCGGTTTACACCAGACGTAGCACTTTGCATTCATCAGGCCAAGAGTTCAATTTTCATCTAATCAGACCACAGAATCTTTTTCCTCATGCTCTCAGATTTTTCAGGTGTTCTCAGAGTCTCAAGGATGATCAAAGGAAATTGGATGCACCTAAGCTCAATTGGGAGTGTCCTAGGAGGTCAAGTCAGGTCAGCTATGGGAACATGCGCCGGAGCAGCGCGTCGCTGCGTCCACTTTTCGCCGGTACTCCAGGGGCCTCCGTTTGGCCATCCCCAGGCAGGTGCCTGGCCCATCCCCATCTCCTTGAGATGCTGATCAACCTGCTGCCTATAGCACAGCAAAGGGGTTGAATACTTATTGATGCAAGACATTTCAGCCTTTCATTTTCAATTAATTTGTAAAAATTTCCAAAAACATGTTTTCATTTTGTCATTATGGGGTATTTTGTGTAGATCGGTGGGTGACAAAACATTTTAATTAAATCCATTTTAAATTCAGGCTGTAACAAAATGTGACAAAAGTCGAGGGGTGAGGATGCTTTCTGAAGGCACCGTGTATACGTCGGGTTATTAATTATCATTTTTATTATTTTCCGCACCAAACGCACAATTATACATCGGCAAATAAACAAACATTCATTGGGACCGGTAGGGGACATGTATTGAAAAGCAATTTTCACTCTCGTTACTCTCATATTTTCACCCTTGCCTTATTCAAACAGTTATAACCTCTCCTTGTCACCTCTCCATCTGCCCAGGCGTATGTTCCCCACGTTCCAGGTTCGCCTTGGGGGGATGTTTCCTCAAGCTGAGTATGTCCTGCTCATGGATTTTGTGCCATGTGATGACAAACGTTACAGGTCAATCAACTTTCACTTCAGTTTTATAACATTCCATCCAGCATTCTTGCACATTCCTACCACTCTCACATTTCACCTACCACTCAAACATTTCAGTTTATTTTCTTGCTCTAACTTCCCGAATCCTCCTCTTCTTTGCTTGCAAAGATATCTATCTCTCTCTCTCTCTCTCTCTCTCTCTCTCTCTCTCTCTCTCTCTCTCTCTCTCTCTCTCTCTCTCTCTCTCTCTCTCTCACCCACTGTTAAACAGGTTTCCTCCCATTTGGATCATTTCTCCTTGTGAATGGTTAATTCACTCCCTGGGATGTACTGACGATGTACCATGGTTCATCATTCCGCTTACTTTTGCCAACTTTACTCTCTTGTTATTTAATTTTTCTAGTGATTATCTATCTTTGTTATCATTCAAATTCCATAGTTATTTCATTTATTCCTAGCTTGAGAAGCTTTTGTATTTTGACCACCAACTGTTAAACAAGTGATTCTGACTAGCCTTTAAGCATGGTACTCACTATATGGTGACTACATCTTCGATCAGATGTTCAAATTTACTAAAGAGTGGACAATGATGGACTGAAATTAGATTTTTTTCCAGTTTTATATGATATTTTATGGACTGGTTATCAGCATTGGCTATTTTAGATGATGATTGATGATGTGAGATATTTTCGATGGTGGTCCTTGATACTGGCCCCTTATGAGGATGTTAAGCCTGGTGTTGGCTTAGTGGTTAGGGTGGCGGCTTGGGATCCTAGGGTCCTGAGTTCAAGCCCCGTTGGCCACTGAATTAAAATACACCAGGAGGTTGACTCAGCCTGTCATCCTTCCGAGGTCGGCAAAATGAGCACCAGTGTACTGGTAAGGGGGACACTGCATCAGCGGCATAGCCGCGTCCCAACCAATGATGCAACCAGCAGCCACAGGCTGCACTCGATAAAGAGAGAGATGAAGATGTTGCACAATACTGATGTATAACTGTGGTTGAACCTTACGTACGCACCTTATGCCACTGCAGGTATGCATTCCATAGTTCAGCATGGCTTGTGGCTGGGCGTGCAGATCCTCCTCTTCCTGGTCGTGTGCACGTGCATCCTGACTCCCCCGCACGTGGATCAGCATGGATGCGCCAAGTGGTCTCATTTGACCGGCTCAAGGTCACCAACAATCTTTTGGATGACAATGGACATGTAGGTGTGATTATCTCTGTATTTCTTTTTCTTTTTCTGTGTATCGTCACATCAGGTCTGCTAATGCAGGCCATTTGAGCCGGTGGTTAAGGACCTCCTCGAATGGCAAAACAATCTTTACAAGTTGCTGCCAGTGGGCAGTGCTTGTATTCCTATATCCAAGCTGTAATAACAGGAGTCTTCGTTACAATTTCATATCTCTCCAAGGCCATTAAATATGGCTGGAATTGGACGGTCCTTCCCGTATGCCAGAATCAAAAGGCAGGAAGACGCTTCTTATAAATAATGGTTTATTTCCAAGTAATGAGATACAGGAAAGTAAGACAACAAAATTCATAACAGATTTGGCGGACAAAGACAATGAATAAGGGATAAGGGATGAGATGACACTAACTAACTTAATGTACAAATAAACGAATTCCTCTCTGGCACCAATTTATCGACTCACATGAACAATGGGACCAGGTGAGGACTTGAGCAAATGCATGGCAAATTATCAGGTGTTTGGTGTCTCCGCGGTACTCCAATACAGCAGAGATGATCCCGTCGAATTCCCTGGCGGTGAAAGGCGAGTCAGATTGAGCATCGCTCGAAGCCAGAGAGCAGAGTGCTGGGCAGAGAGTCCAGCTCCAAGAGTGTTTGGAGCTAAGAAAAGTGAGGGCGAAGACTGGACCAAGCAAGCTTGTGGGAAGAGCAGCAAGAAGAGAGGGAGACTATTCATGTGTGGATATGGCTTTTATGCCCTTCCAGCATGTGGCTGGTCATGTAATTGGCAGTCCAGCTGCGTGGCGCAGGGTGGCACATCCGCAAAAGAAAAGTGTCCTGCTCCCGCCCATTGCAGCTCATTACATCAGCTGGCATGTGGTCTTCCATAAAGCAGCCAGCAGGAGGGTTTGGTGATAACTAAAACACATGCGTAGCGCTTTATATGCCTGTGGTACTCTTCTCGAGTCCTTCATCTGGAGACGTCCTAACACTGTACTATTCCTCTGATAGATGCTCACTGCCTCCTCAGTACACATATTACATACAACTTACCTCTGACATGTTACCATCGTACAATTGTAAATCTAACCTATGTGATGCACAAGTCCATACTATTCTTTTCAAATTCTACCTATGGTCCCCCCCCCGCCCCACACCTCCTCCCCACAGACTTTTCCACATGACACTACATTTAATTCTTATTCTACTGCAGCTCTAATATGCTGTTTCTGCAGATCATTTTGAACTCCATGCAGCGCTATCAGCCTCGTCTGCATGTGGTCTGGGTTGACCGAAGAAGAGATGGAGCACGCTATGCCAACCAGAACTTCTGCACCTTTGTATTTCCAGAAACAAGATTCACTGCTGTTACCGCTTATCAGAATCACAGGGTCAGATATTTTCACAAATATCTCTTGGGTGCCTTGAGTAAAAGCAACACCATGTTCATTTCTTCACAATGAAGACCAATTAAGTCATCCTCATGTATAATCTGGAACTGCACAGGGCCAGAGAGCATTTATGATGATTTGACCTTTTGTCACAGATAACACAGCTGAAGATTGCAAGCAACCCCTTTGCCAAGGGCTTCAGAGATTGTGATGCAGACGATTGGTGAGACTATGGAAAGTGTACATGTTGGGATTTTGGGGAAGATGACGGCGATCGGATGGTGATCTGGGGGTTTCAAGTTCATCTATTTATTACCTTCGCCACCGAAGGTGGACAGAGGTTATGTTTTCATCCCTGTCTGTTTGTTTGTTTGTTTGATTGTCTGTGAGCAGGATATCTCAAAAGGTTATGGATGGATTATGACAAAACTTGGTGGATGAGTTGTGGAGATGACAAGAACAAGCCGATTAGATTTTGTTTCAGGTCTGGATGCAGATCCGGCCTAACAGTGGGATACAAAACTAAACTGTTCAGCTTCTCGGAGGTATGCGCTCTACCGAGTGCTATTCTAGGTCTGTACGCATTCAGGGGAAAGAGGAAGGGAGACTAAAATGACAAAATTCAAATTGATAATATGAAAAGAAGGAAGGATTAGAGGATAGGGAAGAAAGGGTTTGGCAGTATGGAAGGAGTGGGAAGGGAAGAGAAAGAAGGTTGAGAGAAGATGCGAGTAAGGGAAGAGAAGGGGAGGAACATACATGGGAGAGGGGGTCAAAAATTTCACCAAATGAATAGATGGACTCTGAGAATGGCACAGTGTTTTCAAAGGTCTGGGGACATATAAAAATTTAATCTAACTTCATTTGGTTCAAATATAGCATAAATAAACCTTTATTTTTAGTTGGCTCATTAATTTGAGAATAAGAAGGGGATGGGATGGAGAGATGACATGGAAGAAGGCAAAGGCAAGTGGAGGAAAGGGAAGGGGATGTATGAAATACACAGGTGTGGGGTGAAAGATTGCTTTTCTGAGTATATCATATGTAAATGGATTATTAGGGGCAGTCCCTTAAACAAACTTAATTTTACACCAGTACAGAGAAAGTTTGTGCATTGTAAAGGAAGCTTGCTTTGTCGTAAACAACAATTACGAGTTTAACCTAATCTGTTGATGAGCAAAAACCTCCAGAGATTTCAATCACAATTTCAGTGAAATCCCAGGTGCTGCCAAGATTTGGTGCTGATACCGACGCTTGCATATCTTAAACATCTGCCCTACTTTTCCCTTCCTTCCGAGCTTTCTGAGTTGTCCACAGAGCTGAAAGGATGTATTCGGTGGGCTGAATGTACTTTCACTGTTTGTTTACACCAAGCCAAACATCTTGTGAAATACTAAATAAAACACAAAGCAGCAGAGAAAGACTCTGGTGTAATTTAAACTTATCATGAAGCTCTGTTCACAGGCCACGTGTGCCTCACCATGCTGGGCTCTCTACCACGCTGACTTCACTTCCTTTGAAACCGAGAGACAAACCAGGTAAGTATATCGATGTGTTGATTTGATTTGTTGAGAGAGATAGACATTGCAGTCAGAGAAGGAGACAGACTTTTTTTTAAGGAAAAAAGGCACATCCAATCAAAAAGTAACAACATCTACTTTGCCAATCTATAATAAATGTCAGTGTGTGTCAGTCAGTCAATCATTGTGTGTGTGTACGTCTCCTATATAACCATGAAACCTCGTGGCACAAAACATTGCATCCATATCATGAGAACTCCAAGGGACTGCATGAATGAAAACTGGGTACTTGGTTGAAGTTAAACACCCCTTTTGAAGATAACCAATGGCTTTCCTTCATGAAAGACTTATCCTTGGTCAACCCAACGTCACCTCGCAGGAGTCTTAGCCACCATTTTGATTTGGCTTTCTCAAAAAGCTTTACCTCGGAAACACGAAACACTCACGGACTAAAGTATACAATCGAAATATGATTTCGGATTTGAGGATCGGATCTGGTGGACTAAATAAGTGTCAATATCTGGACTGAAATCCAAAAATGTTAAGAAATTAGCAATTCTAAAAACTAAGCATGTTTATTTAAGGAAGGCAATGATCTCACCTCCTCCATATTCACACAAGAACATGTGAAATTGCCAAAGCATTAAACTTAAACGTTTTCAACTGTTCCAACAATTATATTGAGTGAAGAAAAGATTAAGAAATATACCTAAAGTGTATGCCTGGTGTTGGCTTAATGGTTCGGGTGGTGGGCTTTGGATCCTAGGGTCCTGAGTTCAAATTCCACTCAGTTGTTGAATTGATACCAGGTGTGGTTGACTCAGCCTGTCATCCTGAGGTCGGCAAAATGAGTGCCAGCATGCTGGTATCCTGTGTCGGAGTGGCGACCCATCCAGGATTGTGCCCAATAGCCAAGGAGACTGCTTCGGCAGCACCAACACTCTGCACAGAGTATGGTCCCAATCTCCTCCTCTCCAAAGTGTAACTTCATTGAGTGCAAGGAAAATAATTTTAAAGCAGGTGCAGGTGAAAGCTAGAATGCTTCTGGAGCCCCATGATAAAAAAAAAAATTGCATTAAACTTCTACCTACCCTCAGTTTGTTCCACTTCCTAATTAGACCACTCATACAAAATTTGGTTGAAATCAATTCTTGTCTAGGGGGTCCACGAGCCAATCAAAATTGCATCGCAAGTTTATTATTTTATGCAAAAGGCAGCTATATTTATGCAATGAGTTACTCTGAAAAATATAGCTCCTGTTTAATCATTCTGCATATTTGCCCTATTTAAGGTTACGTTTAATCATTTCACTGTTCATATCCACAAAATTAAGCACGAGGCAGCTATTTGATAGATATTGACATAATTAAAAGATAGCTGCCTTATGTTTTATTAATACATTGGAGCTTATATTATAAATTGGCTACCATTTCTATATTTGAGTCATAGAAACCGAACAAAAGGCAGTGCTAGTCAAAAAATGACTTTTTCAAATTTTGAGAGAACCAGTAACATGTATTAAAGCACTTCAATAATGAACGAATTGAAAATCCACAGTTTGAATCTCGTACCTTGTATTGCAGTAGTTCACAGTTCATATCAAAGGTGCCAAATTTCACAACACACCGAGTCTCGTGCTAATTGTCATTTGTAGATTTCCGCTTGCGCAGGTTTGACGTTGTTTTCGTCTTGCTCCACAACTTGTAACACATTTTGATAATGTTTCTTAGTTTTGGCTGCTGCAAGAAAGTCCGAACTCAGTTTTACTCCACGCTCAGCACAATCATTTACCACATTCATGGCATCACATTAACAACAGAAGCTTGGTATGCAGCAGAGTTTGACCAGCTTCCAACATCCTCTGCAAGAAACTCATGGTCTATCTCTGGAATTTGAAGATGAACCAAGAATCTTGGCTGACTAAATTAGCAAGTGTAGTGGACCGATTGATGCCTGTAGGGAACTTGGGCTTCCCAAACCCAGTGCCAAACGGTCACATGGCGTGTGTATAACCTCTGGAGGTTTAACAGTCAACAGTCTATCAGCTAGTGCCCGTTCTCCTCTTGTGGTACTTTGTTACTGAGAGTGCGAGAGTACCATCTCTGCAGTGAGGTACCAGAGATGGCGTTGAAACGCTCTGACTGCACTTATGGAAACCTTGGATTCACAGCTTCATACATTAGCAGAGTGTGATACAGCTTCAGGTCATTCCAAGGTGCATCGACAGCAGAATTACATGTAATCCACCAGGAGCTGTAGACAATGGTAGCAAAAGTCACAAAGTCCTTCACTTTTGGCAGCTGGTGTTTCGTTGTAATTGTTCCTGGGGGAGTTGGTTAATTGCAGCTTCCAACAGACAAATCTTGATGGAATATAACAGCTTTGCCATCCATCGGGCTTTGTGAAGAGCTCCAGGTGCTTGAAGTTTATTGTGTCATTACCACCCAAAACAAGACACAGCTCTACAAACTCAAGATAATCATCTCTGTGAAGATCTAACTGCAGGTTATGGTATTCAGCACACTAGCTCTCCAGCCTTCCATCATCTTCTTAGTGTCTTCACTGAAGTTGGAAAGATCCAACTGGGTAACTGGCTGGTCACTCTTGTATGGCAGTAGCTCAAAGTTCTTGCGAAATCACGAGAAAAGGGCAACATCTGGCGATTTGGAAACTTCAATCTTCAAGTCGGTGAACACATGAGTGAGTATGACCTCACCCACATGATGTCGACATCCTGACCACAGGACTGCACGTTGAAGACAGCACTCTCCGTCCCGCGTGCTTGTGTTGAAACCCACCCACCTTCTCACAAATTTCTTGTCCATGTACTGTTATGAGCGCATTACGGGGCAAGAATATGCAAAAATTTGCGCAGGACCCGGAGCAATCTTCAGAGATTGGCGCCGGTCTCCGGAATGACACTTACAACTTAGCAACCCTGCGACATTGTAAGCATCATGCAGGGCCGCAGTTTGATATGGCCATGCTATACAAATCCGGAACGGAGAGCAATTTCAATATAAAATGGCTCGTGTCTGTTCTAGATAATATCGTCCACTCAGTATCGAATCTACTAATAACAATTCCTGATCTCTCTGTGATAATTTCGAGGGACGGAAATGCGCCATTCTGAAATGACGAATTTCGCCAACTTTTGACAGCCTCGTTGACCTTGACGCTCGAACTTTGGACGACCTGAAAGTTATATAAGTGATGCTGCATGTTCCCATCGACCTCTATGCCATTCCATATTGGTTATCTTTCCTCAATGTGTTCTTTTGTCTCCAACTCGTTTTATTGTGGACGGGCGGACGGACGTATGGTTGCACGGACGGGCTTGACAGACCTCTTCACGCAGACCTACGGCCTATTGATATCCGGTTCAAAATTACTCTACTGAGAATGAACTAGAGAGGACTGAACAGAAACGCAGGTGGTGGATCAACGAACAGTGATGCTTTCTTATTCATTTGCTGACATACATACTGCCTCAGACTACAACAGGGTAGAGAGCTAGTATGGGCAAATGCGAGGTTCTTTGCGCAACTCGCAACAGCTCGCGTGATGCCAAATACACCAAACAAGTGCATCGTTGCCTTTGCATTGGGATTCTAACTCACTCGGCCTGTCACTTGACAAATCAATAATGGTGGACGGAGGGGTGATTCCTATGTTGTGTGTTTGTGTTCCACGCTGGGTGTACACTGGCGTATTGCTGGCTCCCCAGAACATTTCTTAGCTTGTTTTGCGTGGGAACTGTTTCATCGAAATGGAACTTCTTTTGGGTTGTTTCCGCATAACAACACAGGTACGAAAGTAAGATCTGGTGACATAGTCACGCAAAGTTGACGACAACGAACTGTGCTTCGACAACTGGACTGCAGGAGGACCTATTGTGAACCTGGTTGTTTGATACCAAAGGCAGCAAACACAGGGACGATGTGGACACGACAGCTGTGTGACAACTCGCACAGCTTTCCGTGCT
>CM068957.1:26207881-26226114 GCA_035128595.1 Eptatretus atami
GCTTCCTTGCACTGCATTTTTCCAGCAAGTACCTTGTCACTAGATCCGAATGATGCGGTACGAACTGTCTTCATTGATTGAAGAAATTGAAGATCTTCTTGATTTTTATCAACTTCTCAGCATTGTGTGGCCATAATTGAAGGTCTTATTAAGTTCAGTGTCCATTTGTTTGAGCTTAGCAAGAGTAGCCGGTGCTGTTCTGCGTGCAATTGGTATGGCCCTGATTTTTGCATTTCATCTAACAGTTTTATCATCTTCTGACAAGCCTTGATCTCAGAAATCACTGGAATGTTTGCTTTTCCATAAAATGGAACAACTTTGGCAAGAACAATTTTTGCAGCTTCAGTTCTAGTTCGGGATTCTGAGACTCCCTTCTGAAGGCGATACATCAACAGCGTAGTACTTGGCGACATTTGTTGTAGACGTGAACCTGTGATTTCTGCATCTCAAGCTGTAATTCCACTTTCAAGACCAAAGATTTCAACTGTTTTATGTGTCACCTTTGCAGCAGATGTAGGTTGTCTAGATCGTTCTGATGGTGGAGTTGACAGTGCTTGACTTCCAGTTGATTGTTCATCCATTTTCAGCTGTGTAAAACTTTATTCACAATAGGCAAATCGAAATGAGAAGGTCACAAGATGCAAAAGCAGGATGAAAATGATAAATAATCCCAATTCACTTCAACACAATAAGGCTTGCAGACAGTCCCTATCACTAAAAATAGACAGGGGAATTTCCACAATCATGCAATTGGATATTCCCCTTGTCAAGCTTTTGGAAATGTACTTTCCAGCACACTAAAATAGACTTGACTTAATCTTTCACAGAATTGGAAGAGAAACCAAATATCATCAATACCGATTTGTATAGGAAAGCACCAACTGTAAAACCACATGTATTTCTATGAAGTTCACAAAAACTGTAAAAAATATATATGGCAGCTATTATTGTGCACATATTTAAACTCCAAAAAAGCTGCCGCATGTTGTTTTAAACATATTATCTGAACAAAAAGGACTCACGAGAACATAGCACTAATATGTACAATAACACTGAAGGTAGCTAATATATGTTACATTCATTAATGGATCCTATTTGAATAGCTTCTGTATGCACATAGTAGAGGACATAGACCTCCAACTTCGGGCTACCGGTGGACCCCGAAACAACTTCTGATTTCATTTAAATTCACAGAGGTTATTATTTTCACGCACTAATGGAACATTTTAAGACTAGGTAGAAGTTAATTGCTTACTATGAGGGCTCCAGAAGCACCCTAGTGAAAGCTCCCGTGGCACGAGCAGTGGGTGTAGCGACCGCAGGCTCGGTTCTCTGTGGCAAAATCCCCGGAGTTTGGAAAGCAAAATAAATTTGAGGATTAGAATGAGTAAAGCGAACTACGAGTTCAAGAGAGAATTGAAAAATGTTTTCAGTAGCTACAAAGCAATGCGTCCCCACTCCACAACAGGATGGCTGAGAGGTACGCACACTCGCTCTAAGCTATCTAGCCTGAGTTTGAATCTCAACCCAGCTATAAACTGTCATCCCGGTATTTCACAGGCAGGGTGATTAATCAATGTGTGTGCCATCCCTGGGCATCGCATCTGCTGGAATTAGTTGGTGGACATTAAAGATCCCTTCACGGTATCCTTCGTGGAGAGTAAGGGAACTATCCACGACATTCTGGCCAAATTCCACAAATTCATGCTCTAACCTACAGGGGTACTGCATCAGCAGCACTACCACACCCTCAGTCAATTATGCTAATCGCAGCCTTGTGCTGCACAGAAGAAAAGATGATGACCAGACCCCTATGTATAGTATTTAATTGTAATAAAATTTGAAATAATTTACTTGTTGAAGGGGTGGGAGGAGGGATCTGGCACCACCCAGCAGTGCTGGGTACCTTTGCTAGTCTAGTAATAAACAAGCAAGAGCAGATTAGGTTTCTGAAAGCAGGTGAAATGGCACCTGAGACCGTCCGGTTCTACTCTTGCTTGTTTATTACTACATCAGCAGAGTACATCTCATTACATTTTGGATGGATGCACCTTTTTGCTTTTAAAATGTATAATCCCAACCGCTCCAATCTTATATCACATATCCCATCCTTCCCCTCCAAAAGTGATTGCCAATTTTGGTTTTGTTGTTTTTGTGCTTACTTCATGATACTACGACTTCAGGTTCAAATTGTGGATACAGTATTGCTTTGTTCATTTATAACTCAAGTAAAGGTACACCGAAGTGATTATTTTCATGTATACTGAGAGGCAATGAAAACGCATACAAAATTAAAATTCATGTATGTAATCAAAAAGGATCAATGTACGTAATCACATGAGATTTGTCAAGGGCAGTCCTACAGAATCTGCACGGGAAAATCGGGATGTGCACATGATGTCACAAAAACGTCAAACGATGCAGGGGTCTGTCCAATCAATATGGAGTGTGACCACCTTGGGTGGCGATGCATGCTTAAAGTCTCTGGGGCATGGATAAACAGACCGGATCAGAGCTTGTGGTATTGCTGTCCATCCATCCATCCATCCATCCATTGGGACCATACTCTGTGCAGAGCGTTGGTGCTGCCGAAGCAATCTCCTTGGCTATTGGGCACAGTCCTGGACGGGTCACCACTCCGACACAGGATACCAGCAAGATGGCACTCATTTTGCCGACCTCAGAAAGATGACAGGCAGAGTCAACCCCACCTGGTATTAATTCAACAGCCGAGTGGGATTTGAACTCAGGACCTTAAGATCCCAAGCCAGCCACCCCAACCACTAAGCCAACACCAGGCTTATTGCTGTCCAATGGAACTGTAAGGCTGCAGTAAGCTCTGCAACATTGCGTGGAGGGATTATTGACGATTGCTCCCCAAACCATAACACTGCCACCTCCAAAACGGTCTCTCAATAATGCAGCCCTGACCAAAATGGTGTCACTGCCGACAGTACATGCAAATACGTCCGTCTGGAAAACTGACATTGAACCTCAATTCATTGGAAAAGATGACGTTTGCCCACCGTCTCCCACCCAAGTTACCACCGGATGCTGCCCATCATTGTCATGCAAGTCTTTGTTGATGTGTCAAGATTTGTCCATGGTAAGGTCAATGACACCATAAATCCCATGCAGCAAGGCGACGTCGTACGGGTCAGTCACTGATGAGTCGTCCCCTTGTTCCAATAGTGGTTCTGGCTATGACTCGTGCTATCCTGAAGCGGTTGTGGAGGTGACTGACGACCATGTATCGGTCACGGCTTGCTGACGTCACACGCTGTGCACCAGGCCGAGGACGGTCACTGACCCTTCCTGTGGCTCTGTATCGGTTCTGTAGCCTAGAAACTGTTGACTGGTGGACATGAAAATGTCGAGAAACTCTTTCTTGATTGATTCCACGATTTAGCATACCGATGGCTTGGTTCCTCTAATCATTCGTTGGACATGGAATTTTAATTGACGGCCTGCATGTTTTATTAATTAATATTTGCTCACCGTTGGCAATGAAGAACAGGCTATACTCCATCTAAATCGTGTATGTGGCTTCATTGCCTCTCAGTATAGTTTGTGGGTGACATCTTTCCATGAGCCATATGAGAGAGTGCCCGAAAGCAATCCAGCAGTCTTGTCACATGTTCATGTTGTGGATTAGTGCCTCACAGTAGTGCCTAGCTTCTATAATTTGCTTTTAAACTTTGCAGGACAGGCATGATAGCTTCGAGGTATCACTAGCCTCTGAACGTTATAGGCTGGGTTTGAATGTCAGCCCAGCTATAAACTGCCATCCTGGTGTCTCGCAGGTAGGACGAGGCATCAATGTGTGTGCAGTCACTCAGTTGGATGTAAAACTGGCTGTCCTGCCTTCCGGCATAGGTGGTGGATGTTAAATATCCCATTAGATTTACCTCCGCCACTGCAGGTGGAAGGAGGTTATGTTTTCACCCCTGTCTGTTTATTTGTTTGTCTGTTTGCAGGATATCTCAAAAAGCTGTCGATGGATTCGGATGAAATTTAGTGGGCAGATTGGGTGTGTAACAATTGGGTATGTGACAAGGATGAATCGATTCAGTTTTGGTGAAGATCCGAATCCTGATCTGGATACGGGAATTATTTAATTCTAAAAGTGATTCTTCACCATTGAGAGATTGCACCAAAAACGATATATTGTTGTGGGGCCGAGTTTCGGCGGAGGGCACGACCGCTAGGTGGAGCAGTAGAGTCGGCTCTACCGAACACCCGGAATTTAGATCGTGCTCCTCAGAGAACTCCGAAGAGGCACGGGTCCCTCACAGGACCGTGAATCGCCAATAATTCGGCCACGTGGAATAGGGTTAATTGCCAACTTCAATATACCTACATTAAGTATCAACGCGGCAAAGCTACCGGGGAATTCACACCCTCGACGGAGCTCGAGCGGAACGAGCCGTTAGCGTGCTCAAACCATGCGTAACCTGAGCGGATGGTTACCGAGGTCCGTCGGTCCAAATGCACAATTTGCCGCTTCCCAATTTCCCAACACGCACCGTGCTAAACCAATGAAAGAAGTACAGAAACGAGCTGATACATTCAACAATAGGGATATTTATTTACGATAGGCAGGGAGGGGAACACAGAAGAGCAGAGTTATCTGACTATAAGAAATGCAGTCAATGTACAAGCAAAAGCACTTAACAATTCTACTTGACAAGACAGGCCGGCACACAGACACGCACACCCAAAAGAAATGGACCTCAATGGTCTTTATTCGGCTCGAGAGGGAAGGCTAGCTGAGGGTCAAGGTCTGTTTGGTACCTCTCCGCCTCGTGCGGTCTTCACCGACCCATGCTTGTGGAGTTCGGATTCCGTGGAAAGAAACGGGATCCTCAGCTCGCTTGCTCCCACACAACCCGCCTCGGTGGGACTCGAACCCACGCCTCCAGAATCCATAGGAGCGCTTGGCCAGTCCGCAAACAATCTTGGCGCGATCGGCGACCCGAGCACCATGAACACGAACACCAACCAGGATGACCGCCAACTCCGACCGACCAACGACAAGAAGCCCCGAACCCAACCAGCAGGAACCAACCAACTTCCTTCTTAACTCTGAACTCTCTGAACTCGAACGAGCACAAGAACTCGCCACACACACTGAGGGTCGCGTCGTCCTTTATCGACCGCTCTGAGCGGGGTGGGGCCTTGGTGGAGCTGACGCGCTGATTGGACAGGGACCTCCATGGGTCCGCCGTTTCTGGGCGGGGTTATGGCCGAGCCGGGAAAACCCCACCCCTCTACGCGTGTCTCTACCCCTCTTGCTAGAGAAACAATTTTGCCTCGTGGTGTTGGAATGCAGACCAATTCGAGGAAGTCGAATCAAGCACGTGAGGACCTCGCCTCGTATGCTACGGCCACGAGGCGAGGGCGCAAGCGCTGAAAGACTCTGTGGCCGCAGGTGGAGGGGATCTGAGATTTAAAAATCCTATCTATAAAATAACCCACAGCGCACGTACACTGAATTCCATTAGACACAGGGGATGGATTCTAACTAGAAACACATACTTACCGATATAACTGATCTATGGGGACCTGTCTGTTGTGTGCTCATGGCTGCCAGATTCGTAACAATATATCATGATATTTCAAAAATGTATTGGGCCAGATATGTTCTCGTGGATCAGGCATTGTGTGGCGGAGGTATGTGCTCTACCGATTGCCCTTCAAGTTGTATATGTAATTGTCAAAAGTAGGTGTCTTTCATGAAAAGTAGGTGAGTTATCGGCCACACCATGAAAAAAAATCCCAAATTCCTTCTCTAACCAACAGGGGACACTGCATCAGTGGCACAGCCATGCTCCCATTAATGATGTGACCAGTAGCTGTGTACAAAATGAATGAACTTTGCAGATTTATTCCCAATTCAATTTTCTCCTTGTAGTGAAACATCTTTGACGACCTTGACCAAACTCGAGCTAAAAAGTTGCAATAACAGCCCAACTTAACCATCTTGACCTAAATCAATGATGCCATTGGTTTCCTTCCCTAAACCATTCCCATACTAGATGAGCGAATGAGAGACTGCAACAGCAACTCCCATTCAGTTATCCCCACATCACTGAATGATCCACTGGCTCCATTTGTGGCCTACACCAGACTTGCTGCTTATGCCAGAGCTGACAGCCAGACGACCTTCGGCATTGCTAAGCACCCCAACACCGCATATCTTGGGTCTGGCTTGTCCTACACCTCATCGTCATCGGGTTACCCCAGCAGCAATGCAACTTACGAATTCAGGCCTCAATGAACACGAGAGCCAAGACCGGATTGGGGAATAACTGTGCATTTTGAAACAATTCTTGCCTGGCTTTCCTATACCTCTTCATGTTTGTTCCTTTTTGTTCAATTGTCCCATTGTGTATGGTCAAATGCTCTCTTTCTTTTGCATTTCCTCATCTTCCACCATCAACCTCTAACCTCCTTCCCTCCTACATTCCACCCACCGATGTGGAAACAAGTCGTTATACAGAATTGCATCCAAGTCACAGATTTGTGTTGCTCTGCACAGTTTTCATTTGCTTCATCCGTGTTTTTCTCTTCTCTTTCTCTATGTAGTATTTTGCAAGTCTATCACTTATCTTTGATTGCCTGCCTCCCCCCACTATCCCCCTTTCTTCACCCTAATATATTCACCACCTCACCACCCCTCTTATAGTTTTCTTATTTTTTGGATTACTCCATGAGTATATCTTTCCTGGCCTGCCCCCCTTCCCACCCTCCTTGTTACTCACTTGATCGGAAAGCAAACTGTCATGCTGTTTAAGAAATAAAGAGCATGTCACAATCATAATTTGTTTTGTTTACCTTCTCCAGCTTTTTATTGCACATTGCTTGTCTAAGGGTCACATGAATGCTTGAACAAGTTGTAACATTTATGTTTCATATTTTGTCCCTCCTCTCCTCCAAGTCAAACAATGGCCTTGAGGTGCAAGGACAGTAGACTAGCATCCCAGAGGTTATGGGTTCAAATCTAGCTGAAAGGAACAATATTAAGGAGTTGAGTTCCAAGCTTTTGGAAACAAAGCTCTGTGTCCAGAAGTTATATCAGATCGTCGGTAAGATCCTCGGCGGTACATTTATGCCCTTCAAGGAAGGACATAATCTGCTTGCCTCAACTGTTTACTACTCTAGATATGATGCCATTGCACACGTTATGGTTGACTCCCTTCAGACAAGTTGGTTTCCTAACGGTAAGTCGAGAAAAGGAATTTGGAATTGTTCAGGGTGCCGACCATAACTCACCTCCTCGTCGTCAAAGACACCCACCCTGGGACTCGACGGACCAATTGTCCCGGCAGACGGGTCATCCTTCTTAACGTCCATCCAATGGACGGCACACACATTGATGCCTCGCTCTGCATGCGAAACAGCAGGGCGACAGTTCACAGCTGGGTCGGGATTCAAACCTAGGCTGGACAGCTGAGAGACTAGTGCACATGCCTCTTGGCCATGTGGGGGGAACTTTTCGTAGTCGGAGGGCTGTAACAGATATTGTTAAAATTGCTGCGGGTCCATATATGCCGAGTGATGTTAGTAATTTAAACACATGTGCAGACTAGAAGGGCACTCAGTGGAGTGCGTACCACCGCCACGTAATGCCTGATCCACGAGAACATGTCAGTCCCAATACATTTTTGAAAAAATATCATGCTATACAGTACTGTATCGTTTTTAGTCCTATCTCTCAATGGTGACGAATGACTTCAAAAATTAAATAATCCTCGAATTCGGATCTTCACCAAAATCTAATCAGTTCGTCCTTGTCACACACCCAACCTGTCCACAAAATTTCATCCGGATCCGTCCCCAACTTTTTGTGATATCCTGTACACAAACAAACAAACAGACAGAAAGGGGAGAAAACATAACCTCCTTCACCTTCACCTTCGGTGGCGGAGGTAAATAAGTAATGTAACTTATCATTAGCCTGTTCCCCTCGGAACGGGAAATTTTATTTATTTATTTTGCAATCACATGCGTGTTTGTGTGTGTGCGTGTGTGTGTGTTTGTGTGTCCAAGCCATATAACGTTTTTACCATCTGAGCTTTTGTCATCAAATTTTAAACAAACTCTGATTAGGTGAATATGGAGAACACCAATTAATAATGGAGTCAAAATGTCAAAGGGTAAAGTCACAGTAAGTACAAATAGCCCCGATTAGCCCGTCCTCTGCTGCGCAGCACGAGACGGCCAGGTTTTGTAATCGCTAACATGTTTAGTTTTTTTTTTTGTCTGGTTGCATTTTGAGATGTTTTCTAGTTTACCTTTCGAGCTTTCGTTATCAAATTTCCAACAAACCTTAATTATGAAAATGAGGTGAAAATTAATTAATAATTTTTTGTTTGTTTGTTTTGTTTTCAACTTTAGTTCCAGGATAAAGCAGATGTGGACAGGCTTTGGTGGATTTTGGGATACTTTTAGTTCTAACTGTTGTTACTGCACATATAACCAGAGAGTTGGTGTCAAAGCCACCCAATGCTCGCCTGTTTATACATTTATCGTTTTTTAAAGAACTAGTCCTAATAAATTTTTTATAAAGCATTGCAGTGAAGTCTGATCCAAATAATTTTAAAGCAATATATGTATTTGTATATTGTAATCAGTAAAAAATAGTGTGGTAGATAAAAACATTAGAAAGGAAATAACTTGCACAAAACTTTAACATTTTCACGCTCACGCTCACGCCCGGGGTATCGCTATAGCTCTGTTCTTCGAACAGGCGAGCTAAAAATGATTGTAATGTAACTAAACGGCCTGGAAATTGATACGAACAAAATAAAACAAAAGTAACAAAGGAAATCATGTCCATTTTAATAATACACTCATACTAATAGCAAGCCTGGTGTTGGCTTGGTGGTTAGGGTGGCGGCTTGGGATCCTAGGGTCCTGAGTTCAAGCCCCGTTGGCCGCTGAATTAATATACACCAGGAGGTTGACTCAGCCTGTCATCCTTCCGAGGTCGGCAAAATGAGTACCAGTGTACTGGTAAGGGGACACTGCATCAGCGGCATAGCGGCATCCCAACCAATGATGCAACCAGCAGCCACAGGCTGCACTCGATAGAGAGAGATACTCATAGCAATTTAAAGTAACTTACCAAATGTCTGCTTCAGAGATCGATTCCTTAGAAGACAGTGTCCATGTTGGGGTGAATACTTCTTCTTGTTATTCTTAAGTTGTTTTCGAGTTCAGTGGTAATCGGTACATAAAATAGTGAACACAATATCACCACGCGGGCCAGATCGAAACATGCCGTGGGCCGGAGGTTCTCTATACCTACTCTTGGCAATCCTGCCAACTCAATGACGAGCTCAAGAGCAGTTTTATAAAAGCATCGATTCGGTTTTTTTCTTTTCTTCGATGAACAGTGTTTAATTCCCGATGAAAAGGCAATAGTTTTGACGGATGAAAAAACCCCAAAAATGACCCCAGTGATGGACGAGTTAAACTTTCCCATTTGAGCCAGCATCCAGGTACACAACCTCAGGAAAGGCCGAGGACCAGGTCATTACAAGCAATACGGTAAAAGAGGATTTTTTTTATTGAGTATCCTTGCAAGTGGTGATCGACTACACCCTAATCAGTGTACATGCTAAGAAAAGTACAAGTTCGGACAGGTAATGTAGAGATGAGGGAAGATGATGAAGAAAACTTTGTTAGAATTAAATAAACCAAAAACTGAAAGTATCTTACCAGTTCCCTTTCTGATGCATCCACTGAACAGGTAATCTAAGTAAGCACCTGGGAATCCAGCAACAATCCTTTGGCAAACAGATTTGGAGATCAAGCAGTAAATAGATCATGGCCATGATTCATCTGGAAGACTGATTGAAGACCATTTCTAACGTTCTACTAAAGTACTAAACCATAGTAAATGCACTATATACCACACACACACAAACACCAATGTGCCACTAATTATGGCAAGAAAATGCAATGCAATCCACATCGTAATGGCTCATAAGTTGCATTAACTACTCCCCTGCTAAGTAAACAGAGGCAAGTCTCTTCCATCAAACAAATAGGAATTGTCAGTCGTAAGACAAAGGAATGTTATTTATGCTATAAAGGTTATTTATGGCTCGTGGACCCCCTGTTCAGATGTGTGGCTTCAATCCCCACAGCCATTACGTGTACGGTTTTCAGACCCGAACGCACTCCTGTATGGTCGTTAAAGACCCCATTGCATTTCTTACAATATTACTTTCGGGCCTTAAGGCCAGTGATGGATTTTAACAAAGGTTGATGATACTGAGATGTGGTTTCTGTGAACTGAAACCAATCAAACCAATCGCTGGACACTTCAATTCCCCAGACATTGCACCCTGTAGTGAAACATCGTGGGAATTTCTCTTCACCTCTACACTAAACAATAAATTCATTTCGAACTCGACGTATTAATGCGCACTGGCACCCAATGGGATCGATGAGTTTTTCATTGACGACATTCTCGAATTCTAATCGAATGTTTTGGGGGTTTTTTTTTCCATTTCCTACATCGTTTCTTCTCTTGTTCTTCACATTTACCTCACTGTCTTATCTCTCCCTCTTTTCTTCTGTTATTATATAATCAATTGCACAACTCCCTTTGGTCTTTGACCCTTGATCTTTCATCCCCAATCGTTGATCCAGTCCTTCCATCTTTGGCCTTTGACCAAGACTACGTAAACTCCTCCATCTATCTTGGGTCAGACTACGTAAACCCTCCATCTATCTTGGTCAAGACTACGTAAACCCTCCATCTATCTTGGGTCAAGACTACGTAAACCCTCCATCTCTCTTGGGTCAAGACTACGTAAACCCTCCATCTATCTTGGGTCAAGACTACGTAAACCCTCCATCTATCTTGGGTCAAGACTACGTAAACCCTCCATCTATCTTGGGTCAAGACTACGTAAACCCTCCATCTTCTTGGGTCAAGACTACGTAAACCCTCCATCATCTTGGGTCAAGACTACGTAAACCTCATCTCTCTTGGTCAAGACTACGTAAACCCTCCATCTCTGTGGTCAAGACTACGTAAACCCTCCATCTCTTGGTCAAGACTACGTAAACCTCCATCTATCTTGGGTCAAGACTACGTAAACCCTCCATCTCTGTTGGTCAAGACTACGTAAACCCTCCATTATTCATTGGGTCAAGAATACGTCAACCTCCATCCATCTTGGGTCAAGACTACGTAAACCCTCCATCTATCTTGGTCAAGACTACGAAACCTCCATCTCTCTTGGGTCAAGAATACGTCAACCCTCCATCTATCTTGGGTCAAGACACGTAAACCCTCCATCATCTTGGTCAAGACTACGTAAACCTCCATCTCTCTGGTCAAGACTACATAAACCCATCTCTCTTGGGTCAAGACTACGTAAACCCTCCATCTATCTTGGGTCAAGACACGTAAACCCTCCATCTCTCTTGGTCAACTACGTAAACCCTCCATCGATCTTGGGTCAAGACTACGTAAACCCTCCATCTATCTTGGTCAAGACTACGTAAACCCTCCATCTATCTTGGGTCAAGACTACGTAAACCCTCCATCTCTCTGGGTCAAGACTACATAAACCTCATCTCTCTTGGTCAAGACGACGTAAACCCTCCATCTCTCTTGGGTCAAGACTACGTAAACCCTCCATCTCTCTTGGATCAAGACTACGTAAAACCTCCGATTTCTGTTGGGTCAAGATTACGTAACCCTCCATCTCTCTTGGGTCAAGACTACGTAACCTCCATCTCTTGTCAAGACTCAAACCTCCATCTCTTGGGTCAAGACTACGAACCCTCCATCTCTTTGGGTCAAGATTACAATACCCTCCATCTCTCTTGGATCTAAGACTACGTAAACCCTCCATCTCTCTTGGGT
Organism: Eptatretus atami; assembly: GCA_035128595.1. NCBI lineage: Eukaryota > Metazoa > Chordata > Myxini > Myxiniformes > Myxinidae > Eptatretus > Eptatretus atami. Next base: position 26,219,775 of record CM068957.1, read on the forward strand.
CAAATAGAACCCTTTTTACAAAAAAATAACCCCCTCTTGTCCGCTGCCCCCATTATTCTCGGATCTTGTGTCAAGACTAGCGTAAAACCCTCCATCTCTTGCTGTGTGCATAGACTACGAGTAAACCCTCCATCTCTCTTGGTCAAGACTACTAACCCTCCATCTCTCTTGGGTGGTCAAGATACGTAAACCTCATCCTCTTGGTCAGATACTAATCCTGCATCTCTTGGGTCAAGACTACGTAAACCCTCCATTACTTCTGGGTCAAGACTACGTAAACCCTCATCTTCTTGGTCAAGACTACGTAAACCCTCCATCTCTCTTGGTCAAATGACGTAACCCTTCCTCTTTTGGTCAAGACTCATAAAACCCTCCATCTCTCTTGGGTCAAGACTAGTAAACCCTCCATCTCTCTTGGGTCAAGACTACGTAAACCCTCATCTCTCTTGGGTTAAGACTACATAAACCCTCCATCTCTCTGGGGTCAAGATACGTAAACCCTCCATCTCTCTTGGGTCAAGACTACGTAACACCCTCAATCTCTTTTGGTCAAGACTAAGAACCTCCATCTCTCTTGGGTCAAGACTACGTAAACCCTCACATCTCTTGGTCAAGACTACGTAACCCTCCATCTCTCTTGGTCAAGACTACATAAACCCTCCATCTTCTTGGGTCAAGATACGTAAACCCTCATCTCTCTTGGGTCAAGACTACGTAAACCCTCCATCTCTCTTGGGTCAAGACTACGTAAACCCTCCATCTATCTTGGGTCAAGACTACATAAACCCTCCATCCTCTTGGGTCAAGACCAAGTAAACCCTCCATCTCTCTTGCCGTCAAGACTACGTAAACCCTCCATCTATTTTGGGTCAAGACTACGTAAACCCTCCATCTATCTTGGGTCAAGATGACGTAAACCCTCTATCTCTCTTGGGACAAGACGACATAAACCCTCCATCTCTCTTGGGGTCAAGACTACATAAACCCTCCATCTCTCTTGGGCCAAGACTACATAAACCCTCCATCCCTCTTGGGTCAAGACTACATAAACCCTCCATCTCTTTTGGGTCAAGACTACATAAACCCTCCATGCTCTTTGGGTCAAGACTACATAAACCCTCATCTCTCTTGGGTCAAAACTACGTAAACCCTCCATCTCTCTTGGGTCAAGACTATGTAAACCCTCCATCTTCTTGGGTCAAGACTACTAAACCCTCCATCTATCTTGGGTCAAGACTCAGTAAACTCCTCCATGCTTGTAATAAGACCACATAAACCCTCCCTCCATCTTGTAATAAGACTACATAAACCCTCCATCTATCTTGTAATAAGACTACATAAACCCTCCATCTCTGATCAAGACTACATAAACCCTGCCTCCACCCATATTTAACCCTTGATCTTGGATCAAATCCCTTCGATCCTTAACCTCAAACCTCTGATACGGTCCCATACTTTAGAATCCTTCCTACACCCACATTTCCTTCCTTTGCTTTGACAAAGGGTTGATGGTCTAAATGTCAGCAGCACCACGTTTCCCATGGTGGTTAACATACTGTTATCAGCTTTGAGTTGATAAAAACCACCGTTTACCTCGTTCACCTGAAGAGACCGACACACACCTTCACAGACACTGGTATTCCACGGTATTTTAAGGCTAGCCTCCAACCCACATGGCTCGTTGGGGTTCTAGGTGGTGCATCTCTGACAAATCCAGTTTTATTTGAATACCGTAGTTATTTCTGAAACATTTCTACTAAAGAGACAACGTTGCAGGATTTAATTGTAATTCACGACAACGTGTTGCATTTTGCTACATTGTGCCATAATTCCGATGAAAAAAAAAAACTCCCCTTGATGATACACGTCTCATCCACGATACCGATACATGTCATTTCACCTCCCTCGTCCCCATGCCAACACGTATTTTATTCTTAAAACATCGTCTTCAATACTCATTTGAAAAATATTTACTGTATACATTACCAAGTTGTCAATCATAAGCACCATAATGGATAGTTGTAATAAATATCAGAATGATAAGATACAGAACTAAATAAATTAATTAATAGGTTATACGATTAAAAACGTCATCTCTCGATTGCAACATGTTGAAATTGTCACCGAGTTACACCTCATTACCAGTCATTTCATTCATAAGTCACAAAGCCAACCGGTTGTGCAAACCAAATGTTTGCTCATGGCAGCTGAGATGCAAAAAGCTGCAATTGGTTCTAGAAGCAGAGTGGCAACCAATCAAAGCCAATTTTGATCACTGCATCCATAAAGCCATACACATCTCAGTTGAGCTGCTCAATTTAGTCCTACCATATGCCCTTTAACACACCGGTACACAAGAAAGAGGCCACGGGCTTCAGAATACAGTATATGATAGGCCTTCAGAATCGAGAGATGATATTCAGGCTGCGTGGCATAACAGCTATGTGCCAGGCCTGAGGCCCTCCATGTAGTTCTGGAGCGCAGCTGGGTCCTTTAAGCCCATGTCCTTACACAACCATTCCAGGTCAGCAACACTTGGTTCACTTGGTAAGCCATCTTGCATATATTCCGCTGACCATCCGTTACCAAGACCTCCATTAAAGGTCGTAAAATTAACTCTTTTCCGCTGGCTCGTTGGGGACTCGTTACCGTGGGGACAGTTTGATCCTGGAAGTGACTGACCTCCATCTTCCTCCATTCCGTCGCTGCTGCCATGTCCATCGTCACCCTCGACCCTTTGCTCTTGGCGACCAGAGCCGGCAGAGATGTCACGTCCCACCCACACAAGATCATGCGATCCAGGTGCGTGCGGGTCAGAGTTCACGCCCTTGTGACGATATCGAAAAGCAAAGGTGGCACAGTTAATAATGAAAGCAAGAACAGCCAATGAAAAGAGTGTGAGAAGAGCATACATGGCCAGTTCCATTGCTCCTGCAGGCTTGGGCACCGAACGCCATTCTTCTTCTTTCTCCCCACCCTTTCCATCTTCTTCATTTTTCTTCCATTCTTCTAACATGCCCTCCTCTCCACTCTGATTTACTTTTCCCTCTTTACCTACCTTTTCCCTCCAAATTACCATACCCTCACCATCACTTCCCTCCTCATTTATTTCTCGAGATCTTGCCAACTCCTCTAACATTCCATCTTCCTCAGCAACTTCTTTCTGCACCTCAACCGATACCAATAACAGCTCCTTTACATCACTCGACATTCTCCGTCCTTTTCCATTTTCCTGTTCTGTCATCGACACATTAACCTCACGCCCACTTAACTGCCCTTCACCAATTCCTCCTCCAACCGATTTATCTCCAATATTGTCATCTCCATTGCTTTTGATCTGCTCTTCACCAAATTTCCACTCGTTACTTACGTTTACCCCTATCCCCTCTTTCCCCCTGATGATTTCTCCACCGTCTGTAGCACTATACCCCTCCTCACCTGACAAACTCTCCCCTTCACCCCCCACCCCTTTTCTTCCATATTCACCTTCACCTTCTTTTTCTCTCTCTTCCTGATTTTCTATTTTCCCCACACCCATCATCTGTCCTTCACTTCCAACTCTCTCAATGGAAAGTTCTTTCTCTTCACCCATTTCTATTTTATTCACCTTTTCCGTTTCATTGTTGCTGTTGCTTTCCTCGATGTCACTTTCTTGTTCCTTAATGGTGTCTCCGATTTCTTCCACGGTGTCCTTTCCTTCCACCGCCACAGCAATTTTAACCAATTCAGTTGCAGGATAAATGGTTGGAAAAATGGTCTCGACTCCTGATGGAGATACAGTGGACGACTGAGAGGAAGATGGAGATGAGGAAGGGTCTCGGTATATGTAATGAAATTCTGTTGTCGATATAAATGGTGTTGAGAATGAATATGGCGAGGCAGATAGTGGTAGTGATGTAGACAGCGGTGCTGGGGTAGATGGGAGTGGTGAGGTTGAGAAAGCTGATGGTGTAGAAGGAGATGGTGATGAAGGAGAGGGTGATGAGGAGAGAGTGATAGAGGGCAGAGAAGAATGGCGAAAAGGTTGAGCTTTTCGTTCTTTTCCATTCCTATTCTTACCCCATCTTTGACGGTTTCTTTTACCGCCTCTTTCACCCTTGCCTTGGCCCACTATATCTCTGTCTTCATCTTTTCCTCTCATCAACTCTGATCTTTCACTTTCTTCTATCTGACGATCTACCTCCTTACTCTGGCTCTTTACTCCCTTTCCCCTTCTTCTCCCCTTATGTCTATCCCCTTTATCCCGATCCCTCCCTCCTTTCCCCCTTCTTTTGTCGTCTCTCTCTTTCTCAGTCAACTCTTTCATCTCAGTGCTTTCTTTGCTGTGTTTCTTATCATCTGCACTCACTTTTACCCCCTCTCCTGCCTTTCCTCCAGCCCGAAAACTCCAGCCCTTACCTTGATCTTGGCCCTTCACCATACCTTTTCTTCTCCTTTTCTTTTCTCTCCTTCTCAATTTCCTCAATACTTTAGTTCCATGTCTTTTCCAATCTCTTCTTGGTACTCTTTCACGTGGATCCAAAATTTCATGCACACGTCCTCTTTCTCTGTTTGGGCCTTCATTTATGTTGCTGCTTCCTCCCTCACTTAGATTTCCTTTTTTCACAACTGCTTCTGTTGCTCGTTCATTTACAAACTCTCCACTATCTTCGTCAATCAGCCCCTCCATATTCCCATGTTCGTCAAGTCCAAATTCTATCCCAGGTTTCTTTGAATCCTCGGTGATAACGTGGAACGTCACAAACACTGTGGCAAGGTTTCCATGGTGATGGTGAAACGTACAGGTCTTCGGAGAAGCAACTCCCACCTTCACCCTATTTTTCTCCTTATTCACCGTGCTATTGTTCAATCTCACCCCAATTGCCTTCACCCTGTCTGCTTCATTCTTACCAATTAGCTTCAAAGTAAAAGGAGAAAAATTGAATTCTGTGGAATTGGAAATTGGTGACAAAGTTGAGAATTGGGTTGAAGATGGTTGTTCAGGTGAAGTAATAAGGAGCAGGTGGTTCAGATTGAAAGCAGAAATGGGAGTGGTTGTTCCATCTGTAAACTGTAACCACACGTCCACCATTCCAGCCTGCAAATGCAGAATAAATTGCAAATTAAACTTTATTTTCAACCACAGAATTATTGCCACATATCGGTACATTCAGTCAACTGAAGTCAACGAAGAGATATTTTTTTTATAAACATTTGCCATACAGTACATTCACACTTACCTGTAGTAAATGTGCACTGCAACTACATGGCTAAATCCAGTAACAATAAACAACCCAAACAAACCTGGTTTTATATATATATATATATATAGTTATGAGTAAGGGGAGAGGGGGTCCAGAGCTTGACTGTAGTAAGTGTAACATGGTCCGTGCGTTTCGAGTAGGTTGGAGTGCCATGTATGAGTGACCTGTCAAGTAAGTCATTGTTGCATGTGGCACTGAGGAGGCAGCGTATGTAATTTAGAGACAGGATAGTCAGGGGAATATTTTATGTGTAAATATCTCGTTTGTGGACAGGACCTGGTGAGGACTTCCCATCACACAAGGCACACGTGCGAAAAGGCCGTCAAGATCTGTCTGTCAAGTGTGTGCCAGCCATGGTGGGGTAATGCTCTGTAGGGCCCAAAAGCAGGCAATGTATTAATTTTTATTGGGGCTGCCCCATTGGAGGATTGGAGTTGGAGGAAGAAGTTCCTTGAGAGAGGGTCACAAGGGCTGCTTTAGGATGCACGTCCCGAGGGGCTGATCGTCGCTGGTTTACTTCATCTTCGTCTCACTCTTGCATCAAAAAGAAGCTGCAGGAGTCCTGCATCTACACCATGCAGAGTCAAAAGAAAGTCCTCACCTGCAATTTTAATGTGTGATCTGTGGCACCGAGTGTCAGTTAGGTTTTATTTATTTATTATTTCTCATCCTTGCATACAAGTTTGCATATTCCTTTCTCCCTCTTTGTGTCTGTTGATTCGCATGGTTTGTTATACTATATATATATATATATATATATATATATATATATATATTTGTTTACGGAAATGGCCCTTCGTATGCTACTAAATATAGGATTAGCCAAGATCCCCATTAAATGCATGTTTAGCCAGGTTGTTCGGTATTTGGACGTTAAATGTGTGTCGGGAGGTGTCACAGGCTGTTATTTGTTTGTGCAGAGGTGGTGGATCGAGAGCTTCTTCTTCCTTCCCCTCTCCGGACGATAGTCCCCGCCCAGTCAGCTGACAGGGAGTGGCCAAAAAGAGGAAGTGAAACTAAGGGGAGGAGTTTGTCGGCTTCGAAAAGGGGCGCGCCCCGAAAAGAAAAGGTGGTAAGAAACTGAGAGGACGGAGTTG
>CM068957.1:26233210-26247723 GCA_035128595.1 Eptatretus atami
ATTCTTGCGGTCAAGACACGTAAAACCCTCCATCTATCTTGGCGGTCAAGACTACGTAAACCCTCCATCTATCTTGGGTTCAAGACTACGTAAACCCTCCAATCTATTTTGGGTTCAAACTACCGTAAAACCCTCCATCTATTTTGCGGTTCAAGACTTACTAAACCTCCATCTATCTTGGTCAAAGACTACGTAAAACCCTTCCATCTATCTTGGGTCAAGACTACGTAAACCCTCCATCTTTGGGTCAAAGACTACGTAAAACCCTCCATCTATTTTGGGTCAAGACTACGTAAACCCTTCCATCTATTTTGGCGTCAAGACTACGCTTAAACCCTCCATCTATCTTGGGTTCAAGATGACGTAAACCCTCTATCTCTCTTGGGGACAAGACGACATAAACCCTCCATCTCTTCTTGGGGTCAAGACTACATAAACCCTCCATCTCTTCTTGGGCCAAGACTACATAAACCCTCCATCCCTCTTGGCGTCAAGACTACATAAACCCTCCAATCTATTTTCGCGTCAAGACTACGTAACCCTCCATCTATCTTGGTCAAGACTACGTAAAACCCTCCATCTATCTTGGTCAAGACACGTAACCCTCCATACTATCTTGGGTCAAGACACTAAACCCTCCATCTATCTTGGCGTCAAGACTACGTTAAACCCTCCATCTATTTTGGGTCAAGACTTACGTAAACCCTCCATCTATCTGTCAAGATTGACGTAAACCCTCTATCTCTCTTGGACAAGACGACCATAAACCCTCCATCTCTCTTGGCCGGTCAAGACTACATAAACCCTCCATCTCTCTTGGGCCAAGACTACATAAACCCTCCAATCCCTCTTGGGTCAAGACTACATAAACCCTCATCTCTTTGGGTCAAACTACATAAACCCTCCATCTCTTTTGGGTCAAGACTACATAAACCCTCCATCTCTCTTGGGTCAAACTACGTAAACCCTCCATCTCTCTTGGGTCCAAGACTATTGTAAACCCTCCAATCCTCTTTGGGTCAAGACTACCTAAACCCTCCATCTTATCTTGGGTCTAAGACCACATAACCCCCCATCCTCCATCTTGTAATAAGGACCACATATAAACCCTCCCTCCATCTTGCTAATAAGACTACATAAACCCTCCATCTATCTTGTGTAATAAGACTACATAAACCTCCATCTCTGATCCAGACTACAGTTAAACCCTGCCTCCCACCCATATTTAACCCTTGGATCTTGGATCAAATCCCTTCGATCCCTTAACCTCAAACCTCTATTACGGTCCCATACTTAGAATCCTCCTACACCCACATTTCCTTTCCTTTGCTTTGACAAAGGGTGATGGTCTAAATGTCAGCAGCACAGTTTCCCATGGTGTGTTAACATACTGTTATCAGCTTTGAAGTTGATAAAAACCCACGTTTACTCGTTCACCTGAAGAGACCGACACACACCTTTCACAGACACTGGTATTCCACGGTATTTTAGCTAAGCTCCAACCCACATGGCTCGTTGGGGTTCTAGGTGGGCATCTCTGACCAATTCCAGTTTATGAATACCGTTATTATTTCTGAAAACATTTCTTACTAAAGAGACAACGTCAGTGATTTAATGTTAATTCACGACAACGTGTTGCATTTTGCTACATGTGCCATAATCCGATGAAAAAAAAAAACTCCCCTTGATGATACACGTCTCACCACGATACCGATACATGTTCATTTCACCTCCTCGTCCCCATGCCAACACCGTATTTTATTCTTAAAACATCGTTCTTCAATACTCATTTTGAAAAATATTTTACTGTATACATTACCAAGTTGTCAATCATAAGCACCATAATGGCATAGTTGTAATAAATATCAGAATGAATAAATAACAAGAACTAAATAAATTAATTAATAGGTTATACGATTAAAAACGTCATCTCTCGATTGCAACATATTCGCGGTGTTTGAAATTGTCACCGAGTTACACCTCATTACCAGTCCATTTCATTCATAAGCACAAAGCCAACCGGTTGTGCAAACCAAATGTTTGCTCATGCAGCTGAGATGCAAAAAGCCTGCCAATCGGTTCTAGAAGCAGAGTTGGCAACCAATCAAAGCCAATTTGATCACTGCATCCATAAAGCCATACACATCATCAGTAGCTGCTCAATTTATCCAACCATATGACCCTTTAACAACACCGGTACACAAGAAAGAGGCACGGGCTTCCAGAATTACAGTATATGATAGGCTCTCAGAATCGAGAGATGATACAGCTGCGTGGCATAACAGCTATGTGCCAGGCCTGAGGCCCCTCCATGTAGTTTCTGGAGCGCAGCTGGTCCTTTAAAGCCCCATGTCCTACACAACCAATCAGCGTCAGCAAACTTTGGTTCACTTGGTAAGCCAATCTGCATAGTATTCCGGCTGACCATCCGTACCAAGACTCCATTAAAGGTCGTAAAATTACTCTTTTCCTGCTGGCTCGTGGGGACTCCGTTACCGTAGGGACAGTTTGATCCTTGGAAGTGACTGACCTTCCATCTTCCCTCCATTCCGCGCTGCTGCCATTGTCCATACGTCACCTCGACCCTTTGCTCTTGGCGACCAGAGCCGGCAGTAGATGTACGTCCCACCACACAACAAGATCAGTCGATCCAGGTCGTGGCGGGTCCAGAGGTTTCACGCCCTTGTGACGATATCGAAAAGCAAAGGTGGCACAGTTAATAGAAAGCAAGAACAGCCAATGAAAAGAGTGTGAGAAAGAGCATACATGGCAGTTCCATTGCTCCTGCAGGCTGGGCACGAACGCCATTCTTCTCTTTCCCCCACCCTTTTCCATCTTCTTCATTTTTCTTCCATTCCTGTCCTAACATGCCTCCTCTCCACTCTGATTTACTTTTCCTCTTTACTACCTTTTCCCTCAAATTACCATACCCCACCCATCACTTCCCCTCCTCATTTATTTCTCGCAGATCTTGCAACTCCTCTAAACATTCCATCTTCCTCAGCAACTTCTTTCTGCCACCTCAACCGATACCAATAACAGCCTCCTCTTACATCACTCGGACATTCTCCGTCCTTTTCCATTTTTCCTGTTCTGTCATCGACACATTAACCTCACGCCGCATTAACTGCCCTCAACCAATTCCTCCTCCATACGATTTATCCAATATTGTCAATCTCCATTGCTTTTGATCTGCTCTTCACCAATTTTCACTCGTTTATTTACTTACCCTAATCCCCTCTTTCCCCCTGTGATTTCTCCACCGTCTGTAGCACTATACCCTTCCCTCACGCTGACAAACTCTCCCCTCACCCCCACCCTCTTTTCCATATTCACCTTCACACTTCTTTTTCTCTCTCTTCCTGATTTTCTATTTTCCCCCACACCCATCACTGTCCTTTCACTCCAATCTCTCAATGGAAAGTTCTTTCTCTTCAACCCATTTCTATTTATTCACCTTTTTCCGTTTCATTGTTGCCTGTTGTTTCCTCGATGTCACTTTCTGTTTCCTTAAATGTGTCTCCGATTTCTTCCCACGGGTGTCCTTCCTTCCACCGCCACAGCAATTTTAAACCAATTCAGTTGCAGGATAAATGGTTGGAAAATGGTCTCGACTCCTGATGGAGATACAGTGGACGACTGAGAGGAAGATGGAGATGAGGAAGTTCTCGGTAAGTAATTGAAATTTCTGTTGTCGATATAAATGGTGTTGAGAAATGAATATGGCGACGCAGATAGTGGTAGTATGTAGACAGCGGTGCTGGGGAGATGGAGTGGTGAGGTTGAGAAAGGCTGATGGTGTAGAAGGAGATGGTGATGAAGGAGAGGGTGATGAGGAGAGAGTGATAGAGGGCAGAGAAGAATGGCGAAAAGGTTGAGCTTTTCGTTCTTTTCCATTCCCTATTCTTACCCCATCTTTGACTGCGTTTCTTTTACGCGCCTTCTTTCCCTGCTTGGCCCACTATATCTCTGTCTTCATCTTTTCCTCTCATCAACTTCTGAATTTCACTTTCTTTCTATCTGACCGATCTACCCTCCTTTACTCTGGCTCTTTTACTGCCTTTCCCCTTTCTCCCTTATGTTTATCCCTTTATCCCGATCCTTCCCTCCTTTCCCCCCTTCTTTTGTCGTTCTCCTCTCTTTCTCAGTTCAACTCTTCAATCTCAGTGCTTTCTTTTGCTGTGTTTCTTATCATCTGCCATCACTTTTACCCCCTCTCCCTGCCTTTCCTCCAGCCCGAAAACTCCAGCCCTTACCTTGATCTTGGCCCTTCACGCATACCTTTTCTTCTCCTTGTCTTTTCTTCGTCCTTCTAATCCTCATACTTTTAGTTCCATGTCTTTTCCAATCTCTTCTTGGTACTCTTTCACGTGGATCCAAAATTTTCATGCACACTCCTCTTTCTCGTTTTTGGGCCTGTTCATTTATTGTTTGCTGCTTCCCTCCTCACTTAGATTTCCTTTTCACAACTGCTTCTGTTGGCTCGTTCATTTACAAACTCTTCCACTATCTTCGTCAATTCAGGCCCCTCCATATTCCATCGTTCGTCAAGTCCCAAATTCTATCCCAGGTTTCTTTGAATTCCTCCGTGATAACGTGGAACGTCACAACACTGTGCAGGCTTCCATGGTTGATGGTGAAACGTACAGTATTCGGAAAAGCAACTCCCAACCTCACCCTATTTTTCTCCTTATTCCCGTGCTAGTTGTTCAATCTCAACCCCAATTGCCTTCACCCTGTCTGCTTTCATTCTTACCAATTTAAGCTTCAAGTAAAAAGGAGAAAAATTAGATTCTGTGGAATGGAAATTGGTGGACAAAGTTTGAGATTGGGTTGAAGATGGTTGTTCAGTGTGAAAAATAATAAGGAGCAGGTGCGTTTCAGATTGAAAGCACGAAAGGGAGTGGTTGTTCCATCTGCTAAACTGTAACCACAACGTCCACACATTCCAGCCTGCAATGCAGAATAAATTGCAAATTAAACTTTATTTTTCAACCACGAGAATTATTGCCACATATCGTACATTTCCAGTCAACTGAAGTCAACGAAGAGATATTTTTATAAACATTTGCCAATAACAGTTACATTCCACAGCTTTACCTGTAGTAAATGTGCACTGCAACTACATGGCTAACAAAATCCAGTAACAATAAACAACCCAAACAAAACCTGGTTAAAATTATATTAATTTTATTATATATATATATATATATATAGTTATGAGTCAAGGGGAGAAGCGGGTGTCCAGAGCTGACTGTAGTAAGTGAACATGGTCCGTGCGTTTCGCGAGTAGGTTGGGAGTGCCATGTATGAGTGACACGTCAAGTAATCATTGTTGCACTTGTGCCACTGAGGAGGCAGCGTATGTAATTTAGAGACAGGATAGTCAGGGGAATATTTTATGTGTAAATATCTCGTTTTGTGGACAGGACTGGTGGAACTTCCATCACACAAGGCAACTGTGCGAAAAGGCCGTAAGATGTCTGTCAGGTGTGCCAGCCATGGTGGGTAATGCTCTGTAGGGCCCAAAAGCAGGCAATGTATTTAAATTTTTATTGGGGGCTGCCCCATTGGAGATTTGGAGTTGGAAGAAGAAGTTCTTGAGAGAGGGTCACATAGGGCTGCTTTAAGGATGCACGTCCTGAGGGGCTGATCGTCGCTGGTTTACTCATCTTCGTTCTCACTCTGCATCAAAAAGAAGCTGCAGGAGTCTGCATTCTACACCATGCAGAGTCAAAAGAAAGTCCTCACCTGCAATTTTAATGTGGGATCTTGGCACCGGAGTGTCAGTTAGGTTTATTTATTATTATTTCTCATCCTGCATACAGTTTGCATATTCCTTTCTCCCTCTTTTGTGTCTTTGTTGATTCGCCATGGTTTTATCTTTATACTATATACTATATATTATATATATATTATATATATATATATAATATATATACTACTTATAATATAATTAATGTTACGGAAAGGCCCTTCGTATGCTACTAAATATAGGATTAGCCAAGATCCCCATTAAATGCATGTTTATTCGTCCGGGATACTAATTTGACGTTACATGTGTGTCGCGGAGAGTTGTCACAGGCTGCTTATTTGTTTGTGGCAGAGGTGGTGGATCAGAGAGCTTCTTCTTCTTCCCTCTCCGGAGATAGTCCTCGCCCATCAGCTGACAGGGAGTGGCCAAAAAGAGGAAGTTGAAACTAGGGGAAGGAGTTTGTCGGCTTCGAAAAAGGGCGCGCGCCCAAAAGAAAAGGTGGTAAGAACTGAGAGGACGGAGTTGAGCCAGTGGGGCTTACGAGGCGAGCGTCGCCGGGAAGGAAGAGAGAAACGACGGGTGTTGAGGCGTGATCTGCTGGAGAGCAGTCGGCGCTTCGAGGCGAGCGTGCGCCCGGGAAGGCAAGAGAAAACGACGGTGTCGAGCGCGATCTGCTGGATGAGCGTCGGTTTTTGAGGCCGAGAAGCAAAAAGGAAAGCGAATTGGTGATCTGCGCGGAGAGAAAACTGAACCTGAGGTTTCGGCGGCAATCTGCTTCAGAGGACCTGGCTGCTGTGTTGAGTTCTGGAGTCGGCTTTGAGGGAGGTGATTCGACAGGTTCAACCTACGTCCTAACGACGGAGCCTCCTGACTGTCCCTACTTCACCTCACGGCTCGACGACGTATTGGAATCGCATGGACCCAGGCCTGCCGGAGCCCGCCACCGCTCGATTTGCCTTGTCTGGTGAACAGGCCAGGCCTGGGACTTGTATGCTGGACCTTGTGAGAAACCAGCTGAAACCCATCATCGACCTAACGGTCTTGTGCCGTCGACATTTGGCCGGGTTCAGAACGCGCTGAAGGAGGCGTGCAGCAAGCGGTGCCTTGAGAAGAAAGAGTACGGGCCCGCCATCTTGCCACGCGGCGTGCTCAGCTTGAGGGGCTCGAATCCGTGGACATCGGCTCGTTACGAGCGACATTCGTGCTTTTGACACATTTCCTCTCGTCCATGAAAGATCACAAGTACTCTGTCTTGTCTGCATGCTGTCTATTGTCTGTCTGCATGTTGTTTAAGGTATATCTCGTTAGGGTCCCCCTCGAAACCCGTAATCCGTAGTTCCCTAGTTAAGCCGCTGTCACACCTTGACGATTTAGCCAGCGTATGCCGACGTATGAAAAATTTGTCTAAAACGCTGGCACACGTCGAATCGTTATGGGTAAGTTTTGGATACATTAAGAGCACGCTGACATACGTCGTAGTGCGCTGGCATACGTCGTAGTTACGCTGTCATACGTCGTAGTACGCGAGCTCGTCGACAAATTTAACTGCTCAAAAATTTTCGACGTATGCCAGCGTATGACTCACACGTTTCCGCATACGCTGGCCATAAGTTGTAGGCACGTTACGCGATCGTTGACACACGTCGGACACACGTTACTATTGTAAGTTTACTCATAAGTTCCGAAACACATCGAGTAATTGTTTAGCGTCAGTGTTCCAGACTCCAGTTGTTTGTTTTGTTGTTTTCGTGTTCGGCATGGACGGTGATGTTTGACACTTCTATTTCTAGTGTGGTTATAATATAATGTAATTAAAAGGCTACCGCCATCAACGATTTAAATCATAACCGCACTAGAAATCGAAAATGTCAAACATCACCGTCATGCCGAAAAAAAAACAAAAAAAAAAACAACCATGGAGTCTGGAACACTGACGGTTCCTCCTGTGTGAACCCCATTTTTTATTATACCAATTCCCCTAAACGCTGCCAATACGCCCATTATACGGTAGCTGTACGTTAGTACACGTTCAGTAAGTTTCTGTTGCGTCTTCCGGAAGACGTCAAATACATCTACATACGTCAATATGCGTTGGAGAATACGTTACACATAGGTTTCAAAGCACGTTACTCATAGGTTCAAAGCACGTTACTCATAGGTTATAAATAAGTTTCGGGTACGCTAAACATTACCTCTACGCATTTCGACTTATGAGTAACTTACAAATAATGTGTGTCGACGTGTGTCAACGAGTCGCATAACGTGCCTACAACTTATGGCCAGCGTATGCGGAACGTGGCGTCATACGCTGGCATTACGTCAAAAATTTTCAGCATGCTTAAAAATTTGTCGACGTACTCGGCTACTACGACGTATGCCAGCGTGCTTCAGCGTGCTCTTAACGTATACAAAACTTACCCATACGCTATTCACGTGTGCCAGCGTATTCGGCAAATTTTTCATACGTCGGCATACGCTGGCTAAAACGTCAAGGTGTGACAGCGGCTTTACACTTCGATGTCTAGTGCGGTTATGATTTGAATCGTCGAGCCGCAGCCTTTTAATAGGCTACGCCACGTGACCGTCGGCGATACGCTGCCGCGCGTATGCATAAGTTAGACTATCGTTTGGGCATAGGTTGTGAACGACCGACAACACGCTTAAAGCTTACGTTCGTTGTAGTAAGTTATGTATAGTTATCGAAACGTTCTGTGTACGTTACTAATACGTTATGCATACGTCCAACTCGTTATGAATACCCAAAACTGAAAAAAAAACATCAATAGTTCAGCGTACGCCAGCGTTTTACATACATTTTGATATCGTTGCCATACGCTGGCTAAAAACTTCAAAGTGTGACAGCGGCTTTAAGAACGGGTTATAGATTGATAAAAACATTGTCGTGAATATTTGCTTGTGTTGTGTTCCCCGAGGGCCCCAATAAATCTGGCTGATTCGTATGAAGTTTCCGCTTTGAGTCAATCGGCCGCGCTGAGAAACAATTCGCTCGATGGTATATAAACCAAAATGGTTACAGACTGCAGAAAACGCTCGGCATCTGACAAACCAGTTGTAACCGGGGTCTATTTCCCCAACTGGTAAGGTCCAGCGTACGTTGGTATCGTGATTGAAGACGCGTGACTGAGCCTGTGCCGAGCCAGCCGGCGTTTAAACCCGAGACGGCGTGGTGAGAGGTGGCGCCGAATCTGTAACGTTTGGCCCCAAGAGTCGGGTCGAATCCGCCACCACTGAATCCGCAACATATATATATAATATATAATAAAAATATAGTGCACTGTAACACTCCTCTCCCAACTGCTCGTCTCGTCCAACTTTCCCCCCATATTCTTTACAAATAAACCTTTTAAAAAGGTAAGAAACATTTTCGATCCATCTCCTTCCCATGCATATGCTGTCAATTTCCGCTCATTTGGGTGACCTTATGGAACGGTAAAGATTAAAGAATAACTGAATGCAGATGGTTAGAAATGGATCGCCGTTTCCTGGGACAAGGATCCCGGCATTGAGGCATATTGCGTTTGCTTACCTTAGACGTGACAATATATACAACTATATTTCTTCAATAAATGCCCCCTTCTCCCTCCAATAAGCACCCCCTCTAAGAGGGGCTTGGAAAAAAATAATGCCCTGCTACAATAAATGTTGCAGGGGGGGGGGTTAAGGAAAAAAATCACTGCCAAACAATTTTACCTTCATAATATGTGTATCTATCACTAAAAGAAGCAGCATCCGTCCACCCAATGATAGATTTAGATTGAACAAACATCAGTGTGTTTAATTGATTATTAAGTTGCCTGTTTTAAAAGCCCGCCTTTTCCGCGATTGAAGAAGAGTGGGATTTGTAGCTTCATGGAGAGGTTCCACGGTAACATTTTCATTATTGTACGACACCAGGAACCCTTTGGAATAAAAGTGTTGATGGACATGGAAGGAACACACCAAAATCATATAAAGTAATACTTCTCAAAGCAATATAAAAAATATATAAAAGTACATTGAAGGAACATAAACACCAACTACCACCACCACAACACCACCACCACAGCCACCACAACAGCAGCAACAACCATTGTGTCAAGAAATTCTTTTTTGAGTGGTTCACTTCATTTTACATACTCATTGAGACTCGTGGATAGACATGCAGTATTTTGTGAAGGGCAACATTCTCTCTTTTGTATAAACACATCAGCGAAATGATGGGTCTGCGCGGCTAGTCATACAATAAAACGAAGCGACGCATCATGCCAAGATGCTCTCCGGTTGGTGAGCTGAGTTTAGTTGTGTTCTGCGTCATTGAAAGTACCGTGATTTACGAGCTAATGTGTGATAGCATCGATCCATTGAGTTCACATAATGTTGTATACATAAGTATGCAAATGTAATACATTACTTCATTGTGTGTAAAAAAAAAAAATGGAAGTTGCTGAAGATGTAAAATTATAAACCACACACACACTGGATATTGCCTCCAATAAGTGCCCCTCCTAAGAAGGTGGTAGAGATAGAGAGACCACCGACAAGCCTGTGATGATGAATTGAGAGACCATAGATTCAGCTTCATCAGGCAACATTCGAATACTTGAAGGCCTTTGTTTCCACGGCGTCAAGCTGAGCAAGATGTGAGCAGGAGTGCCAGCCCAGAGGGGAAAGCAGTACTCCATCAAGCTAAGGATGAAGGCCATGTAGGTGGACAGTGGATAGGAGTTCAGGTGTGCCAAGTGTTGACTGTGGGATGATATTGACCCTCACTTGCATCCCTTGATGTTGATCGTGGGATGCACAGCTCAAATTCTGTGCATCACAAACTCACAAGTGATGCACAAAATAGTACCATATATTGTGGTGGACCCGTTGGCTTCCACTGTAGTCTAACTATGGCACACGGACCCGAAGTCACTTTCAGGCCACAGTTTACAACTGCACCAGGACAAACATTTGTGGCTGTTCCTTCATCCACTTGTTGCATTGCTATCATCCATGATAACAACATCAACAGAAACAATCATTTTATTATTCCTGCGTTTATGCATCAGCGAGGTGTGAATTACACTGCCCAGGTGGAAAAAGGCGAAGACATTGAGCAGGGTGGAGCTTGCTTGAAACCACCCCCTTGAACAGTCTGGGAAGAGGGTCGGAGAGTCGGAATTTAGGTTTTTTGGAAACGTAATTATGCTTCGCAGTAGTGTTTTGTCTACCCAGTAAGATATGCCTTCTTCGTAATCTATTAAAAGCATGCATAATGACTGTTGTACTGTAGTATACTAAAGCCTCGTGTTGCTTAACAGTTAAGGTGGCTGCCTGAAGATCTGATAACTCAAATTGGTTCTGTTGTTAAGGAGATGTGCAGCTACAACAATATGACAATTACTTTGTTTCGACTTTATTTTATAACATCCAGATCCACCCCTTAATGTTCATCTTCAACTTGGAATCATAACTCCGCCTCTTAGCGTTGCCTAGCACCCCACTAGAATGAAACAATAGTTGTATTTTAAACTTTTTACATGAAAAATTACTGTACATGTAAACTCTTTAATAAAAAGCTCATTCTGATCACTCATTGGTGATTTATGCCTGGTGTTGGCTTAATGGTTAGGGTGGTGGGCTTGGGATCCTAGGATCCTGAGTTCAAATCCCACTCGGCTGTTGAATTAATACTAGGTGGGGTTGACTCTGCCTGTCATCCTTTCGAGGTCGGCAAAATGAGTACCAGCTTGCTGGTATCCTGTGTCGGAGTGGCGACCCGTCCAGGATTGTGCCCAATAGCCAAGGAGACTGCTTAGGTAGCACCAACGCTCTGCACAGAGTATAGTCACAATGGATGGATGGATGGATTGGTGATTTACATGATTTATTTAGCTGCTTACAGAATGCAAGCACAGTCCACTTCATCAAATATAAAAAAGCTTATACGGTATTTATTATGTCTGCATGTACTATGTACCCCAGCTTCTACTTGTAGTCTGCAAGCATGCCCCACAAGTATATGTTTATTGTCTCACCTGACCAGGAGAAAACATGGTATGAGCCACTACAATAGCAACAAGCATCTGGGGCTCCTTTTTCGTGGCTGTAACGACAGGTGGAGCCCAACCATTGGCTGAGCAAGAATTGTTGTCATTGAGACACGGTCTGTTCCCACTGTGACTGTTTCCTTGGAAATGACCTCTCCTGAAACCGGGGAGATGAGCTGAGATAGAAAAACAAGAGAACGAGCGAGTTAATAAAAATGTACATTCATGACATCTATCTACTATACTAAAAAGATAGAATATGTTTGTATGTATGTTTGTTCGTCCTTTATAGGCGGCCGAACCGTTGGATGGAATGAGATGAAACTTGGCATGAGTGATCCTTGGGACATGAGAACGGACATGGGGGGTCAAGTTCAAGGTCAAAGGTCACGGGGTCAAGGGGTCAAGGTCACCGGGTAACTTCAATTTCTCAATTTCATCCGATCGAGACGGGACCAACGCCATTCGACAGATAATCAAAATTAAATGACACAGTTCATTGGCGACATTCACTTCCGACTTCCGGTTTTCGAGTTATGACGTCATAAATTGACTAAACCGTCAATTTTTCATGTTTGTTTGTCCTTTATAGACGGCCAAACCGTTGGATAGAATGAGATGAAACTTGGCATATGTGATCCTTGGGAACGGACATAAGGGGATCAAGGTCAAGGTCAAGGTCAAAGGTCACGGGGTCAAGGTCACCGGATAAGTCAATTTCTCAATTTCATCCGATCGAGACGGGACCAACGCCATTCAACAATAACTGTACCCGCCCATGGGCGGGTACTTTGCTAGTATATTACTAAAACCCTCATCATGTATGTATGATGTATGTATGTTCCTGAAATACAGCCAAAATGGTACACGACAGCGCAAAATTTTAGGGCCACCTTACTCACCATTCGCCTGCGTGTGCAGTATCAAGTTTCGTTCAAATCGGGCAACGAAAAAAATTATTAAAAAAGAAATTCCCATTCACTCAAGTACTCTTCGGGAGAATTTGATCAATGCAGACAACCTCAGCAGTATAGTTCGCTGGAGCTATCTTATTAATTTTTTTGAAATGTTTTTTTTTGTCAACCGCTGTCACAACGGGAACCAAACGGGTTCACGGGTCATCTAGTAAGAAACGAGAAAGAGCAATTAGAGATTGCAAACCGTCGCCAGGACTTGTTTTGTGTCGTGTATTTTATATGGCAAATAAATGGAAGGATGCACTAAATGAAAGGTCATTGATTGCAAATGAAAGGTCTAAATGGTCTCGTCATAAATGTGTAAAAGGTCAAAGGTCTGAAAAGTTGAAAAGGTCAAATGGTCTGAAATCTGGTGACAAGAAGAACTACCAGAAGTGTGGAGAGTTGGACTGATCATTAAACTGCCAAAGAAACGAGACATTAGTGAATGTGGTAACGAAGACATGCAACTCTTCTGTGTGTTGCAAGCAAGTTGTTCTGCAAGATAATGCTAAATAAGATGCAGAAAGCAGTGGGTGAGTATTGAGAAAAGAGCGGGCTGGATTTAGAGGGAATACAGTGTGTGGAGATCAAAATTTTACTCTCAGAACAATGCAATGAATGGATTTCAAGTCTTGTAATGACTTTCGTCGACTTTGAGAAAACATTTGACATTGTGAACAGGGATGCGATGTGGCATATATTACATGGGCAAGGAATACCTGAAAAGATAATATATATAAAATGACCGTTTTTACAGCCATTTTTCCCTGCTGTGCAGGGTTGGCTTTTTCTTGAGGCAATGTTTTTTTTTTATGGCCGGATGCCCTTCCTGACGCCAACCCTGGTCGCCTCTTACGACACACAGGGATATGGTACACCTATTCTAACCGGGGCATACACCGGGACCAGTACACTGGTACTCATTTCGCCGACCTCGGAAGGATGACAGGCTGAGTCAACCCCCTGGTGTTAATTCAGCAGCAACGGGGCTTGAACTCAGGACCCTCGGATCCCAAGCCGCCACCCTAACCACTAAGCCAACACCAGGCTTGAATACCTGAAAGGGGTTTGAATAAATAAGCATGAAGAAGTGTTTGAATGCTGGACATCACACATTGCTAATGGTAGTAGGCTGACCAGATTGCAGTTTTAAGGGAGAAATTTTAACCCCTTCTTGTGGATTGGTATGCTTCCTATCTTCCAAGAGAATGAGAGGTGCATATTTTTTCAGTAGCCACAGCATTTCAGCAGCCTTGTGCAAAAATGGAAGAGATAGAGGGAAGTGAATGAGGCCATGCCAGTTCTGGACAGCAGGATTCCAGTACCCACGTGCTAATACGGAAGAAGTGGAGGGAAGTGAATGAGGGCATGCCATTTCTGTACAGTGGGATTTCAGAAGTGAATGAGGGCATGGCCAGAATCCTGTATCAGGAGGAGTTTCCAAGTCGCCACGCTGTTAAAAATGGAAGAGATAGAGGGAAGTGAATGAGGGCACACCAGATCTGTACAGCGGGATTTCAGTCGCCATGTGCTAATATGGAAGAGAGAGAGGGAAGTGAATGAGGGCACACCAGATCTGTACAGCGGGAATTCAGTCGCCATGTGTTAATATGGAAGAGATAGAGGGAAGTGAATGAGGGCATGCTAGATCTGTACAGCGGGATTTCAGTCGCCATGTGTTAATATGGAAGAGAAAGAGGGAAGTGAATGAGGGCATGCCAGATCTGTACAGTGGGATTTCAGAAGTGAATGAGGGCATGCCAG
>CM068957.1:26247733-26272420 GCA_035128595.1 Eptatretus atami
TGGGATTTCAGAAGTGAATGAGGGCATGCCAGATCTGTACAGTGGGATTTCAGTAGCCATGTGCTAATATGGAAGAGATGGAGAGAAGTGAATGAGGGCATGCCAGATCTGTACAGCGGGATTTCAGTTGCCACATGCTCATATGGAAGAGAGAGGGAAGTGAATGAGGGCATGCCAAATCTGTACAGTGAGATTTCAGTCGCCACATGCAAATATGGAAGATATATTGAAATTCGATGTAGAACACATGTTGCTATAAGCATGCAGCCTGATTGGAAAAGCAAGCTTTGGCTTCAAAAATATGAAGCTTATGAAGTTTGGCCTTCTCATGAAGAGTTCGACACAATATTGTCAATCTTAAACACAAATCAGTGCATGTGCTCTACTGCTCATGCACATCACCTGTCTGCTCTGTTCACCCGAGGTAGTCTTCCTTGGAAGTCAGCCAATATTACTGGATTACAGTAAAACAATGCAAAAACTGATCGCCTTAACTACAGGACAATCAGTTTGCTTCCAATCATCAGTAAGGTCATGGAAACCATCATTGCAGTTGACATCCTTCCCTTTCTTCAATGGCCTCATCTCAGACCATTGGTTTGTATTCAGATCCAGTCACTACCCTGGACGTGCTGCTTCTGCTCTCCCTACAATGGATGGAGGCCCTCAATATGACGCATGAGATCAGGGCCATCTCTCTCGACATATCTCGAGCATTCACCACTTTGCCATGCTCTCCAATCTGCTCAATCCTGACAAATCCCACCCTCACACTGTCTCTCCGAAAGGACCATCTGGCAAACCCTCCCACCTACTTCCCAAAAACAAACCACCTTGAAGAGGTTTAGTCAATCAAACTTTTGGGCCTCACTGTCAGCCATGATCGTTCTTTGGCAGATCGCATTTCCAAGTTGGCCTCCAAAGCCAGTCGCCAACTGGGCATCCTTCATCGTGCAAAGTCATTCCTTGGCACACCTGAACGTTTATTTACCTACAAGGCCTTCATCCACAGCTTGATGGGGGTACTGCTCTCCCTCTTGGACAGGCAAGCACCCCAGTCTCACAACTGGCTCAGTTTGATGTCGTGGAAACACAGTTTGATGTCACATTAAAAATCATTGCAATCTCCGATGATGAAGCTGAGTCTCTGCACTGACCACTTTCACATCACAGATAGGCCAATGGTGTCTTGTTTTCTGCTATCTCTGGTCTTGCACGAGTCTGCGCTTTCCGTGTTCTGTCCCTCCACCCACCCCAACCCCAGGTTTCTGCAGGGCACATGCGGTATGCCAGTAACCCCCTTCTAATGAAACTCTCAAAATGCAGAATCACTGCTCACCTCCACCCATTCATTCCTTTTGCTTTCCCACCTGTGGAACCAACTTCCACATTCTCTTCAATTTAATTCTTCCATCCAGCGCTTCAAGACAGCTGTTCACCACCATCTCAGATCCTTCCCCATCCACAACCATGATATTTTCTACCCCCATTAACCCCCAGTAAGCCCACCTGCTTCTGAGTTTCCAGTTATTTTGCTCCCACCTCTGCGATTAAGAATTTGTGGCTGCAGCCATCTTGTTCACTCCCTGTATCATCCCCTTGTCCTCATTCTTCCAAAACTCCCTTAATTTTGCGCCTCAACCCTAATGTTGGTGTCCCCCCTCCCCTATCCATCCATCCATCCATCCATCCATTGGGACAATATTCTGTGCAGAGCGTTGGTGCTGCCTAAGCAGTCTCCTTGGCTATTGGGCACAATTCCTGGACGGGTCGCCACTCCGACACAGGATACCAGCATGCTGGCACTCATTTTTCCGACCTTGGAAGGATGACAGGCAGAGTCAACCCCAACCTGGTATTAATTTAACAGCCAAGAGGGATTTGAACTCAGGATCCTAGGATCCCAAGCTCACCACCCTAACTATTAAGCCAACACCAGGCATACAAACTCAGAATGATAGGCTGTAAGCATGATATGCTATTTTCCGCAACTGTTTTGCTTTGCAGTACATGACAACTTCTCAGGCACTCATTGATAGTTCCTTGCATCCCAATTTGGATTGTACTTCTTAATGATGATCTCGGCTCAATGTTAGAGCTGGACATCAAAGGGTGAGAGCTACTTCAACTGAAAATGGAGTGGAAGGAGAGCAGGACACAGACAGAAATATTGGGGGGGGGGAGGCTGATGGCCACTAATTAAGCCATTATCTGGACTATAATAATTAATATACAAAGTGGGAAACTCACTGAAGCACAAGACAAATTCAAAATTATTTAGACTAATGTTTGGATACAAAGACAAGGGTGATTCAGAATTAAACACAAATGATACTCACCTCAATAGCTGACTTCCCCTTGCCCTTACCCTCCAGGACCCCATCTGGACCAAGCCACAGGACCTTCAAATTCCTCACTCTGACTTGATGCAGCACCAGAGAGGTAACATCCAGCAACCATTCACGACGTCTCATTGCCACCACCTGACCACCCTTTTCTGTTCCATTATCAACAGCCATAAAAGGGCAGAGTACTCGAACCATCGCACGCTGGTAAGCAAGATGGCAGTTATGATTTGTACGTTTTTTTGTTATTCTCCTGGTCGTATTGGTCATGCTGGAATGAGACAGATTAACATCGATGAGTACAAGCAAAAAGGGAAGAAGGTGTAAACCAGTCAAAGTTCCAAGGCAAGTCCCCAAAAAATGTAACAATTACCTTGTTGGTATCTTCCACCCACGCACCCTGCTTAGGTGCGTGTCAGAGACAAGCAGTGTCGGCGCAGCACGTGGAGTCCATACTGTGACGGTTAGCTTGGCCGAGAGGCCCAAAGAGTCAGAGAGGTGAAGACTCTTTGAGTCAAGAAAGAAGGAAATGTGTCCCTTGCCTCCCAGTCTCTCTCCTACTGCCTCCTTCGGATCCACAAAGACCTCATCACAGCTTGATGTAACCTGGGGATAGAAAGATTGAAAAGAGCAGCACCAGGAAATAAAATGTTCACCATTCAAAAAGAGGCCACACTGTATTCAAACCTACTGTGAGCTAAATTAACTGTGTATGAGAGTGCTTCCATGGAAAGCTAGTTTTGCTCAAAGCTGTGGATGGATGAAATGTATCTCCCGACATGGATGCAGATAATGTCACTCACTCATCTGCTCTACGACTGCCCAGTAAAAATGCCTTGAGCTCCACACCGAACTGTGTACTAGAACCAAGATGGGACCCAGTGTCCAATTCAAAGCGATAACTTGCAGAATTCATGATTAGAACCACATACAATTATCAACATTTTTTGTGTCAGATCTTCAGAGCCCGAACACCTGTGTTAGACCTTTCGAGCCCAAACAGTTCCATGTGTAGTTTTCAAATACATTGATCGAGGTTCAAACATGACCCGATTAACGCATGCAAGGTTCGACTTTCAGTCGGCATCCATCAGTCGTAGAAGAAAGCAAACACGCCAAAAGGAAAACAATCAAATAAAAAGAAGGCAGAAAAACAAGAAAAGTTCCGCTGCAGCATTGTAAAAAGGAACAGGTGAAGGCTCAGCCACAGAGTGACCTTCATCAGGAACCGACACAGGCCATGTGCACTCAGATCTTATATGCCCTCCCAGAGGGGCTTGGCAACACAGGCCTGATAATAGACCACGAGAGCCAGGAAGGCAATCTCATTGGATCATCTTTGCATTTCGGCATGGATGGAATAAGGGGATGGGGATGCCGGAGAGGGAGGGGCGAAAAAGAGGTGACAGAACAAAATAAACCAATGAACATGGAGGGGATCATTCTGTCATATGTCCCAGAGAATTATCAACATATCTGGTGAAATCCTCATCAGATCTCATGAGGAATCATAAAGGATTTCTCTAAGCATTTAAAACATTGTATGTTTCTCTCCAAAACTGTATCCACAGGTTTGTCTGCAGGATCAAGATCAAGCGGGGCACTAGTGTAATCTTGATGAGAAGTTTTAACAGCAAGAAAGCATGGTGAATAATTTATTGGGAAGAGAAAGAGTGAGGTCTCCAAAGGGCATTACTATGAACCACCACTCTAAAAAGGGATAGTGTGAAATAGGTTTCCTCACGTTTACATAAACACCCGTCTTTACGCACACACATACAGACACAAGCAGCACACACATACACACACACACACACACACACACACACACACACACACACACACGGTCCATGAATAACCTATTTTGAGTGATTTTTCAGATAGACCTGATGTGCAACATTTGATTGAGAAACGATTCATGAAAACGAATCTTAAAGGGTGAAGCACCAGAAGACAATCAAAGAGTAACATATTCAGAAACACACCATATCCTTTATAGCTCAAACAGTACAGGAAACATCAAGGAAAAACATAAACAACTTGAGAGCATCTCAAAATGCAGAGCCCGTCCGTGTCCGCTTTGTACCTCAACTAAACTTGATGAAAATGAGTTTTTTTTTTTGTTTTTTTTTAGAATTGTACATTTTATTCATTTTTATTCTCCACAATCTCAAATAAAGCTTTGTTGAAGATTTTATGACAAAAGCTTAATTGGTAGAAAAAGTTACGGCCCAGACAAACAAGGTTTCAGAGATATAATGTTTTTTTTTGTGTTTAAATCCAAGATGGCTGCCATACCTATGACATCACAATCATCATTAAAATATTCTCCATCAGGGGCACTCCTACCCCGAAAATTTTGCAATCTCCTAACCTCCCATCCTGAAAATGGTTGCTGAGAAAGAAAATAAATGTTAAAAAAAAATAATGGAGCAAAAAATGGCCAAAAAAGGGTCGAAGAATAACAACAACAATAATAACAATAATGAAATTATTTTAACAAAATTATTAATTTGTCCTCTCCATATTCTCATAATAAAGCTTTGTTGAAAATTTAATGACAAAAGCTCAAATGGTAAAAACGTGACGGCCCAGACAGACACACAGACACACAAAAGTGATTGCAAAACCCCGTGTTACGCTGTGCGGGGGACAGGTTAACTCGAACAGCACTCGGTGGAGCGCATACTTCGGGCAGGCTGAACAGTTTACATTTTGTATCCCACTGACAGGCTGGATCTGGATCTGGACCTTAACCAAAATCGAATCGGCTTGTTTTTGTCACCTACGCAACTCATCCACCAAGTTTTGTCATTATCTGCCCAGAACTTTTTGAAATATCTTTTTTTCTTTCAAATCTGATCTATATTTCCTTTTTAGCTCTATCTCTCTCAATGGTGAAGAATCACGTTGAGAATTAAAAAATATTCTCTCATCCGGATCTTCACCAAAATCGAATGAATTCATCCTTGTAAGAGACCCAACCTGACCACCAAATTTCGTCCAAATCCATCCATAACTTTTTGAGGTATTTTGCTCACAGACAGACAGACAGACAAACAGACAAACAGGGGTGAAAACATAACCTTCGTCCACATTCGGTAGTGGAGGTAAAGATATAAAATAAGGGCAATACCCCTGGGTGCTCACCTGGTAGACTAATGATGCTGAGGAGGAAGTCAACGTGGGACAGAATCAGCAAAATGGACCAATGAACCAAAGTTATAGCAAATACCTATTTTAGGGGGCAACTCCACCTACCCCCGTAAATCCCCTTCGAGCCCAATTTTTAAAATAGTGTGAACAAACTCTGGTACATCACGGGTGATGAAGGTTGTGATCAAGTTTCATCGAAATTGTGTGCGGTTTCGGAGAAGAGAGCAAATACATGTTTTGGGGAGCAACCCACTGTAGACCCCCTGTGACCCCGATCATTTTAATGTCGTGAACAAACTTTAGTACATCAAGCGTGATGAAGGTGGTGGTCAAGTTTCATCGAAATTGTGTGTGGCTTCGGAGAAGAGAGCAAATACATGTTTTGGGGAGCAACCCACTGTCGACCCCCTTTGACCCCGATTATTTTAATTTCGTGAACAAACTTTAGTACATCATGGGTGATGAAGGTTGTGGTCAAGTTTCATCGAAATTGTGGTTGGTTTCGGAGAAGAGAGCAAATACCTATTTTAGGGGGCAACCCCCCCCCCCACAAATCCCCTTCGAGCCCGATGTTTTAAATAGTGTGAACAAACTTTGGTACATCACGGGTGATGAAGGTTGTGGTCAAGTTTCATCGAAATTGTGTGTGGTTTTGGAGAAGAGATTCAAATACATGTTTTGGGGAGCAACCCACCGTAGACCCCCTTTGACCCCGATTATTTTAATACCGTGAACAAACTTTAGTACATCACGGGTGATGAAGGTGGTGGTCAAGTTTCATCGGAATTGTGTTTGTAGTTTCTGAGAAGAAAGCAAATTATATTTTGGGGGCAACCCCCTTACATCCCATTAGACCCCGGTTTTCTTTAATGGCGTGAACAAGCTTTAGTGCACAACGATTGCTGAAGGTTTTGGTCAAGTTTAATCAGAATTGCATAGATAGTTTGTGAGACAAAAAGCAAATACCTATTTTGAGGGGCAACCCCCCGTAGACCTCTTTGGGGCCCGTTTTTTTTAAATGCCATGAACAAACTTTGGTACATACCGGGTGATGAACGTTGTGGTAAAGTTTCATATAAATCGTGTGTGTAGTTTCAGAGAAGAAGTTGCAAGCATTTGTGGATGGACGGACGGACGGGCGGACGGACGATGCGCCATCCCATAAGCTCCCCGGAAATACGTTCCAGGTGAACTGAAAATCAAACTTCCGAGTAGAAAAGAAAGATCCTTACTAAAATCAGTGACATGGACCTCTCCGATTTAAGGTGTTTGATAATATTGGGTCAATAAAGTGAAACAGTAATCAGATGTGTGTACATTCGATTGAAGTGAAGCATGCAGTTTGTCGGAAACTGGTGTACAATGCGGGGAAAGTGGTGTAACCATAGTGCCATTTAATTATGGCGTGGGTGTCGTGTGCTTAAATAGTCAAATGTTTGACCGTTCTCTCATTGCGACTCCACTTCGTTTTTCCTCCATCATGGTAGCCATGTTGTATTCCACCCACCGGAGGGACGGCACATTTTGTTATGAATGCAACTTGTCGCCTGCGAAGCACCAATCCAACGGTTTACAGTCGGATCAGGAATCAAACGCAGGCTAGACGTCTGAAATGGCAAGTGCATCACGTGTGCATCATCCTGTCAAACTATTTATATGCTGTTGGTCCTGGAACTTTTCAATTATCCCTCGTATTTCAAACACAAACAAATGTTTATGCTGTAAAAGCAAGCCATCAGTATTCCATTCCAAGAGACATTTACTCCATCAATTTCTCTCTAAACCTAAAGTGCCGTTACCATCGAGAGGATTTATGGCAATTTTAACTCATAAATGTTACCAGCCCATCAATAGTAACAGGATGGTAGGTGATACTGGTGTTGATAAATGCACCATTGAGTTATCTAAACTCATGGCTTTCCTTGCTCTTGGGAGTTGATTATAAATGGTAATATTGGTGCTCTATGGGCACACTGTTACATCATAGAGGATCATGAATTACAAGGGTATTCGGAGACGATGGACAAACAAACACAGTATATGGAATGTGAACCTCATGAGCTCTGCGTAAATGCCAATGCCAAGTTGACCAACCCAAATGATCCAGCAACACGACCTTGTGGACACCAAAATTCCTTTAGAATACAACTGGACGAG
Source organism: Eptatretus atami (assembly GCA_035128595.1). Lineage (NCBI taxonomy): Eukaryota > Metazoa > Chordata > Myxini > Myxiniformes > Myxinidae > Eptatretus > Eptatretus atami. The sequence goes on from CM068957.1 coordinate 26,255,392, forward strand.
AGGTGCCTTTACGAATATCTCGAATTACTACCTCCACCACCGAAGGTGAATGGAGGTTATGTTTTCACCCCTTTTTGTGTGTGTGTGTCTATCTGTCTGTCGGTCTGTCTGTCTGTGAGCAGGATATCTCAAAAAATTATGGAGAGAACTGGACGAACAATGGTGGATAGGCTGGGTGGGTGACAAAAAAAAAGTTATTCAATTTCGGTGAAGATCCAGATACGAGAAATTTTTTTTTTTTTAAGTGATTCTTCACCATTGAGAAATGGGGCCAAAAACAAAATATAGCATGATAGCTCAAAAAGTTATTAGCCCCCGTTGGACTTAGTCTGAAACAGAGGCTTATGGATTGGGTCTCGTCCATCCGTGCTTCCGTCCATCCGTTTGTTTGTGCGTCTGGCTGCAGCCATATCTCTGACATGTATGGACCGATTTTGTTCAAACTTGGCACAAAGACAATACCTGATGATACACATATGCACATCATTTTGTTTCACTATTCTATCAAAGATGGCTGACTGGCTGTCATTTTAGTTGTAAAAATCCGATGTTGAATACGTCCTCAACCATTTCTCGGACATGCATTTACTGATATGCCTGGAGTTGGCTTAATGGTTTGGGTGGTGGGCTTGGGATCCTAGGATCCGAACTTCAAATCCCACTCGCTGTTGAATTAATACCAGGTGGGGTTGGCTCTGCCTGTTATCCTTCCGAGGTTGGCAAAATGAGTGCCAGCTTGCTGGTATCCTGTGTCAGAATGGTGACTTGTCCAGGATTGTATCCAATAGCCAAGGAAACTGCTTAGGCAGCACCAACACTCTGCACAGAGTATGGTCCCAATGGATGGATGGATGGATGGATTTACCGATCTTGTTCAAACTTGGCCCACAGATAATGAATGATGGCTTACATATGCATGTCATTGTTTTTCGAGATCAGATCCAAGATGGCCAACTGGCGGCTATTTTAATACTTAAATGTACAGTATCTCCAACCATTTCATGACCATGCATGGTCCGATTTTGTTCAAACTTGGCACAAGCATTCCCAATCAAAAACATTATCCATGTCACATGACCAACTATCTTGCACAATATAACTACGTGACCCACATCATCAATATCCATGACCGAATAACCCTTATCTGCTATAAGCACTAGATAGTGTTAATCATGCTTAAAACGGTTGTGACACAATGAACAGTTATTGTTGTACAAATGCTGTGCTTGGTTACCACCATGAGGAATTGTTCCAACATTTCTCTCACCTTCAAAACCTCTGGGCTGAGGGACAGACAGGTCACATGACTTGTGACATTCCTGATTCTGCCTTTTGTATCCACAGCAACCACAGTTATTGGCATTCGAGTTGGGTGGCCAGTTAGGCCTGACAAGTCCCACAGTTCATCAGCCTAAAGAGAAACACCACACGTATAAACCCCATAAATCAGTTGTGCTGAATTATAGAAAACTGTGAACACCTTTCAATATAACTAAAGTAATGATTGTGGACACAATAAGAGCGACATTTAAATTAATCGTTATTTTTACTTATGATTCACTAATTGCCATCCCTTGCTCAACCATATTTGTCATAATTAAGCAAGCGACAGAATATAACAATTGCTAAACTGATTAATTGCCACCAAGCTGTCTGGTGTAGGTTGGACCTCAGACAGGGTCAGTTTACTGAAAACTGTTATCGTGGTGCAAAGGCAGCAGGGGGTGCTGCATCGCAGAGTATTGTTCAAATGGAGGTGTAAATCTGGCTGTCTCATCTGCATTTAATAATGGACATTATCTCAGGTGTCTTTGAAAGAATAGGCCAATACCAACTTGTATTCTTGCTGCAAATTCCCCACTTAAAGGCTTCTTGAGCAGGAGGCCAGGGTGCTGGGGCAGGGCCGGATTAAGACCTTTAGAGGCCCTAAAGCACGAAAAGATATGGTACCCCCATATACAGGGTGATCAGAAGTAGCGCCCAATTTCTGTCAGTTGATTGTTTGTTTGCCATTTGTATTACAGTGTACAAGAAGGTAGAAATAAATGAATGACATGTTTATTTCACCATTTATTCAAGAAAAAATTATTACGGAACTGTACCAAGCTGTTTTACTTGCAATTTTCAAAGTGCCCTCCCTCGTGATCGATGCACAATTGCAGCCGAGCAGGCACAGAGCGCACATATCTGTGCAGAGTTCGATATCAATTTCCTCAAACTTTGCAGTGATTTAGCCTTCAATTCCTGAATGGTACGAGGCTTTCACGATTAACAAGGTCTTCCATGAGCCCCCAAATAAAGAAATCTGGAGGTGTAAGGTCTGGGGAGCGTGCCGGCCACTCGATCGGACCGCAGCGGCCGATCCACGTTCGGGAAAGTTTTCATCAAGCCACTGACAAACATAACGTCCATAATGAGGTGGAGCTCCATCATGCTGGAAATAACAGTCCTGATCTTGTACCCTGGGCCAAAAGGTTTGCAGCATATCCAGGTAAATTTCTGCAGAGACAGATCCTCAAAGAAAAAGGGTCAAATTATCCCTAATGGAGATATGGCTGCCCAAACTGTCACTCCAGGTAAATTTACCCCTTCTCGACTGTCACTTGGGTTATTCGCAGCCCAGTAGACACAATTGTGTGTTAATTGTGCCATTAAGCTTAAAACAGACTCATCTGACCACGAATGTTGTCTAGCATTGTGTCCTCTTCGTGAAGTTCAGCTAAGAACTCTTCGCAAAATTGAAGACGGCGGTCCGTCATCTCCATCATGAAGGGCATGCAGTAAGCGTGGAATGTAAGGTTTCCATTTTTTCTGGTAAAAGATACGTATAACAGTTGATTGGCTCACTTCCAACTCTGCAGATAAACTGCGAGTTGACTTTTGCGGACTTTGTTCCAGTCTTCTGATGGCTTCTTCAGCCTTCGCTACATTCGTTGCCCCACAATAAATGAACAAAAAATAGATATACAAGATATTATTTTTTAACACTTTTTTATGCAATGGTAATACTGATCCGTAGCGTTCTGTAAATAAACCTTACTGTAAGTTTTGTTTCATTTCGAAAAATAAAATTTCATTTTAGGTTTAGTATTGTTTTTATTTTTGATTACATATACAGGGTGAGTCAAAGTAGCGCCCGATTTCTGTTTTTCGGCTGTCAGTTCTTTTGGGAAGTCATGTTGTTAATAATTGTCTTGCAGATTATTAATTTTTGTAATTTATTTATTTTTGATTTTGTTTTGCAGGTTATTCTGCGAGTTTGGAAGTTACTGAATTTGCACCAAATTGAACCATGAATTACCTTTCAATGAATCAACGCATTGCGCCGTGAAACATTACTACAAATGTAATGAACAACCAACGATGGCGGCACGCCGTTTGGCACAGGAATTCGATATTACCACCTCAGGGAAGAACATACGATTGATTGTCGAGAAATTTGAAGCAACAGGGTCGGTAGCCACTGCAAGAAGTCCGGTCGTCCGAAAACGGCAACGAATGTAGCGAAGGCTGAAGAAGCCATCAGAAGACTGGAACAAAGTCCGCAAAAGTCAACTCGCAGTTTATCTGCAGAGTTGAAGTGAGCCAATCAACTGTTATACGTATCTTTTACAGAAAAATGGAAACCTTACATTCCACGCTTACTGCATGCCTTCATGATGGAGATGACGACCGCGTCTTCAATTTTGCGAAGAGTTCTTAGCTGAACTTCACGAAGAGGACACAATGCTAGACAACATCTGTGGTCAGATGAGCATGTTTTTAAGCTTAATGGCACAATTAACACACAATTGTGTCTACTGGGCTGCGAATAACCCAAGTGACAGTCGAGAAGGAGGTAAATTTACCTGGAGTGACAGTTTGGCAGCCATATCTCCATTAGGGATAATTGGACCCTTTTTCTTTGAGGGATCTGTCTCTGCAGAAATTTACCTGGATATGCTGCAAACCTTTTGGCCCAGGGTACAAGATCAGGACTGTTATTTCCAGCATGATGGAGCTCCACCTCATTATGGACGTTATGTTTGTCAGTGGGTCTGATGAAAACTTTCCCAGAACGTGGATCGGCCGCTGCGGTCCGATCGAGTGGCCGCACGCTCCCCAGACCTTACACCTCCAGATTTCTTTATTTGGGGGCTCATGAAAGACCTTGTTAATCGTGAAAGCTCGTACCATTCAGGAATTGAAGGCTAAATCACTGCAAAGTTTGAGGAATTGATATCGAACTCTGCAGACGTATGTGCCGCTCTGTGCCTGCTCGGCTGCAATTGTGCATCGATCACGAGGAGGGCACTTTGAAAATTGCAAGTAAAACAGCTTGGTACAGTTCCGTAATAATTTTTTCTTGAATAAATGTGGAATAAACATGTCATTCATTTATTTCTACCTTCTTGTACACTGTAATACAAATGGCAAAACAAACAATCAACTGACAGAAATTGGGCGCTACTTCTGACACCCTGTATATGGGGGTACCATAATCTTTTCAGTGCTTAGGGCCTCTAAAGGTCTTAATCCGGCCCTGCCCAGCACCCTGGCCTCCTGCTCAAGAAGCCTTTAAGTGGGGAATTTGCAGCAAGAATACAAGTTGGTATTGGCTATTCTTTCAAAGACACCTTGAGATAATGTCCATTATTAAATGCAGATGAGACAGCCAGATTTACACCTCCATTTGAACAATACTCTGCGATGCAGCACCCCTCTGCCTTTTGCACCACGATAACAGTTTCAGTAAAACTGACCCTGTCTGAGGTCCAACCTACACCAGACAGCTTGGTGGCAATTAATCAGTTTAGCAATTGTTATATTCTGTCGCTTGCTTAATTATGACAAATATGGTGAGCAAGGGATGGCAATTAGTGAATCAAAGTAAAAATAACGATTAATTAAATGTCGCTCTTATTGTGTCCACAATCATTACTTTAGTTATATTGAAAGGTGTTCACAGTTTTCTATAATTCAGCACAACTGATTTATGGGGTTTATACGTGTGTTGTTTCTCTTTAGGCTGATGAACTGTGGGACTTGTCAGGCCTAACTGCCACCCAACTCGAATGCCAATAACGTGGTTGCTGTGGATACAAAAGGCAGAATCAGGAATGTCACAAGTCATGTGACCTGTCTGTCCTCAGCCAGAGGTTTTGAAGGTGAGAGAAATGTTGGAACAATTCCTCATGGTGGTAACCAGCACAGCATTTGTACAACAATAACTGTTCATTGTGTCACACCGTTTTAAGCATGATTAACACTATATTGTGCTTATAGCAGATAAGGGTTATTCGGTCATGGATATTGATGATGTGGGTCACGTAGTTATATTGTGCAAGATAGTTGGTCATGTGACATGGATAATGTTTTTGATTGGAATGCTTGTGCAAGTTTGAACAAAATCGACCATGCATGGTCATGAAATGGTTGGAGATACTGTACATTTAAGTATTAAAATAGCCGCCAGTTGGCCATCTTGGATCTGATCTCGAAAAACAATGACATGCATATGTAAGCCATCATTCATTATCTGTGGGCCAAGTTTGAACAAGATCGGTAAATCCATCCATCCATCCATCCATTGGGACCATACTCTGTGCAGAGTGTTGGTGCTGCCTAAGCAGTTTCCTTGGTATTGGATACAATCCTGGACAAGTCACCATTCTGACACAGGATACCAGCAAGCTGGCACTCATTTTGCAACCTCGGAAGGATAACAGGCAGAGCCAAACCCACTGGTATTAATTCAACAGCGAGTGGATTTAAGTTCGGATCTAGATCCAAGCCACCACCCAAACCATTAAGCCAACTCCAGCATATCAGTAAATGCATGTCCGAGAAATGGTTGAGGACGTATTCAACATCGGATTTTTACAACTAAAATGACAGCCAGTCAGCCATCTTTGATAGAATAGTGAAACAAAATGATGTGCATATGTGTATCATCAGGTATTGTCTTTGTGCCAAGTTGAACAAAATCGGTCCATACATGTCAGAGATATGGCTGCAGCCAGACGCACAAACAAACGGATGGACGGAAGCACGGATGGACGAGACCATCCTAAGCCTCTGTTCAGACTAAGTTCAACGGGGCTAATAACTTTTTGAGCTATCATGCTATATTTTGTTTTTGCCCATTTCTCAATGGTGAAGAATCACTTAAAAAAAAAATTTCTCGTATCTGGATCTTCACCGAAATTGAAATACTTTTTTTTTGTCACCCACCCAGCCTATCCACCATTGTTCGTCAGTTCTCTCCATAATTTTTTGAGATATCCTGCTCACAGACAGACAGACCGACAGACAGATAGACACACACACAAAAAAGGGGTGAAAACATAACCTCCATTCACCTTCGCGTGGTGGAGGTAGTAATTCGAGATATTCGTAAAGGCACCTCTCGTCCAGTTGTATTCTAAGGAATTTGGTGTCCACAAGGTCGTGTTGCTGTGATCATTTGTTGGTCAACTGGCATATGCATTTACGCAGAGCTCATGAGGTTCACATTCCATATACTGTGTTTTGTTGTCCATCGTCTCCGAATACCCTTGTAATTCATGATCCTCTATGATGTAACAGTGTGCCCATAGAGCACCAATATTACCATTTATAATCAACTCCCAAGAGCAAGGAAAGCCATGAGTTTAGATAACTCAATGGTGCATTTATCAACACAGTATCACCTACCATCCTGTTACTATTGATGGGCTTGTAACATTTATGAGTTAAATTTCCATAAATCCTCTCGATGGTAACGGCACTTTAGGTTAGAGAGAAATTGATGGAGTAAATGTCTCTTGGAATGGAATACTGATGGCTTGCTTTTACAGCATAAACATTTGTTGTGTTTGAAATACGAGGGATAATTGAAAAGTTCCAGGACCAACAGCATATAAATAGTTTGACAGGATGATGCACACGTGATGCACTTGCCATTTCAGACGTCTAGCCTGCGTTGATCTGATCCGACTGTAAACCGTTGGATTGGTGCTTCGCAGGCGACAAGTTGCATTCATAACCAAAATGTGCCGTCCCTCGGTGGGTGGAATACAACATGGCTACCATGATGGAGGAAAACGAAGTGGAGTCGCAATGAGAGAACGGTCAAACATTTGACTATTTAAGCACACGACACCCACGCCATAATTAAATGGCACTATGGTTACACCACTTTCCCCGCATTGTACACCAGTTTCGACAAACTGCATGCTTCACTTCAATCGAATGTACACACATCTGATTACTGTTTCACTTTATTGACCCAATATTATCAAACACCTTAAATGGAGAGGTCCATGTCACTGATTTTAGTAAGGATCTTTCTTTTCTACTCGAAGTTTGATTTCAGTTCACCTGGAACGTATTTCCGGGGACTTATGGGATGCGGCATCGTCCGTCCGCCCCGTCCGTCCGTCCATCCACAAATGCTTGCAACTTCTTCTCTGAAACTACACACACGATTTATAGAACTTTACCACAACGTTCATCACCCGGTATGTACCAAAGTTTGTTCATGGCATTTAAAAAAACGGGCCCCAAAGAGGTTACGGGGGGTTGCCCCTCAAAATTAGGTATTTGCTTTTTCTCACAAACTATCTATGCAATTCTGTAAACTTGACCAAAACCTTCAGCAATCGTTGTGCACTAAAGCTTGTTCACGCCATTAAAGAAAACCGGGGTCTAATGGGATGTAAGGGGGTTGCCCCCAAAATATAATTTTGCTTTCTCTCAGAAACTACAAACACAATTCGATGAAACTTGACCACACCTTCATCACCGCTGATGTACTAAAGTTTTGTCACGTATTAAATAATCGGGGTCAAAGGGGTTTACGGTGGGTTGCTCCCCCAAACATGTATTTGAATCTCTTCTCCAAAACCACACACAATTTCGATGAAACTTGACCACAACCTTCATCACCGTGATGTACCAAAGTTTGTTCACACTATTTAAACATCGGCTCGAAGGGATTTGTGGGGGGGGGGTTGCCCCTAAAATAGGTATTTGCTCTCTTCTCCGAAACCAACCACAATTTCGATGAAACTTGACCACAACCTTCATCACCATGATGTACTAAGTTTGTTCACGAAATTAAAATAATCGGGTCAAAGGGGGTCGACAGTGGGTTGCTCCCCAAAACATGTATTTGCTCTCTTCTCCGAAGCCACACACAATTTCGATGAAACTTGACCACCACTTCATCACGCTTGATGTACTAAAGTTTGTTCACGACATTAAAATGATCGGGTCACAGGGGGTCTTACAGTGGGTTGCTCCCCAAACATGTATTTGCTCTCTTCTCCGAAACCGCACACAATTTCGATGAAACTTGATCACAACCTTCATCACCCGTGATGTACCAGAGTTTGTTCACACTATTTAAAAATTGGGCTCGAAGGGGATTTACGGGGGTAGGTGGAGTTGCCCCCTAAAATAGTATTTGCTATAACTTTGGTTCATTGTCCATTTTGCTGATTCTGTCCCACGTTGACTTCCTCCTCAGCATCATTAGTCTACCAGGTGAGCACCCAGGGTATTGCCCTTATTTTATATCTTTACCTCCACTACCGAATGTGGACGAAGGTAGTTTTCACCCTGTTTGTCTGTTTGTCTGTCTGTCTGTCTGTGAGCAAAATACCTCAAAAAGTTATGGATGGATTTGGACGAAATGGTGGTTCAGGTTGGGTCTCTTACAAGGATGAATTCATCGATTTGGTGAAGATCCGGATGAGAGAATATTTTTTAATTCTCACGTGATTCTTCACCATTGAGAGAGATAGAGCTAAAAAGGAAATATAGATCAGATTTGAAAGAAAAAAGATATTTCAAAAAGTTCTGGGCAGATAATGACAAAACTTGGTGGATGAGTTGCGTAGGTGACAAAACAAGCCGATTCGATTTTGGTTAAGGTCCAGATCCAGATCCAGCCTGTCAGTGGATACAAAATGTAAACTGTTCAGCCTGCCCGAAGTATGCGCTCCACCGAGTGCTGTTCGAGTTAACCTGTCCCCCGCACAGCGTAACACGGGGTTTTGCAATCACTTTTGTGTGTCTGTGTGTCTGTCTGGGCCGTCACGTTTTTACCATTTGAGCTTTTGTCATTAAATTTTCAACAAAGCTTTATTATGAGAATATGGAGAGGACAAATTAATAATTTTGTTAAAATAATTTCATTATTGTTATTATGTTGTTGTTATTCTTCGACCCTTTTTGGCCATTTTTTGCTCCATTATTTTTTTTTAACATTTATTTCTTTCTCAGCAACCATTTTCAGGATGGGAGGTTAGGAGATTGCAAAAATTTTCGGGGTAGGAGTGCCCCTGATGGAGAATATTTTAATGATGATTGTGATGTCATAGGTATGGCAGCCATCTTGGATTAAACACAAAAAAAACATTATATCTCTGAAACTTGTTTGTCTGGGCCGTAACTTTTTCTACCAATTAAGGCTTTTGTCAAAAATCTTCAACAAAGCTTTATGTAGAGATTGTGGAGAATAAAAATGAATAAAATGTACAATTCTAAAAAAAAAACAAAAAAAAAACTCATTTTCATCAAGTTTAGTTGAGGTACAAGCGGACACGGACGGGCTCTGCATTTTGAGATGCTCTCAAGTTGTTTATGTTTTTCCTTGATGTTTCCTGTACTGTTTGAGCTATAAAGGATATGGTGTGTTTCTGAATATGTTACTCTTTGATTGTCTTCTGGTGCTTCACCCCTTTAAGATTCGTTTTCATTTTGAATCGTTTCTCAATCAAATGTTGCACATCAGGTCTATCTGAAAAATCACTCAAAAATAGGTTATTCATGGACGTGTGTGTGTGTGTGTGTGTGGTGTGTGTGTGTGTGTGTGTGTGTGTGTGTGTATGTGGTGCTGCTTGTGTCTGTATGTGTGTGCGTAAAGACGGGTGTTTATGTAACGTGAGGAAACCTATTTCACACTATCCCTTTTTAGAGTGGTGGTTCATAGTAATGCCCTTTGGAGACCTCATCTTTCTCTTCCCAATAAATATTCACCATGCTTTCTTGCTGTTAAAACTTCTCATCAAGATTACACTAGTGCCCCGCTTGATCTTGATCCTGCAGACAAACCTGTGGATACAGTTTTGGAGAGAAACATACAATGTTTTAAATGCTTAGAGAAATCCTTTATGATTCCTCATGAGATCTGATGAGGATTTCACCAGATATGTTGATAATTCTCTGGGACATATGACAGAATGATCCCCTCCATGTTCATTGGTTTATTTTGTTCTGTCACCTCTTTTTCGCCCCTCCTCTCCGGCATCCCATCCCTTATTCCATCCATGCGAAATGCAAAGATGATCAATGAGATTGGCTTCCTGGCTCTCGTGGTCTATTATCAGGCCTGTGTTGCCAAGCCCCTCTGGGAGGGCATATAAGATCTGAGTGCACATGCCTGTGTCGGTTCCTGATGAAGGTCACTCTGTGGCTGAGCCTTCACCTGTTCCTTTTTACAATGCTGCAGCGGAACTTTTCTTGTTTTCTGCCTTCTTTTTATTTGATTGTTTTCCTTTTGGCGTGTTTGCTTTCTTCTACGACTGATGGATGCCGACTCGAAAGTCGAACCTTGCATGCGGTTAATCGGTCATGTTTGAACCTCGATCAATGTATTTGAAAACTACACATGGAACTGTTTGGGCTCGAAAGGTTCAACACAGGTGTTCGGGCTCTGAAGATCTGACACAAAAAATGTTGATAATTGTATGTGGTTCTAATCATGAATTCTGCAAGTTATCGCTTTGAATTGGACACTGGGTCCCATCTTGGTTCTAGTACACAGTTCGGTGTGGAGCTCAAGGCATTTTTACTGGGCAGTCGTAGAGCAGATGAGTGAGTGACATTATCTGCATCCATGTCGGGAGATACATTTCATCCATCCACAGCTTGAGCAAAACTAGCTTTCCATGGAAGCACTCTCATACACAGTTAATTTAGCCACAGTAGGTTTGAATACAGTGTGGCCTCTTTTGAATGGTGAACATTTATTTCCTGGTGCTGCTCTTTTCAATCTTTCTATCCCCAGGTTACATCAAGCTGTGATGAGGTCTTTGTGGATCCGAAGGAGGCAGTAGGAGAGAGACTGGGAGGCAAGGCAACATTTCCTCTTTCTTGACTCAAAGAGTCTTCACCTCTTGACTCTTTGGGCCTCTCGGCCAAGCTAACCGTCACAGTATGGACTCCACGTGCTGGCGCCGACACTGCTTGTCTCTGACACGCACCTAAGCAGGGTGCGTGGGTGGAAGATACCAACAGGTAATTGTTACATTTTTTGGGGACTTGCTTGGAACTTTGACTGGTTTACACCTTCTTCCCTTTTGCTTGTACTCATCGATGTTAATCTGTCTCATTCCAGCATGACCAATACGACCAGGAGAATAACAAAAAACGTACAAATCATAACTGCCATCTTGCTTACCAGCGTGCGATGGTTCGAGTACTCTGCCTTTTATGGCTGTTGATAATGGAACAGAAAAGGGTGGTCAGGTGTGGCAATGAGACGTCGTGAATGGTTGCTGGATGTTACCTCTCTGGTGCTGCATCAAGTCAGAGTGAGGAATTTGAGGTCCTGTGGCTTGTCCAGATGGGGTCCTGGAGGGTAAGGGCAGGGGAAGTCAGCTATTGAGGTGAGTATCATTTTGTGTTTAATTCTGAATCACCCTTGTCTTTGTATCCAAACATTAGTCTAAATAATTTTGAATTGTCTTGTGGCTTCAGTGAGTTTCCCACTTTGTATATTAATTATTATAGTCCAGATAATGGCTTAATTAGTGGCCATCAGCCTCCCCCCCCCAATATTTCTGTCTGTGTCCTGCTCTCCTTCCACTCCATTTTCAGTGAAGTAGCTCTCACCCTTTGATGTCCAGCTCTAACATTGAGCCGAGATCATCATTAAGAAGTACAATCCAAATTGGGATGCAAGGAACTATCAATGAGTGCCTGAGAAGTTGTCATGTACTGCAAAGCAAAACAGTTGCGGAAAATAGCATATCATGCTTACAGCCTATCATTCTGAGTTTGTATGCCTGGTGTTGGTTAATAGTTAGGGTGGTGAGCTTGGGATCCTAGGATCCTGAGTTCAAATCCCTCTTGGCTGTTAAATTAATACCAGGTGGGGTGACTCTGCCTGTCATCCTTCCAAGGTCGAAAAATGAGTGCCAGCATGCTGGTATCCTGTGTCGGAGTGGCGACCCGTCCAGGATTGTGCCCAATAGCCCAAGGAGACTGCTTAGGCAGCACCAACGCTCTGCACAGAATATTGTCCCAATGGATGGATGGATGGATGGATGGATAGGGGAGGGGGACACCACATTAGGGTTGAGGCGCAAAATTAAGGGAGTTTGGAAGAATGAGGACAAGGGGATGATACAGGGAGTGAACAAGATGGCTGCAGCCACAAATTCTTAATCGCAGAGGTGGGAGCAAAATAACTGAAACTCAGAAGCAGGTGGGCTACTGGGGTTAATGGGGGTAGAAAAATATCATGGTTGTGGATGGGAAGGATCTGAGATGTGGTGAACAGCTGTCTTGAAGCGCTGGATGGAAGAATTAAATTGAAGAGAATGTGGAAGTTGGTTCCACAGGTGGGAAAGCAAAAGGATGAATGGGTGAGAGTGAGCAGTGATTCTGCATTTTGAGAGTTTCATTAGAAGGGGGTTACTGGCATACCGCATGTGCCCTGCAGAAACCTGGGGTTGGGGTGGGTGGAGGGACAGAACACGGAAAGCGCAGACTCGTGCAAGACCAGAGATAGGCAGAAAACAAGACACCATTGCCTATCTGTGATGTGAAAGTGGTCAGTGCAGAGACTCAGCTTCATCATCGGAGATTGCAATGATTTTTAATTGTGACATCAAAACTGTGTTTCGCACGACATCAAACTGAGCAGTTGTGAGACTGGGGTGCTTGCTGTCCAGAGGGAGAGCAGTACCCCATCAAGCTGTGGATGAAGGCCTTGTAGGTAAATAAACGTTCAGGTGTGCCAAGGAATGGACTTTGCACGATGAAGGATGCCAGTTGGCACTGGCTTTGGGGCCAACTTGGAAATGCGATCTGCCAAAGAACGATCATGGCTGACAGTGAGGCCCAAAAGTTTGATTGACTAAACCTCTTCAAGGTGGTTTGTTTTTGGGAAGTAGGTCGGAGGGTTTGCCAGATGGTCCTTTCGGAGAGACAGTGTGAGGGTGGGATTTGTCAGGATTGAGCAGATTGGAGAGCCATGGCAAAGTGGTGAATGCTCGAGATATTGTCGAGAGAGATGGCCCTGATCTCAATGCGTCATATTGAGGGCCTCCATCCATTGTAGGGAGAGCAGAAGCAGCACGTCCAGGGTAGTGACTGGATCTGAATACAAACCAATGGTCTGAGATAGGCATTGAAGAAAGGGAAGGATGTCAACTGCAATGATGGTTTCCATGACCTTACTGTGATTGGAAGCAAACTGATTGTCCTGTAGTTAAGGCGATCAGTTTTTGCATTGTTTTACTGTAATCCAGTAAATTGGCTGACTTCCAAGGAAGACTACCTCGGGTGAACAGAGCAGACAGGTGATGTGCATGAGCAGTAGAGCAACATGCACGATTTTGTGTTTAAGATTGACAATATTGTGTCGAACTCTTCATGAGAGGCCAAACTTCATAAGCTTCATATTTTTGAAGCCAAAGCTTGCTTTTCCAATCAGGCTGCATGCTTATAGCAACATGTGTTCTACATCGAATTTCAATATATCTTCCATATTTGCATGTGGCGACTGAAATCTCACTGTAGCAGATTTGGCATGCCTCATTCACTTCCCTCTCTCTTCCATATGAGCATGTGGCAACTGAAATCCGGCTGTACAGATCTGGCATGCCTCATTCACTTCTCTCCATCTCTTCCATATAGCACATGGCTACTGAAATCCCACTGGTACAGATCTGGCATGCCTCATTCACTTCTGAAATCCCACTGTACAGATCTGCATGCCCTCATTCACTTCTGAAAATCCACTTGTACAGATCTGGCATGCCCCTCATTCAACTTCCCTCTTTCTCTTCCATATTAACACATGGCGACTGAAATCCCGCTGTACAGATCTAGGCATGCCCTCATTCACTTCCCTCTATCTCTTCCATATTAAACACATGGCGACTGAATTCCCGCTGTACAGATCTGGTGTGCCCTCATTCACTTCCCTCTCTCTCTTCCATATTAGCACATGGCGACTGAATCCGACTGTACAGATCTGGTGTGCCTCATTCATTTCCCTCTATCTCTTCCATTTTAAACACTGGCACTGAAATCCACTGTACAGATCTGCGCACTGCCCTCAATTGCACTTCTGAAATCCACGTACAGATGTGCATGCCCTCATTCACTTTCCCTTCTCTTCCTATTACACTGGGACTGAATCCGTGTCAGTCTGCATGCCTATTCACTTCCCTTATCTCTTCCATTTACACAGGCGCTGAATCTTGTCACTTGTGCCCTCTCACTTCTCGGTTCTCAATACACACGACAAATGCTGTACAATTTTGCCCTATCACTGCATCTTCATACCTGGCACTGACTTACAACTGGTGTGCCACTCATTCACTTTCTGAAATCCCACTAGTACAGAAATGGGCATGCCCTCATTCACTTCCCTCCACTTCTTCCGTATTAGCACGTGGGTACTGGAATCCTGCTGTCCAGACTGGCATGGCCTCATCAACTTCCCTCTATCTCTTCCATTTTTGCACAAGGCTGCTGAAATGCTGCGACTACTGAAAAAATAGCACCTCTCATTCTCTTGGAGATAGGAAGCATACCAATCCACAAGAAGGGGTTAAAATTTCTCCCTTAAAACTGCAATCTGGTAGCTACTACCATTAGCAATGTGTGATGTCAGCATTCAAACATTCTTCATGCTTATTTATTCAAACCCCTTTCAGGTATTCAGCTGGTGTTGGCTTAGTGGTTAGGGTGGCGGCTTGGGATCGAGGTTGAGTTCAAGCCCCGTTGGCTGCTGAATTAACACAGGGGGTTGACTCAGCCTGTCATCCTCGAGGTCGGAATGAGTACCAGTGTACTGGTCCCGGTGTATGCCCCGGTTAGATCAGGTGTACATTCCCGTGGTTCGTAAGAGGCGACCAGGGTTGGCGTCAGGAAGGGCATCCGGCCATAAAAAAAACATTGCCTCAAAAAAAGCCAACCCCTGCACAGCAGGGAAAAATGGCTGTAAAAACGGTCATTTTATATATATTATCTTTTCAGGTATTCCTTGCCATGTAATATATGCCACATCGCACCCTGTTCACAATGTCAAAATGTTTTTCTCAAAGTCGACGAAAGTCATTACAAAGACTTGAAATCCATTCATTGCATTGTTTCTGAGAGTAAAATTTTGATCTCCACACACTGTATTCCTCTAAATCCAGCCGCTCTTTTCTCAATACTCACCACTGCTTTCTGCATCTTATTTAGCATTATCTTGCAGAACAACTTGCTTGCAACACACAGAAGAGTTGCATGTCTTCGGTTACCACATTCACTTAATGTCTCGTTTCTTTGGCAGTTTAATGATCAGTCCAACTCTCCACACTTCTGGTAGTTCTTCTTGTCACCAGATTTCAGACCATTTGACCTTTTCAACTTTTCAGACCTTTGACCTTTTACACATTTATGACGAGACCATTTAGACCTTTCATTTGGCAATCAATGACCTTTCATTTAGTGCATCCTTCCATTTATTTGCCATATAAAATACACGACACAAACAAGTCCTGGCGACGGTTTGCAATCTCTAATTGCTCTTTCTCGTTTCTTACTAGATGACCCGTGAAACCCGTTTGGTTCCCGTGTGTGACAGCGGTTGACAAAAAAAAACATTTCAAAAAAAATAAAAAGATAGCTCCAGCGAACTATACTGCTGAGTGTCTGCCATTGATCAAATTCTCCCGAAGAGTACTTGAGTGAATCGGGATTCTTTTTTAATAATTTTTTTCGTTGCCCGATTTGAACGAAACTTGATACGCACACCGCAGGCGAATGGTGAGTAACGGTGGCGCCTAAAATTTTGCGCTGTCGTGTACCATTTTGGCTGCTATTTCAGGAACATACATACATACATAATGATGAGGGTTTAGTAATATACTAGCAAAGTACCGCCCCATGGGCGGGTACAGTTATCTGTTGAATGGCCGTTGGTCCCGTCTCGATCGATGAATTGAGAAATTGACGTTATCCGGACCTTGACCCCGTGACCTTTGACCTTGCCTTGACCTTGATCCCCTTATGTCCGTTCCAAGGATCACATAATGCCAAGTTTCATCTCATTCTATCCAACGGTTTGGCCGTCTATAAAGGACAAACAAACATGAAAATTGACGGTTTAGTCAATTTATGACGTCATAACTCGAAAACCGGAAGTCGGAAGTGAATGTCGCAATGAACTGTGTCATTTAATTTTGATTATCTGTCGAATGGCGTTGGTCCCGTCTCGATCGGATGAATTGAGAAATTGAAGTTACCGGTGACCTTGACCCCTTGACCCCGTGACCTTTGACCTTGAACTTGACCCCCCATGTCGTTCTCATGTCCCAAGGATCACTCATGCCAAGTTTCATCTCATTCCATCCAACGGTTCGGCGCCTATAAAGGACGAACAAACATACATACAAACATATTCTATCTTTTAGTATAGTAGATAGATGTCATGAATGTACATTTTTATTAACTCGCTCGTTCTCTTGTTTTTTCTATCTCAGCTCATCTCCCGGTTTCAGGAGAGGTCATTTCCAAGGAAACAGTCACAGTGGGAACAGACCGTGTCTCAATGACAAAATTCTTGCTCAGCCAATGGTTGGGCTCGCACCTGTCGTTACAGCCACGAAAAAGGAGCCCCAGTCATGCTTGTTGCATTGTAGTGGCTCATACCATGTTTTCTCCTGGTCAGGTGAGACAAAAACATATACTTGTGGGGCATGCTTGCAGACCAAGTAGAAGCTGGGGTAGCATAGTACATGCAACTAATAAAACCGTATAAGCTTTATCTCTCTCC
>CM068957.1:26278090-26297262 GCA_035128595.1 Eptatretus atami
CACACACACACACACGTATATACTACACTTGATCTCATGTTTTAAGTTAATTAACTTTAATCTTTTTAATATTTTAATGGAATAGAAAAATTAAAAACGGTTTTCATGGTCATTAGTATCCTACATTTAGCATTTTCATACAACATCACGTGATAAGAACCATCCAAGATTATACCTGAACACAGGACGGAAAAAGAGAAGAGTAGCATGTGATCAACAAACAAGCAAATTGTAGTTGTTTGGCTTATTACCATGGAAATTGGGACAATAGCCAGTGTATTGTTTGTGGCAATGGGAAGGATGATGTTGCCACGTTCTTTTGACTTGGCAGCTCTGTGACTCGTTCTATTACCGATACCCGATGTCATCGCCGATGCAAATCCCTCGCTCATCTCTGAGGCAGCACGTTGTTTTATCTCGGCCGTAGGGATGCGCCACGATAACTTCCGGACATATTTGGTCCCTTGTCCAGCTCCTGCTTCCAGCTCCAGTTGGAGTAATGGTATTGGCTTCAAACCACTGTTGCACACATCACCATATCATGATAAGTCGATACACAAACATTGGAACTTTAAAGTTGAGAATTAAGTTATCAATGCAACACAGCAGCAACTAGAAGGGCTCTCAGTGGAGCGCATACTTCCGCCACATAATGCCTGATCCACGAGAACATGTCAGGCCCAATATTTTTTTGAAATATCATGCTATACAATACTCTATCGTTGTTTGGCCCGATCTCTAAATGGTGAAGAATCACTTTACAAATCAATTAATTTTCGTCTCCAGATCTGTATTCGGATCTTCACTAAAATCGAATCAATTCGTCCTTGCAACACATCTAACCTGTCCACCAAGTTTCGTCCAAATCCGTCCACAACTTTTTGAGATATCGTGCTAGATATCATTTTTAGCCCCATCTCTCAATGGTGAAGAATCACTTAAAAAATCCTAGTAGTCGGATCCGGATCCCGATCTTCACCGAAATCGAATCAGTTCGTCCTTGTCACACACCCAACCTGTCCGCAAAATTTCATCCAGATCCGTCCACAACTTTTTGAGATATCCTGCACACAGACAAACAGACAGAAAGGGGGTGAAAACATGACCTCCTTCACCTTTGGTGGCAGAGGTAATAATATTGAATATCCAAAGAAGTACCACAAAGGTATCTCTACAGAGGTGGAAGGATATCTCAGTGGTTGCATGCATGCTTGTTTCTTCGTTGTTTAAAATGTGGTTTGAGTCGCACAGGAAATGACGGCCCAACGACATGCTGTTCCGGTGTTGCATGGGCCATAATCAAGAAAAGGTATTGTGGAGGAAAAAATTTATATTAATGTATTCTAAATTGTAACAAATGGGTTTGAGAAATGTGAGTTTATGTCTTGGTCTGGGCTGATAACAGCGAACCTTTGCCTCGAAATGTACGTCGTGTCTTGGTCTGGAGCGGTGTGACCTGGGCTGATAAACAGCGAAGGATAATGAGACCCAACGACATGCTGTTCTGGGTTGCATGGGCATAATCAAGAAAGGTATTTGGAGGAAAAATTTATATTAATGTATTCTAAATTGTAACAAATGGGGTTGAGAAATGTAAGTTTTATGTCTTGGTCTGGGCTGATAACAGCGAACCTTTGCCTCGAAATGTACGTCGTGTCTTGGTCTGGAGCGGTGTGACCTGGGCTGATAACAGCGACCTTTGCCTCGAAATGTACGTCGTGTCTTGGTCGGAGCGGTTGACCTGGGCTGATAACAGCGAACCTTTGCTCGAAATGTACGTAGTGGCTTCTCGCTAGAGGACACGTATGCAGTCTGGATGGTAGCCCCCACCACTCTCCCATGAAAGTATAAAATGTTTTGAAATGTAAAATTGTTGAGTGCAAGCACGTGAGGATGTATAGCATCTCAGTGGCTTGTACTCCTGGGACTGACCAAGTACCAAGTTAGAATAAAACTATCTGATGTAATGTGGAAGTGAATTGAATCTGGTTGGTTTAACTGTTAACTAAAAGTAAGAATAAATGAAATAGAACCAAATATATTGCAACAAATGGGGATTCTTAAGTTCATTGTACGAGGGTGAGAAGTGTATGGTGGATAATTAGAAAATAAATTGTTTCACAAAGAAAGGACTTGTGTGGACATCGGTTATCAGTGTCGGTATCAGTGGGTTTTATGCAGGATTTATAACCAAATCGGACAAACGTTAAGCCGCTGTCACACCTTGACGATTTAGCCAGCGTATGCCGATTTATGAAAATATTGTCTAAAACGCTGGCACACGTCGAATACGTTATGGGTACGTTTGTATACGTTAAGAGCACGCGAAAACACTGCCATACGTCATAGTACGCTGGCTTTAAACGTTGTACTTTGGGTTGTCCTCAAATTTTTGCATGCTTGAAATTTTACGACGTATGCCGGCGTATGACTCACACGTTCACTACGCTGGCCATAAGTTGTAGGCACGTTATGCGATCGTTGACACACGTCGACACACGTTACTTGTAAGTTACTCATAAGTCGAAACACGTCGAGGTAATGTTTAGCGTACCCGAAACTTATTTCTAACCTATGAGTAACGTTTGTAAGCACGCTACACGAACGTTGTTCACACTTCGCAACACGTTACTTGAAAGTTCCTCATACGTCGAAACATGTCAAAGTAATGTTAGGGTACCCGTGACTTATTATAACCTATGAGTAACGTGCTTGGGAATTATTTGTAAAGCATGTCCACGCACAAATACGTATTTGACGTCTTCAGGACGACCACAGAACTTACTGAACGCGTTTCTAACTTACAGATACCGTATAATGGCGTATTGGCAGCGATTAGGGGAATTGGTACCAGTTGCGTGCCAATAGAGCCGGAGAAGAAGACGTGAACGAGGAGAAGGAACTGGGTCAGACCATGGATCGGGAGGCGACGCCATTACGGCATATAGACCAGCTCATGGTGGAACTCCGGAAC
Source organism: Eptatretus atami (assembly GCA_035128595.1). Taxonomy (NCBI): domain Eukaryota; kingdom Metazoa; phylum Chordata; class Myxini; order Myxiniformes; family Myxinidae; genus Eptatretus; species Eptatretus atami. Next base: position 26,281,065 of record CM068957.1, read on the forward strand.
GAGGACCATGCATCCTTCATCAACTTCCTGCGAATGCCCCAGCGATGTTCGACGAGCTGCTAGCCAGAGTGGGTCCAAGGATAACCAAGCAGTACACCTTCTACAGGGATCCGCTTGAGCCTGGCATGAGGCTGGCACTGAGCCTGCTGCTGTTGGTGCCGTGACTGCAGTGCTGTGGAAGCGATTTAACTCGTTCAATGAAAACTATTTCAATTGCCGAGCACCAGCGTCCAAAAACAATAGGCGAGTGACAGGCATTTATTAAAAGTGAAGTTGCAGCCTATGAATAGAAAACCTCACGTAATCGTCGACGATACGCTGCCACGCTATGCATACGTAAGACTATCGTTGGGCAAGGTTGTGGACGCCTAAAACACGCTAATCAATCGTTGGTATAACTTATCTATAAGTTATCGAAGCGTTCTGTGTTCATTACTAGTACATTATGCATTTGTCCAAGTCGTTTTGAATACTTTAAAAACTGAAACAAAAAAAATAGTTCATCGTGGGAATGAGAAAAAAAAAATTAGCCGAAAGAACATCGAACAATGGTGCAAAGTAGTCTCCTATTCGTGGACGCAACGAGGTCCATCATCACCACACCCTCCCCATCACGCTCACCTACTACTATGACATGGACCTACTACTACTACCAATACTACTACTACTACTACTGACACGCTCACCTAATACTACTACTACTGATACTACTGACATTGACATATACTCAACATGGAGTCTGGACACTGACGGGTTCCTCTGTTGAAGCCCATTTGTATTACCAATTCCCTAAACGCTGCCAAATTGCATTATACGGGAGATGCAAGTTAGAAACACGTTCAGTAAGTTCTGTGGTCGTCCGGAAGACGTCAATCAAATTCGTCTACATACGACAATGTGCGTTTGAGATACGTTACACATAGGTTCAAAGCACGCTACTCATAGGTTCAAAGCACGTTACTCATAGGTTAAAAATAAGTTTCGGGTATGCTAAACATTACCTCGACGTGTTTCGACTTATGAGTAACTTACAAGTAACGTGTGTCCGACGTGTGTCAACGATTGCGGAGCTGCGAGAACTTATGCCAGCGTATGCGGAACTTGTGAGCCATACGTCGAGTACGTCGTAAAATTTCAGCATACTTGAATTTCACGACGTACGAGACGTACCATGGAATATGACAGTGTACTTCATCGTTTTTCAGCGTGCTCCTAACGTATACACAACTTACCCATACCGTATTCGACGTGTGCCAGCGTTTTAGACACATTTTTCATAGGTCGGCATACGCTGGCTAAATCGTCAAAGTGTGACTGCGATGTTGACACTTCCAATTTTCAGGCGGTTATGATTTAAATCGGCATGCGCAGTTTTTAACAGAGAACGCCATGAGTTCGTCGGCGATACGTGCAGCGCGCTATGCCTAAGTTAAACTATTGTTGGTCATAGTTTGTGAACGCCGACAACAGGCTAAGCATTCGTTGTATAAGTTATCTATAAAACAACGAAACGTTCTGTGCCCGTTACTATATGTTATGCAAACGACCAACACGTTATGAATACGACCGAATCTTTAAAAAAAAACATCAAAAGTTCAGCGTAAGCCAGCATTTTACATACATTTTTATACGTTGCCCTTGCTGGCTAAAACGTCAAGGTGTGACAGCGCCTTTAAACTCTGCCTGAAGTTAAATAGGATTCCACAATCAACCAGGAAGAATCCTTCAACGATCACAACGGGGTGGGTCCGAAAAAGATCCACAACAGTATCCTCCAGTGGGATGTTGTCCCATTTGTACTATCTGCAATAATGAAGGTGATAAACATTCTATGGTAGTGATCAAACAAACAAACAGCTGGTGACTACTTCAGATCACTGGGTACGGTGGTGGCCTTGTCGTCTGCCATTGTGGTGAGGAATGGCACATCACAGATTGTGACGACACAGTCCTCACATCGCAGAAACTTGTGAATTAAGTAGTGTGATTCCAATGGCATATCGCTATCAGGCTGTGAGTAAAAACCCAGCTGGCTCATTAATGTTGTTCAGGAAGGAGGTAATTTGGCTGCCTGTGAAGGAAGAGGTAACATTACTCCAAAAAATCCAAAAGGAATATATATAAAAAAAAATTTTAATACCACAAAGGGATTGTGGAGTGATACGATGCATAGCAAAAGTCCATTTTCTGTGAATGGCTAAGTAGACCATTTTTGTGCCGACTCATTTACAGCTATCATACTTCACAAGTCAGCTCACAAAATATGGCTCTGAGATATTGTCCCTGACAGGATGGTTCAGAGGTGATGCACTTACCTTTGAGCTATCTTGTCTGCACTCAATTCCTGTCCCGACTATAAACTGTCGGATTGGTGCTTTGCAGACCCCCAACACACTTTGCAGACCGCCACTAATAAAAGAGAAAGTGAGTGCGTGTGTGTGTCAGTATGTCTCCTCCATAACTCCAAAACCATGAAACCTAGTGGCCCAAAATTTTGCTTCCATACTAAGGGAACTCCTCCTTGTTCCCCCCATCCTCTCTCACCCTCTCTCTTAGTCTACCCGTCAGGGAAGCGACGACTGGTATTTGCTCGGAATTAATATTAAATAAAACCGATAAACTTGTGGTTGAAACTGTTGTGGCTTTTCCATGCTCTCAAGAACCAAAACCTCATAATTGTGCGAGTTTAGAGCGGTATTGATGACTTTCCATGCGGAAGTTTGAAAATGGGATAATCAGGCCATGTGGTTAATGTACAATGGCATATCTATCTGGTGTGCAGCTAGTTTGTCTTTTTTTATTGACAGCAACCTACTCAAGCACCAGATAAATTTCCATTTTCAGTTGATCTCACCAGGGGAGATCTCCAAAGGACATTACCATGAACCACCACCCAAAAGGTGGGTTATCCGCTTCAACAATTTTGGGTGCTCGATCTCTGCTCAATGACATTTCTGTTGGTGAGAAGGTAGTATTCATGACACCTAACAATGCCAACACCTATTTCTATTAGTATCGAGGAATTTGAGATGATTATAACAACTTTGTTATTCAAAAGAAATTTTAAAAATCAACTATTTATCAATTACACACTGTTTAAATATCACAGGAAATGAAATAATTGATTGTAAAACAATGAGTTAATTATCCTTCAACATGTTCACCAATGTCAATGGAAAAGCTATTCTTAAACAAACAATAAAACTTTATTCAAATTTATTGGGTGTGAAAATAAAAGTTGTATTCTAATCAGTTGGGTGAGTTTTCCTCTCGGTTCAGCATACAATCGATGATACATCCCACCGTCAATCACTCCATAAGGTCCTGGGAGATATTCTAGCACTCTGCTGTGAGCTCCCTGATAACCAATCATAAGATAGCAACCCACACCACCACCGAGTCCCAAAATAGGAGCCCACACCACCACCCGTCTACCTCCACAGCAGAATTGCTCTTTCTTGGTCATGTCAAGTTCAAATTAAAATGTCCATGTGCAATCATTTGCTCAAACTCAATGCTGTTCGACATTCTTGTCAACATAGTTTCACTGCAAGAAAGGTTAAAAAATTAGGAATAGCTTCGACTTTTATGGAAAACCACATCAAACTACTTGCACTTCGTCAAAGTCCAGTTAAGCCTGGTGTTGGCTTCGCGGTTAGGGTGGCTGGCTTGGGATCTTAGCGTCCCGAGTTCGAGCCCTGTTTTCCGCTCAATTAACACCAGGTGGAGTTGACTCAGCCTGTCATCCTCCCGAGGTTTGTGAAATGAGTACCAGTGTATTGGTATAGGAGCACAGCATCAGCAGCATAGCTGCGTCCCAACAAAATGATAGCCACCCAGCAGCCAAGCTGCCATACACAAGAAGAAGACGAAGAAGAAACAAAGTCCAGGTTCTCGATAAGACTAGAAGTGCAACACTCTCACTGTGGTGACGGGACATGTAACAACCAGAAAAAAAGAAAGGAAATTACAAACAGAAACCATTTTGCAGGAGGTAGCCAACACCCAAGCGAGAGCTTGTGAAAGTGCTACATCAGGGCGTTAACAGATGTGAAAATCCTCGCTTTATAAATACATTTGAGCAACCGTTATCCCTCATGCTTGGGCTCTCGTCACCAATCCACCAGGTGATGATGCTCTCCCTCAAATAGTAATAAAATGTGCTGAAGGTAGTGAAGTGTTATAAGCCTCTCCACAAAAATAATGGCTCATGGCATTACAGTGTACTGCCATTTGACAATAGGACATGCTGTTATCATAACATCATGAAAAGTAGAAAGTTCATCGATAACGTATTGGTAAACTACAGGTTCGTGTATCGATTCGTGTTCAAAATATAATATTATGTGGAAGTCCATAGCTAGAAGAGCCTGGACGGGGGGGTCCATAGCTAGACTGGGGTAAGTGTAACATGGTCTGTGTGTTTTGAGTAGGTTAGAATGCCATGTAACAGGGAGCTGTCAGAGTCAGTCATTTTGTTACACTTAATGATGAGAAAGTAGCATATGTAATTTACATACAGGATAGTCAGGGTAAAATGTATGAGGAAGCACCTCGTTTGCGGGCTAGCCGAGGTGAGGACTTCGTCACAAAAAGGCACACGGAGAAAGCTGAACACGCTTCAGAAAGGACCGTCACAGTCTGTCTGGATGGTATGTGCCAGCCACGGTGGCACAGTGTGCTGTGAGGCCCAGAAGAATTGATGTACATTTATTCTTATTGGAGACATCCCATGGGCATGACGGCCTGGAGAACGACTCCTCCCGGAAGGATGAAGAGGGGCCGAGATAAAAGGCACACAAGAGCTCCTGGCGTGCAGAAGCAGTGTGAAGAAGAAGAGCCTCGAGAGGGTACAGAGGACGAGTTGGAGGAAGAATGCTTTGAGAGATGAATGGGTATGAAACTGAAGCGCTGGAAAGGACAGAGAGGGACGAGGGCTGGTTCTGGACGCATGTAAGAAAGTGTTAGTGGAACTTTTGAGAGAAGTTTGTTCTTGACTTTTCTCGCTCCTCATCGTTGGCTCACTTCATTGCTGGCTCTGTTTTATCGTTGCTCAGGGAGGACAGCTCTTTGAAATGTGAACACTGTTCCCGAGCTACACAATCGCCATGCACTCCACTCATCGCCAAAGGAAAGTCCTCGCCTGCATTATTATATTGTTGTACAAGTGCGATCTGTGGCGCATAGTTGGCATCAGATTTTATTTATTTCTCATCCTTGTGCACAAATTTGTGTGTCCCCATTTCCCTGTTTGTGTCTTTTGATTTGCATGATTTGTCCCAAACTGCTCCTGTCCACCTTTCCCCCCATATTCATCCAACAATAATAATAAAAAGAGACAAGTCTGAAGACGACAATGGTTCACGAGCGGTATTTGACGATGTAGATTGTTTCAGAAGTCAGGATGAAGACAATGTGATAATGTTTGACCAAGTTATAAAAATGATCAACATGATGTGGTACGAGTGACAGGTAATAGCTGCAAAATGTCAAAAACTCGGTTTCGTTCAACAACTTTCAAAATTTGACCTTTGCATAACCTTTAAAGGTCACAAAACAATGTTGTGGACATTAAAATAGGAAACAGGATACGTGCTATAGCTTATTGGAGTTAGTTCGTCGAAGAAGGTCGAAAACCCGGTTCGATTCCCACAACTTTGAAAATTTGACCTTTGTGAACTTTAAAGGTCAAAGGTCAAGGATTATGACCTTTGGTGCAAAACTTCCTCTGGAACAATATAATGTCATATAGGCTATATGGCATTTCGCACTCCTCGGATTATCCATACTTTGATGAAATCAGCGTAAAAACAAACTTGAAGGGGCGCCACGGGCAAGGTGTTGGAGATAGAGCAAAATGGTTTCAAGACTTTAGGTGGGGAATGACCTCAAGATTATGCATAAAAAATATTGGCATCCTAGCTCTCAAAGTTTGGGTGGTCGTATGATTTTTATGTCAAATTCGCAATTTTCTAAGTTTGTGACCTTGTGACCTTGACATTGGGACGAAAATGAAAAATCGAGCTCCGTGGGGCTATGCAGGTGCCATTGGGCTAACCAAATACCGAAACCCCTGCCAGATTCGACAAACCCCTCGGAGAAGATGGATTTTTATGTCAAAATTCGCAATTTTCTAGGTTCGTGACCTTGTGACCTTGACCTTGGGACGAAAATGAAAAATCGAGCTCCGTGGGGCTATGCAGGTGCCATTGGGCTAACCAAATACCGAAACCCCTGCCAGATTCGACAAACCCCCTCGGAGAAGATGGATTTTTACGTCAAAATTCGCAATTTTCTAGGTTCGTGACCTTGTGACCTTGACCTTGGGACGAAAATGAAAAATCGAGCTCTGTGGGCTAGGCAGGTGCCATTGGGCTAACCAAATACCGAAACCCCTGCCAGATTCGACAAACCCCTCGGAGAAGATGGATTTTAATGTCAAAATTCGCAATTTTCTAAGTTCGTGACCTTGTGACCTTGACCTTGGAACGAAAATGAAAAATCGAGCTCAGTGGGGCTATGCAGGTGCCATTGGGCTAACCAAATACCGAAACCCCTGTCAGATTCGACAAACCCCTAGGAGAAGATGCAAATTGAAATCGGCTACCCCTAAAAACACGTTTTTTGGGCGTGGCTCCGCCCATAAGGCGCACCATGCCCATTCTCAGGAAAAACACAACTAGATCATGATATAAACCTCCACCAAAATTTATCAGGATTGGATCAAAACCCACGGAGCTATGCTCGGACAGACAGACAGACAGACAGACAGACACACACCAATAACGAATATAGTGGTCACTTATTTTTTCGTGAAAATATTTTTTCATGAACCAAAGTGTGTGTGTGTGTGTGTGTGTGTGTGTGTGTGTGTGTGTGTGTGTGGTGTGTGGTGTGTGGTGTGTGGTGTGTGGTGTGTGCTCCACAAGTCAAAAACCATAAACCTAGCACCCAAAACTTTGCATGCACATGACAGGAACTCCAAGGGAGTGCATGATGAGAAACTGGTATTTGGGTAATTTAAACACCCCTTTTGAAGATAATGTAGGGGGTGCTCATGATCAAAAACCAAAAAAAAAGTCTTCCCAAGATGGCAGTGCACCATTTGGTCAGCCCACTGTCACCTCCCCACTTCCATCTCCCCTCCTCCTTCTCTTCTTCCACCCACCCCCTCACTCCCACCCCTCCTCACTTGGTATTCCCGTCAACGAAGCGATGGGTGGTATTTTGAGAGAGACTTTCAGTGCAGCCCTACGGTGTTCACATACGTCTTTTTACGATGTGGCAATGCCGAGGGAGCAACATGGTATTACATATGCAGTTCCATTACCTGTGTTACCCCACGCTACCTACAATGTTAATTAATGGGAAAAAGTACCCGTAGGTGGCACGCATTGTCACTCTGCTAAACACAACCAAAAATACATCCTATTCTCCTTTGTACTGGTTGGCCTTGCGGTAACTGGTCGATGGATCTAAGTACAAAGTCCAGGACCTACACACCTGTGGTGCGGCCCCGCGGTGTCACGCAGTGCTTCGGTGTCATCCATTGCCTTGGTGACATCCGGTCCGCCCGCTGAAAATGTTGTGAGTTTTGGGGGTTTTTTAAACACGAGATCGCATTGTTCCACCTTTTTGTGTGATCTGCTTTCATTATAATCTGATTTGCTCTCTCTCCCCCCCCCTTCTTTTAGTATTCCCATCAGCGAAGCAACAGGTGGTATTTGCCAGTATGCAATAGTGTGTGTATCAGTGTGTGTCTCCTCCATAAATCAAAACCATGGCACCTAGCGGCCTGAAACTTTGCATGCATACTAAGGTACTCCGAGGTAGTGCATGGATCAAAACTGGGTATTTGGATAAATTTTAACACCCCTTTTGAAGATAATTTAGGGTGTGCTCATCATTAAAAAAACAACAAAAAAAAACAACAGCCTTACCAAGATGGCGGCACGCCATCTTGGTCAGCCCGCTGTCACCTTGCAGAGGTCTTAAGCCACCATTTTGTTTTGGCCTGCTCAACAATGCCTCGATTTGGAACAGGCCACAACAGTTTCTGTCCGATATAGTGCTCAAATTTTTTTTTTCACTTTCCTCAATTATATCATCGAATGCCTGATCTTCATACCGATGAATCGCTTTGTACTAAACACCGCTTTAGTCGGTGCTATAGTTTTGAAATGAGGAGGTTGGAGTGATTTTATGCATTATATGATGCGATTTTCCACGATGGCCTCTCAAGTACTCATTGACGTACTGTATATAATCGAAATCTGTCTTCAGGTTGGAGCATCTGAGCTCGTGGACTAATTAAGTGTCGAAATCTGAAAATTTAAAGAAATTAGCAATTCTTATAACTAAGCATATTTAATTTAAGCAAGGCAATGCTTCCTCCTTCACTATATTTACACAAGAGAATGTTAAATTGCCAAAGCATTAAACTCAACTTTTTCTCCTGTTCAGGAAATTATATTGACTGAAGAAAAGATTAAGGAATATGCCCAAAGTGTAACTTCATTGAGTGCAAAGAAAATATTTAAGCAGCGGGACAAGTTCCACTGCGGAACTGCTGCGAACAGTGGGCAAGTGGCAATCGCGGCTGGGTTCTCCATGGGGAAATCCCCGGAGTTAGGAAAACAAAATAAATTAAATTAAAGATCAAATTAAAAGAACGATTAACGTAACGGGAGGATTGGAATGACTAAAGCAACGGGACAAGTGAACGAGTTCAAGAGAGAACTGGAAAATCTTTTCAGTGGCTACAAAGCAATGCTTGCTGGAAAAAGAAGAAAGCCGTGCAGAAGACTATTTAGCATCTTCCAGAAGGTTGAAAGGCCTTGAGCTGATGATCCTACAGCATCAACATCCTCAACTTATTTTTACAACATCAACACCAACTCCATCATCAAGAACAAATGCAAAGAAGCCAGCATGTCCTCTCGTGGAGTTGTCAGACATGGAGAAAGGAGCAGACAATCCTGAGCCTCTATCTAATTATCAACACCATACATCCCCACACCACGGCAGGATGGACGAGAGGTACGCACATGCACTCTAAGCTGTCTAGCCTCGGTTTGAATTTCAACCCAGCTATAAACTGTCATCCTGGTGTTTCACAGGCAGAGTGATTAATTAATCTGCGTGCCATCCTTAAGATGGACGTCAAAATGGGTATCACATCTGCCGGCATTAGTTGGTGGATATTAAAGGTCCCTTCATGAAGAGTAGCGGAGTTATCCCTGACATCCTGGCCAAATTCCAAATTCCTGCTCTAACTTACAGGGGCACTGCATCAGCAGCACAGCCATACCCTCAGTCAATGATGCTACTTGCAGCCTTGTGCTTCACAGGAAGAAAGAAAGCGACCAGACCCCTATGTATAGTATTTTATTGTAATAATATTTTAATTAATTTACTCTGAAAAATTTCCACTCAATTTTTGTCTATCAGGAATGCATTCCCCCTTTAATATATCAAGTCAATAGTATTTTGAAGTTCGAATTGCATTATTTCATTCGAAACGATATTTTCCAGGAAGGCATGTATGATGTAAATGGGGAAGTGCGTGTGTGTGTGTGTGTGGTGGTGTGTGTGTGTGTGTGTTGTGTGTGTGTGTGTGTGTGTGTGTGCGGTGCGCGCACCGTGTGCATGAAGCATAACATTATCTTTGCTAACTCCCCTCCCTCCTCACCTTTCTCTTCTTTCTCCCCTCCCTCTCCATCCCCACCCTCTCTGGTTTATTCCCATCAGCAAAGTGACAGGTGGTATTTGTTAGTTATAAATAAACCTTTGAAAAGGTAAGAAACATGTTCAATCCATCTGCTTCCTGTGTGTGCCAACGCCCCAAATTTGGTTAATTTGGGCGAACTTTGGGAACGGTAAAGTTGCAGAATAACTGAATGCTGTACAGGACCATTTTGGAAATCTGTGGAGGCAAAGATAAGGTAAGGTTAGCTGAGGCATACATCTGTGAAGGCATACACAGGGTAGAACAGGAAGGAATTTAGGTAAGGTTAGCTGAGGTTCACCTCCGACAGCCCTCTCCAATTTATTTGGTGAGTAAATTAGGAGTGTGACTAAGTGTTCAGGCAGGAATCTTATGTTCCTCACAGAGAACCTTGGCAGGAGCCTAAGGTTCTGGGGAGGGGGCTGTGTTACATGGAAGGAGGTGCTGAGGAAGCACGATGGACTGAATTATTAAGAGTAGGTAAACAGGGTGGCAGCACATTGATTGACCACTGGAGGGGATCCATAGCTAAACTGTGGTAAGTGTAACATGGTCCGTCTGTTTCGAGTAGGTAAGATTTCCATGTACCGTAATATTTCGATGCAAAATGATGTAAAATGATGAAATATTTTGTCCAAGTACTGCTTCACAAAATGGTTTTGAAAGTGCCAAAAAAGGTAATTTGTATTCTACAATACTCAAGGATGTAATTCAGTTGAAATAAAATAAAGATTTTAAAGGTTGGAGGGGAAAAAAAACATTTTTGAAGTTTACCGCCATTGATGCAGAGTCTTTTACACCACCTTATTTCACACATTAAATTAGTTATTCGTGCCTGTTGTTTGTGTTCTTTATGATGTCCTTAAAAACAGCAAGTTTCATGTTTGGAATGATTTTCAATTTTATTTGACTGCCGGACAGGCAAACAGGAAAAAAAAATTCTCACTCATTCCTGCACATGGGTGTTCAGGACAAATTCAGAGCCAAAATACCGCTAAACTACAGGTTCATTTTCCGATTCATGTTCCAATTCGTGTTCAAAATATAATATTCAATTGAAATGAAGTTGTGCCTCGATCATAAACCGACGTTTGGAGACAAGCAGACAGAGAGAATGAACCAATTGCTTAACTCCACTTTTAGCTTCGCACACACGGGGTAACAAAGTGAATGAAAGACAGCGTCATTAGTCAGAGGAGAAAACACATTGCCTGATATTGGTTGAAGTGAGAGGGCGCTATGTATTTATGCCGTATGCAAATGTGATGGAAATGTCACCTCTTCCTACCATTGTGTGCCCACCCCTTACTCCTATCTCCAAAATTTCCTTCCCTCCTCAACCAACTATTCCACCCCCCCCCCCCCCCCCCTTCTTTCACCTATCATCCTCACTTCTCTTTCTTTTCTTATTTTACACCCCACCCACTTTCCCCAATGTGTACATAATAAATAAATGGCCCCTCATGAGATAGCAATTGTTATATGGGTCATCATGTAAAAGCTATATTAATAAATAACCCAGCACATTGGCTAACGAGGTGAGACGTCTGCGTTCTGAACTAACCCTGTGTCTCGGGTTACAGGGGTGGGTGCAAATTGCTTGCCAAGAAAACCATTAGTGAGTCAGAGAGAAAAGGATCGATACCAAAAGGATGGCTATAGCAAAAGCATCTCAAAGGATACAGGGATTGGTGGTTGGGGTGGGGTATAGTGTTGAAGAGACAATAAGAAAAAGAAAGAAAGAAAGACAATAAAATAGAAACATACATAAAGATAGAAAGACAAATCTCCTCCACCCACCCTCTTCCCAACCTTCACATACTCTCACAGCGCTTTATTACCGTGGCAACGGACAGCACCATATATTACATCCTCTTGTGACCACACCACTTCTCTGCCCTCATGTCTATCCCTGTTTCAAAGCGACACTTCAGTTTATTGACTTGAAACAATCACAGGAATTTAAAATAAAGTGTAGAAGCAAGATTTGAGCTGATAAAACAAACTAAAATAAACAATAATAAAGAATCTGTCGACCGAAAGAGAGCTGAGCAAGTGCGAATTGAAATTGATCCATTGATTAAATTGGTTAGGGCCATGGAGCATTGCTGCATGAGGACCTGAATTATACAAAGTCGAGGCTCGTGGAAAAGCTCAAACACAGAGCAGACCAGGACATAAAGGAGAGAAAAGAATAGTAGAAATAGGTGGGAAGGAAAACACACCAACAGCAGGATAGAGGGACAAAATAGAGGGAGACCTGGAAGAAGAAAGGACATGGGGAAGAATGAGAGCAAGGGGAGGGGGAAGAGGACATGAGAGGGGGGAGAGGGGTGAACAAGCTAGATACAGGCACAAACTCTCAATCACAAGAGTGGAAGGGAGAACTGGAGAAGAAGCAGAGATCGAACAACAAAAACAAATAAACAAACACCAATTTATAATAATTTTTTTAAGTTTGAATGAACCTCAAAAAGGTGAGAGTTGACTGCATTTAAGTAAAACAAACAATTTCACGTTCCGAAATCGAAAAGAGCTCAGCTCCAAATGATTCCACTGTCGGGAAGAAGCCGCCAATCGCTCCAACCAATTATCAGTGCACTGTTGCATCTGAAATTCAAACCACAAAAGGTGGTGACTTCCTGAAGAGGCCCAGCATGAGAAAACACAATCGTGTTCCGTTCTTGGCATGTGGTGGAGGTCGAGGGACAGAAGGCTTTCAGACAATGAATGCCCCGACACTGGTAATTAGCCTATTTGTTACGGAACTTTTCCTCTGTTGGGCCTGAGCCGAAATGATGGCTTTCCATCTTACCACGCTGCAAATATCCCACCCTCACTGATTGTGATGCCAACCCACATGGATTTATATATAGGCCCAACTGCTCTGCTGAAGCTATGCAGAAAGAGCACAGAATCACTAAAATCGTCAGAAGTCGTTAACCCCCCATTAATGGGAAATGATGGCCTGCGACTGAAGCATAATTTCAAAGCTCCTCGATTTTCAGCGCAAGTAGAATTCATAAGGAAACAAACATCTGAAAAGCAAGTAAATAAATACATTGGCTGAATTCATTTGGATCGAAAGTTAATGGACTGGAAAATGTGGGGAAGTAGTATAATGAATTGTACGATTGTCACAACTGTTTCGCATCCGATTGGCTTTCAGCCACGTTGAGCTTCACCCTGCAATGTTGTTAACAAGCAATACAATGGTATGCAATTTCGAAGGAGCGGGCAATAAGTCAGGAAAATGAAATCCCCATGCCTTTTTTTTGCTATTTTAGTTCAAATTATTGTGTCGGAACCAAGTCGGACTCCCTCTCATGGTTAACAATTCATTGTGAGTGGCTCTGTGTTTCACAGCCAGTCGGAGACCCATAAAGGAAAAACGCGCGGCTGCCTCCGCAAGTGCACTGGGAAATTCATCAAATTGAGAAACTCAATCATGAATCACATTTAGTAATTCTCAATTGGTTAAGTTTGAGTGTACAGTACAAGGTGGTTTGGCTTTAACCTCAGCGATTACTGTAAGCTGTAAGAAACCATACCACAGGCTCGAACATACAACTGTATACACCTACGGTGGTTTTGAAATATTCAACACAAGCCATTGGCTTGTAGAAAATGGTGTAGTACGTGCCGGCGGTTAAAGGAGCGCTCTCAATAAGGAATCTAATGTATTTCAGATAACGGTACAACTACTTGTAAAGAATATGTTGATAAACTACTTGAAAGTTAGGTCACATTGTCCATGTAATAATAAACAAGAGAAAAGAATTGCATATTGATTAATGAAAGGCAAAGACTATTTAAAAGTGAAGGCAAGACTTTATAAAACAGAATTTTTTTTTATTTTATGAACGGTTGAGTTGTTCCAACTTTAAATAGAGCAACATATGTGGTGAAGTGTGATTGAACGAGTGTGCGCAAAGTGGACCAATCTGTTCGGAGATTGCCCCGAGCGCAGCCCAGAGAGTCGAGGCACAAAAGTTACGGAATCCAAGAATGGAGCAAATATATCTGGACTCTGTTAGAGACCTGGGTTTTCAAGATGGTTGTTTGAACATACCTGATCGATTAATGGCGATGATGCCTTGTCAACTGTTTGAACTCTGCACAGGAAATTAAAATTTCATTGTTCCAACTCACTAGGAAGGGTGTATGTTTCCCACCCCCTATCCTTTACCGAGGGGTGGGGTGGGCGTATGCTGCATTGCCTCAGGGTGGACAATCTAATGGTCACAAACACAATTTCCATCCTCATGAACAGAATTTTGGAACTAATGAACTGCATCTGCACTGAAATGAAATCACAAAAACTGGACTTGATCTGCATCAAGAATGCAAGGCTGTAAACCTATCATGCCTGAGTATTAAAACATCAATGAATAGAACAAACGAACCTCCGCAAAATGAATGATAAACACAGCTATATGTATCAAGTCAAATGACAAACGAGACGTTGCTTTGCTAACGGCACAAACGTTACCTCTTGGAAAAGTTGCTGCAAGAACTTTGTGCTATTCGAATCTTGGCAACAGTGCCTTTGCTTTCCATAATGGCCTCCGTCATCCAACATTCCCTGGGTAAAGGCCTCAGTGCATGAATAGTCAAGCCTCGGCGCGCTTTCAGCCTGAAAAAGAAAAGAATCATCATCGATGAGAATGAAAATAAAGATTAACAAAAAAATAATTGCAATTTATGAGATTGAATATAATATAACTATAATTGCACGGGCATTGAGCAGATCGTCACGCAATCTTGAGTTGGCCTCAGCTGTTGGAAGCCATCACAGATCTCTCAACGTGTTGTGCTGCGGTTACGAGCGTATAATAAAATGGATGTTTTTTGTAACTTCTTTTATAGCAGAAAAAACATTCCCCAGAAAGTAACAGGTCATGGTAAAAGCAGTAACAAAGAACACTTTTACCCCTAAATTTCAGAGGCAGGAAGTGCTTTGGTCTGTTCCTTACTTATATAAACCAGGCTGGTGACAAATGGTCCACTCATGGTGGTGACTATGGACATATAGGGGAATTTTCAATGTCTGAGTGATCGTCATGATGCTTCGACATTCATACATTGGACTTTTCATGAATTGATAGCATGTCTGCATTTCACAATGTCTGCGATTGCTTCATACAGGACTTTCAAAATGATGCATGAATGCTAAATGAGGCCTTTTACACATTCGCTGTGTGCGTGTGTTTACAGCGATTCGGTTCTGCTTGCCGGGCACTATTAACCTGCCGTTGCTGGCGTGAAATATGTGATTCAAATAATCTTTTGAGCATAACTTTCAGCATTTAGACGAAAGAGTGGCAATTTCAAAATGGTTGACCATAATTGTTGTGTTCCTGAATGAAAATCAGACTCACAGAAATATAAGTATATGAGAAATTTCTGTGGAAGAGAAGAATTGAATTCATACCATTTCCTGTAAATACAATTAGCTAGTGGAGGCCATAGTTATAACACACTCACACGTGCGTGCACACACACACACACACACACACACACACACACACACACACACACACCTTCTCCTTTCACCAATAGATGCAAAAATAGAGTATAATTTCTCTGGTTGCCCAGGAACTGCACAAAAATATGTATATTTATAACATCACTCACAGCCCACAACTCCCAGTCCCACCCCTCCTGCCAAACATGATTAATAGTAAATATCACCATTTGGAAATGACCCTGTGCATGGACAAGCCCCAGATATGACATTCCTATCAGTGTAAAGAAGCACGAAGGTTTGATTAGAGCACACCATCTTCGGCCTTTCACGGGCACACATCATCGGGAGTTGTTTTTTTTTTGACGAAAGTATTTCAACTCTGGATAGGAAATTACAATTTAATTGCAACTCACTGGGAGGGTGTATGTTAGTGTACTCTCCCATCCCCTATCCTTTACCGAGGGGTGGGGTGGGCATATGCTGGGGCAAGATGTGAACAGGAAGATATCAACTCTTTGGACGAGTTGATCGGGAAGTTCTAACCGTTTCGTTGTCCAGAAGCACACCCTATTTTTGTAGGTATGCGTACAAGTATTTTTGACTTCTTTAAAAGTTTTTTTCGTCATTCATTCTACAATCCTTATCTGGGAGGCATGAAAGATGTCCAGGCCGTCCAGATTTACTTCATTACTCGGTTTCTGCGCATGCACGCCGAGCAGTCGGGGTGGAAATATGTCATTTTGAAGGTCCCGTATTGACTTGACAGCCGGAAGTACAGAAAGCCTTTCCATATGTTTAGTTTGCTCATCCCAAAGTCTTAAACTGAACATTTAATGAAATGTCATTTGGTATGAGAGAAATGCTTTAAAAAAATTATTTGGAAAAAACTTGATTTTCCATCTGATGAAAAAACACAATTTAACCCACGGATGTATTGACATTGTTGAGTGATTAATCATGCGTTTTCCCGAGTGTGAAAATGAATAGGGGATTTGTTGTGG
>CM068957.1:26320548-26336580 GCA_035128595.1 Eptatretus atami
TTTAGACAAATTTTTCATAAGTCGGCATACGCTGGCTAAATCGTCAAGGTGTGACAGCGCCTTTAGAGATTGAAATCGGATCGGCAATGCCACCGGACGCAAATTGCCACCTATGACATCACGTATAGCATCGAGAACTGTGCCGTGCCATTTTCCTCTGATCAGTGCTGAAGGAGTTGAGAAGTTAATGGAGCTGGTAAGGAGAATCCCTCATCTATACGGTCCAAGACTCACTGAGTACATAGATGCTCAAAAATGCACTTTCCTTTCAATTGCTTCTTTTCACCCTACGAACGCGAAGCAAAAGGTGGGGCTAAGCAATTGGTTCACTTTGTCTGTCTGTGTCTCCAAACATCAGTTTATGATCGAAGAACAACTTAATTTAAATTGAAAGATATATTTTGACCATGAATCGGTAAGGCCTGTCACATTTGCCACAGCGGCCGTGGGGTCTCCAAAATCGTGCGGCGCCGCAGAGTTTCTGTGGTGGCCTCAGGGTGGCCTACGCCGTTTGGCTACTTTTACAGGCCGTAGGGTCGCCGTGGAATTATAACGCGGAGTTATAACTTTTCTTTCTACGGTCGCCGTAGCAATTCGACAAGCCGAAAAAAAAAAACTGGTTCAAAAATAATAAATTAACCCACTCGTTACCGTCCTTCTGGCCGCACGTTCGCCTTAGGGCCCCCTGCGGTCCCCTGCGGTCGCCTTGCGGGCACCTTGAGGCTACCTTGCGTCTGCCTTGAAATTCTATGGCCGCCGCAGGGCCCCTTAAGGTTACCGTGCGACATCAAATCAAAGACCGTACGGCAACCCCACGTTTTCGGTCTCCCAATTTCTAATACGCCGTGCAGCTCCCGAAAAATAAAACATATTGTTGCGAATTCGCACCCGCCGGCGTGCGATCGGCCACGACTCGAATGGCGGCCGCCTCGCCCACCGGACGGACAATCAGTCGTGACCCTCCGGGAAACTACCGCCCGGAGCCAGTCACGGGTGGGTCTTCGACCTCACCACAATCGTGCCAAACGCCACCCGCGTAGGATAGGGTGTTCGCCAAACTCGACCTACCTAAGTACCTACGTGGATGGTTAATCGGGCGATCGTACCTCGCCGCAGGTCAGCCTAGGACACGAACCGCTTAAGCGGTCCGTTCCGTGCTACAGTGATAACCGAGCGGTGTTATCGCTGACCTTGAGGAAGTGATTATTTATTGGTGTCTAAACCCCACTGCCAATCCTTTACGTGATGCAGGATGGAGAGTCAATAAAAAGAAAGGAGACGAAGCAGAGCGGGAACAGTTCAACAAGCAAGCATTTTATTTACACACGCAGACACAAAGCAAGCACGTATATTCAGCCATACAAAAAGCAAATGTAAGAAACAGTTAAAACGACTATACGCGTACACACGGCAACACTTACACAGTTTTACTTGAAAGACGGCCCACCACAAGCATTTACGCAAAAGCAAAGGAAGAAAGCCACCCTCACAGGCAAGGAGGCAGACAGGCCGTAGACCAAATGTACGTGGATCCTGGAGGATCGCCAGGTCACGAGACCGGGAGGTCTTACCCGCGTCCTCGTGACGCAATGTTCGCGCCGCTGCGCCCCGACTCCGTGCCCTGCATGCTCGGCGAGTCCTCTCCGGCGTGCTCCGCGCGTGCGGTCTTGTTGGCACCACGTTTAGGGTGGGGGAGGAACGGGGCCCCTCGGCACTATCTCAGCGCGAATGGGGGGGGGGGGAATCGTTGATGCTCAGGAGAGGGGAATGTTGGCCGGCTTGGGTCCGCGGACGAGACGAGCGATCCCCCACACGCAACCTCGTGCCGACCGCCGTCCTCACTTGACTCGGACCTGAGCTCCCTTGCCCCGACCAGCCGGCTGCAGCTCCACCGCCGCACTCAACTTGGACTCGACCAGCCAGCCCAACACCCAACACGCAATACCCAACACGCAACTACCACGAGCCGCCTTGTGCTCGCGTCTTTATAGGCGGCAGGAGAAGCCAATATGCAAATCCAGGATCAGAACGCGATTGGAGGCGGGGCCACGCCGCGCCCCTGGTCAGCCATTGGTCGGCAAAAAGGGGCGTGAACCTCCCTGATCCGCATATTTGCATAAACGGAATTCACATACAGCGCTGGAGGCGGGCCAAACCGCCTCACGCTCGCCCATTGGACGGAGGAGAAGTGGGCGTGAAGCATTTCTGAGTCGAATTCCTCTCGCATTTGACCCGCGGCTCGACGTGTTCGGCACCAACTACTGAACGGCTCCTGGGACAGCACGACGTTTGTGTTGACTGGGTGGTGTCTGGAATGGTTGTGAAGGAGAAAGGCGAAGGTGGTGGAGGGTTTTCTGTGGTGGTTGGTGGTTGGCGGGCGTCGTTTGGGAATGGCGGTGAAGCGATGTTTGCGGGATGGAGTTGTGAAGGTAAAGGCGAAGGTGTGTGTTTTGCGTTGTTGGCGGCTTAATGGTCGAAAATAACCATAGAGAAAGAAAAAATGGCTAACTGAAGGATCGCAGCCGAATGGATCACATAAATTCCCTCTATACAACGGTGTGGGCTAACTACACATGGACTTATCGAGATATCTCACCTGAGGACCCTTTATGGTGTAATGCGAATTTCCACAACCGTAACAATATGTAACTGCTACATTGTGTGACCGTGGAAATACTGCGGCGCCCTAAAATTGCTAGTGGCCGTCGATTTTGGAGACCCAGGCGCCTGTGGCAAATGTGACAGGCCTTAACGATTCATGGTCAAAATATATCTTTCAATTTAAATTAAGTTGTTCTTCGATCATAAACTGATGTTTGGAGACACAGACAGACAAAGTGAACCAATTGCTTAGCCCCACCTTTGCTTCGCGTTCGTAGGGTGAAAAGAAGCAATTGAAAGGAAAGTCATTTTTGAGCATCTATGTACTCAGTGAGTCTTGGACCGTATAGATGAGGGATTCTCCTTACAGCTCCATTAACTTCTCACTCCTTCAGCACTGATCAGAGGAAAATGGCACGGCACAGTCTCGATGATACGTGATGTCATAGGTGGCAATTTGCGTCCGTGGCATTGCCGATCCGATTTCAATCTCTAAAGGCGCTGTACACCTTGACGATTTAGCCAGCGTATGCCGACTTATGAAAAATTTGTCTAAAACGCTGGCACACGTCGAAGACGTTATGGGTAAGTTTTGTATACGTTAAGAGCACGCTGAAAAACACTGCCATACGTCGTAGTACGCTGGCTTTCATCGTTGTACTTTGCGGTTGTCCTCAATTTTTAGCATGCTTGAAATTTTACGACGTATGCCAGCGTATGACTCACACATTCCGCTACGCTGGCCATAAGTTGTAGGCACGTTATGCGATCGTTGACACATGTCGACATACGTTACTTGAGTTACTCATAAGTCGAAACACGCTGAGCTAATGATTAGCATACCCAAAACTTATTTATAACCTATGAGTAACGTGTTGTAGGCACGTTACACGATCGTTGACACACGTCGAGGCACGTTATGCGATCGTTGACACACGTCAAGGCACGACTTGTAAGTTACTCATAAGTCGAAACACGTCGAGGTAATGCTTAGTGTACCCAAAACTTATTTTAACCTATGTGTAACGTACCTCCAACGCATATTGACGTATGTAGACGTATTTGATTGACGTCTTCCGGACGACCACAGAACTTACTGAACGTGTTTCTAATTTACAGCTACCGTTATATGCGTATTGCAGCGTTTAAAAAAAAAAAAAAAAACAATAACTTCCGATATTCTCATGTGCCGTTACGTCACGTCCGATGCCTCTTCAGTTTGCTCATGTCTTATTCTTAGTTCCTCCTATGTGAATATTTTCTGTTTGAGGATATTGTCACTCGACGTCAAACTTTAAAAGGCAAATGTCCGAATATATTTTAAAATTGTGATAGACTAAAAAAAAATAATAATAATAATAAAAAAACAACACAACTTTCAGATATTTCGTCACGTGCCTTCACGGAGCCAAGGAGAAAAAAGAAATGTGCTTGACAGAGAAAATAGTTTCGGGTATGCTAAACATTACCTCGACGTGTTTCGACTATGAGTAACTTACAAGGAACTGTGGTCGATGTGTGTCAACGATCGCATATCGTGCCTACAACTTATTCCCAGCGTAGCGGAACGTGTGAGCCATACGGCGAGTACGTCGTAAAATTTTCAGCATGCTTGAAATTTCACGACGTACGAGACGTACCACGAAATATGACAGCATACTCATCGTTTTTCAGCGTGCTCTTACGTATAACAACTTACCATGAACGTATTTGACGGTGTCCAGCTTGGTTCGGCAAATTTTTCATAGGTCGGCATACGCTGGCTAAATCGTCAAGGTGTGACTGCTGGTTGACACTTCA
This sequence comes from Eptatretus atami, assembly GCA_035128595.1. NCBI lineage: Eukaryota > Metazoa > Chordata > Myxini > Myxiniformes > Myxinidae > Eptatretus > Eptatretus atami. The sequence goes on from CM068957.1 coordinate 26,324,950, forward strand.
ATTTTCAGGCGGTATATGATTAAATCGGCGTGCGGCAGGTTTTAACAGGCTACGCCACGAGTTCGTCGGCAATACGTGCAGCGCGCTGTGCCTAAGTTAAACTATCGTTGGGCATAGGTTGTGAACGCCGACAACAGGCAAGCATTCGTTTGGTATAAGTTATCTATAAGCAACGAACTTCTGTGCCCGTTACTAATATTGTTATGCATACGAACAACATGTTTATGAATACAACAAAACTTTAAAAAACATCAAAATTTCAGCGTACGCCAACGTTTTACATACATTTTTATACGTTGCCATTGCTGCTAAATCGTCAAGGTGTGACAGCGCCTTAATATGGTCTATTGGAATAATCGTATCTGTACGCGTATCCGTGTACATATGAGCGCTAGCTTCATGCAAATAAAAACACAGTAAAGGCCTGTGTACTTATCTGTGATGGTTTCGTTTTTTAAACTCCCTTTTAACCCCATTTGTTACATATTTGCCATCCGCTGACTATATATGGCAACTGTTAATGTTTCATGAGCCTTGACCAGATGTTAGGTGAAGAGAATGTATGAAGGGTTTAAAAGACAGAATTTTACAAAGAGGACTGCTGTGAAGATCAGAGAGCTCCTGGGAATATTCTGGGAAGTCATGACGTCAAATGTATTGTAATTGTATTACAGCTACATTTGAATTATCCATGCATTAATTGCACTGAGTGAGCCCTTTGGTTGCTTTTAATAACTTCTCCTTTTCATCATGTCACGGGGATGGAAGTTTCTGTAGTTTGCTGCAATTAACAAGTAGTGAAACCAGGCTATCAAGCAGCGAGATTACTTCTGCAAAATACATAATACCTCTGCCAAACGTGGGTACAGAGATATAATAGAAAAGGGGAAGGTGGGAGGAACGTTGTTGGTGAAGGGGTTAGGTGGTGAAGGAGGTGGAAGTGAGCGGGAGGAAAAAAAGATTGGGGGTGTTTTTTGTTGGGGGGGTGCTGGGCGTGCAGAGCTAGCAAATGTCTTGGACATATGATGGGTATGAGGGTGGAAAATGTCATCATTTTGCCGACCTATGTGTAGGTTGTTCTATTGGCCTGAGAACATCAGTTTATTAAAGTCAATTGCTTGTTTAAAGTAGTGACATCTCACATGCGAGTTACGTCACATGATGCGAGTGATATGAATGTGTTGAAACAAAAATATCGTATAATCATGGTTGAACCTTTCTCGGGGTATGTTATTTATTCTTCTGTTCTTCAATTGTCAAAACTTCATCACAGTTGTATATTTATTCAGTTCCGTCAAGTCTCGTCTGTCTTCTGGTGACATTCATGATCGTATTCTCCCAAACATCGCGATCCTGCATTGCTTCCCAAAGCTCTGGTAAGAAACAGCTTGGTTGGACCTTTACTCCATCATCCAGCATAAACAAGTCTGCCTCATCCTCTTCTTCCACAAACCATACTCAACATGACTGATGTGTCCAAACCATGACAGTTTCTGTTTTTAGCTAGCATCAGCACTTCTTATGTGTATGAGCAAACTATGTGCATCATGGGCTGACCAGTGCCTCGTGGTTGCAGCAGGTTGATCAGCATCTCAAGGAGATGGAGATGGGCCCGGCATCTCCTGGGGATGCCAGACAGAGGCCCCTGGAGTACCGGCAGAAAGTGACGCAGCGACTTGCTGCTCTGGCGCATGCTCCATACCTGACCTGACCTGACCTGACTTCTCATGTACAGTGCTCAGAAAGTATTCACACCCGCGACCTTTTTCACATTTTGTTGTTACAGCCTGAATTTAAAATGTACTATATTAAACAATTTTTTTGTCACCGACTACACAAAATACCCCATTATGACGAAGTGAAAACATGTTTTTAGAAATTTTTACAAATTAATTAAAAATGAAATCTGAAATGTCTTGCGTCAATAAGTATTCAACCCCCTGAGTCAATACTTTGTAGAAGTGCCTTTGGCAGCGATTACACCTTTGAGTCTTCTTGGGTAGTGCTGTTTCAGCTTTGCACATCTGGATTTGGGGATTTTCTCCCATTCTTCCTTGCAGATTACTCGAGCTCTGTCAATTGGACGGGGAGCGTCGGTGAACACGATCTTCAATCTTTCACAGATCTCAATGGAATTCAAGTCTTGGCTTTGGTTGGGCCACTCAAGGACATTTACATTCTTGTTCTGAAGCCATTCCAGGTGCTTTGGCTGTATGCTTGGGCTATTGTCTGTGGAACGTAAATATTCACCATAATCGAAGGTCTTTTGCACTCTGAAGCAGGTTCTCCTCATGGATTTGACTGCATTTGGCCATTCAATTTTCCTTCTATCCTTACAAGTCTCCCAATCTTGCACTGAAAGCGACTCACTCATAGCATGATGCTGCCACCACCATGTTTCACGGTAGGGATAGTGTTAGATTGGTGATGGCTGTGCTCGTTTACACAGACGTAGCGCTTTGTTTCAGGCCAAGAGTTCAATTTCATCTAATCAGACCACAGAATCTTTGCCTCATGCTCTCAGAGTCTTTCAGGTGCCTTTATACAAACTCCAGGTGTGCTGTCATATGCATTTTTTCTCAGGAGTGGCTTCTGTCTGGCCACTCTCCCATTAAAGCCTAGATTTTGTGAAGTGCTGCAGAGACGTTGTTCTTTCCGGCCAGTTTTTCCATCTCAGCGAAGGAACTCTAGTTCTGTCAGATGTGGTCATTGTGTTCTTGGTCACCTCATGACAAGTCCTTGCTCAGTTGCTTAGTTTGGTCGGAGTGGCAGCTCTAGAAGAGTCTGGGTAGTTCCATACTCTTTCCATCCTATTGATTGGAGCTGACTTGTGCTCTTGGACCTTTAAACACTCTAGAAATAGTTTTATACCTTCCCCAGATCTCCAAAAGGACCGTTTGGACCCCCACCACCCTCTCCATCTACTTTCTCAACAATCCTCTGGAAGAAGTCCATTCATTCATTCAGAAGTCCTCCTCACAGTCTATGGGTCCTTGGACTTCATGGTGGAGTTTATGCTCTGACGTGCACTGTCAGCCGTGGGACCTTATATAGAAAGGTGTGTTCTTCTGAATCATGTCCAACCAACTGAGTTGGCCACAAGTGTGGACTCCAATCAAGTGTAGAGACATCTCAAGGGTGATCAAAGGAAACTGGATGCACCGCAACTCAATTGGAGTGTCATAGCAAAGGAGTTGAACACTTATTGACTCAAAACATTTCAGCTTTTCATTTTTAATTAGTTGTAAAAATTTCTTAAAACATGCTTTCACTTTGTCATTATGGGGTATTTTTGTCGATCATGCCAAAAAATTAAATTTAATCAATTTAAATTCAGCGCTGTAACACAAATGTGAAAAAAGTCAAGGGGTGTGAAACTTTCTGAAGGCACTGTATATGGAAGTCTAATTTCATAATTCCTTGATTTGTTGTTCTTCTTGCAGTCCATGGAATTTTTTACTTTTTTTTTGTGTGTACATTGTCGAGGCTCGTACGAGAGCCAACACACAACAGGGGGGGGGGGGGAGGGAAGGACAAAACAGTGGGTACAGAGACTTTAGGAGATCTGTGGAAGGGAGAGATGGGGCAGGTACAACGGGGAAACAAGATGGACATTACAGGACTTTCAGGACCCTTACACAACAGGGAACTTCGGGAAGTAAGGCAGGGAATTTAAGGAGGTAGGTTTGGGGTGGATTAACGCGGGAGAAGAGATCGTAGTTTTGGAGGGGAAAGATAAGTGATGGTGGTGACAGTGTTTTGAAGCCTGGAGGGAAGAATGAGATTGAGAGGGTGTGGGAGTTTATTCCAAAGGTCGGAAAAAAGGAATAAAGAGTGAATGTGAGCAGTGGTCGTGATTTTGGTAGTTCTACAAGAGGGGGTTGCTGTCGACCTTGAGCGCCTGCGGAAATATGGGGGGGGGGCGGACTGGAGAGGAAACGGGGTAGAAGACGAGAAAGTCACCGACCTGCCTGTGTGAGAGGCCCAAAGACCAGCCTCACCGCGGAGATACCAATGATCCTAAATGCCTTGGTTCCACATCGTGGAAGTTGAGAAAGCTGAGAGGCAGAACACCAGCCCAAGGGATGAGCAGTACTCCATCAGGCTGTGGACGAAAGCTTGTATGTGGTCAGTACTCATGTGGGCTGAGGAAGGACTGTTGCATGACAGAGATGCCCAGTCGGCGACTGGCTTTGGAGCCAGTTTGAAATGTGGCTTTCCCAGGAAGATCATGGCAGAGTGAGAACCAGAAGCTTGAATGAAAGGACTTCTTCCAGAGGATTGTTGAGAAAGTAGATGGAGAGGGTGGTGGGGTCAAACGCGTCCTTTTGGAGAACATAGTGAGAGTGAGATTTGTTCAGCATTGAAAGACATGTTCATATGTTGGACCAGTTTTGTAATTTTATCCAAATCTGCAGAGAATGAAGAAGCTGCTGCTGCTTGTTACAGCCATAGTGCTCATCTACGTTTGCGTTGTCTGCTTTTTTGAAATAAAATAAACAGGACGTCACATAATGTTCCAAATATTTTGGACAAATGAATGGGTTGTCCTAATGTCGAGCCAATTGCACTTCGACGTCTTCTGTGTCTGTATAAGTTAGATCAAGCTGGATGACCGTTAACCAAAGAAAATACTCGTTTAAATAGATGACAATGGAGGGGTAGACTTCCTTTCACTCTGGATACCCTGTTACCTTTGTCCTAGTACTGTATTGTGGTTGGTAAATCGGGCAGTGGGTAGCAACGAAGGAAGGAAAAAAGAGCAATGAATACCTCCTCACAAGCCAACGTTAGCTCTCCACAAAGCCCACCTAAGCTCCTCCACGACCCACGCTAGCCTCCTCCATGAGCCAACATTCACTCCTCCACGAGCCCACATCAGCTCCTCCACGAGCCAACGCTCAGCTCCTCCCGAGCCACGTCAGCTCCTCATGAGCCCATGTTAGCTCCTCCCGAGCCCACGTAAGTTCCCACACGAGCCACAGTAGCAACTCCACCAAGCCCATGTTAGCTCTCCACGAGCTCACGTGAGCTCTCCATGAGCCAACATTCATCTCCATGAGCCACGTCAGCTCCTCCATGAGCTAACGTCAGCTCTCCATGAGCCACGTTGGCTCCTCCACGAGCTCACGTCAGCTTCTCACGAGGCCCATGTTAGCTCTTCCACGAGCCCACATCAGCTCTCCACGAGCAACCTCAGCTCCTACACGAGCCCACGTCAGCTCCTCCACGAGTCCACGTCAGCTCCTCTACGAGCCACGTCAGCTCCTCATGAGCCCACGTTAGCCCCTCCACGAGCCCACGTTAGCTCCTCCATGAGGCATGTTAGCTCCTCCACGAGCCAATGTCAACTCCTCCATGAGCCATGTTAGCTCCTCCAAGAGCCCACATTAGCGTTCTCCACAAGCCCACGTTGCTCCTCCACGGCCAACATTCACTCCTCCACGAGCCACGTCAGCTCCTCCACAAGCCCAGTGTCGCTCTCCACGGAGCCACGTCAAGCTTCCACGAACTCACGTCAGCTCCTCACGAGCCAACATTCACTCCTCCACGAGTCACGTCACCCTCCACAAGCCACGTTCGCTCCTCCATGAGTCAGTGTTAGCTCTCCGAGCCCGTGTCAGCTCCTCCACGAGCCAGTTAGCTTCCTCCGAGAGCCCCACATTAGCTTCTCCACAAGCCCGCGTCAGCTCCTGCACGAGCCAAACATCACTCCTCCACAAGCACAGCAGCTCCCTCACGATTCCACATTGGGATCATCATGAGCCTGTATAGATCCCCATGAATCTAACGTGAATCCCCATGAGTCTCACATGGTCCTCCATGAGCCTACATTCATCCTCCATGAGTCTAACATTGGGTCCTCCATGAACCAAACTTTGGATCCTCCATTGGCTTAAAATTTCAGTACACAAAAAGAAGAGAGTAAATTATTGAGTGTAGGTGAAGAATATTTATGAGCAATATAAGTGCGAAATGAAAGTTGAAAACATTGAATCAAAGGATGGAGGGGGAAGAATATAATTTGAGGAAGGAAGAGCGTCGCGCGAAGGCAGCTGACATTTTGTGGGGTGGAGCCGAGAATGTCAAGAATGATGGTTTACATTTGACCACTTTCGCTCGGAAGGCTGCGCCGAGGGGATCGCTCCGGTGTTCATTTAAATGGCCCTTTAACGGCGGTGGTCAGGGCACCAGACTGGACCCGTTCCGCTAGCTACATCACCACCCTCTTGTGTTCTTTCCTCGCACCGTGTTTTCTGGTCCAGATGTCGCCCACAACATTTGTCCGGAGTCTTTTATCATCTCTGTAACTCCCTGTTTCTCGGGTCTTCACGCCATGGCCATTTTCCATGCTCTGGTGCTGCTCTGTTTACAGGTTGTTTCAACGTTTGTGTGAAATATTCTCGCTGGATTCAATTATCCAGATGTCTGCCATATGGGTTTTTAAAAAATGAATGAATGAAAATGATATGATCTCTTCATCGTGGCATTGCACAGAAGAATTCTTTGAATCCCTCACTGAATATTTAAATCTTTTTTACAGGTGTCTTTGTTCAGGATATTTTGGCTGTGCGCATTATAAAGGAAGCTGGTGGTCCCAATATCTCACATTGCCACAACCTGTGAAAATTATGTTAGAATAAAATGTGGAAAGTCAATTTATTCAAGAAGGTATTTCTCTGTCTTCCCCCCCTGCAACCTGTTCACCACTGTCTAGCCCACTCATGATCATTTTATGGCTGAAGGAATAAAAAGCAGGACTAAGAACCGGAATGACGCGGATGGATATAGACAACAAATAACATTATCCGGTTTACTTGTTCCCCCCCCTGCCCCTGTCACTCCTCCTGCTGCAGTCATCGGTGAATTCATTGCATCAAACGATTATCAGTCAGGGTTGACTGAGGCTTGTGGCGCTTGGGAACACGGCTTCGGCCGTACGTGGAAACAAAATCTCCTCATTATTCAAATGCTGTTGAGAAGAGAACTATTTTGAGTCAGGGTGGCAAGACAAGAAGGTCCGCTGATTGTTGCAGCTTCATCTGGGCCTCTTTCCACAACGGACGGCATGTTGAGTACAATTTATCAAACTCTTCAAATGCCTCCGCATTGCATTCCTTCATTCTTGGTTTTGACCTCATTGTTTCCACTTACCCAAAACCATCACCTCTGCCCAACCATTCACATACTGTTTATGTGAGAGCTTTGAGCATTGGAGGCTTCGGGAATACAAATCCACGACCCTTTACATCAATTAAAGATCGCGGCCGGGAAGAAAACGAGACGAGAAACATGGAGAAAAGGTCATTGTCAGACGGTGCCAGTTCATGAGGCCCAATCCCCATTCTGTTCAGTACAGCTAACCATACCAAGTTCTTGGTTACAATGACCCAGGTCACGACCCAAAACTTCTCTTACGAGCTTGGCTGACGACGTCAAAATATGACATTGCTTCAAGGCAATCGGTCGATTGGTTTGGATGGGGAGTATAACGCTGGAATGTTCACAAAACCGCCACCCTTGTTACCTTGGGTAATGGGGCTGGTGGCCTGGATTCCTCATGACCCATTTCTTGTCGGTGTCAAGTTTGAGTTTGGCGGTGTTGGGGTCTGGTTTTAGAACGAGACCGAATTGGAGGTCGTGTTAAGGTAAGACGGTTGTAGTGGACAGACTCTCTATGCATTCGTTTGATTGTTCAGTCTGCCACCAAGGTGAGACAAGGTTATGCTTTCACCCCTGTCTGTCTGTTTTGCAATCTTGGCAAAATAAATTTCACCAAAGTTTGTTGTTTGATTGATTTGTTGTTGTCTTCGCTCATCTGCTAGCCCGATAGACTTTCTGCTGGTGCCAACATTCATTTAAATTTTCGCAGATAGTAGGCACCTTCCCTGCAGGGCCTTCCCTTCATAAGAAATTGGTCGAGCGTGTTTATGATTTGTACGTTGTGCGTAACAAGCGGTGAATACCTGATTGGGAGGTAACTCCAGAACCGAAGTCCTATCGACTTCTGGTTGATGCAAAATACTCTGCCGTTTCAATTTCCAACCAGCTTTCTAATTTGAATTTACTAATATACCACTCTTTGGAAAAAGGTATTATTATCTCTCGGCAATACGATCACAGTAGTATCTAGGGTTTCTAGTGGGAACGCCTCAAGGATGTCGGATTCCTCCAGATTCCTTAAGTTTAGTCGTTAAACAGAAGGCAGTGACTGCTAAAAGATAATCCAATCGTTTGTTTGTTTAATAATATTTTTGATTTCTGGAAGGACCTCTTCTTCCCCGTCTTCTCATGCACTTGCCCCACAAAATTTCCAAGATAACTATTTATAAACGTGACATGGTGTTTGTCTCGAGCAAAAAAACCTGTTTAGGAGAGGGGATATTATTGCGTTAATATTTGTTTTGTAATAACATTAAATATGTTATTATCTTAGTGTTATTACTTTGTTATTAGAAGCTGTCAGTTAAAACTAGTATGGTATGGTCTTAGAGCATTCGTTGTGTGGTAATTGTTGATAAGATATAGAAATGCTATAAATGAACGATTAAAATTTGTACGGTTGTATGTTTATCCAGTTGGTGTAGCACCGAAATCTTGAATTGTTATATAAACGCTTGATATAATGAGCTAATTTGACTGTGGATGTCATATTGAACTGCAAACTGTTCTGATGAGTATTCGTGGAAGATTCGGAGAACATTCGGAGATGAAATCTTCCAGTTATGGACTGAGTAATCGCATTTGCGTTTGGAAGGCAACGGATAATTCGTGTTCGTATAAACCCGCTGAAGAGAACGGTAGAGAGACTGGTGACATGTGACGAGATGTTGTATCAATCGTGCCGTGCTACATTTCCTTCTGTGGGTGATTGTTAACATCCACAGTGGTTGTTAACGTGTGGAGCTATTATAATCAGGTTGATTAAAACTCATAAGATTGTGTCTCAGGAAATATTCCTTTGCACTCTTCAATCAATTCTCAACGGGCCCCATGCACGAGAGAGACGACGCGACAGGACTCGATCGTTCGACAGCCCTGGAGACAAGGTAATCACGCAGTGAGTGAGCCAGCGAGACAGGGATACTGGTGCAACGACTCGATTGGGAATCTGAATTGGACATTGCATTTTAATGGTGGACTTCCTCATTACCACTCGCCACGAAGGTGAAGGAGGTTATGTTTTCACCCTTTCTGTCTGTTTGTTTGTCCTGTTTGTGTACAGGATATCTCAAAAAGTTTACTGTTTCAGATAAATTTGGTGGGTAGTTTGATGTGTGACAAGGACGACTTATTTGATTTTGGTGAAGATCCTGATCGGATCCGACTACTAGAATTTTTAAAGTGATTCTTCACCATTGAAGAGATGAGCCAAAAACGATAAATAGCACGATATCTCAAAAAGTTTGTGACGGATTTGGAGAAAGTTGGTGGACACGATTGGGTGTGTGACAAGAAGAATGATTCCATTTTTGTGAGATCCGATCTAGATCTGGGATACAGAATTATTTAATTTCAAGTGATTCTTTCGCCATGAGAGATAGGGCAAAACGATATATAGCATGATATTTCAAAAATGTGATTGGCCCGATATGTCTCATGGATTCAGGCGTTACGTGGCGGAGTATGCGCTCTACCGAGTCCCTTCTAGTATTGACTTTATCTTTATTTGAAATAGAAGTTTCAAAAATCCCGTTATGTCTGTGATGTAACTGTAAACATCACTCAGAGTACAACCCCAACTGACAAAGATCCATTGATGTGTAGCGACCTGTACGATGTCATCTTGAAAATCATATTTTCATCATACTGTCACTTCATACTTGGGTGTGTGAAGCACAAACTTGGTTCAGTCATTGAGAACGAGTGGTTCGGCACCACGAACAACACGTACGCTAAAGGAAGGAAACCCCAAGGTTGATACAACCAGAAACGGCTTTGAAAAAATGCCTCGATTATCGTTATCTTACACAGGATATACACTCTTAACACAGATTTTGCAACCAGATGAAAATATAACGCCCTGTTGTTTGAAGGGTGGTTTTGGGCGTGAGGGAATTAAGTCATACACCTCCATTGTGTGACCATTTAGTCCTCCTGTCCAAATTGGTTGAGATTGGATTAACAGAGAATGTATCGCGGACCAAATAAAAACATCGGACGCATCAAAGTGCTGTATTTCAGGATGATGACTAAAGACCAACCAAATTTCCTAGCGTAGTGTTGACTCATGAAGTGTGTGGCCTGGCAACTTCATACGTTTAAAAACCATTTTGCTGATATCTCAGAATATAGGTGCCTGAAGAAAAATAACTATATTTTGACCTGTGGATTTAGTTTAGTCCTCATACCTCTTATCAATGGACGAGATAGGTTTCTTGCAGACTTGTCTCTAAGTGAATAATCTGTTAAAAGAGGTATTATAACATGCTGCCGATGGAGATCGTTTCTGACAGTGTCTACTGCTTGCCCCATAAATGCTATTTATCATGGCTCCTTTGCTAATTAAAAATACATTATGCGTTTTATAGATAAAAGAAGGACTTTGTAATTCTAACTATAGAGCTAATTTAAATAGACACTCAACCAGTTAATTATTTGAGCTTGCCGTGTTGCCGTCACTCAACGCTGCTCGGCTCCTACTGCCCACCTGACTCCTCCTTCCGCAACGGGGAGATGAGAGGAGCATTTAACTCCTCTGAGTATGTGCTCAGTGGTGGTCCCATTCCTGCGACGTTTCAGGTTTATCACATAAAAGGCATCGAGTGTTCACTTTAGCTCCCTTCACGAAGCATCTCCGTGTTGGGAAAACGTTGAACACATTTTGCCTTCAACTCATTCAGGCTCATTCTCCGCGACAAGCTCTAGTGCATATATTATAACAACCTGTAGGGCCATCACTTGTTTGCTGGGAGGAATCTTTCTGGTCAGTATCTTCTCTCTTCGCCTCTGTTCGCTCGTGCCCGTCCAGCTCCTGCAGAATACCTCGTTTGTTAAGCCTTCCCATGTATTTCAGCAGCTCCTCCATACATTAACACTACTCATCCGAGTCCAGCTCGATGCTAGCTGAAATTTCCCTGAACTCGTCTCCAAGGCGAAAAAAAAAGTGTTTCATGTCCGTTAAGCGAAATCCTCTGGTCGGCGACTGTATGAGGGTATGACTGTTACTAATAAGAAATTGATTTTATTCCCTTGCTAATTATGAATGCATGTTACTCTGTCGTCAGTTAATATATTACACAATGCACAATCTGTGCTTGATTCTGTTTGGTTGCCAAGTGTCGCTCTGCGAAAGTGATTTGTAGTATTGCTGTGAAACAGAATATCTAAAAGTTATGTAGAGATTCAGACAAAATTGGTGACAGGTTTAGTGATGTACGAGGACAAATGGTTACATATTTTGGTGAAGATCCGGGATCCGGAATACTGCTGAGACCATTCTTTACCTTGAAGACCAAAAATACCCAAAAGACCCATGCAGACCAGAAAGGGTCTGAAACCCAGATGATCAAAATACCGAGGACCATACCTGAGACCCAAAATAACCTAGAGGACCCAAAAGACGAGAGCATCAAGACACAAAAGATCCGCGACCAAATCCCAATGACTTAAAAGAACCAATCTCTCTCT